>OZ038485.1:33483804-33526304 GCA_964036315.1 Acanthosepion esculentum | reverse complement strand
TCATTTTAATTTTAAATGTTTCAATAAACATTTTAAATTATTTTAATTTTAAAGGATTCAATAAAGATTTTAAATGATTTTACACGTTTTAATTTTAAAGGATCCAATAAAGATTTTAAATTATTTTACTCATTTTAATTTTAAATGTTTCAATAAACATTTTAAATTATTTTAATTTTAAAGGATTCAATAAACATTTTAAATGAGTTTATTCATTTTGATTTTAAATGAATGACGGTCGTGTTGAACGGGCATGCTTCCAGATTATTTCACACTAAGGCGTCGTCCGCCAGGATTCTATTCTTGAACCTACGCTGTTTCTGATCGTCATCAATGATCTCCCCGATGTTATCAGTTCCCGACTAGGCATTTATGCAAATGACACAACCACTTACACCTGTCTCAGTAGCAATTCCGGCAACTGCTCTAGAAATGGACCTCCAATAAAGGTTTAACGAAGACAAAAAATGGCTGGTAAATTTAAACGCCCCCAAAACAAAACGTATTTCATTTAATAACCATTCTTTATCGTTAAGCTACAAGAATTCATAACAACAAGGCAAGAAGTAATTACCCTATTTAAGAAATGCATATCGCACGCTGGAACAGTTAGAAGTCTATGTTTGCTACCTTTATTTTCAGACTCAAAATAATTTCCTACCTTTATTTGCCTATCCAAAAGGTAAACAAAATTATTTTTAAGTAACTGATTAATTTGTTTAATCTTACATTATTTTGGCGAATACAGGTGCGATTTTTGCCGGGAGGGACAGTTTGTTTAGTAGGACTTTCAATCTCTAGGCCGGTAGACATTGATTTCAATGTTTAAAAAAACATGAATGTCTACTTGAACACATGTACACACTCAGTATAAAGTTCATAATAAAAAGAAATAATGCCGGTTGTATTAGTATGTCACTAATGCTTCTCTTTTTGCCGATATGAGTTGGAAGGCCCACGTGTGCACAGGTATTGTTGTACTGATTAGCAAGTATTGTGGTTCTCCTTTGACCTTGAGTGAAGACACGTTTTAAAACAAATGTCGACATCATATTTTTATTTAAGCTATATAAATACGAAACGGAGTGAGTCCCGAGTTCGAATTCCAGGCGAGTTCATTATATTACCTTTGAGAAAGGTATGAATCCATGTATTCTCCCCCACCCAACCTACGGGTAACTAGCAAGACAAATTCGGTCCTATAACCTTGGATGGCAACCTGTCTAGCTGAAGGAAAAACTCTGAATTCAAAACTACCGTGTAATGCATTTGGCTCCATGAGGCTGTCATGACCAGGAAATACCACTGTTACTGCTACGACAGTATATATGGTGCCACTACGGCCCTATAAGTTTACTAGTTTAAAATAAATTTTAAAACCACATGAAGCTATTGTCCTTAACTTGGTTATTGTTATCACAACGTTTCGGCCTTTGTTCCCTCTAGCCTTCATCCGGAATTCCGAACTAAACAATAGTTCGAATAAATAGTGTCAATAATGACACTTCTTCATCTCAGAAACTGCACCTCTAATTAATTCATATATTATTTTGTCGCTGTGGTGTGAATAGAAGTTTATGTTTTTTAGGAAGATTTTCGATAAACGTTCCGATGTAGATTATTACCAATACGATTTAACATGATGACAAGAATAACATGTTTAACACACATTTTCTATAGTATTTGATCCCAAACGCTCGCTTATTGTTTTATATATTTGACCAACTTACCGCTAGTTATAACTATCAGAACTTGAGCCCGTCCAGGTTCTTGGCCGCCATTTTTCTTGTTGAATACTTCGTTGGTCACAGTGTTGATGCCTTTATCGGTTGCTCTCATTCCGCCGTTATATTTCAAACCCTTAATACTTTTAGTAACTTCCTCATTGGTCTGGTCTTGGTTCAAGTAGGTAACTATGGTGGAATCAGAGCCAAACTTGACCAAGGACACTCGAATGTTGTCTTCTCCGATAGTGAGATGACTGGCCACTTTTTCCAAGAAAATTTTCATTTGATCAAAATTGTCTTTTCCTACGCTCCCTGATTCGTCCAGCAAAAATACAAGATCGGCGGTGCTATCACACCCTGCAAATAAGAAAGATAGAAAAAATTAAACAAAGAAATAATTTTTTAAAAAGAAGCAAAAAAAGAACGTAAAGAAATAAGACAGAAACTACGCAAACCACTACAGTAAAAATATAACTATAAGAATGTGTTGCAATTCCACCAGAAACCATCCCAAAACTAGTAAATAATTTAAACCTGCTGACTGATGATTCTTCCTAAAAGCAGCACCTCTTCATTTCAGTAAGAAGAGTAAAGCCATATACAAACTGTTTTCTATGGCCACGACCAAAGAAATTAGGTAAGCTCTGGATTGTTCACTATAAAATACAACCTTCATCGTGCACTGAATCGAGTATCACTAAATACTCTTACATTAAATTAGCAGAATGTAACACGTAACGAATTTTTAATGTGGAAGCTCGTATAGATATATAACACAGTAAAGAAGGTTTTATCTTAATGTAGATCTTGTCACATGTATCTAATAATACGTTACACAACGTGGTATTTTTAATGTAGAACTCGTTATTGATATCGGATACGTTACACAATGCTGTACTGTTAATGTAGAACGCGTTATAGGTACCTGACGCATTACACAACGTATTTTTAATGCGACCTAGTTATAAGCATTTGATACGTTACACAAGTTTTTTTTTCGAAATTGTTGTGTATCTGAGATGTTGCGCAGTATTGTAATTGTAATGTAAAAATCATTATAGCTATCTGATACCTTACACAATATTGTAGAATAATTTATTTCGTTATAAGTATCAGATACATTACAGAACATCATATTTTACTGTACTATTCGTTACAGGCATCTAATATGTTACACAAGGTTGTATTTGTTTCAGATCTCCTTATATATATCAAATATGTTACACAAGTTTTTATTTTTAATGTAGAATTCCTCATAGATACGGAACATGAAGTAGTATTTTAATGCCGGAGTGGTTCTAGTTATCTGATACGCTATAAAAGTCTGCATTTCATGATGGGTCATCTAAATACTTGCAAGTTTCTTCAGCGAATTTTGCTGACATCAAGGCGTGTATTCGACTCTATCTTTTTTAATGCAATCCATTATAGGATAATAATCTCCTGTCCCCAAGAATTCCGTGTCAGTTTAAGTGGTTTAGTGAGTTTGATCAATACTATATGCCACAGATGAACTTAGTTTGCCTACAGTTGCGAAATAATTAAAAGAATTCTGTCGTGTGTTAGTGACCTATCATTAATCGACAGGTATTTCGTAGCTTTGCGTCAAACTAAGGCAGGTTTCTTATTTGCATACAAATTAAATAGCTGTGTTTAATACCAAGTAAAATCATGGATTTCAAATACGAGAACTGCTACATTGTGGAACAAACTCCCGTGTGGATGCTTCCTTAAACAGTGAAATTTTAACGTTTTCAAGTCAAGCGTCAATCGCTATCTATCTTGCTTATTCTCATAATGTTCACTTCTTAATACCGCCTAATGTATTCATATCAAACACTTTATACAGTAAACTTCTACATTGAGCGCCACTTGAGCCTTGTCTTACAGGAATTTTAGCAAATATATTTAAATAATAAAAAAGAAGCATCTCCCTATTTGGAAAACTGAGCCAACACAATCATTCTTCAGAAATTACTTTCCGTTTCGTCTTCTGCTGTACTAAGTAAATCTTTGGAAACATCAATTAGGTTACATTACTTACTCAGCGATAAAGAATCGGCCGCTCCTATGAAAGTACGATGCTGATTGGACATCTCTCGGGGAAAAATGTTCCGCCATATTTTTTCTTGTTCTACTGGATTTCCAGGACTGGGCGCGTTGTGACGAGCGAGACTGAGATATACAGCCAAAGCGGAATAGAAAGGCTTCAGGAGATCCTTCCAGGAAGTTTTTTGCCAATCAATATTGAAATGTCGTTTTATTTCGGAACAGAACGTCTGAAGATTTCCATTGCAGGCTTTTGTAGCGTCGTAGTTACTCTTCGTTACCTGTTCACAGAGAAAAAAATAGGGAGAAACCATTTGCAAAAACGAAACAATGAATTGAGAAATAGACGGCAAAAGAAAAAATGAAACGAAAATAACTTCATTCAAATATTTAAAGTCAATATCACTCGTTATCTACTGTTTTCTTGATAACTCTATCGTTGTTTTCGCTCCGCAATAATGCTTCTGTTTTCTAATTCATTCACACCAGCAACCCTTTGTACCTTATTGGCGTTACAGTCTTGTATAAGGTGAATTCGATTAAAAAAAATCATTACAGCCTATAATTGTTGAAACTCTACTTTTTTAATGTCACAATTAAACAATATGCTAGTCGGTCACTAATACATAGCGATCGTATCTATACCTCATGTATTTAAAATTTTAAAATAATTTGATGATTATCAAATGTGAGATATGTCTGAAGAAGTTCGAAGAGACCACCAGCTGAAATCTCGTTGTTGAAACAGTAAAAGTAACAGGACTAATCTGATAGATTAATAAAATAATAGCCCTGCAGAGGGCTCTTGATTTTGCATATTTTCAGCACTGGAAGCTCTCCTACCTGCTGTTTGATCTGGGTTTTCATTTGCACGAGACTTTTTTCTTCTCGTTACAGCTTTGGCTCTTTTGATTGCAATCTGGTTCTCTGTTGACGGAGATTTCTTTTTGCGAGACATACTGCGGACGTATGCAATAGGTAACAATAAACTAGAGAAGAGTTCAAAACATGGAATCATCTAACAGCCTTTTTCTTATTTGATTTACATGTCTTTTATGTGAGAATTTTGGGCCCTGTATTGTGTAAACCATGTTCCCGATTTTTTTTTTCAATTGTACCTTGCTCCCTGTAGGATGTATTGTTTTTATACGTTTTGAAAAAAACTTTCTCTCCTGGGTAGAATTTTCTTTTTAGGTACGTACGACATTGGTATTTGTTTTGGTAGCAATTTGTCAAATACTGATCTGATTTTCCGGGCGAACATCACTTCTGCGGGTGATAATGCCGATGGCGTAGCACTGTTTGGTGCAATTCGATATACTTGTAAAAATTGTTGCAACGCCTTTTCCGTAGGCACGTCATATGCTTTCCTTAACGCTCTTTTGAGTGTGTCTACAAATCTCTCCGGTTGCCCATTTGATCTTGGGTGATATGGCGGGAATTTGATATGTTTAACTTGAACAGTTTCGCAAAATTCTTGAAAGTCCGCAGATGTGAATTGTGTCCCATTATTAGTGACTAGACAATCAACCGAAACGAGCAAACAGTTCGTGGAGGCAATTTATGGTAGTTTCAGAAGTAGGTTTTCTGCAACGTAACACTTCTGGCCATTTACTATAACTGTCTACTATGATCAAATAGTAGAAACCATCTATTGGACCTGCGAAGTCGACATGGATTCTTGACCATGGTCTATCTGTCTCTGGCCAAGGCTTATGGATGATCGGCAGTGCTTTTGCTGTTAAGGAACAACCCTTGCATTTTTCCACCATATGTGTAATGTCTTGATCCATCTTTTACCAATATACGTAACTACGCATTAACGATTTCATTCTGTTCTTTCCTGGATGCCCATGTGGAAATCCTTTAGGATTCGCCTCTGTAGTGTTTTCGGAATTACTACCCTTTCGTTATATAATAGAACGTTGTCACATGTCGAAAAACTGTCTGATACCTTTTTATTTTTTTCTGCAATTTTTGTTTTTGTTTCTTTTATGAATTCATCATTTATTGCTTCATTTCTTATCTCTTGTAGTGTGACGGGGAGGTTTCTAACTGTACTACATAGTGATGTCCTGATATCTTCTTCATGTCATAGGGCTGCGATTACGGAATTTTCCAATGGCTCCGTTTTCTTAGGTATTAGTCTCGAGAGATCCTCTGCATGCCCAATTTTGTTCGTTGGCAGAAACTCCAATTTGAAATTGTAGTTCAGTAAAATTGTACCCCATTTTATCAACCCATTTTCTGTGTAAATGGGTAGACCTTTCTTCGATCCAGATACTGTTAATAACGGCTTGTGGTCCGCCTGTAAGGTAAAAATCTTCCGTAAATATACCCATGAAATCTTGTAACTGCAAAAATAATCCCCAGCACTTCTTTTTAGATTTGTGAGTAATTTTTCTCTGCTGGTACAATGTTCTTGAAGCATGAGCGAGGGGTTTTATTGTCCCAACCGGCATTTTATGCAGTATACATGCCCCGACTCCATAGGCACTCGCGTCACTTGCTACTATTATTTCTAATTTTTGGTCATAGTGCGCTAAAAATAGGTCCGCGGTTAGCGTCTTAATTATTTTGTCAAACGTTTTCTGGCATTCATCTGTCCACTCCCAAACTTTTTCTTTCTTCAACAGTTCGTTTAGGGGTGCGCGTGATTTATGCATGTTTGGAATGAATTCTTGGTAATAATTCACCAAGCCTTAGAAGCTTTGTAATTAGGCTATGTTTTTTGGAGCTGGCATTTTTTTTTATTGCCGTTGCCCTTTCTGAGTCTGGTCGCCTTCCTTCTTCATCGATGATATGGCCCAGATATTTTATTTCCTTCATGAAGAAATCGCATTTGTTTTCTTTTACCTTGAAACCATAGTTTTGTATTCTCCTGAAAACCTCTTGAACGTGTTCCCAGTGTTGTTCAATGTTTTTACTATTTATCAGTATGTCATCCATGTATGCAATCGTGAAATCAAGTCCGCCTCGCATAATATCCATTATTTGTTGAAATATTGCTGGCGCAACCTTAATCCCAAATGGTAATCTTTGGAACTTGTATAATCCTTTGTGTGTGTTTATGCACAATAATCTCGAGCTTTCCTCATCTACTGGTATTTGTAGGTACGCTTAGCTCAAGTCGATTTTTGAGAAAAATTTTCCTCCGCTTAATTTTGTGAAAACTTCTTCTGGACTGGGTAGAGGATAGTGGTAATCCTTTATCGCTGCGTTCAATCCCGTTGAGAAATCAGCGCATACTCGTATCTCACCCGATTTCTTTTTGACGTAAACCGTAGGTGCGACCCATTGACTATATTCTGTTTTTCTCAATATACCGATTTTTTCGAGTCTATCCAACTGTTGATTTATTTTTTCTATTGAAGCAAAAGGTACGTTCCTTTTCTTCCTGAAGATAGGTTGTACATTTTCTTTTATTTCTATATTTGCTGCCATTTATTTACACCTTCCGAAGCCGACTGAAAATACTTCGGGGTAACTCTCTTTTAGTTTCTCCTTTAATTTAACGGCCTCGGTCGATAAACGTTTTACTTTTTGGCAGTACGTACTTATTGGTAAATCCCAGAGGTCGAAATTCTGCATCCAGTCCGTTCCAAATAAATTTTCTGTTTCTTAGCACATACATTTTTTAATTTTTTGGTCATTCCATTGAATGTCACATTTGTAATAACTTCTTCAAATTTTATTTTTCTCCCAGTTACCGACCTATGAATTTTATCGGTTCTCAACATGTTCGGTTTTTTCAATTTTCTCCATGTTTGTACGTTAATAATAGTTAAATCCGAACCGGAATCCAATTGTAGTCTGACTTTTCTGTTTAAGATTTCTACTTGCACATATTTTCGTATGTGTGTCTCATCTGCTTGGTCAGTCCTAGTGACTCTTATTCTGCTTTTGCTTTCTTTCTTAGTCCAACAATGAGAACTTTTATGACCCACTTTTTTGCACGACAGACAAGTCTAAAAGCGGTATGGGCAATCTTTATACCAATGCAAAGTCCCACAGTGATAGGATGGACTGGGTGGTAGTTTTTTCTGATATTGATTTTTTGAAGTAGAAAAATTTTACCTGTTTTTGAGGAGGGAAAATTGGTTTGATTTGTTTTTGAGGCGGGACAAAAACGTGTTTGTCGTTGAACTTTACGTATGTGCGCGATGCCAGACTCTTCTATATCTTTCGAGTCCTTCTTTACGCTTATACATCTTTGACAGTCTTCAGCCAATTTTTGTAGCGTCAATTCTGGTTCACTCTCCAGGTTGTAGGAATTCTGCGTCTGATCTCCGCGTCTTTATTCGAAACCAGGCCTTGAACGAATATTAAACATTTAAAATTGTCCGGGCTGAGTTCAGATAACTTAAAGTCATTAGAATGTTTGTTTACAATGGAAGCGAATGTTATATAGTCTTCGCTGTCCTTTTTTGTTAGATTCAGACATTTCCATCTTTTATGGAATAATGAGGTATTTGGGCTAAAATGTTCTGTTAACAGTTTTATGGCTTCCTTGAAGGTTAACTTATTTGTTTTCCTCGGTATTATGTAGCCTACGAATTTAGTGTATTCGCATGACGCTAATTTTCTTAGTAGTAGACGTACTTTTCTCGCATCTGACCAATTCCCGCAATCAAAATCATATAAAACTTCGTACCTTCTGAAGCAAGCTGCGAATATTTTGTCTTCGTCCGGTACATACGTGAAGTCTTCGATAGAGCTCCATATAGCATTTTGCGATAGAACTGTTTCATTCTCGGAATTTTGCCCTTTATTTGTTATTACCCGTAGCAATAATTCTTGTAGTTCAAGATGCTTCTGTTTGTTTTTTTGTTGCTGCTCAAATTGTATTTTCATAAGTTCCAATATGGTTGCCTTAAAGTCTTCCCTATTTACCATAATTATGTGTAAGTATTTTTCTTTTAGTTTAGACTTCAGATCTTTGTTACTACTGTAAAGTTGGTATCCAAAAAGAAAATTTTCTCTTTTTTTCTTTTTTATGGTCGCGTATGACTATTTTTTTCACTAGCTATGTCGTCTCTGTTACGGATTACCGATAGCAAAAGATCTTTTGTAGATTCTCCGCGTAGAACTTGTTTCTTGAGTATACTTTTTTGGTTTCTCCGCGTAGAGTTTGTTTTTTAAGTATACTTTTAGATTTCTCCGCGTAGAGTTTGTTTCTTCAGTCCTCGTCGCCACTGTTATGGTCCAATATCCTCACACCACGGTTATGGTCCAAGGTAGAACCAAGAAAGAACAACATGAACACAAGAGTAGTAAATAACAAAGATATATTACAACAGAAATATAATACAATAAGTTGAAAGTGTTAGTATTAACTGTCAGTCTGGTTTAGAGTGAACTAATATGTCTTCACTCGTTAGGTCTCAACTCATTCCTCCCCTCTCTCTCAGAGAGGCGCAGTATTTATAGAGTCAGGAAGAGTCGATTATCGTTATAGGTAAGTTCCCATAACATATAATGACCGAAATGATGCATTTCTAGCATCATGGTACCATAAATTAGAAGACTTCTCCAGGGAACTCGTGCAGGATACAATACTTTTCTGTCAGGAAAGCATAACGGCAACAACATTGGAAATATATCTGCTCGATGAGCAAATAAAGAAACAAACGGAACCAGAAGAATATACTAACATAAAGAATGTCATAAAACTCACACAGACCAAACAGTGAGGGAACTACTAAAAACAAAAACCGAAAAACAAAGAAAATTAAAATGGAATATTTCCTCCAGACAGAAGAACAAAAGAGAAATCAAGCCAAACTCAGAAAAAAGTGAACGACCATACCACAAAGGAAAACAACAAAACACCACAAATACACTGACCACCACACAACCAATGCAAACACTAAACAGATCAACGTCCTGGGTACGACGTTAAACTGCATCCAAAGCAAGGCCTCTGATCAGGAGGTTCCGAGGAAGCGTGGAACCACCTCTTAATTGCTGGTGTTCCCAGGTCCACCCGGACCCGGAGTGGTAGCACCTGTTGGGGTCCCAGCTATGAGAAAATAGTGAACTTCCATGTCTTTTCCATCATATTGAAACAATGATGTTGCCAACTACACTTTTTTGAAACAATGATGTTGCCAGCTATACTTTTTTGAAACAATGATGTTGCCAGCTATACGTTTTTGAAACAATGATGTTGCCAGCTATACGTTTTTGAAACAATATGATGTTGCCAGCTATACGTTTTTGAAACAATGATGTTGCCAGCTATACGTTTTTGAAACAATATGATGTTGCCAGCTATACGTTTTTGAAACAATGATGTTGCCAGCTATACGTTTTTGAAACAATGATGTTGCCAACTATACGTTTTTGAAACAATGATGTTGCCAGCTATACGTTTTTGAAACAATGATGTTGCCAGGGATAAGTTTTTGAAACAATGATGTTGCCAGCTATACGTTTTTGATATATTTAGTAAATACTGGATCTGGCATTAAATAACCCATAGTGGTTGATATGCCATAAAACCCCAAACAACCAAATAAACAGACCAAATAAATACACCAACAGACAACCACCAGCACCACAACCAACAATAACAACAGCGCCACCATCAACGATAGCTAGAACCTCAAAACAAACGCACACACAAAACAAACTACTAACTTACGCGGACATCCTTAGGGTGCCGCACAAACATACACAAACCAAAACTACAGCAGTTCTTCTACAGAACGCATAACCCCATTAGACATCCCAGACCAGTAGACAATCAACAGCAAACACACCCAACCTTCAAAAAAACGGAATAAGCCTCCAACCAGGACACCTGGATGGGGGTATAGCATCCCTAATAGGAGACATGATGCAAGCTTTCGAGCTTTTACGAAAGAACTTCGCCATGCTTGCAAATTCAAACTTGACCCATACGGGCGAGTTATAAATTTAAGTAACAATACATTTTCACTCAACACATTCAGGTTACTAAATAAAGGACTAAGCTTTTGTCCTAGTCCCCCAAGGTTTGATAAAGACACCTTGGCAAATGACCTGAAATCCTTCTTCAGAAGAATACGGCTAAAAGCCCACTACGGGGACAATGATTGCACACCTTCCATACTTGATACATTAAAAGAGAAGGATACTGCATACACCCCACAAAACACAGACATTACTATACAAACATTTGAAATAGCCGTAGCAAATGACATAAAGAAAACAATAGCACGTAAACTGACACGTAACAATATTACTGAAGGGGAACGTATAGCCTTCGACACGCTGACACAGAGAGATGACCTAATCATAACACAGGCTCACAAAGGGGGTGCCACAGTGATCTGGGGAATCAAAGAATACATTAAAGAGGCCAACAAACAGCTAGCCGACAAAGGAACCTATAAAAGATTACCTACAGATCCCCTCCCCGAATACCAAAAAGAATTAACTAGCTTACTAAACAATGCCTCGCAACAATCTAATCGACAAGGAAACATGCACAACACTTACACCCACAAACCATTACATACAACCCTTAGCTAAGGAAGTAAAATCCTACATCAGAGACACAACAGATCTACTAAACAAAATTAATCACATACAAACAGTTCCAGAGAATGCTATTCTAGTGACTATGGACGTACGGTCACTCTACTCAAACATTAAACACATCGAAGGGCTAACCGCCCTTCAGGAAGCACTTACTAAAAGAAGAAAAGAATCCCCCCCAGAAGTTATCATAAAACTCATGGAGCATATTCTTACATTGAATACTTTTAACTTCAATGGAGCCCACTACCTTCAAGTAAGAGGTTGTGCCATGGGCACCATTGCAACTCCATCATATGCTACAATATTCATGGGAAAATTTGAGGAGACTCATATCTATCCCCTCATTGGTAACGACTGCGTATTCTATGCAAGATATATCGATGATATATTCTTTGTATACACGGGCAGTGACGAAAAACTCATCCACTGTTAGAATCAGAAGGATATGTTCCAACAATGAAGAATTAAACAAACACATTGAAAATCTGGAGCATCAATTCACAACACGTGGCTATAAACAACACCTAATCAGGGAACAAATAAATAAAGCAATTTCCACACCTAGAGAAGACACCCTAATGTACAAGATTAAAAATAAATCTTGCCGCATTCCTCTAGTAACCACTTTCAACCCCACTCTGCCTCCACTATCCCAAATAATTAAAAGTCGCTGGGAAATACTACATTTCAAACCAGACGTTAAAAAATTGTTTAAGGAACCCGGCCTTCTAGCATATCGTAGACCTAAGAACCTAAAAGAAATCATAGGTAGTTACGACATTTCAGGGGACAAGATAATCCGTAATAAACTAACAACAAAAACAACAGGATTTTCTCAACCATGTAACAACAAAAGAAGTTTATGCTGCAACCACATTAGACACACGAATTCATTCACTAGCTCCGTCACTAAATCTACTTTCAAAATCTACCATGATTCTAACTGTAGAAGTCATAACATAATTTACCTCCTAGAATGCACACTCTACCAGAAACAATATGTAGGAAAATCTGAATGACTCTTTCACTACAGAATTAATAATTATCGCAGTCGAATTAAGTCGACTCACTATGAAAAGTTATTACCTGTAGAACAACATTTCCGCCTAGAAAAACACGATTTCAAAACCCATGCCAAATTGACTATAATTGAGATAATAGAAACGTTTAGAACAGATAGTTTTTAGAGTTCCATGAAAATAAGTGGATACGACGTTTAAAAACACATTATCCAGCCGGGCTAAACCATAAATTTAACAATATAGATAGTATTAATATACAGCCCTACAAATCAAAACCTACCCACATTTCTCACCCACACAAGACAGACACGGAGGTGTTGAGGCCTCACACTTATACACACCCCCACACGAATATACACACTTAAACACATCATACTCACTCACTCCCTAATGAACCAAATCATAACACACCCACAACAATATACACGCTTACATATATCATACTCACTCACTCCCTCAGAACCAAATAACACACACACACACTTAACAGATGCACTTCCCCTCTCCAGGAACCAATAAACTGTCAGACTGACCAAGGGAATTCAGAGCAGCATGGATCCATCCAGCTCTTATCTCAAATAACAACTAAAAAGAGACTGTTTGACCAATACAAGGAATGTTGAAAAATTCATGTTAAAAAGATAAAAAACAAATGAAAACTACAGACAAAAGTTTATTTTCTCCATCAAGACATTCATTTCTGTAGTTCACTGCTACCAGCAAGCAGAAATATTTTTTCTTTCCTGATGATGGCCGTGTTGGCAGAAACTAGTCGAGGAATCTAAATGAAATAATAATAAAAACGAAAGAATATTAATCTACAACCCAGTGTGTCTGAAGATTTTTATTTTTTTAATAATTTTTTTAAATAATTTTTATTGTTCATTGTTTTATTGTATATATATATATACACACACATACATACTTACAAACATGTGTATATATACATATATAAATATGTATACACGCACACACACACACTCATATATATATATCTACATATATATATATATATATATATATATATATATATATATATATATATATATATATATATATGTATGTATATAACAATTAGAGGATATACCTTTTTGACGCATTCCCATGATCCTTTTACTCACCTGCCAAATTCCTCCAAAAAAGCCTGAGCGGAATGTGGACCTGTCTTTTCCGTCTTCTGTCTCGACATAAGCCATTCTCCGTACAAATAAGCGGTCATCTGAGAAGATACACGTACTTTTAATTTCATTTACTGTTGTCTGAACAACATCACGTCCAATGGTTTTTACATCTCTTGTCTTATCGACTTCCTTTGAAGCCACGATCGCCAGCACAAGCGACAAAATAATTCCAATTGAGTTCGCTTGCTTCATTTCTTTCACAGCAGTCGTCTTCTGCCGTATCCAGCAAGCGTCAGCCTTTTTATTGTTGATTTGGAAAAGGTACTGGTGTGGGATGTGAAGAATTTGACCTCTACTGCTGCAGCTGCAGGTTGACCTTGTTGTCTGGATAGGATATAAACCGTTATCTCTTCCAAACTGTTGGCTGGAAATTATCTATGTAAGAAATATAGATACGAAACCGGATATCATACTGAAACTGGCCTTGTAGTTGGTCACTTCAAATTCAAATCCCAAAACCAGGAACAAGTATCGATTTAGAGCTTTTTGGGTGGAACGATGGGCAGTGTGTCTGGCGAGATACCAATACGTGTTTTGAGAAGAAGAATTTGTTACCAACAATTAAACATGGTTGTTGCAGTATTGTGATTTGGGTGTGCTTTGCTGCAGCTGGAATAGGCAAAATAATTCACATTGACGCCGTAATGGACTCTGCAAGTAAGCAATTTTGAACGAAAGTGTCTTTACCTCGGTTCTAAAGCTAGGATTATGTCAGTGCTGGATCTTTCAACAGGAAAATTATACAAAAAATTAAAACAAATCCATAAAAGAATGGATTCTAAAAAAGAAATTTCAAGTTTTGAAATGGCCTAATCAAATCTTCATCTAACCACAAGTGAAAATCTCTGGTTTAAGTTAAAGAAGGTAGTCCATGCAAGAAGCTCATGGAATATCGAGTTATGCCATGAAGGTTACTCAAAGTTTGACGTTCACCACTGCCAAGAAACTCTTAAAAATTATAGAAAAGACTCGACGGCGTGGCCCCAAAAGGAGGAGTCAGCAAATATTAAATGTCAAGGTTCACTTACTTTGGCACATCTTAATTTTCAATAAAAAATTTTCTTCTAGCTTGATTAAAATTTTTGAAAGTGGTTGTAATTTGTTTAATAAAGGTTTTTCTTATTGAACATAATTGTTAATTATCTGAAAAAATAACAGACATTTTTTAAAATGTTATCGTATGGGTTTAGTTACTTTTGAGCAGCACTGTATATGATGATACAACAAGCTTCTTGTCTCGTAGTGTTCGTGCGTATATTTCTTGTGGTTGTGGATAATCAAATCTTACATCACAACCGGTGTAACCTAAATTCTTTCATTGCCAGATAAACATCCGCCAATCAGCATACGGACACGACCAAACAGAACTAAAATGCGTAATACATGCACACACGCCATCACACATTCACATATAGACCAACTAGAAATATAATACACACACATACACAAGAATTATACACACCAACGATCGGACACAAGACAAATACACGTGAAGTCTTCTTAACCAATGAAAAACAAACAACACAAAACTAAAAAATACAAAAAACATTCTCGCCAATATCTGATGGTGCTGGAATAATAGCGAAACATGTTAAATTTATAATCTTTTCTAATTTGTTTCTTATCCTATCATTCAGATTCTAATCCATATTTGATCCAAATTCGTATATATATATATATATATATATATATATATATATATATATATATATATATATATATATATATATATATATATATATATATATATTATATGCGCATGGTATATATATTTATCTATCTATTTATCTATCTCTCTGTCTTTTTCTTTCGTTCTTTCTTTTTATTTCTCTCCCCCCTCTCTTTCTATATATATATATATATATATATATATATATATATATATAAAGAGAGAGGGGGGACAGAAATATTAGGTTGGTGCAAAAATAATGTCATTTTCTCACATATGTTACTTATGTAAATAACGATATTATTTTTGCACCAACCTAATAATATATATATATATATATATATATATATATATATATAGAGAGAGAGAGAGAGAGAGAGAGAGAGAGAGAGAGAAAGAGAGAGGGGGAGAGAAATAAAAAGAAAGAACGAAAGAAAAAGATATATATATATATATATATATATATATATATATATATATATATATATATATATATCGGCTGTATCAGCAAAATTGTTCAAATCCTCTAACAGCAAAATAGTCTAATTTTAGATTAAGCTTTGGACCTTTTTATCTTAGAAAGGATTTAAAATATCTTATTGGAATTATCCGCGGTTATTATGACCCTACTGGACTCTGCTTTGAGCAATAAAAATGTATAATTACTCCCCTTGCTTAATAGAAATATCGTGCTGAAATCGATCATAAACGAAAATGAAATAAAGTTAATGTATATAGAGAGAGATATAGATATATTATTCCAGGATCATTTTCCATCTTATTCAAGATGATCTTTGTTCTCTCTAAGCGTCTAATTTTCTGTCCTGGAGTAAAAAGGTGCCTCACGCGTTTCACGCACGATTTCATTTTCATGTCTTTTTTTCACTGCTCTTTGGACCGTCATAGGTTAAACTCGCGTGCCAGACGTCTTACGGATTGAGTTAGATGTTTCTAATTGATTTCTTTAGCTCTAAGTTGAAATGATGAACCCTCTTCCTGTCGTGACATCCTAATCCAGTTTTCATCTCTACTGTTTCCCTCTTTTATAAACTAAATCATCATTTTCTTCATGGTTCTTGAATGGATTTTGAAGGTGGAATCCAGAGTATAAATGTTGGTACCATTACTAAAGATAAGAATGCTTTATTCCTCCTGTCATTGCTCAGTTGAGAAGTCAAATGGTGTCAAGGTGGCTAAACGTCTTATGTGAAAAACCTGGAAAAAGTTAGTTTTCAGATATTAAACATTTTGTGGGATGGGCAATTACGCTGTTACACGACTTCGACAATTTTGCTGTTACACTCGGCAAGATATATATATATATACACACACACACACACACACACACACACACACACACACACACACACACATATATATATATATATATATATATATATATATATATATATATATATATATAAACAGAAACAGAATGAGTGAATATAGGGATAAACACTGTATGCTGAATGTCATTTTCAAGCAGTAATGTCTTCATCTTCTGACCAAGTCTGACAGTCATTATACAGTCTCAACATATTACTGCCTTCACATTGTCTCCATCTCCGATCTCTTTCTGTATAAACACACTGTCACCGATATTTGTCACTCTTCCCATATATATATATATATATATATATATATATATATATATATATATATATATATATATATATATATATATACAGATAGATAGATAGATAGATAGATAGATAGATAGATAGATAGATAGATAGATAGATATATTTCTTACTACTGCAAATTCTTTTTTGTGGATAACCATACTTGTGTACGCGCAATCTGCCAGAAAGCACATTCTCCTAATATAGTCTCTCAAATATGCAGGCCGGTAGACGTAATTTACACTGGTTAAATGCCCAGGGTGTCTACTCAAAGATATGAGTACACAGAATAATGTTTGGAGTAGCAGAAAAATGTAGTATTAAAAGTAAAGATAATTTCACATAAGAAATTATTTTAGGTTGTTTGGAAAATAATCTTTGATTTTAAAATACGCCCCCACATATATATATATATATATATATATATATATATAGATAGATAGATAGATAGATAGATAGATAGATAGATAGATAGATAGATAGATATTTAAAGACATTTTTATGTTTAACATTCTTTTTATAGATACAAGTATTTAAGTAAATATCTATGACTGAAAACAACAGTCGAACATAAGCCACGTCAAAATTGTTCAGATAATCGGTGGCCGCATTTTAACAATATCGAACCATCTCAATTGAACAGAATTTGTAATTTGTAATTTATATATATATATAATCATTTCACCCCAAGCAATGCAAGATGGGGAGGGTTACTGAATGTGAAAGAATAATAAAAAGAATATTGATATTTATTTTGTTTTACAGCATATCAACCTCAATGGGTTATTTAATGACACGGAATTTTAGGATAGTTTCTCATGAATAGAATATCTATTCTTGTAAGGAATCAGTTTGTAGATCAGATTTCATTGACATATTTTTGTAAAGAGGGTTTTTGTCGAGATTCTGGTTTCATTGATCTATTCCCTTCAGATATCCAGTTTGTAGAGGAATTGGTTTATCGACATTCTCATTTGGTTTATATTTTTTGGTAGAGGCCCACTGTTTTAAGAAAGGATACTATGTCGTTTATTTTTGCTTTCTCGAAAAGCTCATACATGTTGATTATAATATAGCAATTTTGTTAACATTCAGTTAATATATGTTTATTGTATTGTCTTTTTGTTAGAATAGATCACAGTAAATAGGTTTAAAGGCATTGCTGTTAGCTGAGGTAGTTGGGCATGATTTAATTTAGACATAGTACTGTAGTGCCAGCTTAGTGCGCCTTCAATGTGAATGTGTTTCATTAGCATCTGTGTATAAAATCCTCACTGGGGAGATCCTAAAAAAAAACAAGTACTAGTCTGAAGCCTTGATGATAGGTTGCGTTAAGTATTTTTAGGTATGATTTTCTGGCCGCCTCATATATGAAACTAGTGTAATCCAGTTTGGGTCGAAATAGTGATTTATATAATTTAATTAATGTTTGTCAATTTTCTCCCTATTCACTATGAGCGACTAGACGCAGAAGTTGGAGGATTTTGCTGCATTTTAATTTTAAACATTTTACATGGGGAATGAATGTTAATTTTTGTGAAAGATGCACTTATGTTGTTCCACTAATAGGATTTCTGCTCCGTCTAATTTTAAACAGGTGTCGTTGTGCAATTTTCTTCATTTGCAGAAATTTAAGCATTTGGTTTTTCATTTTAGAAAAGACAAGATCATTTTCAGTGGCCTATTAGTGTATTTTATTGAAGCATTGATGGATTTGTCTATCTATGGTATGCATATGTCGAGATATGGACATTATTAGAAAGTCGTAGACATATAGGGAGCAACTCACCCCTGGGGTAAGGGATTCATTATGTACCCTCTTCTTGATTTGCTCTTCTGATAGGGTAGTTCCTATACGGACTTGTAATGTGCGGTCTCCCAAGAAATTATTCATGAACTGAGTCAGCCTTCCTTTTAGGCACAGTTCATGCAGGTCTTTCAAGATAACACATTTCCATGTACACATTTTGTAAGGCAAAAAAGACTGCCGTGAGATGCTTCTTTTTTTATGAAAGCTGCTCTTATAAAGGTTTCTAGGTGTATTAAGGGGTCTATGGTGCTTCTTTTTCTCCAAAGCGCATTGGAAATCGCTGATTAAACCTTTAGTTTCCAAGTACCAAGTTAACCTGCTGTTGACCATTCTTGCCATAGTTTTTCATAGGGAACTGGTTAATGCTATCGGTCTGTAGTTTTCATGGTCTATGTCATCCTTTCAAGTTTTGAAATAGGGATGATGAATGGCTGTCTCCGAATTTCTGGGAAGTTGCCCTTTCTCCATATATTGTTATATATTTTTAATAACAGTTTTAAGGATTTGTTGGGTAGCTGTTTTATGAATTCGTAATGGATATCATCTGGGCCCACAGATGTATCTTTAAAGATTCATTTAGTTCCTCTAGAGTGAATGGTAGATTGTAGCTCTCGGTAATATTTGATTTAAATTTTAGTTGTTGTTTTTCCGCTTTTTCCTTGAGCTTTAATAATGTTGTCTACCTTTCTTGGCAAACGATTTTTATGTTGTTTTGGCTAGATGGTCAGCGATATCCTTTTTGCTGGTTATTTAGGAATTATTCACCGAGAGATGTTTTACCATGTTTGTTTGGCATTTCCTGCTATTTTCTTCGTCATATTCCAAACAGATCTTGTTTTGTAGCTGACGTAGTTTTTACAGCATTCTTCGTTATTTCTTTTATTATTTTCCGTGCTTTTGATCAGAGTGGATTAACTTGTAGCAAATTAGATGTTGTAGGCTGTTTGTCGAATTCTCTAAGAACTGCTCTTCTTAGCTTGATGTCTTCTTTACATTTATCATTGAACCAAATTCTGTTGCATATTTCTGGCATAGATTGTGTGTAAAGAGCTTATTGAAGGCTTTAACTGTTAGTGTGTGTGTGTCTTTCTCTCTCTCTCTCTCTCTCTCTCTCACACACACACACACACACACACACATATATATATATATATATATATATATATATATATATATATATATATATATATATATATATATATATCTTTATTCGAGTTGCGGCGAATGGGCAGAGTGAGGGAGAATCACGGAGGTTAGGATTGCGCATACAGGAATTGACGAAGACAAATCGTTGATGAAGCTCTAGCCAGTCTCTCTGTCAAGATCAGGAATCAAACCGGTCTTATAACGTTTTGGCACCTACGCAACTTATTCTCCCGTTATGTCACCTACGCAACATCGTGTGACCGCGCCTCTTCCGGTATGCGCCTTCGCAAGCACGCATTTATTTCTACTCATGATACGTGTGCACCCTGTTTATTCAAGGCTCAGGACACCTGTACGTTTTGTTTATTTTAGCTACCGGATGCATTTCCTGTTTATGCTATCACCAGTTCAGATTACCGCTCAAACATTGATGCAGCGAAAGTAAGGCCAAAGTTCTTTCTTCAACTGATATCCAACAGTACGTAGTACGTAGGTGTCGGGTGAATGGATAACAGGACAAGAAGGAAAAAAAGGTTATTTGACACTTAGAGCAACAGAAGACCGGAAACTGTTGGCATCCATGCACACCCACGTCTTTAAAGGACACAGCACATAAAATAAGAAAGCTGATTGGAATGTCAATTATTTGTAAATAATTAGAATTATTATTTGTATTTTTTCATTATTGGTCTATGCCTCTATGTTTATACCATATTACTTCAGGACATAGCTGATCATGGCTCTCCACAGATTCCTTTTCGTTATCATCTCTGAATTGCTGTGCATTCTTAAAAAAAATAGTGGAGTGGTTGCCCGTTGCGTTTTCCACGGTTCAGAATTAAGATTTTTCCTTATTTTATGCTGGTTGCCACACAAGCATAGAGAGCCCAGTCAATAATGCTATTTAATCCATAGCTTGTAGGAGAAGAGCGAGTCATGCCTTTCTAAAGTAAATTTGTGTGAAAGTAAATAGGAGTAGGTAGGCTTCCCTGCCGCCTGGTCAATACTCCTCCCACTTCTCTTGGACAAGAGTAGAGGCTCACACCTTGTTTCTTGTCTAGAAAGGATTCCAGGATCTCTCCCTTCCTATCTCTCTGGCCTCTGTACTGGAGGCTGCCGTGTTTCTCCCGTGATGTGTGCTGTCTGTGGCAATTCCTCTTCATTCTGAGGGTACACGGTTGACAGTTTTCTGGTTGCTGTTTCCTACTGGTAGTTAGGAGCCCTAACTCTTGTGTAGCGTCTTGAGCGGCCGCTCTGATCAACAGTTGTATAATACCGGGGTGTCTGTAGTGCCATGTCGCGCATAGATAGGTGTCCCTGCATTCATCTCCGGTGGGCAACCCTGAGGCCACATTATTTTGCAGGCTGCGCCAATTTCCGTCTGCCCACGTCGCGGTCGATAACCGTCTGCTTCTTCTACTTCAGACTTTCTTTTTTCTTTTTTTTTTGGCTACAGCAATTACACATCATAAAAACTAACAACGATTCCAAAAGAAATCCTAAACCAGCCCTTAACAATCACCTAAACCCTTTAACATTTCATTTTCTAACATCCGTGGCATTAGAACCAACTTCTGCAGTGTTGAATCTTTCCTTGTTGCGAACTGCCCGGATATACTGGCTCTTTGTGAGACCAACCTTGACTCGTCTATCCCCTCCTCTGACCTCTCGATCCCCGGCTACCTTCCACTCCTTAGAAAAGACCCTCAAACCCATATGCATGGCCTTGGTGTTTACATCAAGGACCATCTCCCGCTGGCAAGAGAGGTGTCTCTTGAATCTCCAGACCATTCGTATATGTGTCTGCGGCGGCTATCCCTTCTCAATGCTGTAAGCTACATGTTCTTCCTTTATCGCTCTCCATCCTCCCAAGACTGTGTTGTACTCGAGTGCATTTCTGACAGCATTGACAAGCCTCTCTCTCTCTCTCTCTCTCTCTCTCTCTCTCTCTCTCTCTCTCTCTCTCTCTCTCTCTCTCTCTCTCTCTCTTCGTTTGCTCGTATATTTGTATTTCTCAATCCCTCACGCAAATAGTTGACTCCCCCACACGTTTTCCCTACAATCTGGATGGTAAAGCTTCTCTTCTTAATCTATGTTTTATCTCCATCCCCGAGTCCTGCAGCGCCACGCTCTCTCGGCAACTCCGATCACGTTGTAGAGTCTGTCAACATCTTCTTCAACTCCACCCCCTGCAAAGAACCTCTTACCACGAGAACATCGTTCTGCTATCAACGAGCTGACTGGGATTCGTTCCGGGATTTCATTCGCGACGTACTCTGGGACGTTGTCTTCACGCTCCCCGTTCAAGAATGTGCTCCCGAGGTCTCCTCCTGGGTTAAAGCTGGAATCGAGGCTTTCATCCCCTCAAGGAAATATACGGTCAAATCGCGCTCCTCCCCTTGGCTCTCAGCTGCTTGCTCAGCTGCCACTGCCCATAGGAATCACTTTTTCCACCTTTATCGTAGCGACATGTCTGATTGCAATTGACGCCTCTTTGTCTCTGTCCGTAACGAGTGTAAGCGTGTCCTCAATGAAGCAAAGTCACTATTTGCTGCTCGAATGAAAGAACGTATTGTATCTCGCAAATTCGGCTCCAAGGGTTATTGGCGTCTCTGCAAGAGCGTACTTAACAATAGAAAACCCTCTATACCTCCTTTGTTCAACCAGTTTGAGGTTCTGACCTCTTCTGCCGACAAGGCTGAATGCTTTGCTCGGAAATTCTCATTCAATTCAACGCTCGACTCTTCCGGTGAACCCATATCCGATTTCCCCCTTCAAACTGAGGCTCAATTGAGCGACTTGCACATAACCCCGTCATCGGTCAGTTCTGGGCATCATCTCTAAATTAGACCCCCACAAGGCTAGTGGTGGAGATGGGATATCAGCCATTGTCCGGAAGAAATGTGCGCCTGAACTGGCCCCTAGTCTCTCCAGTTTATATAACTACTGCCTCAATGAATCTTGTTTTCCACCCTGTTGGAAGTCCTCATCCGTTGTTCCTGCTTTTAAGAACTCGGGAGACTCTTCTGACCCTTCTAATTACCGTCCTATCAGTCTCCTACCACTCTTGAAGCTTTAATCAACGCCTATGTGGTTATGCACCTTACATCCCAAAATCTGCTCTCCGACAAGCAATATGGTTTCCGCTTTACCCGTTGATGTGCATGCGGCCATAACTGAAATTGTTTACCAAGCACTTCATGATAACGGAGAAGCACGTGCCGTGGCTCTTGATATCTCAAAAGCATCTGATAGGGTTTGGCATGCCGGCCTTCTTCGCAAGCTTCAGGGTTATGGAATTACAGGTCGATTGTTCGACTTAATACAATCATTCCTGTCGAACCGTACATTGAAGGTCGTTCTCAACGGATTCTCCTCCAGTCTTATCCCACGAACGCAGGTGTTCCACAAGGCTCTATCCTAGGCACTACTCTCTATTTCTTATCTTCATTAACTTCCTGATGTCATAGGTTCCCAAGTAGGCATCTATGCGGACGACACTACTATTTACTCCTGCCTCAAAAACAAATCTAGTGTCGCCGACAAAACTAACCTGGCCGTTTGTCTTGAAAAGGACCTGAGATGGAACGAATGCATTGAGTCAATAGCTTCGTCCACCGCTAAGAAGGTTGGCTCCCTGTGCCGCGCCAGGAAATTTTTCACGCCGGAATCGATCCTTCAAATCTACAAATCAACCATTCGTCCTTGCATGGAGTATTGCTGCCATATATGGTCTGGATCCCCTTCTAATTGTCTCAAGGTCCTTGATATATCCAAAGACGGATATGCAATGTAATTGGCCCTGATCTGGCATCTCATCTGCAGCCGCTCTCTCACAGACATGCCGTTGCCTCCCTCTGTCTTTTTTACAAATACTTTCACGGTAACTGCTTTCGCTGGTTTCCAGACTTCATTAATTTAAACGTTCAACTAGGCTGGCATCTCGCTCTCACACTTTCATTGTCGAAAATGTTAAATGTAGCCGTCTCTTCTACTCCAATAGCTTCATGTCTCGCACTTCTCGCCTGTGGAACTCCCTCCCCATTTCTTGTTTTCCTGATAGCTATAATCTCCAACTATTCAAATGTAACGTCAATCGACGTCTCCAGATGCCCCGATCTGTCCCCTAACCCTCTCTTCATCCTTTCCTCTATCACTCCTCTTTGTTCTCGCTCCACCTCTGTAACCCCTTGCGTGCTAGTGGCTTCCCGCCTTGCTTGGGGTTGAAAGCTTAAAAAAATAAAGTAAACGCAACAAAACTCGGCTCGCCCAATCTACTTCCTACCACGATATTCCTTACACTAACCCGCGCGTTCTTATGACCACGGTATGATCTTTAATCAGTAAACTGCCATCATGGCTATTTTTTTTAAAAAGTATGTATAGCGATTTTGAGGAGCATTTATTGCGTATTTAAATTTTCACTTTCACTGACGCCATCAATAAATAGGAACAAAATAACAAATGGAGTGAATGCTGAAAACTGATTTTATTCAGGAAAAGATTTTCAGTAAAGATACGTTTTTCGAAAGTATAAGAATTGTCATCACCAAATGTTTATGTTCATTATATGTGTCTTTGTGTGTAAAACAAACCTACAACTCTTTCATATTTTCGTAGAGAAAAAGTAGCGCCAATATATTTCCTTGCTGATTATTTTTTCAGGTGTTAAATGAATTTACGATTTCGCTTGTTAACCTAGGAGGCAGTTGTGAACTATATCGTTATAAACCATATTGCCACATGACTGGATTATAAAATGATGAACTCCAGAACAGTGTATGAATTTGTGCTTGTCGGGTGGATAAGGAAAGTAGAAATTACCATTACGAATTGCTTCCTCCGTACATGGAGATTGCATACCAGCATTCTCTGGGAGACACTGCAATATCTTTTGATTCCATGCAAATTTATCAGGGCAAGGGACAACCCAGGCAACACCCCACTGGTCACACTGAATAAAGTAATGGCGGTTATTAGGATAAGGGAAGTACATACGGCCTTGTTGTATGTTTTCGGGAGTACACGGGTTGTTAACGATACATGTTTTTTTCGTTTCTGGCCAACTAGAATCATTCCCGCAACTATCACGACCTGGTTCGTAGAACAATCCTTCCGGACAAGTAATTACATAGACACGACCTTTCAGGTCACATTTGAGAAATTTAGTCTTATCGTTGGGGTAAGGAAAATAGAATTCCATGGCTTTCAGTCGGTCTGGGGTACATGGGTTGGCTATGGTGGCTTTCTCACTTGAACCTGCCAAACAAGAAGAAATAAAAATTAAACGATAGAATTTTGAATGAGAAAATATAATGAACTTTACTATTGTTTTAATAACATATTTCCATCTGGTTTTTGTCGCCATTCATAACGAAGGTTAGAAGATTTTTTATATCCTATAAGATTTAAGTAAGCACCATGAACTGGAAATTTTTTTTAAAAAGTAGCTTTTAGCGACATTTAAACTCACATTCATTACTAAGATGGATCTGAGAAAAATCTTCTGGCACGACATAATGAACCAACTTTCCTAGCAGTAGACATAACAATTGATTTAATATCGCCGCCCCACTTTATGTCTGTGGAAAATGTGAGCCCAAGAAGGTGCAGATAGTTGATTTTCTGGAGGTTAGCATCAGCCAATGGTAGACAGAAAAAGTTCCATGTGGTGATTAAATGAAAGTAGTTTTGTTTTGGAAGGCGTTAAAATGAAAAGCTATTTCTTGCACCAGTTAGCCATTGATTGGGTGTTTTTTCAAGTGCAGTTCCCAGATTTAACTCATTGGGTTTGTTGGATTTGTTACTAAAACAGGAGTAAATATTTGTATCATCTGCATAAGTGCCTAGTTTGGAAATCAGAGTGATTTTCGATGAAGATCAGTGTAAAAACATCTTTAAAACCCATGCTTTTGTTTGTAAAGGGTCATAGTAATATATTCTTGGTGTTGAGTGCTTCGTGGTATAGGATGAGAAAATATTCTCCATAAATCCTGAGCCAAACTAAATTACTTTAAATTGGTAACGACTAACGACCAGTTTATGTCTTTTGTATTCCGGGTATAAGTAACATTTTTTAGACATAGTATTTATTTGCACTCACAGGAATTAACAGAGGTACACTTTTCATTTAATTGTAACTTACGGAGTGAAATTTTGTTTTCCTTTTCGCTTTCAATGGCTTCAGTATTTTTCCCATAAAAAGTAAGGGAAAAACCTTTTTTTTAAATCCCATTAGTAGGCCAAACATGGAAACTGGAAACTGCGGTTATTAGTAAATAAGATTTCTCACAGAACTTTTAAAGCACATGAACGCGCATGCGCACACGCAAAACAAAACGATACAACTAATGAACACATAAAAGAACACAATATCGGTCATTAATGGCCTCTCTATTAAACGTCTGAGAGAAACCATTTCTGCCTTCCATCACCATTGTAACTATTCGGATTAATATTTTCCGCTGACAAGAAGTGGAAAGATTACATTGAAACAATTGCTAGGTCCGATGAAAGGAAACTGCGACATTCTTGACATCTTGAATATTTATAAGTCTACCATTCGTCCGTGTTTAGAATACTGCTGCCACATCTGACTGAGGGTTCCTGTTATATATTTCGAGAGTCTTGATACAACCCAAAGAATCACTAATTTCATTGATCCTGAACTGGCATCTCAGCTTTAGACGCTTTTAATCGCCGTCATGTAGCTTCCCTATACACTTTTTATAAATATGGTAATTATTCTGATGAACTTTCCTCTATAGTATCTCGACTTTATAAATTTAAGCACAGTACTAGATTGGCGGTTAGGTCTTATAATTTTAAAGTTGAAATGGCTAGATTTAACCGTAAGTTCTATGCTAACAGTTTCATTTCTGGCACTACCCGCTTGTGGATCTCTCTTCCGGCTTCTTGCTTTCAAGTCAATTTCTATGGATCTTCAAAGATTTAAATCCAATATCGATCGTTGCCTTCTGTCTTCTTGATTTATGTCCTTTCATTGTATGTGCTGCTTAGTAATGTTAATTGTCCAGGAGCCTATTGGCCAGAAGCCTCTGGGAAAAAAGTTTGAAAATGAATGGGTTGAAATACTTTGTAGTAATGTTGATGGTAATATTAGCCATTTCCTTATGAAGAAACATTTGACACCGAGCAGAAATTTTTTAAAATCTTTCTCTTAAAATTAAAGTTGAAATTTTAAAAAATCTTTCTCTTAAAACCATTTTCAGGAAAATTGTTTTCTCAAGTTCCGTAACTGTTATCGCTATTCCCACTACTAACGAGCGTTTCCTTCCTAACCTTTTGTCTAAGGTAGTGTGGAATCTCAACATCTTGATTATGTTATTATTTTCTCTTTGCGTTGTATGTGCTATCCTGTGTCATTGTTGCTTTTGTTGAAAGTCCTTAAGTTATGTAGTTTCTATTATCTGGTACAGTTCTTTGTCTGTGATTAGGTTCGAAGAATGATGGTCTTCGCCGAGATCCACAGGCTTCACTCGCTCCAAGCCATTTTAACCGTTGATCTTAGAAACTAGTTGTATGCAGCTGGCTGTTTATATATTTCTCAACGGGTTTGACGCCATGCATGCCATCCATATGCATGACATCCATATGAACATCTCGATCTGAGGAGAGTATCTAAGAACATGACCGTGCTTTCAGGTTGATGTTTTGGCTTTGTAGCAATTTGTGGTATTGGGTGAAACTAAACCTAGCATAGCCTATTCTATGTTCCTATTTTCTCATCTCCTATACTAAGTTTGTTTCAGTTCATCCATACAACGAAGAATATGAAGAGTTTATTATTAACTAATTTCACATCCTGAATCTTTTATAATGGATTCAAGTTAAGCTCCATCGCTGCTTCCATTCCATTTCTAGATCACTGTTTTTGTTTTGGAAAGGTTTATCTTGAGTCCTATTTTTTGGAACACTTGGTAAAGGACGTTGATTTTTTATCCATGATCATTCTTATTCAAACTATGAATACCTAATTCGACGGCATAGGCATCCCTTATCATCAGTGTATTGGCCTCGGCAGGGGAAGCAGGATTGTTGTCTTCTATTAGTAGATTCGTTTGGGATGTGGTATGGAATGCCTAAATGAACAGTGGTATGAATTTGCTAAAAGAATCAGAGTCCAAGTCTTCCATACTTGTAAATGCTCTGATCATAGTCTAGAAAAAGATTAACGAGACAGAGTCTCTAATTCCTTCTTTATTGTAAACCTTATTAGGTTTGAAATGTTTCCGTATTGGGATCCTCAGTTTCTTGGTAGCTGAGAGCAGCGTAAGAAAACAAAGAATTCGTTTACGATATGTGTATAAATTCATCGTAAATTCTTAAACAAATATTGAAAGCTATGAAATATAAAAAAAAAATAATTTCACCAGTTTTTGAAGACAAATAAAAATAGACAATCGATCTGATGAAATTTTAATTTTAACTCACGTG
Organism: Acanthosepion esculentum; assembly: GCA_964036315.1. NCBI lineage: Eukaryota > Metazoa > Mollusca > Cephalopoda > Sepiida > Sepiidae > Acanthosepion > Acanthosepion esculentum. The sequence continues at coordinate 33,498,094 of OZ038485.1, read as the reverse complement.
GACAAATTTTATCTCCCCATTTACTTTCGATCAGGTCAAATGTGGTGCAATTTCGCAATGCTCCATTTTCACTGCAAATAACTTTACCAGCTGAAAAAGAAAAAAAGTATCATTAGTTTTAATGATTCGCATTGTGTTATAAAGATCATAGTTTCTGGTTAATAATACAGTAATAAAAACACTAGAAATGGTTGAGTGAAATGGTTTAATCAGATGAAGGATATATTTTTTAGGGTAAGGTTCACCTTGTACAAGGCCTGGGCGTAATTCGAGGTACAGGATTAAGTTAAGGGGCAGTTTATACGGATAGGAAGCGGATGCAACAGTTCACTCTAGGCTTGAAAAGGTTAGGATTGTCGTGATCGGTGAATCATCATCTTTGGGGCCTGTTCCACTGAGCAGTGATTCGCGGGAAGAATCTCTTTGTCAAACTTAATTCTCACCGATGGAAGACTGAGGGAATATAGACGGTTTGCTACAAATAAGGCGCATGGCGGCTCCTAGACGTCAAGGTTAGAACTGGCAGAACCAAGGAATGTAGTTCGTCCTTGCACTTTCCATGAAATTAGCGATAGAGTAGTGAGAGGCTGGCCACATCCAGCCTTTGAGAAAGTTCGGAGGGTAGAAAATAATTTACCACCCACAAGTTTTTGAACTCTATCGAGACGAGAACGTCAGGACTGGGTAGCTCTCACCAAAATATAGGTATGTCCAATTTTGACCATTTTAGCGTTTTTTTTTAGTTGTTTTTTTTGTCAGTTGAAAGACACATTAATTTCGAAATTCTTGTAAAAATTAACTACTTGTTGGATTTTAATGAAAACTTCAGAACTTATTCAGAAATGAATGAACTTATTTTAGAAATGTTTGTCTCTTTGAAAGTCATGGTATAAATATTTTTTTTATATCTGTTACCCCCCTCGAACTTAATTTTATGAAAACACAAAAAGAAATTTATTTGCAACCTGAATTTTTTTTTTTAATTAAATGCACAAAACTCTGAAAAATCTAAATCATCGATGTTTTTGTTAAAAAAATGTCCGAAATTGTCCAAACATTTACCTCAATTGTAAAAATACAAAACCCAATAAAACTAAGACAATATTTAATTAAGAAAGTTTTTAATGGCTTTTCTGAATAATATATACAAAGGTAATTATTATCTGAAAGAAAAAATTTTTTTTGATGAACAATGAATTTTTACATTAATTTTCTTTTTTTTTCAATTTTAAATACACAATATGACAAAAGGTTGTTATATATTTATACATTAAGTTCTTTCTGCAACCTTATGGAAATGATATATTATGTTCTCTACTTTTTTAAAGATCATAAATTTGAAAGCTTATTAAAATCTGACAACCATAATTATTTTAAAAATAATTTTTAATATTCCAAAATTGTATTTAAAATCGTCTACAACGAAAGTACGGATGCACATTGTTGAAATAATGTCACATGAGTAGTTTCCTTTGATAGAAGCAAGTTTTTTTTTTACTTCAGAAATGGCTTTGATTCGTTCAGTAACAACAAAACAACGCTTGTCAAGTTTTCTGAATATCGTCGTATTATTTTCAATTTTTTTCTTTTTCTATTCAAATATAATCGAATAGTGGGATAAAAGAAAATATCGACTACAATTACAAAAAAAAAAAAACGCCCTTGGAAGTCCACCCAAATTTTCAAGTTTGAAATCGAATGCATAAATTCATTGTACATTACTTTGGAATTATTATCCACACGACAAATTATCAATTAAAACGATTTTTGGAGTTTAAATTTTCTGGAGTTAGCTCGCTATTACTCAAACTAAAAAATACTTGTTGAGTCAAAACAAAACCAACATAGCATGTTAATTTTATTAATAAATAAAATAAAACTCATATTACTGCCATATAATTATTAATAAATAGAAAAAAATCTACCTTAATAAAAAAGAAATAAAATCTCATTTCATTAAGTTAACCCGTTTCAATTAATGGTGTTTCATGTAATTTTTATATTCTCAGAAAAATATTTCATGACTGAAATAATAAACCTCAATTTAAAAAAATGTATTTTTTTTACTGTTTTATTTTTACTTGTAAAATTTGATTTTCTTTCATAATTTAAATGTTATTTTCAGTGCAGAATTCTTCCTCAAACGTAAGGTAAAAAAAAAAAAAAAAATTTGAAAGTGAATTTTTAAAAAAAAATCTACTAACCAGATTCACTTAAAATTAGAACGAATTATATCACTTCTGCGCTACCATCCAATAAATTTCCGTGCCGTAAGTTGTGAATATATTGACGTACATCAATCAACTCCTGTCAAAATAGACCACCCTGGTTGGAAATATCACTCTTAAAAAAATTCTTCTAAAAATGTAAGTAATGTTTCTTTCAAATTACATTAAGTATACTTTAATCATTCTAAATTTCCTAAGATAACAAAAGAAAAAGGTGTAATTGATTTTTCATGATTTTTTAACTAACAAACTATGATATTTCCGACAGAAATGTCGATAAGTTCGATTTTACGAAATTTTTTGACTCGAAAAAAAACAAGATATTTTAATAAAATTTTTAACATTTATAGGAAGGATTAAAAAATCTGAAAAAATATTCAGAAAATACTTTGATCTTTCCTCTTTAATAACAACATAAATATTTAAACGTTAAAAATTGTTTTATCAATTTGGGGACCTTTTGTCGTCAAGGTATACCACTTTTTAGCGAAATATTGGACATACCTACCAAAATATGACAACAGTGTTCCATTCTTGGCCTGATCTGGTTTTTGTAATGGTAGAAGATAGCATGAAGAGCCTGGTACTTACTTTAGCGGTATCGTGAACAGACTATTTTACCTGTTTCTTTAGCGATGTACGGGTTCAACTTGGGTTCAGGTGTGTGTTTAAGGCCGAACAGTCTCTTAAGGCATCCGGTCATCGTGACAAGGATTAATGATAAAGAAATAAAGAACAGCGTAGTTCCGTTCAGCAATGCATACGAATCAAACTAATATTGCCAGTACCATTTATCAAGGTTCCCAGATTGTCATTCTAAGATAAAACAAAAGAGATATGTAAATGGAAAGAAACGGAAATATATTATTCACCTTTTGCTTTACCTGCGATGATTGAGACTGCAAAGTTACTGTCGTTGAGGCAAACCTTTTCCGTGGTGTTCACTTTGGTTGCCTCAAGACTCAAAAACAACGGCCTACCATTTTTGTCGGCTTTCACAAACAGAACAATAGGTCGGCCGTCAGATGCGGTCGCACTTATTTGGAACATAGACTCACTGGGGTTTTCGTTATCATAAGAACCATAGATCTTCACAAAAGCACAATTGGTTTCCACCTGTTAACAAGAAAAAAAATGTAACGTAAAAACTGTCAGAGCTGTAAGTTATCTATTGATCATAGTCGTACCGTTTGGTTATTGCCGCTATTACGAAGATGTCATATGTTACATTTTTAATGTTATTACTTCTTAATGCTTTTTGCATATATAATATTACATTTTAATGGTATTACTGCCAATACGAATTTCTCATATGTTATTTTTTAATGCTTTTACTTTTTTACAACTTTTATACTACTTAGTCTTCATACTTGATATCAAATAAAAATTAGGTTGCTACAGAATATTTTTGAGCTTTTAAAAAAATATAAACCCTAACATTTTAATTTAGGTTTAAGCCTTAAGTTTAACTTTGGTAATAAATCTCATTGTTAAAAAAAAATGAGTTGCTTCTTTGGCATATTTAAAATTTAACAATTTGGCAAACTAAGAAAACCAAATGAATTTAATCAAATTTAATATAAACATCAAATGTGAGTAATTTTTTTCTATCTCTGCAGCGTCAGTTTCCAGCTGCCTATAAAATGTTTATTTCCTGTAACTAACAGAAGTTTAAATTTGTTATTTACTGTTTTCAATTAATGCTTAAGTTGTTTATGCTGGATGTTTATATTTAGTTCTTTTATAGTTTGGCGTTCAATGTAGGTTATAATTGTACCGTTTGAGTATTGATTTTTTTCTCCAACTGCAGATTGCGAACTAACGTGACTTATTTCTATGCGTTGTAAGTTCCTTTAGGGTGATACATTTCCACAAGGGTTAACTTGCTGACGATAGTTGCTTTTTATTGAGACACCATCTATAAATATTCTATGTCTGCATCCCTTCAGGACATACGATCACGATGTATCATTGTTTCAACATCATCCGTGTTAACAACGTTTTTACATTCAAATTGAAATCACTGCTTTCAATGACTTCATCACTACTTCTTTTTTTTTAAATTGTTCACCCAATAAAAGGTTCAAGAGTCACTCTATGTACACGATTACTAAATAAGGTTGTTAAATTAGTGTAGGGGGAGGTAAGAAATGCAGTTTATGAGGATATATAGGAAAGATAATGGTTAACCTAGACTTAACCCATCGTGGTGGTCGAGAAAGCATAAACTTGGGAGTTTTTCTCCAAAGTAGCGGGAAAGAAGCTGTTCAAATGAAACTTCCTTCTATTTAATGGAATACAAAGGGAATGGTGATGATTTCTCCCAGTGGGTCTCTTAGCTGTGAAGGTCACAACTGAGGAACTAAAGAATGGAACGTGTCAGTACATTTACTATGGAAATAGCGATAGAGTAGCGAGAGGTTTGATACGTTTTGTTGTGGGATAAAGATTGTAGTGGAGAAAATATCTCATCGCCCATAAGGCCGCAAAGACGCGCTTTTGAACTCTGTCAAGATTGGAAAGTGATGTCTGGACAGTTCCGGCCCAGATATGATAGCAGTACTAGATTTTTGGTCTAATGAGGCTTTTGTCTAACATGAGGCATCGCGGAAGGAGTCAGAAACCATCCTAGAGCGGTACAAGTAACAGACCAATTCTAAGACATTTAGCAATGGATTGTAAGAACTGTCTCGGAATAAATGTTCTAAAAACAAATTAATTTCTGGTAAGCTAACCTCAACTGCTTTCTGTAAGTTAAAAAATAAAACTATTGGAAGTCGAAGGCCTTATGAAATGAATATATCGTAATAAACAGAAACTAAACAAACTGCAAAGATACCATCAGTTTAAAAAGTTAGATAATTTAAAATGACAATTACCACAATGGTTTGTCCGTCTGTGGTGTTGCTGTTGTTATCGCTGCTGGGCTTTACTTCGATGTTGGCTTTTGAACCATTATTAGAGATCGGGTATTTTTTAGTGAAATTCTGGCCTACTCTGGCTTTCGCTGATAAAAATAACAACAACAGCAATAATAATAATAATAATAATAATAATAATAATAATAATAATAATAATGCAATATTAGAAATTAGGGAACAAATTAGAAATGGAAAATGACATTGTCGTTTTACGGCGAACTTCTTATATACGAAGATATTACAAGGATTATTATATTAGTTGTTTTCGTAATACGCTATAATGAGTGCAATTTATATATATATACATATATATATATATATATATATATATATATATATATATATATATAACTATTAGTAAAAATTAAGCCCAAAATCATAAAACTGGAAAAACAGAGAACTCAATATGACGAGACAGCGCCGTCATATAAGAATAAAATAGCGTTTTAAAAGGCCAAAGTGTGTCAATCTACGATGGTTACCACATTTTAATGGGTTCAAGCACTTCGCACTTTTTATAGCGCTGATATATATATATATATATATATATATATATATATATATATATATATATATATATATATATATATATATATATATATATATCAGTTAAGAATATATATTTTTATATGTGAAGAACAGTATTGAGGAAATTGTAAGTAAAAATAGAAAAAGTTTATTTGTGACGCGTTTAATCCGTTAGGTAGGACGTCATTGAACGTAAACGACAAACCCAGTCCAATGAAGCCCTAACGGGTGAAACGCGGCAAATAATTTTTTTTTCGATTTTTTCTTACAATTTCGTATATAGATATATGTATATGAAATGGACAAAGTCCGACAATTATTTGAAGACATTTTATATATTTTATACTTTATATATATAACACCCTGCCTATATATATATATATATATATATATATATATATATATATATATATGAGATCTATCTGAAAAGCTAAGTGGTGGATGTCACAAACAATTTATTCCAGTTCTAAACAACAAACTATATGCTATATGGTATCCCCTTCAAAGTACTTCCCCTCGCGTCTAGTGCACTTTTCCATTCTTCTCTCCCACGCTTGCATGCACTGGTCGCGTGATGCTTCTTGAATGCATCTCAGTCCCGTCATTACGGCCCGCATGTGGATCTCCACGCCTTCAAAACGGGTTCCCTTAATGGTCCTTTTGAAGTTGGGGAAAATTTGGGGAAAAGAAAAAAAGTCGTACAGAGCAAGATCAAGTAAATGTTCTTCAATTACGGTGAGGTTTTTCTCGGCCACAAGCTGCCGGATGCTCAGGTTGTTGTAAGCAGGTGCAAGGTCGTGGTGAAGCAGCCACGTTTTGTCCTGCCACAAAAGCATGGGATAAAAAATGTTATGGTTGCTGAAAGCTAAGATTACAGTTCTATACTCCCAAGATATCATGTTAGATGATAGCACAATCTTCTTATCCTTCTTTCGCCTATAGCTCATACAGCAGACCAATCAAGACTGTTATTTTTTCTGCGCCGATTTCTCGCGAAAAGCCAGTAATGGTAGTTGTTATGTTAAAAACACAAAAAAAAGGCAAAGAACAAAGTTATGATTTTCTTTCTTCCTTATGCACAAGCAGGAACGCTCCTATCTGAAAAAAAGTTCTTGTAAAACGGACTTTTCTGTTTTCAGTGATGCATTTTTTATAGGCGCATGCGCAAACGGGCATCATCTCATTTGTTGGAGTTTATTCTCAATCATGGCCACATCGGCACACGAATGATAACTCTGTCTGGGCCATCATAAAGAATGTCACGATAGAATGCTTTACATAACCCTTTTCATCTGTTCGAGATCAAATTATAACATCGAAATTTAAATAATAGAAAATAAATACAACCACAAAGAAAATCCACTTATTTTTCACATCCATTAAATGACACAAATCCTAATAGGAGAATATATATGTAGGGAGAACCAGTTTCGTCATTCTTCCTAGTTGAGAGGTTCTGCTTTACCTGAAAATAAGCATTCTAGCTTCTTAACAAAGTTGGTCATCGGAATTGCTCTTAGCAAGCTTTGAGTGAGAATTTCTAACGTACTGAATTTTCCCAAGAATTACAGGTAGAATATGAAAGTCGAGTCATCCTAGTTGGAGATCAAATCATTTTCTTTACTATCGTTCGTTCAATGCAAGGCCCGGGAGCCACTCAAGATAGAGCGATAGTGAATGTTGTGGATGTAAGGACGTAGGAGGAGGTGATAAGAAGTGCAAATTATGAGGATATGTAGGATAGATGATAGTTAAGAAAGGTTAAGATTTTAGCCATCAGAGAAGCGTTCCCTCTGGAATCTGTTCCACAAAGGAGCTGTTCTTAGGGACAACATGTCCGAATGGAACTTCATCCTTACTAATGCAATACGAAGGGAATGGGAACGATTCGTGACAGTGTACATGGCATGGACATTTCTAGCTCAAAACTCAGAACCGGAATATCTCACCTTTGCATGTTTCTTTTGTTAGTTCATTTATAAAGTAATGAAATTCGTCGAATGATTCCATTGTGAATACACCACTGCAATTGCTCGCCACCTGGTGGAGTTCATTGTAATCGATTCCATTAGTAACACCGACAGAAAAAATGTTTATATCTTTCGATTTGGCATTGTCGGCAGCTTTGACCGTCTCAAATCTACTGTTGGAATGACCTGTACATAAAATAGAGAAATAGTCATTTTAAATGAATTTACTCATTTTAATTTTTAAATGATTCAATAAACATTTTATATGATTTTACACATTTTAATTTTAAAGGATTCAATAAAGCATTTTAAATTATTTTACTCATTTTAATTTTAAATGTTTAAATAAATATTTTTAATGATTTTATTCCTTTTGATTTTAAATGAATGAAAGTCGTGTGGAATGGGCATGATTCCAGATCATTTCACACTAAGGCGTCGTCCCTCAGGATTCTATCCTTGGACCTACGCTGTTTCTGATCTTCATCAATGATCTCCAAGATGTCATCAGTTCCCGACTAGGTATTCATGCAAATGACACAACCACGTACACCTGTCTCAGTAGCAAGTCCGGCAACTACTCTAGAAATGGACCTCCAATAAGTTGTTAAATCGGACAAGAAATTTGGGCACCTCGGCGTAGTGTAATGGTTAACACGCTTGTCTCGCTATAGCAGTTACGACTGAATAGCGAGTTTGATTCATACTGGGTGCTCTACACTCTCAGCCGTGTGCCACATCTAAGCTACGCTTAGAAAATCATCCCTGACTCAGTAGGGAGTCAAATAAATACAAACTAGAACAAGAAATAGCTGGTAAATTTTAACCCCTCCAAAACAAAACATTTTATTTAATAAACTGTTGTGGTAGGATCCACCTAATCTGCATAGGTGACTACCAACTATATAAATAGTGGTTGGTACCGGAAGACGAGGGAGAAGGAATCACGAGATCCAACTAGAGACTCTGATCGACTGCGACTAGTCAACACATTCTCCAGGAACGTCTTCCCAGAAATATACAGAAATACTATATGTACTTATTGTGTACACTTTCTTGTTATAATACATTCTTTTTCTAAGTACATTTTGTGTTGCATTATTATTCCATGCAATAGGCGAGATTCAACATTGAGTCAAGACTCAACATAAACATTCTTTATCGTTAACCCCCAAGAATCCAAAACATCAAAGCAAGTGTTAAGTACCCTGTTTAAGAAATGCATATCTCGCTGGAACATTTAGAAGTCTATATTTGCAAATATAGACTTCTAAATGATCAAAAACTAAATGCTTTCAAACGTAAACAAAATAATTTTTAAGTAACTGATGTATTTTTACATTATTTTGAGAAATGCATGTTCAATTTTTGCCGAGAGGCACAGTTTGTTTAGTAGAACTTTCAATGTCTAGGCCGGTAGACATTGATTTCAATGTTTAAAAAAACATGAATGTCTACTCGAACACATGTACACACTCAGTATAAAGTTCATAATAAAAAGAAATAATGCCAGTTCTCCTAGTATGTCACTAATGCTTCTCTTTTTGCCGATATGAGTCGGAAAGCCCACGTGTGCACAGGTATTGTTGTACTGGTTAGCAAGTGTTGCGGTTCTCCTTTGACCTTGAGTGAAGACACGTTTTAAGACAAATGTCGACATCATATTTTTATTTAAGCTATTCAAATGCGAAACGGACTGAGGAATCGGAGTGACGAATTCGAAATCCAAGCGAGTTCATTACATTCACTTACGTTCTAATACTCTTGAAACAGATATGAAACCCTTTATTCTCCCCCACTCCCAGCTGTGGGTAACTAGCAAGGCAGATTAGGTCCTCTAGCTTTGGGTGACAACTGGTCTAGCTGAAGAAAAAACTCTGAATTCAAAACTACCGTGTAGAGCGTCTGGCTCCGTCAGGTTGTCTTGACATGAAAATACCACTGCTACTGCTGCGACAGTCCATATCGTGCCGCTACCGCCATAGGGGGTTACTAGTTTAAAATAAATTTTAAAAGCACAAAATGAAGCTATTATCATTAATTTGGTTATTGTTATCACAAGGTTTCAGCATTTGTTCCCACTAGCCTTCATCAGGAATTCCGAACTGAACAATAGTTCGAATACATATATTATTTTGTCGCTGTTGTGTGAATAGAAGTTTATGTTTTGTATGAAGATTTGCGATAAACGTTCCGATTTAGATCATTACCAATACGATTTAACATGATGACAAGAATAGTATGTTGATACAACTTCTCTATAGTATTTGATCCCAAACGCTCGCTTATTGTTTTATATATTTGACCAACTTACCGTCAGTTATAACTACTAAAACTTGAGCCCGTCCAGGTACTTGGCCGCCATTTTTTTTGTTGAATACTTCGTTGGTCACAGTGTTGATGCCTTTATCGGTTGCTGTCATTCCGCTATTATATGTTAAACCCTTAATACTTTTAATAACTTCTTTATTGGTCTGGTCTTGGTTCAAGTAGGTAACTATGGTGGAATCAGAGCCAAACTTGACCAAGGACATTCGAATGTTGTCTTCTCCGATAGTGAGATGACTGGCCACTTTTTCCAAGAAAATTTTCATTTTATCAAAATTGTCTTTTCCTACGCTCCCTGATTCGTCCAGCAAAAACACAAGATCGGCGGTGCTATCACACCCTGCAAATAAGAAAGATAGAAAAAATTAAACAAAGAAATAATTTTTAAAAAAGAAGCAAAGAAGAACGTAAAGAAATAAAACAGAAACTACCCAAACCACTACAGTAAAAATATAACTATAAGAATGTGTTGCAATTCCACCAGAAACCATCCCAAAACTAGTAAATAATTTAAACCTACTGACTGATGATTCTTCCTAAAAGCAGTACCTCTTCATTTCAGTAAGAAGAGTAAAGCCATATACAAACTGTTTTCTATGGCCACGACCAAAGAAATTAGGTAAGCTCTGGATTGTTCACTATAAAATACAACCTTCATCGTGCACTGAATCGAGTATCACTAAATACTCTTACATTAAATTAGCAGAATGTAACACGTAACGAATTTTTAATGTGGAAGCTCGTATAGATATATAACACAGTAAAGAAGGTTTTATCTTAATATAGATCTTGTCACATGTATCTAATAATACGTTACACAACGTGGTATTTTTAATGTAGAACTCGTTATTGGTATCGGATACGTTATACAATGCTGTATTGTTAATGTAGAACCCGTTATAGGTACCTGATGCATCACACAACGTTGTCTTTTTATGTTGACCTTGTTATAAGTATGTGATACGATACACAGGGTTTTATTTTTGTTGTAGAACTTGTATGTATCTGATATGTTGCACAGTGTTGTAATTGTGTTATAGTGGAAGACACCTAGTCTATAGGTAATAGACTCTCCCACCTATTATAAGTAGGAATCAGTAGGTAGTCTAGAGAAGAAGTGATTAGCGACTACAACTCGATTACTCTGCGTAACACTTTATTACAAGTTCCTAACGTTTCTGTACGTTTACCCCAATTAGGACGCATTTAGTCCGACTATAAGTTCTATTGTGGAAATAACTCCACAACAAATTGTAATGTAAAACTTTACTTTGTAAACTTTGTAAAATAGTTATCTTTACTTTGTAACTTTGTAAAATAGTTATCTGATACCTTACACAAAGTTGTATTATAATGTAGATTTCGTTATAGGTATCAAATAGGTTGCACAACATCATATTTTTACTGTAGTTATAGGTATCTAATCTGTTACACAATATTGCATTTTAATGTAGAACCCGTTATAAGTATTTGATATGTTACATAAGATTCTATTTTGTTTAAGATCTCGTTTTGGATAGCAAATACATTACACAAGGTTTTAATTTTAATGTAGAATTGCTTATGGGTATTTAGTAAAGAACATGAAGTAGTATTTTTAACGTCGGAGTGTTTCTAGTTATCTCATATGCTATACAAGTTTGCATTTTTTGATTGGTCATCTAAAAGTTTTCAAGTTTCCTCGGCAAATTCTGCAGTCATCAAGGTGTGTCTTCGACTCTACCATTCTTAATGGAATGCATTTTAGGATAATAATCTCCTGTCCTTAACAATTCTGTGTCAGTTTAAGCGATTTAGTGAGTTTGATCAATACTGCATGCCACACTACTGAGCTAGAAAAAGATGAACTTAGTTCGCCTACCGTTGCGAAATAATTAAAAGAATTCTGTCGTGTGTTAGTGACCTATCATTAATCGACAGATATTTCGTAGCTTTGCGTCAAACTAAGGCAGGTTTCTTATTTGCATGCAAATTAAATAGCTGTTTTTTCCCCCAGCGGTACAAATGCTCTGTTTAATACCAAGTAAAATCACGGATTTCAAATACCAGAACCGCTACATTGTGGAACAAACTCTCGTGTGGATGCTTCATTGAACAATGAACGTTTTCAAGTCGAGCGTCAATCGCTATATATTTTCCTTATCCTCATAATATTCACTTCTTTCTATCACGTTATGTATTCATATCAAACGGCTTATATAGTAAATTGAGCGCAACGTGTCTTACAGGAATTTTAGTAAAAAATATATAAAATGATAAAAATGCAGCATCTCCCTGTTTAGAAAACTGAGCCAACACAATCATTCTTCAGAAATTACTTTCCGTTTCGTCTTCTGCTGTACTAAGTAAATCTTTGGAAACACCAATTAGGATACATCACTTACTCAGCGATAAAGCATCGGCCGCTCCTATGAAAGTACGATGCTGATTGGACATCTCTCGGGGGAAAATGTTCCGCCATATTTTTTCTTGTTCTACTGGATTTCCAGGACTGGGCGCGTTGTGACGAGCGAGACTGAGATATACAGCCAAAGCGGAATAGAAAGGCTTCAGGAGATCCTTCCAGGAAGTTTTTTGCCAATCAATATTGAAATGTCGTTTTATTTCGGAACAGAACGTCTGAAGATTTCCATTGCAGGCTTTTGTAGCGTCGTAGTTACTCTTCGTTACCTGTTCACATAGAAAAAAATAGGGAGAAACCATTTGCAAAAACGAAACAATGAATTGAGAAATAGACGGCAAAAGAAAAAATGAAACGAAAATAACTTCATTCAAATATTTAAAGTCAATATCACTCGTTATCTACTGTTTTCTTGATAACTCTATCGTTGTTTTCGCTCCGCAATAATGCTTCTGTTTTCTAATTCATTCACACCAGCAACCTTTTGTACCTTATTGGCGTTACAGTCTTGTATAAGGTGAATTCGATTAAAAAAATCATTACAGCCTATAATTGTTGAAACTCCACTTTTGTAATGACTCTATTAAACAATATGCTAGTCGGTCTCTAATACATAGCGATCGTATCTATACCTCATGTATTTAAAATTTTAAAATAATTTGATGATTATCAAATGTGAGATATGTCTGAAGAAGTTCGAAGAGACCACCAGCTGAAATCTCGTTGTTGAAATAGCAAAAGTAACAGAACTAATCTGAGGGTGTAATAGAATTGGTTTATCTAATAGACAATTAGCATAAAGAGAGATATAACTATAGCTTATTGGCAACTACGACGCAGAGTTCGTGGGATATCTACGGCTAAGTTTTATCATCATAACAAAGGGATTAATAGAACAACTAGCTTAAACCCGCCTTATCAGGCGGCACTTAAGCTCCTGCGAAGGGCTCTTGATTGAACCTTCGGCTTGTTCAAGAGGTTGAGAGTCCCTAAGTCTTTGCATATTCTCAGCACTGGAAGCTCTCCTGGCTGCCGTTTGATCTGGGTTTTCATTTGCAATCTGGCTTTGTGAGGCTTACTGCTGAAGAATGCAGTAGGCGATAATAAACTATAAAATAACTCAAAATTGATCGCGCATTTAAGTACTGCATTAATATTTAATCTTACCTTTTATATGTTCACCGATAATTCTTTTGCCGCCACTTAATTTAAAGACAATTTGATGTACGTAGGTCCTTACTTTCCGTACAAACAATTATTTTTATGTCATGGGTGACTTTCGCCGAATTTCGTAGTTAATTTCGGTTATTCCCGAATTTATTTCCAAGTTATAAAAATTGTTATTCTACAAAAAAATCAATCGCAAATTATCACGTAAAAATCGCCGAAAACAATCGCAGTAATGAATCCACAATTTCAAGATTACGATTCCGGATCCGGTCCGGAATGTTTTAAATTTGCTCACGGGGTCAGCATGGTATGATATGTTGGGTTACGGCCTCTAGGAGTAAAGTTGAAAAAGTGTGACACGCTGATACACTGACATTCGGATTTATTTGAGTAACGATTCTCCAACTGGTTCATACAGGAATACTTGACTTATCGCTCTTTCTTACGAAATTTTTATTCTTCTAAGCGCGTGTGTGTTCATTCTTAATTTTAAAAATGATTCTTAGCATCTGCAGTTGAAGAGTAAAATAAAAAATTTATTTACTGCCAAGCGCAGAGAATGAGCTTACAACATTGAGTCGACCAGCTAAAGATGTCAGCTTTTAATTAACCATCGCTATTGACCGGAATAAGATGACAGCGGATATTTATAAACCCCAATATATTTTATTTCTTGGGGGGGGGTGTTCACCAATTGCCTGGAGAAACTTTGTCATTCAGGATTAAACCCTCTCAGTATAGTTG
>OZ038485.1:33458804-33478804 GCA_964036315.1 Acanthosepion esculentum | reverse complement strand
TTACGGCCACATCTGCAGCATGTTCCAGAAATCATTTTGACGATTATTGCCTTGAAAAAGAAGGTTATCTGAGTGGTGCGGACCTCATGAAAACAAGGTCAACCGACTCTGACAAAGGGGCTCAGCTGAGTGGAGCGAACTAAGAAACTTTGGTTTTTCATGAATCACTTTTTTTATACGAAAGCTGGAAGAACAATGGTGGTTATTTTTCTACAAAACAGTTGTGTCCCCAGCAGACTAAAACAGAGGACCGTCCGCTACACAAAAAGGAAGGCTCACACCGATTAGGTGGTGTTCACTTTTCCTCGCTCGCTTACAACCGACTCTTGCGAGAAGGTTGCAACTGGATAAAATTTGCTGACTGCTGCAATTTCGCCGCATGTTTTTTGCCTTACATTAAGCCACACGCATTCGACTAGAAGAAGCTGCACCCTGCGAATGAAGCTGCACCCTCCGAATGAAACTGGTGTCTGATATGAGCTGCAACGCTACACCAAACCCTTCAACAAAGAGATACTTGTGATGGCCTAAGGACTCCAGAATTTTTTTACCCAGATTTGCGTACAAGTTCTTATTCGCGCCCCAGATATGAGTCAAATATGAATAACAGGAATGAATCTTTGGACAATTCCTAGAATTGTTTCAAAGTAACTAAAAACTGACACACTAAATAGATAATACATTATGTCCATTTCAAATGCTCTCTAATAATTTTATTCAGGATATCTACCATTTGTCTATGCTTTGAATATTTCTGCCACATATGGTCTGATGCTCCTGCTATATATTTACAGATTCATGATAACATTTAAAGAATAGTCAGCAATATTAGTGGTGCAGACCTGGTGTCTCGGTTCCAGTCACTTTCCCACCGCCGTAAAATTGCTTCCCTGTAACTTTTCTATAAATTTTTCCATAGTCATTGTTCGGGTGAGCACTTCACTATGGTAGCTAAACTTTAGGAATAAAAGTGCAGTACTAAATTAGCAAAAGGTCATTAATTTACAGTTGAATTGGCTAAATTTATCCGTAAACTCTAAACTAACAGTTTCTTTTCTCATTCTTTCTAATCCTTATAATCTCATTCTTTCATATTCTTTTACACTCAGTAACACCTTGTATCTCAATGGCTTTAATCCCTTGTATGGGGCGAAATTATTTTTAAAAATGGCGTACATAGTGAATGAGAAAGCAAACTCCAAAAGAAGATGAAGAGATATATTAGCCAACTATGAATAATAATGTGATTTTTAGCAATCCTTTCTTTCGAAAAGACAAAAAATTCACACAGTAAATAAATAGTACACTTTGTGTATTACAAGTGTTCTCTTATGCTTTTATTTAGCATAAGTTGTATGTAAATTACATAATAATAAGCCTAACAAATAAAATAAACCTGACACATGAATCTTGCGTTCAACGGACCAAAGGTTTTTTTTTACGTAATTTTATCTCTTTTCTTTTGATTTCTTTTTTTTTTTGGTTTCTTCATTTCTTTCTTTTTCTTCAGAATTTTTCACCCCAAAATTTGTTCCTGTTCTTGAAATCGGGTCCTACTCAGCGACCTGTCCGTTTTCTATCCCTTTTCATATGAGAACAAAATTTAACAACTCCAGGGCAACATGACCAATTTACGACATCCCACAATGCTATGGGGTAAACGTAAGAAGACCACAAGATTGAACAAGGCCTTCACACTATTAGAATAAATTAGAAATAAATGACAACTTACAATCATCCCTTACCTGATTTTAATTGAACAACAGAAAAGCAAAAGTGCCAAAACACCCGATCTTATAAGACAGAAAATAACTAAAAATAAATGAGAAAATTGGGTGGCAGTTTTGTCGTGGACAGTGAAACCATTTGATATAATAGCCAAATATGATAACGTGATTTTTAGCAATATTTTATTTCGAAAACACTAAAATATCACACAGTAAAAAAATAATACATCATGTGCATTACAAGTGTTCTCTCATGATTTTTGTTATATTCTCAAAGACGTTACCGACAGACAAAGAGGGTACTCGAGTGAAGGAAAAACAACACGCGCGTAGATGAAAGAAAGAGAGGTTTTGTAAAAGAGAATACACTACTGAAAGACAGAGAATCGGGTGGCATGCTAGTAATTCAAGACCCCAGGTATCTCCTGTAATCACTATATATCCCTACTGATATAGTCAGTTCACATAGTGTTATGGGACCTTACCTATAACGACAGAGTGAACTCTTCTTGACACTATGAATACTGCGCCTCTCAAGAGAGAGGAACGAGACGGAATCGAGTCGAGCCAATAGTAGTTCACTCCAAACCAGACTGACAGTCATAGTAACACCTTCCACATCTTGTATTATTTTTCTGTGTAATATATCTTTGTTATTTCTACTCTTATGTTCGTGTTGTTCTTCCTTGGTCCTAACCTTGGACCATAACACATAGGCTATAGGGGGTGTCGAACATTCCATTACAACAATTTTATTTAGGATAAATTGTATGTAAGCATACATAAAAGTTTTAATATTAAGGAGTTTTAAAATGTCGAACAAATTTCCAATATTCACACACTCCAAATCTTCTTCATCTATGTGCCGTGTCCCTTCCGGCCGTTGACGATCATGGTTCTCCAGTGCTTTGTATATTTTATCAGAGTTTGCCTTTTTGCTATCTCTCCGAATCCTTGTTCTGTCAACCATTTGCACAAGCTCGTTAGGCAGGTTATGCGCCCTTGAAATAGCAACAGACTTTGAAGAAGTCTCGGCGAGTCGACGGCCAGCTAACTAGAATTGTTGTCTCAATAAAGACGCAGTGGATAAGGCACCTGGAAACCATTTCCCTTTTTATCACAAGAATAATCATGGCAACAAGCTACAACCCA
Source organism: Acanthosepion esculentum (assembly GCA_964036315.1). NCBI lineage: Eukaryota > Metazoa > Mollusca > Cephalopoda > Sepiida > Sepiidae > Acanthosepion > Acanthosepion esculentum. Next base: position 33,475,925 of record OZ038485.1, on the reverse strand, counting down.
AATAGATTCTTTTAAATACATAAAAACCCAAATTAAAGAAAATGTCCAAGAAACATGTTATCACAATCCAACTCCCTCGTCGTAGACTTGAAATTGAAGGAGACGCGCGTACCTCCGCTTTGAGAATGTTACGTCACTTCGCTTTTATCAAAGGCCTCATAATTTCTACATTTAAATTACGTTACGTCAGAGGTTTGTTAAGAACTTCGGTATTCGGATAACCGAAGAAGAATTTTATATCAGCCTATGACGTATAATAGAGATAATTAATTTTTTTTTTTTTATTGAAACAAAACATTTATTGAAAAAGTTTGAACAAAGTAACTATAAACAAAATTTTTGTTTTGTTATTTTTTTTGTTTTTTTTTTTTGCTATCCTCTGCTAGCCGCAATGATGGAGAAAGCATTACGCCGCACCATCGCCAGTGCGACACGATGTAAGAGCCACTCCGTTTCGCGGGGCTCGTCCCTTCATCGGGACGCAATCCTGCCAACCCGCCGAAGGAATACCATCGAACGAAGGCCAATAACTCCAAAAGTCTCCACTGCCACTGGAGGAAAAAAAAATCTATCAGCAAGAGAAGAATATTTAACTATTTTTTTTTTATCTCTACGTCCCGGGCGACAGACCCCGGCTCAACTGTGGACCTGACCAAATTACCGGTCGAAAATCTATCAGCACAAGTCGCATCCCAAATCAACGACTTCCCCATTCATTTCACTGTTAATAATTCTTTTTCTCGTCAACTGCAATATACGAAAATTGAACAGGCGGAAATTATCATCGATATTTTCAAACAAATACTGACTAAATGAGATGTTAAACTATTTCCTGTTATTATCAAGAAGAAAAAAATCACCGAATATGTCAGTACAAAGTGGTAATTGCACAATCAACATCTGTTGGTACCCGAGCTTTTCCAAGAAATGTTATCGTTGCATTTGGTTGATAAGTTGTAGTTTGTTTTTTTTTACTTGGCATGAAAGTATTTTTCTCTCCTTTGTCTACTACGCACAAGCCCAGGTTGCGTATACTCGACCATAAGAAAAATATTTTGGTGGGTAATTTTTTGTTAGATTTCATGGTAAATCTCAGGGCAAGCTTGATAATTATTATTGTTTAAATTAGCCACAGAGTTTGTTTTTATGAGATAGGAAATTATTGCCGTATTTCAAAAATAAAATTATTAAAAAATATGGTGTACATAGTGGATCAGAAAACAAACTCCAAATGAAGATGAAGAGATATATTAACCAAATAATATTAATAATAATAATAATAATAATAATAATAATGTGATTTTGAGCAATCCTTTGTTTCGAAAAGACTAACAATTCACACAGTAAGTAAATAATACATCATGTGCATTACAAGTGTTCTCTCATGGTTTTATTTAGAATAGGTTGAATCTAAATTGCATAGTAATAAACCTAATAAATAAAATAAACCTGAAAAATAAATATTATATTTAACGGGTCAAAGGTTATATGTTGTTTTGTTTTTTTTACTTAATTTTATCACCTTTCTTTTGCTTTCTATTTTTTTTTATCTTTCTTCATTTCTTTCTTTTTCTTCAGAATTTTTCAACCCAAAATATGGTCGTTCTCGAAATCAGGTTCTACTCAGAAACCCGTCCGTTTTCTATCCCTTTTCATGTGAGAACAAAACCTAACAACTCCAGGGCAACATGACCAATTGACGACATCCCACAATGCTGCAGGATAAACGTAAGAAAACCACATGACTGAACAAGGCCTTCACACTATTACAATAAATTAGAAATAAATAAATGACAAATTACAATGATCAATTACCTGATTTTAATTGAACAACAGAAAAGAAAAAATGCCGAAACATCCGATCTTATAAGTCAGAAAATAGCCAAAAGTAAAAGAGAATCATTGGGTGGCAGTATTGTCGAGGGCAGTGAAACCATTTGTCCTAGTAGCAGCTCCGAATCCGCCCCGGACTATGTTTCAAATGTCACTCTTCTTTACTTTTCTTCTACTGCTAGAAATTAGAGTTTCTCTTTCTACTTAACAAGCGTAATTTCCTTGGACACATAATGAAGAAAGATGGTTTATAAAACGTAATCCTCACGAGGCATATTGAAGGTAAGGTGCATAGGGAAAGACAACGAGCTACTTATCTAGCGGAACGGTGGGGGACAATAGCCTTAGCAAAGGGAGAAAAACTACTAAGAGATACAAGGGATAAGAAGCTGTGAAGATCAATGTGGTGAAGGGACGTAGCACATAGTAGAAGAACAGAGGATAAAATTATTGCAATACTTATTGAATCCATATATTACAGATCATTCATTCATAGATAGATAGATAGATATACATATTTTCACCCACAGACATATTGTTTCGCTGTATCACAGCCCATCACTGTGGCTAGACGTCCGATTGCCTCGAAAATCAACTGATTTGGGATCAGTCGGAGATTTATCTCTTAAGCTAACAGCTTCCGGCAGAGGGGAAGGTGAATTTTTGCGTATTTACTTTTGAATAAACACGCCAGTGACTCAGAGTGCTCTATTCATAAAAGAACTTTGCATTATCAGCAGTAGCAGTCACTGTTTATAAATTCGCCCTTTCCCTCTAAAGTGCTCGACCGAAATTTATCTTTTTCGGGGACGTATATATTGTCACCCACAGACAAACTGTTTCGCTGTATCACAGCCCATCAGTGTGACTAGACATCCGATTGCCTCAAGCCAGGATCGAAACTTGACCAGTCGAAGATTTTTTCCCCTAAGCTATCAGCGCCCGGCAGAGAAGAAGGTAAATTTTTACGTATTTATTTTTGAATAAACACGCCAGTGACTCAGAGTGCTCGCTTCATAGAAGAGATTTGCATTATCAGCAGTAGCAATCACTGTTTGCGAATGTGTGTAAGTAAGTAGATATCTAAGACACTATTAAAAAAAATTGTCTTTTTTCCAGATAATCAACAAATCTTAATTAAACTATATATTCATAACGAAAACCCTTTATTAAACGAATTACAAACACTTCCAAACGTTTATAGCAAGCTGGAATGAAAATATCAATTAAAAATGTGCAAAAGTAAGTGAACCTTTAAATTTAGACTCTGTATTTTTGTTTTACATGGTTGCCAATGCAAGTAATTTTTTGTACACATGTAAAAATCAATTTGATACGTGTTCACTTTTGGTAAGCTGTGTATAGTGCATTCAGCCAGTTGTGTATGCAAAAGTGAAGTTAGAGGCTAAATTTAAAAGAAAATATACCAAAATCAAAAGAACTTCCTAAAGCTTTAAAAATTGCATAGTTGAAGCCTATAATGATGGAGAAGGCTACAAAAAGCTATGAAAATGATTTCGAGTGTAAGTCGCCACCATGCAACAAATTATTTTTAAATGGAAGGTTTTTGATATGACGGTATCAAAATCAAGAAGTGGCCATTCGCGAAAAATAACTGCAAGAGCAGATATTTAGTTCGGCAAGCCCAGACAAATCCTGCTCTAACCTCTGTGGTTCTCCAAGTCCGTGTGGCCAATATCAGTATCAACACGTCTACAGTGCAACATCTGAATGTTGCCGGTCTTCATAATTCCTACAAAAAAAAGCTACTTACGAAAAAGCACAAAAAATCTCGGTTCAACTGCGCCAAAGCTCATATTAATAAGCTAGAAATATTCTGAAAAAGGGTCTTATGGTCGGATGAGGTAAAACTACAGCTGTTTTTTTTTAAGAAACTATAGGCGGTATGTCTGGCAAACTACTAATACTGTTTTTGAAAAGAAGAATTTGGTGCCAACTATTAAACATGGCAGCGGCAGTATTGTGATTTGGGGCGGTTTACTGCATCTGGAACAGGAAAATAATACGCACTGACGGCATAATCGACTCTGCAAGATATCAAGCAATTTTGAACGAAAGTGCGTTGCCCTCAGTTCGAATGTTAGGTTTAGGTCGGGGCTAGATCTTCCAACAGGATAATAACCCATAGCTTCAAAACAAATCCATAAATGGATTCTAAAAAAAAATTCAACTATTGGAATGATCTAGTCAAAGTCATGATTTAAACCCAACTAAAAAGCTGTGGTTCAAGGAAGTTCATGCAAGAAACCCGGGTAATATCGAGCAATTGTTGGAGTTTTGCCAAGAGGAATGGTCAACAATTGACGCTCACGATTGCCAGAAAATTCTTAGAAAAAGACTAGTCGACGTCATGACCTCAAAAGGAGAACATTCAGACAGGAAATTATAACACAAGAAAAGTTAAATAAAAACTTAACGGCAATACCTTGTCAGTAGTTTTTAATGAAACTGGTATAAAAGTGGGATTGCTGACCAAATACGCAATCATATTTTATGCATACACACACACACACACACACATATATATATATATATATATATATATATATATATATATATATATATATATATATATATATATATAAGCATTTCACCCAATCAGGGTGGACCTGGAAACGCCAGCAATTAAGAGTTGGTTCCAAGCTCCTCAAAATCGATCAAAGGTCTTGCTGCCGGATGTCGTTCATCGACATATCTATGACTGAAAACAACGGTCGAATATAAGCCACGTTAAAGTTTTTCAGATAATCGGTAGCAGCATTTCAACAATATCGAATCATCTCAATTGAACAGAATTGGTAAAGTTAATAAATTCGATAAATTCAGTGAAAGTGAAACTGTTCGCCGTTTTTAAGCGTGTTCGATGTTGAATATGTGAAATTCGAATTATCCATTTTTTCATCGAATAGTAATTTATGATAGTCAATTAAGCCTTATTCAAAAACGTACGGAAACCTACCAAATTCTATCCGCAACAAACTCGTTGATAATACAAATATAATAACCTCAACCACATGTAAAAAAGAAAGCCTAAAAAATATTGGAAGCATTATTAATAAAAAAAAAAAGAAATGGCCAACACTCAAGAACATCAACTATGAATACATCCGCAATGTACTGACCGTGTTTGGAAAATAAAGAATTCCTATAAATTTAGATACATACATAAAACAATCCATACATTCAGTTAAATGTAAAAAATAAAATCATCCTTGAAAATGGCTAAAATTATAGTCGATAGCGCTCAGACATACAGAAAATCCAGACAATTTTTAAATAATTTATGTCCAGGAAAGAATAAAATTATAACACAAAAATAAAAACTTAACTGCAATACCTTGTCAGTGATTTTTAATGAAACTAGCATAAAAGAGGGATTGCTCCAAATACATAATCATTTTTTATACACACACACACACACACACACACACATATATATATATATATATATATATATATATATATATATATATATATATATATATATATATATATATATAATCATTTCACCCAATTAAGGTAATAAAGCCACTGAGACGCAAAAGAGTTACCGAATGTGAAGGAATAATAAAAAGAAAAAGAATATTGATATTTATTTATTTTGTTTTACAGCATATCAACCTCAATGGGTTATATAATGACAACAATGAATTTTAGGATAGTTTCCATGAATAGACTATCTATTCTTGTAAGGAATCAGTTTGTAGATCAGGTTTCATTGACATATTTTTGTAAAGAGGGTTTTTGTCAAGAGCCTGGTTTCATTGATGTATTCTCCTCAGACATCTAGTTTGTAGAGAAATTGGTTTTATCGACATTTTCATTTGGTTTATATTTTTTGACATAGTCCCACTGTTTTAAGAAACAATATTTCGTTTATTTTTGCTTTCGCGAAGAGTTCATACATGTTGTTTATATTATAGCATTTTTGTCTTGAGAGAGGAAGGTGTGAACATTCAGTTAATATATGTTTAATAGTGTATGTCGATTCACATGCATGGTATACTGGTTGTTTAGCAAGTACGAGTGGGTTATTGTCGTATAGCCAACGCGTAAGCAGGCCAGTATTACTTCTTCCTTTCGAGATATTCTGAAAGCCGACTTCCATTTTCCTATTTTGCGAAGTGTTTATTGTGTGGGTTATCCTGCCAGCACCGTTGCCATTCCTTTTTGTTAATGACCTGATTAAAGTCAGTGTATGGAATTTTGATCCTTGTGTCTACATCTATATCTAAAGCTGATTTGGCTGGTGGGTCTGTTTATTGTTATATTCCACACCAATGTGGCTAGGAATCCAACATAGTTTGATGTCTTTATGTTAGCATGTAGTGCTGCTCATTTTGCATAATAGTTTGATAATGAGTGGGTGTATTTTTCCTTCAAAGCCATCAGGACAGATAGTGAATCCGAAATACATTAAGAATTTTTTGTTTGTTAGCTCTGTGTGATGATGTTGAGAGCTAACTCTGAAGCTTCCCTTTTGGGGTACTTTTTGTATTATTTTGGCTCTGAAACGTATCCTGGAATGTGAGTGGGTATGTTCTTTTTTTGTTTAGGGAGTTTATTTAGTTCTTGAATGACTTCGGGTTGCTTTGTTCGTGGTGGAATACTGGCTGTTGTCGTTTCTTGTATGTTTGAATGTGTAGTCCCTAACTCTTCAGCAATGGATTTCATCCTCAGTTCATAGGATTGTATTGTATTGTCTTTTTGTTAGAATAGATCACAGTAATTATGTTTAAGGGCATTGCTGGGTAGTTGGGCATGATTTTATTTTGACATAGTAGTGTAGTGCCAGTTTAGTGCGCCTTAAGTGGGGAGGTTTCAATAGCTTCTGTGTATAAGCTCTCCACTGGGATATTCTAAAAGCCCTAAGTACTAGCCTGAGATTTTGATGATAGGTTGCGTTAAATATTTTTAGGTATGCTTTTCTGGCCGCCCCATGTATGAAACTAACGTAATCCAGTTTTGAGCGAATATATTGATAATATTGATTTATATATTTTAATTAATGTTTGTCGATCTGATTCCCATTCGGTATGTGCCACTAGACGCCGAAGTTGGAGGATTTTGCTGCATTTTATTTTTAAATATTTTAGATGGGAAATGGGTGTTAATTTTTGTCACAGATGCACTTATGTGGTTCCACTATTAGGATTTATGCTCCGTCTAATTTTAAACAGGTGCCGTTGTGCAATTTTCTTCGTTTGCAGAAATTTAAGCATTTGGTTTTCATTTTGGAAAAGGTAAAACCATTTTCAATGGCCCATTTGTATATTTTATTGAAATCTTGTTGGAGTTGTCTATCTATGGTATGCAAATGTCGAGATATGTACATTATAAGAAAGTCGTCGACAAATAATGAGCAACTCCCCCCTGGGTTAAGGGATTCCTTGTGGAACCTCTTGTTCCTGGTTTTGCTATTCTGATAGCGTAGTTCCTATACGGACTTGCAATCTTCGGTCTCCCAGGAAATTCTTTATGAACTGAATCAGCCTTCCTTTTAGGTCCAGTTCATGGAGGCCTTTCAAGATACCAGATTTCCATTAAGGCAAAAAAGACTTTACATGTAGGCAAAAAAAAAGACTGCTGTGAGATGTTTCTTTTTAATGAAAGCTTCCCTTACAAAGGTTTCTAGGTGTATTAAGAGGTCCATAGTGCTTCTTTTTTTCCAAAGAGCATTAAAAGTCGCTGATTAAGCCTTTAGTTTCCAAGTACCAAGTTAACCTGTTGTTGACCATTCTTGCCATAGTTTTTCATAGGCAACTGGTTAATGCTATCTGTAGTTTTCATGGTCTATGTCATCCTTTCAAGTTTTGAAATAGGGATGATGAATGGCTGTCTCTGCATTTCTGAGAAGTTGTCTTTTGTCCATATGTTGTTATACATTTTTAATAACAGTTGTAATGATTTGTTGGGTAGCTGTTTTGTGAATTCGTAATGGATATCATCTGAGCCCACAGATGTGTCTTTAAAGATTCATTTAGTTCCTCTCGAGTGAATGGCAGATTGTATATTTTGGCATTATTGGATTTAAAATTTAATTTTTGTTTTTCCGCTTTTTGTTTGAGCTTTAGAAACTGTTGGCTACCATTGTTGGCTGATTATTTTTTAGGTTATTTTGACTAGTTGATCAGCGATATCGTTTTTGCTTGTTATTTAGCAGTTATTCATCGAGAGGTGATTTGCCGTGCTTGTTTGGTATTTGCCTGCTATTTTCTTTGTCGTGTTTCAGAGAGATCTTGTTTTTGTAGCTTACTTAAGTCTTTCTTTTTTGGTTTCTTTAATTATTTTCCGTGGTTTTGCTCAGAGTGGCTTAAATTGTAGCAAATTAGAGGTTAGACTTTGTGTGTCGAATTCTCTAAGAACGGCTCTCCTTTATATTTATCATTGAACCAATGTCTATTTTCTAGAATATATTTTTTAGCTGTAGAGATGAGGATTTCCGTAAAATATTTTAAGTCCCTGATGCTTTTTCCTTCAACTAGTTTTTCAGCACAGACGATTTTTATTGTTATGTTCTGAGTTTTGATGTGTCTGCCAGTACCTTCCAAGAGAAATCCATGTAAATTGATGGATCACATAGCGATAAGTCTATTGTCGAGTAGCTGCCAGTTAATGGATTTATGTAAGTCGAAGTTTGATCATTATAAATAAATAATTATTGTTTCTAAGGTCCTTTTGGTTCGTATCCTTACAACCCCATATTGTGCTGTGACAGTTAAAGTCCCCTATTATAATAAAAGGTGCCAGGAGGTGCCCTATGATTTTATGAATTTCAGCGTCATTTACTGGTTCATCCGGTGGGATATATAATGAACAGATGTTTATTGGCCTGTGTAAGGTCACTTTTAGAGCAGTCGCCAGTAAATTTGTTAAATTTATTTTACTTTCCGGTACATCATTCCAAACTAGGATGGATGTACCACCTGACGCTCGATGCCCAGTGTCATGTATGTAGTTGTATTGATGGTATTTTTTTATGTTGAGTTTATTTTGTTTAAGGAAGGTTTCTTCTAGTTTCTCAACTCTATTTTGTATTTGGTCACTGTGAGTTTCTGGTTTTTCTTTGGCTAGTTCTGTTTTTATTGTGAGATAAGTTTTTAAGACTGTCTTTAATGGGTTTTGGTAGCCATCACCTTTGCTTTGTAGGGCTTGTTTTTGAAGGGGATTTTGTATTTTTTAAAGGAATGGTTTGTGCTTGAGAGGTAGTTTTTGTGTCTGTTTTTCTGTATTTGTTAGTTCAATAGATTCATTAGTGTTATGGGACCTTACCTATAACGACAGAGTGAACTCTTCCTGGCCCTATGAATACTGCGCCTCTCAGGAGAGAGGGAGGAAACGGAATCGAGTCGAGCCAATAGTAGTTCACTCCAAACCAGACTGACAGTCATACTAACACCTTCCACATCTTGTATTATTATTTTGTGTAATATATCTTCCATATCTTGTATTATTATTCTGTGTAATATATCTTCGTTATTTCTACTCTTGTGTCCGTGTTGTTCTTCCTTGGTCCTAACATTGGACCATAACAATTAGATTTTTCCTGATTCAGTTTCATAACTCGGTTTCAGTTATTTCCCTTTAGTATCTCAACTCTCCAGGTTTTTGATCATCTCTGCTGTGGCCAGGTACTGAACTCATGACTCTTCTGCTCAAGTCATTTGATTGCTTAAATCAACGCTTTTATCAACTGGACCATGTGCCCCCAGTGAGATATCCAGAAAATACATGGCACGTGGAACTAGAACAATCTTCTCCGGTGGACGAAATAAAGGGGTTCGGTTCTAAATTCCAACGTATATCACCTGAAGAAGGCCGGATTGTACAGCTGCCGAAACGTAGTGACTATGGCAATAATAGATGTGGATATCTGCCCGAACGATGTAAATAGAAAAGAAACAATTGCTTCTTTGGCATTAATTGATATATTTAATCATAGCAATATATTTCCCTTCATTATCAATAACTTAAGCTCATCTATTTAGCAAATTGCTGTTACACCAGGCACAACATTCTTCAGATTCCGATCCAAAGAAATACTCAAAATCAGTTTTAGCCTCTTCAGATTTAATAAAACGATTTGTGTCGAAACGGAAAATGTCGCAATGGTCTGAAAAGATGGAATTCAAATGATGCGAAGCCAGGGAAGCTAAGGCGGCGAAAAACCTTCCATATTTAGTGCTATAATATTTTGCTAAGTGACTCGTGCAATATGTGCTGCTGTATTATCGCTTATGTTCAACACGCCTTTACGGTTGGCATCCCAGTGATGGGCACTTTTTTTTTCTTTTGAAAATTTTGACGCAGTGTTTCCACTTGACAATACTTCGCATTTTAGATGTTTCGCTTTGTTTAGCATTTTATGATTGGCGACACCTATCATACCAGACCGGACGTAGAGCGTAACTTTTTCGGGTGTAGATCTGGGTGAGGAATGAATTTTGCTTTTTTAATGGGTGTTAACCATTGCATTATAGAATTGGATAAGATTAAAGGATTATGTAGGATTATAGATTATTTAATATTATCTGATTATAGATTCTATAATCACTGGTTATGATTCTACACAGGAAAGACTCGGTAGCAAATGTACTCTTCATTGACGGTCAAAGGGTAACATTTTCATTGAGATGAGCAGCTATCAGATGATTGACAAAAATCCGCTACTATTCCGAGTTCATGAAAGTGTTTTATAATCGAAGTATGATTTGTAGAAATGTGCTAATTCCCGTGCATATTACTTAAGATTCGCAAAAAGTTCAATATTGACAGAATTTGGTCGTCACTTCTGAATATTCCTCCTGATGAGTCAGCTGGAACATTCAAAAGAAGAATCCATTTCTTGAAATTGGTCAAACGATCACTGGCATCTCCAGACACTTGAAGATTTATTTCCATACACAGAATGAATATATCTTGCTGCTTCTGTAACTGAAGAATACTTTTTCCCTTTATACAGTATAGACTTCTGATCTCATTTTAAAAGCGTAAAATCGATACAGGATTTATCAACTTTGATGTTAGGTTATCTACAAAGAAAAAAAGAAACAAAAGAAAGTAAAACTTAATAGTAATTTTGCTCTGACTATGAGAAAGTACGCTCAAAATAATCTTGTAAAAAAATGCGACAGGAATGAATATGTATCAACACGGTAATTTTCTCTCTCCCTTTAATAAGGATACTAAGAAACTTGTCCGTAAATATGAGAGGATCCTATTGAAAATAAGTAGACAAAACTAAATTATTCAATAAGACATGTCTTAATGAAAATATGCTGCCAAAATATACGCAATATAAATTACGTGGTCTGGCTCCTTAGCAGAATATCAACACCTTGAATTTTAAATGTAGCCCTGTGAAAAAGAAAATTGAAGTAACTAATGACAAATTAAACACTCTTAATAGTAGTAAAGAAGATATCTCCAATAAACTAAAACATATAACTACTCCTGATCAACTGGTAGAAATTACACATAGACTTACAGAAATTATTAAGAAAGCAAAAATTCAAAACCAGTTAAAAATTTTAAAAAATAGCCTATACAAAGGATATATTAATCTTCTAAACTAAATGGATAAATTTATAAATATTTCCGATTATGGGTTGACTAAGCATCAAAGGAGGCACGCTGGAGTAATGGATAGCGGCTCGGATTGAGGAATCGGACGGCCGAGTTCGAATTCCAGTGGAATTTTCATTCACGTACGTCCTCATACACTTGGGAAAGGTATGAATCTTCTTCTTCTCTCCCCCAGATATGGACCGGGTTCTGTAGCCTTGGATAACAACTGGTCTATCGCAGAAAGAAATGGCGGGAAAAATCTGCCCCGTCAGTCATGTATCGAAAGATACATGATCGCCTAAGCGTGTATCACGCATGGCACATAACTGACTGAAGCATCAAAGAGAATTGCTTAGCCAGGGACTCAACTGCCTTATATACCGTAAGTATAATGGTCTAATTAAAAAAAAAAGTATCAAAGTAGCGAAAAACTTCAGGACAAACAACTGATCACAGCACCACCAAAATTTCGAGACTTAATCACGGATGAGGCGGTTAAGGACAGACATGAAAACTTTTCAAAAATATTGACGAAGCCATTAAAAATTGCCGCTAAAGAACTACAAAATCATCCGGATATGATCGTTAAAAAAGGCAAACAAAACAAACATCTTTGTTGCTTAAAACAATTTGGATTATAATATAAAACTAGAACAAATACTGATTGACCATACGAAATTTTAAAATATTAACAGGAATCCAAGTAAACAACCGAAATTAAAAATTAGCAAACTTATCGCAGCTAATAATACCGAACAGAACAGTTTAAACGTTCCTAAACTTGTGGGTGATTATGAGCCTGATTAGACATATGGCATCATAAAAACACACAAACCAAACACTATCCTCTTCGTCCTATTATATCTCATATTCCCACTCCTGTGTATCAATTAACAAAAATCATCAACCAACTTATCACACCATACATTCATAGTAAATATAGCATAAAATCAACTCTTGGAGTAATTCAAATTCTAAAAAATGAAAAACCTAATAATGAAACCATAGCCTCACTTGACGTTGAAAATTTATTCACTAATATTCCAGTTAGTTAACTATAGATATTACAAGAAACATATACAATAATCGCCCTCTACTTAAAATTGAACCTAGTATATTAGGGAAACTACTGTTAACTTGCACTGCTGAAGTCCTATTCTACGATCACGAAAATAATATATTCATGCAACCAGATGGTGTTTCTATGGGTTCACTTCTAAGCCCAACTTTTAGCAATTTCTATATGTCTAGTCTTGAAAATAATATATTTAACAATTTTAAAAAAACCATCCATCTACCAAAGATATGTTGATGATAATCTTATATTAGTCAAGAATATGGTTAAAAAATATTAACTCCAAAAACAATTTTAAAATAATTCTGTCCTTAAATTAACATACGAACTTAGTAATAGTAATAACATTCCTTTTCTAGATATATTGATAAACACTAATCATAATAAATTCACTATTTTCCATACAAGAAAACTACAAGCATAAATTCGTGCACTCTTAACTATAAGAGTGAATGCCCTAATTACTATAAAATAGCAATTATAAAATAACCTAATAAACCGTGCAAAATGAATTCATCCACAAAACAAATTTTCTACAGTGAAGTAAAAATATAATACAAACTCTTATTAATAATAACTTACCTAATTATATTGTTGATGAACAAATAAAATCTTCTTTTAGAAATTTTAATATAAAGCAAATAGAATATAATACTTCTTCAACTAAATCTAAACATATTGATCTTTTATAATCAATACATTCTAATTATAAAAAGGACGAAAATATCCTAAAAAGTAATAAATGCTAATTTATCCACCACAGATCCTAGTATAAAAAAAATCAATTTATACTATACTAAATTCAATATATATAATTTAATCATTCGAAATGACTTCTGCCCACCAACTAACTTGTTGCAGAAACCAACATTGTATATAAATTTTAATATCCCTTGGGAGATTGTATCTCCAACAGAAAAAAATAATATATATATGTTGGTTACACTACAACTAAGTTGTCTCGAAAATTGAATTTTCATTTGAATGATGCATCTAACATCTCTCAATATTCATAACAGCATGCTTGCCCACATTTACAATTTAGGAAAATTCTTGTTGAAAATACATCTATATTTTTTCATGAAAATAATAAATATAAACTAAACATTCTTGAAGCTATCTATATTAAAAAAAAATTAAACCAAAACCATAATAAAATTAATTATAAATACTGCATAAATGTTTACAGTATATAGTTTAAAATATCTAGGTTTTAACTAATAGATTATTTTTTTAAAACATATTGACTTTTTAAACTTAGTTACTTCCTCTGACGTTTACATCGTGAAATCTAAACCCTAAAGTACAGAACCTGAGCGTTTTTAACTTCACAGTTAAAACATTTTACTTTCAAATGAACACAACAATTTTATCTTAGAAAAGACAACTCTCTGATGATGACACTGCTAATGTCGAAAGTACTCAAAATAAATGAATATGTATCAACATGGTAATTTCTCTCATTCCTTTAATAAGGATACTAAGAAACTTGTCCGTATATATATATATATATATATATATATATATATATATATATATATATATATTTACTTACATATATATGTGTATGTATGTATTTGGGAAGCAATCCCTCTTTTATGAAAGTTTCATTAAAAACGACTGACAAGGTGCTGTGGTTAAGTTTTTTATATAATTTTTCATATGTTCTTATATTTTCATTATAAGAACACATGAAGTGTCATATGTCAACTGTTTTTAATGAAACTTGCATATATATATATATATATATATATATATATATATATATATATATATATATATATATAGGGTGACCCCAAAAAGCGGGGACTTTTTAACAATCCAATAAAACCAAGAGTGATGGAAGAAAAATATTTAATTCATAGTAATTGAAACATTAAAACATGCCATTTAAGAAACAATGATGGAATTTTCATTTTTTCATTTTTTTCCTGTAGATGGCGTCCTCCTGTACGAATGCATTCTTGAAATCTGCTGTTGAGATTCCTCATTGACTGCTGCAACATCTCAGCTGGAATACTGTGGATTTCATTCTCGTTACTAAAATGGCGAAATGTTTACTTTCTCAAGGTCACTGTCTCGCAGTGTTGCCACTTGCTCATGTCTGGCAATACGCACTTCAAAAATTCCCGTGTTTTGGGGTCACCCTATATATATATATATATATATATATATATATATATATATATATATATATATATATAGGGATTATAACTGAAATTCCTTGTCAGTCATTTTTAACGAAAAATATATAAAAGAAGAGTTGCAGCCCAAATACACAAATATTAAATTACATGACCCGGACGCCAACAATGAAAATAAGCACTGTTTCTTGTCAGTCGTTTTTTAAAAAGGGATCGCTGCCCAAATACTCAAATATATATATATATATATATATATATATATATATATATATATATATATATATATATATATATATATATTTGAGTATATATATATATATTTGAGTATATATATATATATATATATATATATATATATATATATATATATAAGTAAAGACAAGAGAAAAAATTATCGTTGTATTTCGTCCCCTAATGGAGTTTATCAAGGCAAATGTAAGAATATTTGGTAACAAGTATTTATAAACAAAAGTAGAGAGGTCGTTAGTTATTCTTTTTTTAAGAACGCTCATAAATGATTATAATTATTCATCGGACTAAGTGAAACGTCTAGGTAAATTATGAAGAATGCGAAGTGATGTAATTTAATGTCTAATAAACAAGAGTGAATACATGTTGTTTCTGTGGAATTTTTTTAATAATGTAATTAATATATTTATATTATTTTAAGATTTGATAGCGTCACTTTCAAGTTACATTCTCTTTTAATAAGCGTGGCATTCTTGTGATCGAAGATGAGGTTTAATTCATATATATATATATATATATATATATATATATATATATATATATATATATATATATATATTTGTGTATTTAGGCAGCAATCCTTCTTTCAAGCACATTTCATTAAAAACGACTTTATTAGATCGCACGAGAAATTATATAAAAAACTAAATAAAAGCACCTTGTCAGTCGTTTTTAATGAAAATATATATATATATATATATATATATATATATATATATATATATATATATATATATATATATATATAATTGGTTTCTTCTTAGTATAAACGCTATCTTTATTTGGTAAAAGTGTATTTAAGTTTGTATCCTTGCTTTTTTTTGGTGGGGAGGGGGTTAAACATCAACCGGCCAGAATCGAGAAGTCGTGCTAAAGAGAAAAATCTAACGGAAAAATCAAACCTGTTTAAACACTTTCATCGAGGAGATCGCTCCTATATCTAAAGTATGTCGTTACCAATTTGGCCACGGGAAATAGGCCTGATAACGGAAGGCTCAATTAGCTACTTAAGGGATGAATCTGTGTGTGTGTGTGTGTGTCTCTCTCTCTCTCTCTCTCTCTCTCTCGTTAAGGCTTCTTCGAATCTGTATCTACTAGTACCTGAAGTATAAACACAGTGATTGTTAAATGGATTTATTTTTAATCCGACATTATCACTTATTATATGCAGTTTGTGTGTCCCAAACCCATGTATACATCTGCAGATATGTCTATCATATGTCCATGAGTGTGCAGCGGCGTTAATAGATGCTGTGAATTCAGTGTATAGGTACTGGCTTTTATAAGTCAATCAGTCAACACACCTGTTACACAAATTTTATTCGCTTTCAAAAGTTCCGAAATGGATGTTGACATTTTAATTCTACCCTCGACAATTTTTTTAATTCTGTGGAGCCGACTTGTCGCTTGATTAACCAAGTTAAGCAACAGCTCCAACGGCCAATAATTAAGGGGTTGCCATTGGAGAATTCTTGTGGCAAAAGTAAAAAAAAAAATATTTATAATCTGTTGAAACGAATCCTCTTGTTGGAGCTCGCATCTGGAAAGGGACGACGTGGAGCCCCACGTCGTCGATTCAAAGGATCAGCTCAAATCACTCTGCTGAGAATAAATCGATCCTGTCAATTTGCAGACGGAAGCTACAGAAAGAACAAATTAGAGAAGAGCAGTCCACGAATTAATAGCATCCTTTGAAAACAGCAGAAGACAAATAGAAGAGACAAACAGAGCCCAATGAAAAATCAGGGCTCTCCATCCCCTGAACCTTCCTACACTACCATGCGGCAGCTGAAGACATCTCTTCAAATCCAACAGAAGGGAACGCTGACGTGCAATACTAGGTAATGAGTTCCACCAACGACGACGATTTGTTATTGCTATAAAAGTTGTTTTTATAATAATAATAATAATAATAATAATAATAATAATCGTGATTAGAGACTGCGAAGACAAAATGTGCCTCCTTATTGAGAGAGCAGTCCATGCAGACTACAATTGCAAGGTATCTTTAAAAATCTTCAAAAAACTATCAAAGTACAAGGACCTTGAAATCGAAATCGCAAAAATGTGGCGCATGAGGACATTAACAATTTCAGTTGTAGTTGAAGCCCTCGGATTTGTTCGAAAAAAAAAACTACAATATACTCATTGAAGGAAACCCTGGCAGCCCATGGCTTAAAGAAATACAAAAAATTGTACTCACAAGTACAACCCACACCTTATGAATGGCTT
>OZ038485.1:33316304-33453804 GCA_964036315.1 Acanthosepion esculentum | reverse complement strand
AAAAAGAGATGAACAATATGTATTGGGGAAATATTATTGCTTAGATAGAAACTAGTTGGAGGCCCAGTACGAAATCCTTTTGTTTGCTCAGAGAAGGTTTCAAAGACAAAATATAAATGGCCTCCAACACTTTTACGCGGTAATTCGAGCGGGACTTGCTAAGAATAGTAAATGCGTCCACGCTGAAATTAGCGGCAGAATTATGGCTATTTATTAGGTGCTCTGCGATGGAAGACCCGTTTCTATTGGCCAGAATGTCTAAAGAAGTATAGTTAAGATTGCGGATCTTTGTTGGGACGTGTTGCTTTATTCTGGCATCCAGCCTTTGAGTCGTTTTCCCCATGTAATGTGAACCTCAACTACATTTAAATGAATAAGTGAAAGAAACAGAGTGGACAACAAAAAATAACAGGATTCAAAGAGAGAGAGAGAGAAGATGACGATTGACATTGCATTTACGTTTTCGAAGATCGCAGTTAACAGAAAAACATGAAACCGAAAGAGATTTCTATGCGCGAAAAGTGCAGAAGACAGAAATAATAGCATAGACCTTAGGTTAAGTAATGTTTTACTCACAAATCTTCTTTTTTTTTTTCATATTATTTTTTATTACCTTTTATCACGGCGGTTAAATCGTCTTTACATCCTACAAGTGCTGGATCGCATGAATCGGAAATTAAAAAAAAAATAGTTTCTAACGTGATTTTAACTCGTAACCCTTAACATCACTTTACTGATTAGACTACAGAAAGTAATTAATTGACGTTATTCGAATTTACTAATATGACAGCATCCTTTCTTATCCGATTACAACAGTCATCAGTTATTCGGAAAGCTTACAGATTTTGTTTTAATATAAACGAAATATCCTGGAGATCTGAGGAGACTGTCCTTCGATACCCAACAACAAATATCTGGTGTGGACACCCAATGCTTGAAATAATAAAGTAATGTAATAAAGAATTTGCTTTTAAACAAAATACATTAATCTTATCTGTATTATCGAAAAAGAGAAAATAGCATAAAATGGAACATTTATATTTAACATCAGGAAAAGACAGATGAAATTTCTAAGGCATATAGAGAGGGCTTGGAAAATTTAACGCTCTCATGTCATGGCTAGATTTATTTTCTTCTACGGCATATGAACCTGTTGTAACCCAGAAAGGGTTACTGAATAAGGAATTATCAAAACGTTGGTTGGAAAATGAAATGGTAATCTTTATAACATCAACAAAATACAATACTCGCCAGCGGCGTGAAGTAGGTAAACCACTGCTAGTGGTGAACTACTTAGACAGTATATTACCCCCACTTATAATAGTGTCCAACGTATTTATGATGATAGGGACATATCCATTAGTGTTCATATGTACGGTATATAACACAACTTCAATGAGTTATTTAATGCCGATAAGATTTTTAGTATAGGTTCGTATGAATAAAATATGTATTCTTTGTAAGAAATCAGTTTGTCCATCAGGTTTCATTAAACATAATTTCTTTTTTTTTGTAAAAAGAATTTTTATCCAGAGTCACATGTATTCCTGATATTTTTTTAATATATTGCTGTTTTTTTTTTGCTTTTGTTTTTGTTTTCTATAAATAAAAAAAAGTATTTTTATACTTTCATAGTCTTTTATTCCCAGTTTTGAGGTTTAACTATTTGCCCATAGCCGTGAGCCTAACAGGTGCTACCACTCCGGGTGAAGGTGGACCTGGAAACAATAGAAATTAAGAAGTAGTTCCACGCTCCTCAAAACTTCATGATCAGAAGCCTTGCAGCCGGATGTAGTTTATCGTAATACCCAGAACGGGTAGAGGGACAAAAGAACACAACACATAACCTACCTAGCGAGCTTGAGTAAATGGATGACGGGACGATATTTAGGAGAGATAACAAAAAGACAAAATTTATCAAGAGCTACAATAGGCAAGAAATTGTGGAGACCCGTAATAGCCAACGTTTTGAAGAGACATTGCACAATGAATAAGAAGAAGGAGGAGGAGAAAGAAGAAGAAGAAGAAGAACAACAACAACAACAACAACAACAACAACAACAACAACAACAACAACAACAACAACAACAACAACAACAACAACAACAACAACAACAACAACAACAAGTAATATGCCTTTATTTCAAATACCCACTATGATCATTACAGAAGAACAAACAAAAACTACAGATAAAAATGAATAATACGGGACAGAAAAAATCTTTTAGCGGGATTCCAACTTGCATTGGGTCTCCTTTTTACGCAACAGCGCTTTACTGATCAGACGGCAAAAGCTGGTCATCAGGTGTCATTCAAACTTAGCCATATCTTCTAATTCACTGAATGTTATACGTCTTACCATTAAAGTGCATTATTTTTTGTTACTCTATGAATGCTATGCATAGCGCCAAAGCCACGTAAAAGTATCTAAACCATCAACTGTATACAACCGTTTCCTCGGATCAATTGTTAAAAATTACTTTGGGCGAATGAGTTCTTAACGAGGACCATTCTTCTTCGAACCTTGTACATTGTGGACTGGCGCTAAAGAACTACAAAGAACCAAATAACATAACCCACATTACTTGAATACATTAAACAGCGGTAAAAAAAAAGTGGTTACCACATTTAATCCAATGATATAATACTTAGATGTCCAATACAAACTGTGAACAAAAGTTTAGGAAGGAAGCCGCCATCAATATTGAAAACGGTGATAGCAGTGGGAGGACTTTAGAAACCTATTTTCCAGAAAAATTGATTTTATAGAAAGATTCTGTGAATTTCAACCGAATGTCTGGAATTCCTAATGTTTCCTTATAAGGAAACGGCCATTATCATTACCATGTTTAAAAATAAAACTGTATTTAAGAATTCTTGTAAAGAATTGAAATAGACTGATACCGCATTTCAAAACTTTTGACGGCTTAATTATCTAGCTGGATGGATTTGACAGTGGTAGATGAAAACAAATGTAATGTGTTCCACATATCCAAGAAATACTGCCAGATATACGTTTTAAAGACACACCCTTTGTAAATATTCTAACATGTGTTTAAACGCTTGGGATCAAGATATTTATATCTGATGCCATATCAGCGAAATAATACGTCAGCGACCACTTTCATTGGTTTCGCTGTGTTCACGATTTATGAACTGTATGGATTCACAATAAGAATAACAGACAAGACAAACAAGAACGGTTGTTAGCAATATATCTCGCCAGCCGCTCCCAAGAACTTAAAGTGTTGAACTACTCGTTTGATAAGATACGTCATATTAATGCATTAAATCATTTTTTAGGGACTTGAAGTATTGAGAGATTTAGTCATTCGATTTAGTCATTCGGAGAGAAGGAATAGATATATTAAACAGAGAAAAATATGAAATAGTGGTTAATCGTGTTGGAAGCTTTTTTTTTTCAAGCTTATCACCCCAAGCAAGGCTGGAAACCACTAGCACGCAAGGGGTTACAGAAGGTTTGGAGGAAGAGCAGGTAGGAGTGGTAAAGGAGAGGATGTGGAGAAAGATAGTGGATCGATCAAGGCAAGGGGGTTACAGAAGATTTGGAGCGAGAGCAGATAGGAATGAAAGGTGAAAGGATGTGGAGAAGGGAAGTGGATAGATCAAGGCAACTGGAGATGTCGATTGACGTTACCCTTAAATAGTTGGAGATTGTATTTGTCAGGGAAACAGGAATAAGGAAGGGAGTTCCACAGGCGAGATGTGCGAGACATGAAGCTATTGGAGTAGAAGAGACGTCTACATCTAACAGTTTCAACGGGAACGGGATACCAGCCTCGTAGGACGTTTAAATTCATGAGGCCTGGGGACCAGCGAAAGCAGCTCATCGGAGCAATTACCGTGAAAGTATTTGTAAAAAAGACAGAGCGAGGCAACGTCGCGTCTGTGAGAGAGCGACTGCAGACGAGATGACAGATCAGGGCCAATTACATTGCATATGCGTCTCTGGATCTTATCAAGAACCCTAAGGCAAACAGCAGGGGCTCCAGACCATATATGGCAGCAATACTCCATGCAAGGGCGAATTTGGACCTATAAAATACTTATGTGAAAAGCTGCAGGAAGATTTGAACATAAAATAAACTAATAAGATTCAGTAAATTCCAGTATAACTTAAATTCTCTACCTAGCCTAGTGGCCATATTAGATATTTATTAAGCCTATTACTTTCTTTCTTATTATGTGCCATGTCCTTTCAGGACGTTGGCGATCGTGGCTCTCCACCTCCCTCTATCCTTTACAGCTCACAGCAAGCTCCTTCCCTCTGCTTCCTCCCCCAGACCACGTTCTGTCATCCACCTGCTCAAGCTCGTCAGGTATATCACGCGCCGCTTTCTCTTGTCTCGCTTTCCCTCTATTTGACCCGTGAGTATCAGATTCTCCAGGCCTTCCTTCCTTATTATGTGTCCCAGAATCATCAGCTGTCTCTTTCTGATGTTAAGTATAAGCTTTCTCCTTGTTTGTAACCTCTCTAAGACCTCATCGTTGCTCATATGCTCGGTCCATGATATCCTTAGCATCCTTCTGCAGAACCACATCTTCGTCGCCTCGAGTCTCTTCTTCATCTTTGAGGAAATCGTTCAAGAATTGCTGCCGTAAAGAAGAACAGATGTCACGTAACAGCTCAGCATTCTTTTCTTACAAACTATTATTTAATATCTAGTTTTATATAAATAAATGCTGGACACTCTCCTTGACGAAGAAGAAGCGACTTGAAGTGACAAAAATGGCGAATTTTAATCTAAATCTTATTCTTAGGAATAACAAGGAAATAAAATGTGTTTTGTGAAAAATAGGAAGAAATTTCCAGGAAACCTATACTTACTATCAGAATAGGTACAGAAAGAGATGGAAAATAACAAGGACAAAAAAGGGACGTTAAAGAGGTAACATTTACTTAAAGAAATAAAAAATAGGAAGCTGTGGAGAACTATGGTCACCCATCATCTTGAAAAGATATGGTCCATCGAAATATATGTAGAGTCTGTAAAATGTGCTTGAAGAAATGAAATAATTTTATTTAAAAAAATTATGGTTGAAAAAAAAATATCCATTTGACACATTTTATTCTTCAGGTTTTATCTGAGCACCAGAATGGAAGCAGTGGATCATTACAGTTTGTAGTGATTAGACAGTAGGTGCAAGCATATATCAGTAATGATACTTCAGTTTTAAAAAAAGTGAGAAAATCTAACGAAATCAAGATGCAGCACGGACACATGACTTTGCAAAAGAATGATAAAAAATAGAGTTCAATCATTCATTTGTTATTTGCAAATGGAAGAAGTAAAAATTATATCTATAACTCTGAAATAAGGTATTATGATTATTTACATTATTCAGACTGCAACGTCAATCGTCAGCTTCTGTCACATTGAATCCTTTCATTTTATTATCCTCTCTCTTCTCAACGACTTTTCAGTTTCTCTTACTCTCAGTAACCCCGCTTGCGTCTTAGCGGTGTTATCGCCTTGTTTGAGGTGAAAATATTAAAAATAAATCTTCATTGTTTTTTTGGGGGGCGGGGGTTCAATTTTCTAAATCTTTCTCTTTGTTTTCCGCAACCAACCCTCGCTGAGCGCTACAGAAATGTAGTCTTATGCCGGAGTTATCAATTACCTACAGTACTGTTTATCCAAAAATGCAAAGACAACACGAGAATATAATATGACGCTGCAAAGTCATCCTGGTAGATGACGTAAACCAAAAAAGGTGTTAAAAATCCGTATCCACATTATCGATGTAAGAAAGGCTTTGATTGGTCGAGTCTGGTAGACAAGTGCAAATATTACCATATTTTGAGGACCCAATCGTAATATTGTTTTTCTTTTTCAACAAACACAGAGAACGCGAATTCTTTTTCGCGGTAAACCAGTCACAAACTCATATCCATACAACTGAATATATATATATGCGCGCGCGTGTGCGTGTGTGTGTGTGTGTGTGTGTGTAAAACACTCAGCGACGACAGTCTGTTTCATGTGTGACGATTGCCTTTAAGCATGAAACAGACAGTCGCCGCTGGGCCTTAAGCTCAATATCCACTTTTATATTTACATACGCTCTATCCCTGATACTAAGCACTTTAAGCCTTAAATATAGCATACCTTAAAATTATATTTCTATCATATATATAGTCGTTTTTTTATTTATTTTGGTTAAATTTTTTTGCTTGTTTTTATTGTTTTTTTTATTCTTATTTTTTTATTTATTTCTTATCTGATATATTTATTCTTTATTTTTATTTTAATCGGTGTTTTTATTAACGTAGTAAAAATTTGTTTATATTGCTTATTTAATAATTTTGTTTTGATTTGGGAAGATAAAGCTATTTATTCAATTTTGGTGTTGATTGTTGTAATTTATTCTAACTATTATTTTGGCGGGAGCAGTTTTTAATTTGTTTGTTACTTCATGTATTTATTTGGATTGATTATCTTTATTTGTTTTTTCTAATGGTTAATTTATCGGGATCGGTTTGTTAGTTTATTTATTTGGATGAATTTAGATTAATTTATTTTACTTGTTTTTTATTATTTATTTCTTATACTGTATATTTTTATTTACTCTTTTCGGTTTTCGATTTTTAAGTAACGTAGTATTTTTTCTTTTATCGTTATATAACAGTAATAGCTATTATTTTCGTTCGATTTTTGGTTTGATTTTTATAGTCTAATTAATATTTTGGTCATTATAGTTTGTTAATTTGTTTATTATTTACTTTATTTATTTGGGTTCATTGATTTTGTTTTTTATTTTTTAATTATTTATTTATTCTATTTCGTCTATTCTAACGGGTGAGATTTGGTAATTTGTTTCGGTTAATTTATTTTGCTTATTTTATTGTCATTTTGTTTATTTATTTATTTTATTTTATTTTATTTTTTCAGTTTTCGATTTTTAAGTAACGCAGTAAAAATTTGTTTTCATGTCTGCATTTTGAGATGAACTCGGATCTTTTATTTAATAATTTATTTTAGTCTGGGAAGGTAATGATAGCTATTTTCCCTCCAAACAAAGTTTGCAAGTTTTTTATTGGTTGTTGTAGGCTGATGAACTTTTCCTTATTTTCCAAGATATTTTTGGTGTAATGTGCGTTTTGTTTTTAATTTCCCAGATATACTTAGAAAGCATTGTGCTGTTCGCATATTTACTATTTGTTAAAGATATTTTGTGTGCATAATTTCTTTGTTTCCAGGGTCCTTAACTTACTCCTATGTATACTTTTTCTTCATTATCTGGTGATTTTATCGTGGTTTGGTATATTACGTTGTTTTGTAAACAATTACCGTTTAAGGGACATTCGTTCTTTATTCTGCAGTTGCACGTGGGTTTAATTTGTTCGTGTGGTTTGTTGATAATTTTCCTGTTGTGCTTTTTTATTATTTGTGCATGTTCTCGATGCAAATGTAGCTGATTTTTACTGTGTTTTTGTTGAATATTTTGTATAGGGTGTTTAATTCCGGGAAGTGTTTGTGCAAGACTTTGAAGAATATTTTTCCTACGTTTGTTTTTACGTTTTTTGTGTACGGTGGGTTGAACCATATGATATTTCTTTTCCTGTTGGCCTTTTTTGTGCTCTGTGGTGAGTATGTGAGTGTTACTGGAAATCCGCTATCTTTTAGGACTGTTTCGCAGTCTTTCTTAGCTTTGTTAAATATGGATTCATTGAAGGAATTGTCGGAAAGCCTGCGGTTAATCGATTTTGGTATCTGTTTGATTATAGAAGGCGGGTAGTTGGAAGATGTGTGTATATAGAGTGGCTTATCATTGGGTTTTCTGTATGGTTTATATGTGCCTTTTCTTAGGTTGAAGGTAACGTCTAGAAAATCTACTTCGTTTAGGTTAGTTTTTATATCTATTAATCTTTATTATTGCTCACTTTCGGTTTAATACATATATATATATATATATATATATATATATATATATATATATATATATATATATATATATTAAAGTGAAACTGAGGATTTCTTGTTCTGTATTGAAAAGCGTTATATCCGATTAATTTTCTATTAGATTAGTATTTCCGATATATTTTAACTTGCTGTTGATGCATAGGTTGGTTAGTTTTTGTCTCAGGTTTTTGTTTTGATTGTCGCTCATCCGTTTGATATTTTGGTGCAGTTGCGTCGTTTCTTAAAGCTTTCTTTGCATAGAGAATAGAGAATACTTCCATTTACTTTTGTTGAGAGCACTTATTGAATTCCTGTAACATAAAGTGTCTGATAAAATAAAGAACAAATAGTAAACGTTTATCAATCTAACATGTTTCACTGTTATTAAAGCATCGTCAGAGACTGAGTTACGGAGAATAAGAAGAGAGAAATTCTGGTATTTTACTTTTGTATTGTGTGATTTTCATTGGCCAATCGTATATCACGTGCATTCGACTCTTTTAACATAAAGACGTTCTTCTTGTCGTGGCGTCGCTTTGGTGATTTGTGGGCATTATTAGGAAATGCTGACAATTATTGTCACTTGATTCCGTGCGACAACCGCCCTACATCAAGAGTTAACATGCAAATGCATGAAATATTAATAACAGCAGAAACATTATTTATTCCTTTGCTGTTTGCCAATAGTAATGTTTCTCTGTTAAACCCATTAGCCAAGTGAAAGTAATTCTTTCTCTAATGAAAACTTTGCATGCTTCCATCATCAATAATATAATTATTGTTCTTCCTACAAATGCAGACGTGAAATCCTTTTTCTTTTTCTTCTTTTTCCCTTGTCTAGTAAACGCATATCTATGATACAAAGTAACACCAAGAAAATAGAGATTGACAAAATCTTTAATCATTCTTGGTATCGTGTAGTGTCGTCGTCACAACACTGGCAGTGGTTATTCGTTTTCTACGGCTTATCAACCTTCTGCATTTTATTTACAACCAGAAAATACTTTTAGATTGTAAATAATGCTTTTAGTTAATAATAGTTTTATTAATAATTAACCCATAGCAGGGGGGGTAGATGTGGATTCATACCTTTCCGAAGGGTATTTCGTGAATAAGTGAATATATCGAGCCCAACTGGAATTAGAACTCGGCTCTTCGATTAACAATTCCGAGCTATTATCTATTACACCACTCGCACATCCACGCTTACAGCACCTGGTATTCCGAAGCGGTCACCTGTCTTGGTACTGACCAGGCTCGACATTGCTTAGCTTTGGTGATCGTACGGACAAATGTAGTTCAAGGTGATATGACCGTAAACCGGCAAAAGCTATATTTCCAACTATTATATCTTTGGCGGGAGAGCCCAAAACGCGACCTACAAATTGAAGACGTCAAAATAAAGTATAGGCAATTAACCATATTGGAATTGTAGGGTGCGATGGATAAATTGTCGTCTAAATGCAGCAAAAATGAAAATAATACTGACATCTCATTTTAACAGATATATTTACCAAAATTACACAAAAATATCTGGAAATCCTAAAGAGTAAATTTATTCAATAAAACCGCCACTGACTTCAACTACGGTCTCCAGACGACTTTGGAATCTTCTGCAAATCTTCTGGACAGTCTCTTTGTTTAAGTTGGTGAATGCTGCTATAATCCTTGCCTACAGTTTATCTTTGAAGTTACAAGTTCTTATAACACATTGACTGCCAACCACATGCTTACTTATGGTTGACAGTTTTTTATTTATGACGACAACCCCGATTTATCGTTTTTTTTTTGTGTACTGACCATCAAGGCTACAACCACAATTCTTTCGTTGATTTAACGCAACTAATTGGTACTTGATGTCTAAGGTAGGGATGAAAAATTGGACTGGCAGCTAAAACACATTTTTGTAGGGAAAATATTGAAAATATAACATAAATGAAGCATTTGAAAAAAAATATTACATACGAGGTCAGATCAAAAAGTATAGGGACTTTTGCTATTGTAATGGAGATAAACTATGCACACTGAGGCCGCTTGGTACAAACTGACCTTGAACGATTTCGCGCATAGACACTAAGTTATAACGTTGTTTATATCAGCGCTTGGAAGAAAAGTGTACAGAGTGTGGTAGTCTCACAACACTACATAGATTCCATCAGTCACCGAGCACAACATTCCCCGGACCCGACAACCACCATATTAATCTCGCCTCTTGCGACGTTTGTCTCTTCAAAAATCAAATTGCACTTGAAAGGAACAAGATTTCAAGACGTCGAAGCATTCCAAAAGAATGCAACAAGGTAGCTGCTCACTCTCACAAAAGAGGAGTTCCCTGAATGCTTCCATCAATTGAAACAATGCTGGATAAAGTGTCTGGCTTCAGAATGCGACTACTTCGAAGGAGATTAAATGCCGAATTTATATGTAGTTTTCTTTTTATAGTGGCATTTCCAATACTTTTTGATCAGACCTCGTAAGTTGGCTATTATAAATTTTGCATTTGAAGTCAGATTCTATTATTGAACTAATAGTAGAGGCTGAGGACCATTCTATTAACATAGTATTTTTCAGCTTCATTTTTTGGGAGGCAAAGTAGATGGTATCTAGCTAAGCAGAATGTAAAGGAGTGTTGTCATATATAAATATACTCTTTACTTTAAAACTTCTTGATTGTGACTTGTAGCACTTAAAAGTACACCGACTGAAGCCGCTTGATTGACTGACATTCCATCACCTTTTCATCGATTGACTTCTATATAAATAAATGTGGATGTCAGTGTATCATACTTTTTCAACTTTACTCCGAGAGGCCGTAGCCCAACATATCATACCATTTTCGAATCACACCGACTCCGCGAGTAAATAAAAAACATTCCGAACCGGATCCGGACTCGCAATCCTGAAATTTTGGATTCTCAAGTTTTCATTACTGTGATTGTTTTCGGCGAGTTTTTACGTGATTTTTTTTGCGACGAATTTTTTGTACGATAACAATTTCTATAACTTCGAAATGAATTTGGCAATAAGTGAAATTAATTGCGAAATCTAGTGAAAATCACCCATGAAATAAAAATAATTGTTTGACGGAAACATACGTACAACAAATTGTCTTTAAATTAAATGCCGTTTCTTGCATATTTTTTTCGATTCTCGTATATGGCTTTTTCTATTAGATTACATGTTAATAATAATAGCGGCTGGAGACTATTCCATTAATATATTATCTTTCATAGAGTGTTGTAGTTTAGGTGAAGATACTGTACGAGTCTTTAGTTGATTTTAATATTTTATATCCTGATTTCATGTGCTGATTAATAACTATATTATAAACAAAATTTTATCAGTTTATGAAAAACCCTAGAATTGCATTCTAAAATATCTCACCACTAAACAAGTTACTGTAAATATTTCTAGTAAAAACAGTTACTATAAAATGATATTCCCATATATATATATAGGAGCTGTGATACAGCGAAACAGTACTGTCTGTGAATGACATAATTTAGCTATGGAAAATATATTTTCAATTGAGCACTGTTGAATGACAAGCTAATTCTAAAAACAACGGTCACCTGCGTAAATGCGAAGCTCTTCAGTAAAATGAATGGAGCACTTTGGCTGTTTGGCGTTTGTTTACGTTTATAAAAACAATACGCTAGATTTGGCCGATTCGTTCTGTCGAGTGAAAATGGCTCAGTGGCAGAAGCTCTGACTAAAGCCAAATCGGTTGGGTTTCGATCCAGGCTTGAGGTATTCAATTGTCTAGTCGCACTGAGGAGCTGCGGAACAGTACTGTCTGCGAATGACATATATATATATATATATATATATATTGAACAATAAAAAATTAAAATCTTCAGATACACTGGGTTGTATATATTAATATTCTTTCGATTTTATTATTATTTCATTTAGATTCCTCGACTAGTTTCGGCCAACATGGCCATCATCAGGAGAAAAAGATTTTCTGCTTGCTGGTAGCAGTGAACTACAGAAATCATATATATATATATATATGTTTGTGTGTGTGTAATATATAAATATGAGTAAATCCATAGGAAATTCACAACATCGGTTGGTTAATACCATTTTCATTATGACACGAAAGCGAAACACGTTATCAATTCAAAAGTTAAAGCTTGTCCACTTGTCTCATTTCGCCACTTTTGTTCGATTGCTATTCTATTTCGCAAGCATCTACGCAGCCTTGTGGGTGATGAATTGTTTTCCGCTTCACAACCTCTTTCCCTCCGCCAGTCTCTCGCTTCTCTATCGCTATTTCCATGGAAAATGTTCAGACGAGTGGCCTTACTGCATTGATTGGTGTGAAACCGATAAATATATAGGGTGTCCAAATCGTGTAACAGCAGATTTTTCAATTCTTAGATTAATCTCTGAACCGTTGTATCTTAGAAAAGATTAAAAATATCATACTGGAATCTCTGAGCCTTTTATAAAATTATTGGATTCTACTTTGATCAATAAGAATGTATAATTACTATCCAAGCTTAACAGAAGTATCGTGATGGAATCGATCATAAACGAAAATGACATGTTTATCATTAATTAATCATAACTAAGGATCGGAAGCTCATGAAGTATTGAAATATATATATATATATATATATATATATATATATATATATAATTCCAGGATAATTTTCCAACTTATTCAAGATGATCTTCGCCCTCTCTAACGTTCAAAATTTCTGTCCCGGTGTAACAATATGCCTCACACGTTCACGTACGATTTCATTTTCAAGTCTTCTTTTTCACTGCTCTTTGAACTGACATCGTTAAAACTTCTCTCTTACATGCGAAACGTCTTATGAATTGAGTTGGATCTTTTCTAATTGATCTCTTTAGCTCTAAGTTGAAATGAGGATCTCTCTTCCTGTTGTGATCTCCTGGGCTAGTTTACCTCTCTACTGTTCCTCTTTTTAAAAATTATTCGCCGTTTTCTTGATGGTTCTTGAATGGACTTTGAAAATGGAAGCCAGAGTATGAATGGTAGTACCATTACAGAAGGCTTAAATGATATTTTTCCTCACACCATTGGTCATTTGGGAAGATAGGGGTTCTGACACAAAGCGATTTTAACCTGTTCTCTTTTTAGATGAATAACTAAAAGTTTTTTTCAGTGATTATTATGACAAATGGTTTCATGATAGCTAAACGTCTTATCTGAAAACCTGGTAAAAAGAAACTCAATTAGTTTAGTGGTATTTTATATATTAAACATTTTGTAGGATGGATAATTATGCTGTTACACGATCTAGGCAATATATATATATATATATATATATATATATATATATATATACCACACACGCACACACACAGGAATGATACAATATGATAATCTGTATGGAATTTCCAGGAGGATATAGATCTAGGGAGAGCTCTACGTCAAAAAACAGATCAAAATTATTATTAACACTTAAAATCCCATAGGTAATAATTTTTATTTCATGAGAGCTCTAAAAAAGCAGCTCTCAATCTTCAAGACCTTCAAACAAAAAGGATTTTGTTTGTAGATTTTGAAGATTGAGAGCTGCATTTTTTAGAACTCTCATGCAATAAAAATTATTACCTATGTGATTTTAAGTGTTTGATATTCTTTAATTAATAATAATAATAATAATAATAATAATATATATATATATATATATATATATATATATATATATATATATATATATATATATATAAGTATAGGTTTAGGAAAATTAAATAACTAAATATAAGCAATCGTATATGTGCGTGCTGGCAAATAAATAATTACCAAATTTTGCCAAGATACAGCTAGGAAATATATATTAATAAATATACATATACCTACGTTTGGTGTAGCAACTCGTCGGGCACAAGATATAGTTTCTATTTTTTTTTTTTTTAGGTATTCAGGTGATCATGATAGGAACGCTGATACATTGTTCAAAATTAAGATGGTATGAAAATAGTACAAAGAAAATACTGGAGTTTAAGTCAAAACATAGGATGCAGTTATGAGTCATTAGGAAAAGAAGAAGAAAATTGAAGCACGTTTGAAATTTGAACGGGAGACGTAATATATATATATATATATATATATATATATATATATATATATATATATATATATATATATATATAATATGAACAAGAAGTCATCTTAATATGGTGAAATTCGAACCAATGGCATTATGATTAGAACTTAACGTTCTTACAATTCGACCAAGCACCGATATACACCTATAATATCTACTACTGTTACTGTGACATGAGTCATAATCATATGTACTTGAAGTTCATAGAAGTATTAAATGGAGTAAAAAAAATGGAAGAAATAAATAAATGGATAATAATAACCCTCGTTGTTTGCAATACAAGGAAAACGTAATATTTGTCAAGGGAATTGTGGGAGTTCTGACAAAATCATATAAGGGAATGTTAAGAATAACAAAATTATATACACTCATTTATGTGCCAGGCGTGATACACGCTTAGGCGATCATGTGTTTTTCGATACATGACTGACGAGGCAGATTTTTTTCCGCGCAGTAGGTTGCCATTTCTTTCTGCGGTAGACCAGTTGTCATCCAAAGCTATAGAAGCCGGTCTGCCCTGATATTTAACCATAACTGGAGGGGGGAGAAGAAAAGGTTTCATACCTTTCCCAAGGGTATTAGCACGTAAGTGAATGTTATGGATTCGACTGGAATTCAAACTCGGCTCTACCCGATTATTCCACCGTGCCTCCGTATATACACTACGATATTCAAAAATGTAAACACGACGTTAATCGCCATCTTCCGCCTCCTTTAAACATGTTCTTTTATTGTTCTTCCTCATCAATAAATTTCCCATTTTCTATCAATATCTGTAACCATTTTCTTGCGGTGAAATGAAATGTTTTTATTTTATTTTTATTTATTTTTTATTTTTATATCCTCTGCCAGCCGCAATGATGGAGAAAGCATTACCTCACACCATCGCCAATGAGACACACCTCAAGGGCCACTCGGTTTCGGGAGGCTCGTCCCTTAATCGAAACGCAATCCCGCCAACCCCACGAAGGAACGCCATCGAACGAGGGCCAATAAACCCCCAAAGTCTCCACTGCCGCTGGATGAAAAATAGATCTGTCCGCAAGAGAAGAATATTTAAATATTATTTTATAAATTAATTTATTATTATTTTATTATTATTTATTATTTTATAAATGATCTTGAATTTCCAGAGAATTTTATAAATGATCTTTAGAATTAATTTGAGAATTCAAAAATGAAGTGATTATATTCCGAGGTACGATTATCATTACCAATTGAGCCATGTCACCCTGACACCTATTTAATAGTCATTTGTTTAGTGAACAAATTTATACTATTACCTTCTCAGGGGTTTTAGTTCTTTTATTATTGCTGTTGCTGCTATCATTTGGTAAAAGTTATTAAGATATTTATTAGAGGTGTGCATGCTGAAGAGGTCTTGGAATTGGGTCAGTAATCTACACAATTATAACTCCAGAAGAAATCATTTAATTAAAGATCCGAATCATCAACTCGCGGCCAATTCTTTCTCCTCTTCCTTTGCATTTCTTATTCTCATCCTCATCTGCCTCCTCTTTCTATTTTACACACCTTTCTCTTACTCTTTCTTAATATCTCTTCTTTCGACTTCAACTTCTTTTCTATACCCTCTCCCTCTTCCCATCTATCACTCCAGATTGCCCCCTTTCTCTCTCTTTTCGATCTCTCCTCCTTTCTCCATTTCCCACCTTCTTTCGCGTTTTTCTCTCTCATCACTCTTACTGTCTCCCTCCTTAATTTACATCTGCCAACGGGCGTTCTCACTTGCCTATTAAAAGGTGGAGCGATGAAAAATCATATTAAGAAAAATAAAAAAAAATCATTAATCAGATTCCGACCAAAGACTGATTGTATTCAATGGGCCATGTATGTATATGGGTATGGAGAAAGAAAGAAAGAAAGAAAGAAAGAAAGAAAGAAAGAAGCATTAATAAGTGCCGATTAACAAGAAGGTTCATTTGAGAGTGTCAATATGCGTATGTATATGTACTTTTTCACATGCCTGGCGTGTATGTATATCCATGAATGAGTGAATACGGGAACAGCAGTGGTCGCCTTGCCCTGAAGTATATAAAACCCGGAGTGTATCTCATGCGGCTTCGTTTTTCATCCTTCATTTGTCTGCCACCCGAGGTTCATGCAAGCCGCCGCGCATAAAAACAGGTACGTCACGTTCAAATTTCACAGACAATAGTTTCTCTGTCCTTTTTTCTTTTTCTAGATCCGACGACTTTATTTTTCTTAAAACTGTTACATACATATATATATATATATAGTATATAGTATATGGTAGTATATATATATATATATATATATATATATATATAGTAGTATATATATATATATATATATAGTAGTATATATATATATATATATATATAGTATATGGTAGTATATATATATATATATATATATATATATATATATATATACTACCACACTTCTTTAAAAGAATGCCACACTTCTTAAAAGAGAAAATAAATTACTTAAACGAAAAGTTCTTGAGAATGCTGCTATCGAATTTTGACAAAATGTGTATCTGCGGCTCTGATTTTTTCCACGTATCTGCTTTCCTAAAAGATATACGCCTTTCCCAAGCCAACATACATGACCATAAAATTAAAAGAAAACGGTGAAATCAAAACCTTCTATTATTTAAAATAAATACATAAATGATTCATTAAATTAAAATCAAATATTAAATAATTATTACATTAAGAATAAAAATATAAAATAAAGATATATATATATGTATGTATATAGGAATAAGAAAAAATCAACAACATTAATAAAAACATTTACTAACTTTCGTTTATTAAGCATTAAATTATATCGCTTAGCATCCTCCACAGTTTACCTTGACTTTCAGAGTCAGCTTTAAAGATATTTATGAGCGATCTTAAAGTTAAAAAGAAAGGAAACCTAACGATGTGTTTACTTCTGCTTATAAATACATGATGGAAAAATAAAATCCTTACTTGATAAAGTCTATGAGAGGACGAAACGTGTTGATAAAAAATATTTTTCTTTTTTTGTCTTTTTTCATATTTCCATTTTACATATATATATATATATATATATATATATATATATATATTATTATTATTATTATTATTATTATCTTAACTTTTACATACACATGCACGCATACACACACACACACACACACATATATATATACATATATATATATATATATATATATATATATATATATATATATATATATATATGTATATATATATATATATATATATATATTTGTATGGATTGTAGTTTGTAACCCCGGGTTTCACTCTTTAGGGATCTTCAGACACACACACAGACAAACAAACACACACACACACACACACACACACACACACATACATACATATATATGCATCTATGGATTGTAGTATGTAACCTCGGGTGTCACGCTTTCGCGATCTTCAGACACCCTCACATACCGACCTAGACAAACACACACACACACATATATATATATATATATGTATATATATATATATATATATATATATATATATATATATATATATATATATATATATATATATATATATATTTCTCAGGAATTAATCTATTTCTTATCCTAGGTTTGGAGTAATAGGAAATAATATAATATTAATTGATATTCATATTCAGCATCACGGAATTAAATCCATTGACAAAGATTATGTTTGAAAATAAATATAGATCTTAAAGGAGCTGTCCTTCATCAGATATCCTATCTGGCGCTACAGAATCCCAAACAGAAAACTTAACAGAAACTACATCACTGAAGACTCTCAACAGTAGCAACAACTAAAATGTTACACGAAGAGGAAATAAAATAATGAAGATATTGACTTTCCACACTACTTTAACCAACTACTTTAAAAGTAAACACTCATCAATACTAGGAAGCGCAATAACACCTAGTGGACGAGAAACCTATTTCTCTGAAAAGACAGTTTTAACAGAAAGATTTTATAAATTTCAACATACAGTAACAATAACTGTTCGGTCAATGAATGCCAAATGTTTCCTTATAAGGAAACGGTTAATCTTGCCATTACCATTATCATTTTAACGTGAATGATTTGGAAGCAGTACTTGTCATGTTATAATTCTGCTTGTTCCTTAGCACGTACATTACGCCCTGCCAATACCTCATAAATAATGGACTATTCCGACTTGATCGTGAGGAAAGACAGAAAAGACATGTCAGAGACACTGTTTGGTTTCAGCAAGAAAAAGAAAGAAAGAAAGAGGGGTAACCTTTCCATGCGTTTAACGTCTGATTCAATGAAATGGAAACTTTGTCAATTTCAAAACTTTACATTTGTACCCTCTTACTTCTTTAAATAATGACCTGTGTTCACATTTATGACGGTTATTGTAATATTTTGTTAAAGTTGTTAAGCCCAAATATTTAGCGATGCAATAGGTGGATTTTCACGGATAGCCATGGAAATCGCAAAGAGTTTATTCAGTCATTAACTTAAGAATTAAGATTTGTTAGCAAATTAAAATGGGGAAAAAACGTGGAATTTTCACGGTGTTTCTGATAATGTTAATTCGTCAAAAACACTGCATTTAAATAGTTTACGTGTATACCAATTGTTTACAAGTTTAATAAGAACAACGTACAAGAAATATACAAAGGGTAAATCAACACAGAAACACTGACAGAAGGAACTGAAATTTTCTAATACAGCATCGTATTTATATATTATCAATGCAATTCGATTTCTTACGACTTTCATTAGGGTTTTGTCCTAACGTTCTATCGTATTATTTTAGCAAGCATTCGTATCGGATGTTAGTTTCAACATTTTAGCCAAACACTTCGATGAAGTTGAAGCCCGGTAATTGGTTCTCTGTCGCAGAACCTGGCTGCTACTGACTTCATGTACGCTCTGACCAGTTTGGCCATTTATCTCAAATCGTGCTAAAAAATCTACGACTGAACTCTATGATTTTTGTATAATTGCATAACCTTATTCAATAATCTATATAAGATTAATCATTTATAATTTTTATAATTCCATACAATGAACTGATACGTGTTTAAACCCACAGCGCCACCCACAAAGGCCGATTCGTATTACCCCCGAACCACCGGACTGATGGAGGCCAAACCTGATTAGAGGGCCCAGGCAGTATTTTGTGATCCTCGTAACTTATCAACATGTGCTTTTTTTTCTAAATACATTTATATACATCTGTCTATATTTCTGAGATGAGGTATTGCAACTATTTACGCTATTTACATTGTTCAGACTATTGTCCTCATCTTTATTGTCATATTCACGACGTTCTGACCATTACACGCTCCAGCCTTCTTCAGAATCTGTCAGTATTTCTGAGATGAGGTATGGTAACTATTTAAACTATTTACACAACTCAGGCTGTTGTCCTCATCGTTATTGTCACATTCACAACGTTTCGGCTGCTGTACGCCCGGCTTCTTCAGGTGATATTTGTTTGAATTTCGAATTGACCCCAGAATAGTCAATCTGTATGTTGGCATTGCTGAAGATTGATTCGATGACGTTTCTGATGTCTTTACTGAGCGACCCAGGAATGTGAAGTTATATGTCAGCCCATTTCAGGGAATAATCATGGGAAGAAAGTCTGCACAACTGTCAGGGAACCAATCTTCAGAAACACCAACATACAGATTGACTATTCTGGGTTCGGTTAGAAATTCAAAGGCATATCACATGAAGAAGGACGGTGCGTACAACGGCCGAAACGTTGTGAATGTGACAATAAAGGTGAAGACAACAGTCTGAACAATGTAAATAGTGTAAATATTTATGTACTTTACAAATTAAACTAAGCACAACTGAAGATGAAAAGATGAAAAAATTTTGCAGATTTTCTGCGGAGTTTTGTTTGGGCCAAATCCGAATTCAAAAATTAGAAGACGACGATTGGCGTTGCATTTAAATTTTTTGAAGTGGTAGTTGGCTGAGAAACAAGCGAGATTTTTTTTTACAGTGATGTTGACACTGTACAAGGCCCGAGAGCAACTCCAGGTAGGGGGTTACAAAATAAGAGTCAAAGTTTATACGGATATGTGGGGAAGATAACGATTAACCCTAGACTTGAACAGATTCATGTAGTTGTCGGGAAAACATCATTTTAGGAGCCGGTTCCACAGTGCGGGAAGAAGCTGCTTCACAGTGGAACTTACATCTCACCAATGAAACACGAAGGATATGTGAATGGTTCCTATGTGTGGCATGGCGTGTCTTAACCGTGAAGCTTAGAATTTGTGGTACTAAGGAATATAGTTTGTCTGAGCCCTTTCCATAGAAAGCGATAGAGTGCAAGAGAAGAAACTATTAGAACATAACAGATGGTTGCAGTAAAATGGTGAGGACCTAGTTGCCAATCCAGTAGAATATTTAAGGCCATGCAGTCGAAGCACCAAGTAGGAAAGCTCATCAGGATAATTGCCATAGAAAAGAGAGAGGAAAAATGTCTGTTTGTTTATCCCGTTCTATTTATATCTATATATAGCGATCTTTTTTAGTCTATATTTCTGTCTTTCTATCCATCTATCTATGGGCTTGTGGACAGGTTCGAATTTCACCATAGTCGATTTGTTAGAAAGGTGACTTCTTTATGCTATCAGCCTGGTGGTGCGATCTCGGCGGGTAGCACTTTTAGAAAATTTCCTGAAAACAATACCACTGATTTATCCAGGCCTTGTGAATGAAATTGGATAGACAAAACTATTTGGGAGACATCGACGGTTGTGACTGGCGGCGTTAGCATTGCTCAAGCTGGTGATCACGACAGATTATACGTTCTCTCCCGGAAACTGTAACTGAGATCAGCTCAGCATAGTTACAGTATAAACCACAGGTTAGTTCTATCGCTGTTAAATAAACACAAATATGCCTAGGTAGGCGTCGAGAACAGTGACTGGTTAGCAACCCTAGAAGAAGGGTATGCTCGGAAAATGAGTACCCGACCATTATCTATATCTATCGAAAGTTTAATTCTATTTACGTATATCATATTTCTATCTAATTCTGTTCAAATATATATAAATTGAACACAGCTTGACGTTTCTGTATATTGCGTTAATAACTAATACATTTGACAGTGGGACTTAAACTCAAGACGCTAGACATAGGCAAATGAAACAAAAGTGTGTCTTCAAGTCAAGTGAATTAAGTTACGTGTAAAAAAAGTTATTTTTAATGTAAACGCATATACATTCGTCTGTGCAGAATCCAAGAAGAGAAATCGACGTGAGCGGACATTGCTAGATTGTTTCCAAAAGACACTTGAAGTCTGTGAGTGAAGTTCGTCGAAAGATTTTGACTGAAAGAAGAAACGTTATCTTTCTCTCTCCGTAAAGAATTTTAATGCATTGCAATTTCTACACCTTTCCTTATCAGCAACCTTTTAATTCTTTCGGATATTTTCTCTTCATATCCAGCGAGCAAAACTGTCCCTCAGTGTCATTCTTTCTTTCGTTCTCATTCCTTCCCCTATATATATATATATATATATATATATATATATATATATATATATATATATATATATATATATATATATATATATATATATATATATCCGAATGTAATGAGAACGAAAATAATATATAAATTCTAACGTTCACAGCATTAATTCAAAAGACGGCTCAATACCAACTGTTGATCATGTAAACAGTGAATAATGCAAGACTCTTAGTTAAATCGAATCGAGATCTCTCAGTCAATGTGTATTTATCTAAAAATAAATACGCTTAAATTCACCTTCATCCCTGCAACAGCTTAGTGGTAGAATCCCCGACTGACGCCAAATCAGTCGGGTTTCGATCCTAGCTACAGGCAACCGGACGTCCAGCCACACAGATGAGGTGTGATACAGCTCACACCTCATCTGTTTGTGAATAACAATATATATATATATATATATATATATCGAGGATTAAGTCCACATCACATTCGAAGGTACTGTAAGGTTGGATGTGCCAGTGGTATAATGGTTCGGTTTTGTTCCAATTCCCATCGGGTTCATTATAACATATCACGTGTTGAGTGTGTTTGGAAAAAATCATTCACATGACTATATAGACACATATATAAAAAAAATTATATATTCAGTTAAAACTTTTTAAAAGGTCATCCTTGATAACGTCTAATAGGACAGCTGAAAGCGCTCAGATATATTTTACACTTTATTTTTACAAACTTTATGTGCAGAAAAGAAATCACAAATGCACGAAAAATTGAAAAAAATTAATCACAGTATTTTGGCAGTTGTTTTTAATAAAACTTGTATAAAAGAGGGATTGCTTCCCAACAAAACAATAATATATATATATATATATATATATATATATATATATATATATATATATATATATATATTTATGATTTATAAACAGCATTTCATTTATATATATATATATATATATATATATATATATATATATATATATATATATATATATATATATATATATATATATAAATGAAATGCTATAAGGATATATAATTACATATGCCAAGAAACAGTATTGAGAAAATAGTATGACAAATTGGAAAAAGGCTTTTGCGACGTGTTTCATCCGTTAGGACTTCATTGAACTGGGCTTTGTCGATGTTGCCACGACTATACATGCGCACGAAACGACAGACGCTGGTAGTTTTAAAATGTTTGAAAGAATATTTTTGAAATAGTATTTTTTTTAAAGAATTTTTTTTTTAAATATATATATATATATATACAAAAATCAAAAATATTGGTATGACCACCAGACTACCTGAGATATTAATCCCCCCCCAAAAAGAAACAAGAAATACCTTAGACAAGAAAAGAATCAAACTATGAAAAAACAAAAGTCCAAAAGATAAACACCGACCTAAGCAGTAGATTAAACTTCTCAAACCTCAACGAGGCATAGCTTGAATCGTTATTCAAGTTTTACGCTCTCGCGATCTTCAGGCAATCACACACACACACAAATATATATATATATATATATATATATATATATATATATATATATGAATGCATCTGTTAATTTTTCTTTCATCATGTTTTTTTTATTTCTAAAGCTTTCTTAATTACTACATTTGCTCATTCTTTCCTTTCCTCACGTTTCCCAATTCCTTCCCGTTTAATATCTTTATGTGGGCTTCAAGGTTAAAACGTGTGTTTTCAGTTTAGATAGCCAGTGATCAAACAGATACTACACTCTTTATCCAAGATAGAAAAGCCTAACCGTCGTACATACAAACACTTAGAGTAATAATATCGATTAGTGTGTTATCATGGTCCACTGTCTTTTCAAAAGTTCATATTGTAAAACATCCATATTACGTATTCCTTAATATTAGGGTAGATATCCATTTCTCCATAAATCTAGTTTGTATGTAGAAACCATCGCATTTTAGAGGTTTATGATGTCAGTTTTGTTTAAATTAGGAAAGTGGAACAATTTCATTGGAAGGTAATTTTATTATTATGATAGATAGATAGATAGATAGATAGATAGATAGATAGATAGATAGATAGATAGATAGATAGATAGTACACAGCGATAGAGTGTGTGTGTGTGTGAGAGAGAGAGAGAGATTATGAGTACAATGTGATAGATAGATAGATAGATAGATAGATAGATAGATAGATAGATAGATAGATAATGAGTATACTGTAATAGATATATATGTAGAGAGAGAGAGATAATAAGTACACTGTGATAGATAGATAGATAGATAGATAGATAGATAGATAGATGAGTATACTGTAATAAATATATATGTAGAGAGAGAGATAATAAGTACATTGTGATAGATAGATAGATAGATAGATAGATAGATAGATAGATAGATAGATAGATAGATAGATAGATAGATAGATGTAAAAATGGATTGTTTCGAAATATTTTATCGCAAAAGGGCTTGATACATTTACTGAGATTTAAGCCAGCGTTCCCTAGTGTCACAACTGTGAGGCACCCAGTGAGGACTGAACTCACCAAACTAGCAATAACCTGCGAAACGAGCTTCTTAACCTTCCTTATAAGAAAGACGCAACGATGGAATAACAAAAGCTGACAAAATACAAAAACAGAAATATGTACTCCATAGGTATTTTAGATTTTACAATTTGACTAATACAAAGAGTTTATACTATGCAATGCCTGCATCCCTGTTAACAATAATAATGTTGGCCAAACGCTATCTGAACGAATAGAAATTCGTATTGATAAAGAAAAGTGGCCTCTGTTAAAACCCGCATTTTGGGGGGGGGGGATTATTAATAAAAGCTTGAGCCCCAGGAGGCCGTCATCCTCGGTCTTGCTTCTCCCGGGAGAGAATGCTACGGTTTTATCCCTGGCGTGTGAGGCATCACTAAAAGGAGGAAGTGCCGAGGGGGTTTGAGCATTTTTTCACACTTGGCCCATGTACGCAGCGACCCCCACTTTAAATACGACCTTGGTATAAAGTGGGCGTATAAATAAATATATAAAAAGAATTTCCGTTCTGATTATTTCTAAGAGTTTTTTTAGACTGGATGAACCTGTTTATTACATCACTTTACTTACTATAAATATGGAAATATTTTCTCTTTATATCAGTTTTTTGCAAATGTCTTGACTTGCCAATAGACCGCAGTCAGTGTTTCTCTGCCTCAAGTTTCTTTGCAAATGAAGCTTACCCCTTGCTGCATTTGTATCAAGGTGCTATGACTTGTAATGCCGAGTAAGTCCACTCACTGACCTGCACACTTTTCTGCGTAGGTTGCAGTGGAAATTAGTCTGAACATCATAGTGGTAGATTGCGTCGAGACTGTAACGCCGTGTATGACTTGTTTGTATGTTCATGTGTGTGTGTGTGTTTGAGAGAGAGAGAGAGACTAAACACGCAGACACACAGAGATAGTGATAGATAACGAATTTCATGTATCAAAATTTGATTTCTCTAATACAAGTTCGATTTTCAGTGAGCGACCACTATCGTCGCCCTTTTCCGGAATAATGCCTTCTTCTATGTGCCGTGTCCATTCAGGGTGTTTGTGGTCATGGTTCTCCGCAATTTCCTGTCTTTCGTAGCTCTTATTAAAGTTTCTCTTTATGCTATCTCTCCTAATCCCTGTTCTTCCAAACATTTACACAAACTCATTAGGTAGGTCATGCACTGCTTTTCTCTGTCCCTTTTGTCTTCA
Source organism: Acanthosepion esculentum (assembly GCA_964036315.1). Classification (NCBI taxonomy): domain Eukaryota; kingdom Metazoa; phylum Mollusca; class Cephalopoda; order Sepiida; family Sepiidae; genus Acanthosepion; species Acanthosepion esculentum. The sequence continues at coordinate 33,428,621 of OZ038485.1, read as the reverse complement.
ATATATCTTTGAGTGTCAAATTTTCCAAGTCCTCTTTCCTCATTATTTGCCCTAGAAATTTCCACAGTCTCTTTTGATGCTACGTATAAGTATCCTTTTTGTTTCCATTTTCTCAAAAACTTCTCGTTGCTCACATTTCCAGTCCATGTTATTCTCATGTTATACTTCTTTAGAACCACATTTCTTTTGCATCAAGTTTCTTCTTCATCTGTGCAGAGATGGTCCATCATTCATTGTCATATAGGAGGACTGGTATTGCATAACAGTTCAGTGCCCATTTCTTTGTTTCTAACAAGATTTTCTTGTTTCTTAATACCTTGCTTAGCTTTTGAAACGCATCTTTCGCTATCTCAGTTCGCCTTCTGATTTCGGTGTCGCACTTTCCGTCCCCTGTTAAAACACTTCCCAGATATTTAACATTTCCCAAGTAATTTCTGTTGCCGCCAAGTCTCTTTTTCATTTTTGAAGAGATTGTCCAGCATTCGCTGCTACATATTATTAAACAGTTCAGTACTCTTTTCTTTGTTAATAAAAAAAAAACTGGTTGGCGTCTTCCGTGATGCAACCTTTTGATTTATGGAATTGGATAATATTTATTGGCATTAAGCAACCTTGGTAAGTTTAACGAACGATAAATATTCTAAAGCGCACATAGCACAATGATAGATGAATTCGTTGCAGATGACGGAAAATATGACAGGAAAATCCTAAGGTGAATCGGATTATCGAAAAATGCCTTCCAGATAATAAGTAAAAAACAGGGTGCGGTAGAAATATCTCCCAGAAATACCTCCCGCATAAGAGTAAGACATTAGCTCGATGGAAGACGCCATTGCTATTAATGTTTTACTGTATTACGAGTTCTGGGCTGATACGTAATATCTCATATTCTATATAACAGAGAATGATGGACAAAAAAAACAACGAAGACGATAGACAAAAGAAGAAAGATGGAGAAGATGAATGAAGAAGAATGATGGACAAGAAAGTTGACGAAAAAAGTTGAAGCGACATTGTTCGACCAACAAATGCCATAGACAGAACATTTGAGTAATGAGGAAATTTTAAAGAGAATACAAAACATATACTTACAATAAGAAATATACAGCTGTAATTTCCTGGACGCATAATTAGGAAAGAAGGCTTGGGGAAATTAACACTCATGGGACATACTGAAAGCAAGCGAAGCAAGTAGAAAATAGTGAATAACTTAGTTACATGGAAGACGGATAGTAATGGGTAAACAATAGCTACAACATATGACGTGAAGCTGTGGAGAGCCATAATCCTGTCCGTCCTGCAAAGAATTGGCACATGAAAGAAAAAGTGAATTTTAATCCTCGTGTGAATTCTTCCTAATATTGTGACCGTGTACCAGACTAGGTTAAAAATAGTAAATAGATATTCCACACGAGACGCTAATTTTAATGAATTCATTTTTTATTGGCTTGCAATCAACCTATTTTTTTTTTTTTTGCTCAATTATCAAAACATATGCTTTCACTTGAAATAATTTAGAGTATTTATCGCTCGTTAAAATTACCAAGGTTGTTTAATGCCAATAAATATTATCCAATTCCGTAAGTGGAAAGGTTGCATCACAAAGGATTCTATTCATTTTTCGTTCTAGTGAATTTCTGAATGACAGTAGCATCGGTCGAGAACCTTTGTAGAATGAGAAAGTCACAAACAGCAATTTATTAAAACGACTTAGTTTCGCCCAAAATCACATCAGTAGTTTAGCTTGGCAAAAGAGCACAGTGGCACCTAGTGAGGATCGAAGTCAGTGCACTAGCAAATTCGTCTCACCCATTAAATACGGTAGGAACCCAATTTTTCTTCTAACCTTATCTTTGTTTGGCACAAGGACATAGAAAAGAGGCACCCATGGAGTAGCACATTCGTCTGCAAAACACACATCCTCACCAGTGCCACCTCACTCACTTTATTTTAATTTTTATTTTGGTGCAAAGCTACGGGGCACCCAATGAGGATTAAATACCCTCGCAAATTTGTCTACGAAGCATTCTTCCTCACCAATGCCATAGGAAAGATGCACTTTTTTTATTTTATTTTATTCATTTATTTATTTTACTATACTTAACATTGTTTGGTATAGCGTTCCATTGGGGGAGCTAGAAATCTTTATTTGTTAGATGAGGTTACTATCAATCGAATCAGAGTAAGTTTGCAAACAAAAACAATTTTTCATTCATTTTTTTTTTTTCAATAAATTGATTCTTGTTTTCTGAGATGAAACCTTGTCGTTATAATTTTTGACTAATTTCTTTTCGTTATTTTTGTCTATTTCTTTGCATTGTTCAGGTCGTTTTTACATTCTTCGACCATTAAATAAACAGATAAAAAAATGTAATGAATCAATTCCTTTATTTTACTAAATAAAAGAATTGATTCTTAATTTAAACGATTGACTTTTACTTTTTTTTTATTTATTTTTGTTGATCCGTATTTTTCTTTGGTACATTTTTTTCAAAGCCTATTGAAACCTGATTCTGCTATTCCAAATGAAAACTTTCTTACGCGTGTTAAGCATAAATATGTTCTGTTTTTAACTACCGTATTTCGTAGCATATAAATCCGCCGTCTGTTCCCAATTAATACTAAAAAATGGCGATGTACAGTCGTCGATGGCGTTTGATTAAACATTAGCCTATCAGATCATTTAACTTTTCATATTAAAACTAGGAAATATTTTAAAGTTATTTTGGGGAGAGAAAAAAAGGGAGTGTCATATACCATTGAATACGGTGCTTGTTGAAAGCTTTTGGCAATGCTGCATAAAACTTTGAGAATGGGAAGAATTTGTTTTTAAGCTTGCTGCAAATTCTCTGCCATTTTGCATTAATGAACCGTGCTTTATTTAAAGATAGTTCCTTTTAAAATGCCTCATATCATTCCGTTTGAAAATCTGACATCGCCATCTTCTATCAGATGTAAGTTTAACGAAGTTACCTAATGCGACAATGTCAAGGTAAAATATATCTATAAATTTAGAATAAAGATTTGACTGTTATGGTGATTTTCTAAGGTTAGCTTAGATGTGGCACAAGGCCGAAAGTATGGCGCACCTAGTGACGATCGAACACACTACTCAGACGAAAATGATTTAGCGATACAAGCATGCGTCAACTACCCCTATTGCAGACACTTTCTCAGGCGCATTTGTGTTTATTCAACACCTACAGAGCCCACCTGTGGTTTATACTGCAACTATGCTGAGCAGACATTAGTTACAGTTTCTGGGAGAGAAACATGTTATCGAGTGTGATCAGCAATTTGAACAAGGCCAGTATGCCCAATCTCTTGGCCACGGTGACTTGTGACTTCCTACTAGCACAGCTATCAACGGGCCCAAGGGTTCCGTCTACCCAATTTCACTCACAAGGCTTGGGTCAACCCGTGGCACGGTTTTTCAGGCATTTTTCAAAGGTGCCGCACGCTTGGATCGACCACTCCATTCCTTCCTAAAAAAATCGGCCATGATGATATTTGAACCCGGGTCTCATGGTCAGAATTCGAATGTTCTAACCACTTGGTCATGCGGCAGTAGTAGCATTAACAATAACACTAGAAAAATTAATAGTAATTATATCATCTCTATTAGTAATTTTTGTATTAATTCTACTCACTGACAATCCATTTTCTCTTCATTATTAGTGTTTTCTTAAATAATTTTTAATGTTTTCTATAGTAAAACATTTACATTATAGTTTGGAATTCCCAATAATGCTTGTATTCATTTCTGAACAATAACAATAAAATTTTCTTCATGCCCAATGCATTTCTGTAGTAAAATTATTGACGATGCATTCCTGTAATAAAATCATTAGCAATGCATTTTACATTATACACTTAATTCTGTCAGTATCACTTGTATCAAATCCGGACAACTAACAAGAACTTTTTCATTTATTACGCATTTCCGTCAAAAATAAATTTTAAAGAATTTAGCGCAATTGAAAGAAAGAAAGAAAGAAAGAAAGAGAAGGAAACTATTTAGTAATATTAATCGGAAAAGAAATAAAAACTTTAGTAAAATTACTTGAAAAAGAAAGAAAGAATTGAGTAGCATTTATTACAAAAGAAAAAGAAAGAATAAATTTATTGCATTTTTAGAAAAGACAGACAGTATTTAGTAACGTTAATTGGAAAAGAAAGAAAGAATTTATTAAAATTAATTGGAAAATAAAGAAAGAAAGAAAGAAAGAAAGAAAGAAATAGCATTTAGCAACATTAATTGGAAAAGGAAGAATTTAGTAATATTAATTGGTAAAGAAAGAAAGAAAGAAAGAATTCTGTGAGATTTATTGGAATTGTAATAAAGAAACAACGAATATATTAAGGTGTATTGTAATAGAAAAAATAAAGACAGAAAGAAAAAAAAAGAAAGAAAAGCCTGAAGGAAAAGAGAAAGAAAGACTGAAAAAAATTCATGTAATTTAGAAGGTAAAAAAGGCAGAATAAAAGAAGAAAGAAGTGAAAGAAATGAGAAAAGAACGTAAAAAGGAAACCAAAACATGTAAGAGAATAAAGAAAGGCTGAAGGAAAACAAATCAGAAAACAAAATTGACAAACGCAAGAAAAATCATTTTGGAACTGTTTAAAAAATATCGTCTATTGTGTAAGTATGCTGACTCGTAACTCGTTTTGATATTTTAGCTGTTTTAATTAATTGAGTTTGTATTTAATAACCCTTGCTAAAAGCTTTTCTCATCAACATTCCTAGCCTCTCTAAACGCCGCTCATCTCACGCTTTAGTGGGTCCATTTTGTTTTTACCGACCGCGGCAGATAAACTAAGCGAAATATTTCTCGATGAAAAAATTAGTTTTAATGTCCGAATACAATTTTACAAGTCATAACTTAATTATCTGTAGACTTATTTCTGGTGAAATTTAATTAAGTTGTTATATAGTTAAGCCCCTACCGATAATCTTAGTCGCTAAAATATCCCAAATAAATTAATATTTTCAGATGAGTTTTATTATTGAGTTACACCAATGCAGACCTTTACGTCGCATATGCAGGTGTCATAATGGTTAGCGGCTTGAACCGAGAAATCAGCGAAACGAGTTCGAATTTCAGTCGAGTTTCTTGCGTTCACTTTCACTCGAATACTCTTGGTAAAGGTTCATACATTTACCAAACTGTTTTTTTTTAACTATAAGTTAAATAACAGGCCAGACTGTGCTCACTAGCCGTGAGCAGTCAAGGAGATGAACAACTCAAAACAAAGCTCAGTCATCTTAAGCTGTACAAATATTGCTAGATGTGAGTGTTCAAAAGTTGTTTTAAAGAAATAAGGGGGATTGATTTCGATAACTGTGGATAATTCTTTCATTATCTAGAATATTATTGATACCAACGGTCATTGGGCCCAGTGAAGGTGGAAGGAAATTTGTTTTCTGTTGCTAACTTTTGGTTTAACTTCTGATCACTTAAAATTTTTTATTCGATTTTTAATGCAATTTCTATAGTAAAAGTATTTTACAATGCGTTTTGATTTACTAACATTTACAATGATTCCTGACTATTAACATATTTCTATATTAAAAATATTTGCTATACTTTAAAAAGTACATGTTTGATTAATTGATTCGTTTCCGACGGGTTATCAACCCTTTTCAGGTTATTTAAAGCTAGAAAATACTTTTAGAAATTGTAACAATTTTTTTGAGATAATCACTAGTGATAAATTTAGCGATACAAGTCTTACTAATTAACTCATAAGAGGAGGTGCATTCGTAAATTTCTGAATAGGATTTGCGCATAACGAAACCAACCGGAACATAAACTCGGCTATCCGATTAACAATTCCGAGCCATCATCTATTTCACCACCCGCACATCCAAACTCACAACATCTGGTATTCCTATGCGGTCACCCATCTAGGTACTGACCAGTCTCGACATTGCTTAACTTCGGTTATCGTACGGGAACCGATTTTTCAACGTACTGTTATCGATTAAACGGATATACATTATACAAATCAACATCAAGCGAATTTGAAGAGATTGACAAAATATTTTGTAATCATTGTAGTTATCGTGTGGTGTGGTTGTTACTTTTTGTAACGTTATTGATTAATTCATTCGTTCATTTTTTTACGGTTTATCAACCCTTTGCAGGATATTTAAATCTAGAAAATATTTTTAGATTGTTAGAATTTTTTTGATGGCGGGTGGGGGAGATAATAATGGTTTTAGTGATACACGCCTTACTAATTAACCAATAGCTGGGTAAGAAGAGGTGGATCCATACCTTTCCGAAGGGCATAATGAACCCAACTGGAATTGAAGCTCGGTTTCAACGTGATGCGACCGCCAGCCTTATATAGCATAGATATATATATATATATATATAGTAACTCTTCTATGATATATATATATATATATATATATATATATATATATATATATATATATATATATATATATATATATATATATCATAGAAGAGTTACTATATATAGTAACTCTTCTATGATATATATATATATATATATATATATATATATATATATATATATAGTAACTCTTCTATGATATATATAGTAACTCTTCTATGATATATATATATAGTAACTCTTCTATGATATATATATATATATATATATATATATATAGTAACTCTTCTATGATAGTAATGCTTGCATTAATGTCTAAATCATGACTAAATTTTTCTTCTTGATTTTTAATGCATTTCTATGTGAAAAATTATTTACAGACTTTCCCTTTATTATAATTATTTACAATGCACTTTAACCCTTTTCTAGTAGCAGCATTTGCCTTGATTCCTGAATACTAACAAATCGAACATTTCCTATTAATTTTCACTGGATTTAAATAATAAAATCGTGTATAATTTCTATATCAAAATTAATTGTGATTTATATGTATTAAAAAAAAACATTAACAAAGCATTTGCATTATAGTTGGTTGGACAAAAATGTGTTCGCTTTTAAAGTAGAAAATTTATTTAATAAACCGAACTAATCTTTTGGCCAGCCTTATACATATGTGAAGCTTATTATGATAGTAATGCTTGCATTAATTTCTGACCAATGCTAATTCTTTTCCACCAGATTTTCAATACACTTCCATAGGAAAATCATTTACAGAATAATCCTATACTAAAATTTGGTTAATTTGCAGATTAGGACCCGCGTTCAGTTTGCAATAAAAATTTCCAGAATACTTACATTTAGGTGTAAATGTACATGCTTCATTCGAAAATGACTTGATAAATTTGATAAAACTACCGTTTTGGGGTTATCGAAAGTAAAAGTTCGGATTCATTCGCGTCGTTGGCGACAGCCATCACTGGCGTTAATTGCATACATTTGCTGTGTAACAGCTATGACTGGAATATTCACTAGTTTTGAGCATTGCGCACGCAATATAGTTCTCTTGCGTAGTTATTGAGACAAGTTGAGACGAGTAAGATCAGTAAAAAAAAGGCCGTTAACTACTTTCTGTCGCTTTCCGCTAAAATAAGAGTAGAAGAAGAGTCTCGTGCATCCCGCGAAAAGAAGAATCCACGTTCGGAAAAAATCCCCAAAACCACATACCCACTCATTGATATTAATTGACGAAACATGGAGTTGAATCCTATTATAATTGTGCTTGCCCCTCCCTTCGTTGTCAGCACGACCGTTACGTCCTGTTAATACTTATAAATAATATTTCGTGTTTTGATTGCGTGGAAAGAGGGGGGAAACATTACATGGTTTTCGTGAGAAAATGAAAGAAAAAAGAAAGAAAGAAGGGAAGATAGAAATGGAAAGAGAGAATCAGATTAAAATAACAGATACTACACTGTAATCTCAGCCAAAAGGCTGAGAAGGGATTATATTTTTCAGCGCGTCCATGTCGCTATCGAATGTGACACGTGGTCAAAGTTTAGAATGGGTTTACCGGCAATACTGTGGAAAAATTACCCAAGCCCCCTCGGCACTTCCTCTTTTGGGGACGCCTCAGGCACTGGGAGATAAATCCAGCCACCTCCCGAAGGAGAAGTACTGACTGGGGCTTAAAAATTTTGACCCTCCCCTGAAAAAGGCCGAGCTGTGAGGGCGACCGAATAAAAGCAGTATCGAACGACAGAAACCGAGTAAGACAATCGTCAAAAATCCAATTACTATAAATTAAATAAAATAACATCGTCTGCTTAATTATTTTTCAATTATTATTAAGAGAAATGGCCGTAAAACGGGGATTTAGTTAGAAATAATAAAAAAAGGAAGATAAATGTGTTTATCGTCTACCTCATAAATAATGGACTATTCCGTTTTGATCGCGTGGAAAGAGGGGGAAAGACACTACTTGATTTCAGTCAGAAAATGAAAAAGAAACAAACAAAGAAACAAACAAAAAAACAAGGGAGATTAGAACTCTTTAACGTCTGTTTCAGTAAAATGGAAACAGTTGTTATTTCAAATGTTTCTATTTGTATCCCCTTACTTCTTTAAATAATGACCAGCATTCTTATTTATGATTGTTATTGCAATATTTTGTTAAAGTTAGGCTCAAATATTTAAGGATACGAGTGCACCTCGAAGCGGTGTAATGGTTAGCAAGCTTGTCTCATTAGAACAATTACGACTGAGTAGTGAGTTCGAGCCTCACTGGATGCCCCATACTTTCGGCCTTGTCTACCTCTAAGCTACGCCTAGAATATTACCATTGCACATACACAAATTGGAAAAGAATATATAAATTTTTATATATCAAAAACAATTTTAGAGAAAACTATGGGAACGTGGAAAACATTTTCATGCGACGTCCTTACATATGTGCATGAAGGAGAGGGACACTAAAACTATTTAATTTAAATTCATTTTTTAAAGGGGTTACTGGGAGTGAAATAGAATGAGAAGACTTTAGTGAGGAGAAAGGACAATAAAATAACAGGGTTCAGAAGAAGTTTGGGATATATGACGTGTTCGGCGGCGGAGGAGGGCGTATTCAACATTTGATAAGTTTGCGGCAATACGCGCTGAAAGGTTTTAGGCAGTTTTGATCAACATTTCTTTTCATGGTTAGCCGTAAGTAACTGCAAATGTAAGGCACGGTGGAGTAATGGATAGCGTCTCGGATCGAGAAATCGGCGAGCCGACTTCGAATTTTCCAGTCGAATCCATTACATTCACTTACGTGCTAATGCACTTAGGAAAAATCTTCCTCTTCTCTATGGGTAAATAGCAAGACAGACCGGGTTCTATCGCAGAAAGAAATCTACTGCGGGAAAAATTTACTGCAATCTACTACTGGAAAAGTCATGTAATTGAAAGATACATGATCGCCTAAGCACGCATCACGCATGGCACATAACTGACTGAAAACTACCTTACACTTAAGTAAAATAATAACAATAATATTTATTAAGAATATATTACAGGAAATATCAAGTTTTACCGAAACATTGTTGACAATTAAGCATTTAATTACATAACATATAAATTTTGATTTTATGTTAGGTATTTTTCATTTTCTCTTTTGTTATTGGCAGAATTTTAGAATACTTTGGCTGCAATACTAAGTTTTCTAAGTTTAACAAACTGGAGATATTTTGTTACACTTTGTTACCTCTCTTTTCCGTTATGGTTTTTAGATTGCTTTCTTCCAGTCATTTTGCTGGGCAATAGCGAAATTCTGAAATTTAGAATGATCTTATTCCATTTCAAAAATAAAGCCTGTAAAAAAGGAATATTTTAGATTAATATATGACCAAAAATAAAATTCCTTTGACAAAAAAAAAATCTTAATGATTTCACTATAATTATGTAACAATAATGTAATGATATTCCGCAGACAAATCTACATTTTATGTTACCTCATCTCATTGTATGGTTAAGAACCATCATCATCATCATCATCATCATCATCATCATCATCATCATCATCCTTTGACCTCCTTGGGGTTAGTCGGAATTCCATCCCTTTCCACACTGCTCAGTCCGGCATTGTCATCCCCAGATACCCAATGTCCCGAGCCATGGTGTCTGGGAAAGTCGAAATTCGTGAGAAGACATCTCCAGAAGTATGCCATAGAAGTAATGATGAGACGGCCTCCCCGTCTGTTAGGTGTCAGTGGCCGGCAAACTGGATGTAAGGTTGGCATCCAACATTTTGTAACAGGACCCAAAGAGTTGTGAGTTCAATGCCTGGTTAAGGCGGTGGAGAACTTGGAGAGGGGAATTAACAGGAGATAACTGATAACTGACATCCATTAGGCATAGCACGTGGAACTAGAACAGTCTACCCCAGCGAGTGAAATAAAGGGTTCAGTTCGACATTCCAACCACCTGAAGAAGGCCGGAGCGTACAACGGCCGAAACATTGTGATAAATATGGCAACAAAGATGAGGATGATAGTCCGATCAATGTAAATAGTGTACTTGGATATGATATAATGAAAATTTGCAGTGAAAAGAGCAATATTCAATATTTTGTTGAATACGCCCCTTCGCCGCCAAATGCTTCATATAATTGCTCTGATTTCATTTAGTTTCCTTTTGTTCATGTTTTTACGACTTTTCTTGTTAAATATATCCTATTCGGATAATACATCTGCCAAGAAAGGCGAAAAGTTGTAAGAACCTAGACATAAATTTAATATGAATGATCTCGTGATTAAAACATTTTCTATGCACTTTTGTCTTGGTAAATTGCTTTCTCTTTTAAAAAGAGTAGAATTTTTTAAAACAAAATTACAGCCGTCCTGGGTATAACGATAAACTACACCAGACAGCAAGGCGTTTGATCAGATTTTGAGGAACGTGGACCCACCTATTAATTGTTGATGTTCCCACCCTGACCCGGGGTAGTAGCAACTGTCAGGGTCGCGGCTATGGGCAAATAGTTAACCTCCCCAAAGGGATCAAAACACTATGAAAGTATAAAAATAGGTTTTAATACCAGCAATAATTTTTGGGGAAAATTATTACCAGCAGTACATTTTCGAAAAAAATATGATCAGCAATACATTTTTGAAAAAATATTACCAACAATACATTTTTGGAAAAAAATATATTGTTAGCAATAAAAATCTTGTCGGCATTAAATAACCTATTGAGGTTGATATACCGTAAAACAAAGCAAACCAAAATTACGGTGAGCAAATCGAAATATATAATATACATTGATTTATATATGTTAATTATATATATATATATATATATATATATATATATATATATATATATATTAATCATATATATATTAATCATATATATATATATATATTATATATATTATATATTAACCATATTTTTAAAAAAATGAAAGTATCATTATAAGAATTATATTGTCTTTAAGAATGTAAATTTTTAGACTTTAAGATTATTTCATTAAAATGCATCAATTTTTAATGATCATATTTTTCTTTTATTTCAGCCCGCATAGATTAACAATATTCTAGAGCAAGATGCGAACTACCAATAAAAGCGGCGGCTTCCCTAAGAATGCTACAGCCGACTCGAATACCCCAGGGACCTCTGCCGATAACTGGGCTTCAGGCGATGAATCACAAAATAAAGTCAAGCGACCCAGTCTTCTCCACATAGATCGAGAATTTCGTTTCCGTCGCCACATGATACCCAGACGACATCCTATGTTCGCCATTGATGGTCCACCTCGATTGATGGCACCGCATGCCCGTTTCTTCCATCGTATCCATAGCCCGCATTTCATGTTACGCGATCGAAGACCTAGCATGATGTCTGCTCGCAATATGTTTCCAGACGCCGTTGCACCCATGGGGATGGGGCCTCCGCCGCCTAGGGGTCCCATGGTCCCGATGCACGGTCGTCCCAAGGAACCCGAACAAATGCAGAAGGATTCTATGAAACCTCCGACTGACAAAGAGAAAAAGACTCCAGTTAGCTCTCAAAAACAGGATGATATGCCGAAACAAATAGATGGTCCCGACCGACTGCAGGATTTCCAGAGGAAGCGAGCTGAGCCATTTCGAAGTGGCCCCTACCCGATGCCAATTCTATCAAAACAGGAACGTTTCGCCCGTTACCCGAATCGTTCTTTGGGGATGCCTGCATTTGGCATGAATAAGCCCTATAGCCCACAAGGAAAACCTTTTCCTCGTGCTCCAAGCCGATATATGATGACGTTGCCTCCAAGCCAGAGAAGAATGATCCGCTTCCCAGAAAGATATATGGATCTGTCCGATTATACAATGGATTTCCAAGGACGCCTTATGAACCAACAAGGAAAATATATCAATCCACTAAATTTGGGTCGAATCTCCCAAGGTGTGATGCCAGTTCCTCCTCCGATAAGACAGAGGTTTATGCAGAGACCAGAACAATACATGGATATGTCTCGCTATACAATGGACTTCGATGGCCGATACAGGGACAACTATGGTCGGCAAATGAATCCAATGGAACACTACAATGCTAATGTTGGAAGGTACCTTCGCAATCTACCTCCTCAACACAGAAGACTGGCTCGCTTCCCGGAGCACTTCGTGGATTTCTCTAGATACACCATGGATTTCGAAGGCCGCTTCATGGATAACTACGGAAGGCACGTTGATCCTTTACGTCACTTCCACGGAAGCTATGGTAAAGTTCCAATGAACCCACCACTAAACCAACGAAGATTTATCCAGCACCCTGAAAAGTACATGGATATGTCTCCCTACACGATGGACTTTCAAGGAAGGTTCATCGACCGTCATGGAAGACCTATCAACCTGCTAGGACGACACTTTAGCCATCCAGGACGCTTCATGCAGCCCAGTCCTTGTATGCATCGTAATGTACCTATGATTCCAAGACGGTTCGCAACGCCGCCGTTGAAGCATATGGACATGTCCAGATATAGTATGGATTTTCAAGGACGCTTGATGGATAATCAAGGTCGTTATGTGAAGCCGATGAGACGTCTCTCTAACCCTTTCATGCCTTACCCGCAATATAATGAAAGAAACTTGATGAACTTCCCTAGACGTACAATGGACTTTCAAGATCGCTTTTTGGACAAATACAACGTTCCCGTTGACGCGGCTGGCAGAATTCCAGACTTTGATCCTAAGCCAAATGTCTTCTTTGAAAGACGTCGCAGTGCCGAACACAGACCCATCTCTGTGCTTGAAAAAAGCATGATGATGGGACCCGATCTAATTATATCTGGAAAAGATTACCCAGAGTTCAAAGCTGGCCCAGAATTCCGTCGACCCAGCTCCACAAAGGAACACAGAGTTGAATTCCAAGAACACGCCGGTCCTGAAATTGAACCTCCAGCCCCAGCTGATGACGAGGCTCTTATGATCATGTCAATGGGGGACGAAATTACAAAGGTGCCGTTTATGAAACAACCAATGTTCAAATCTCTGCATACTGGTATACGTCCACCTTTCTTCATTTACCCAGGCGGGAAACCTTATATACCAGAAGAGTATTTGTGGATGGCCACACCAATGATGAATTCCAACTACGAGACGTTCATGCCTACAGAGAAATTTTCCGATAACATGATGATGGCGGAAATGATGAATACGCGTTATCCGCTGTATGAGTCGGTGATGACTTCTTTTGTGACTCCCGAGTCCGACTTCATGATGAACGATCGCCGATGGTTTCTAAGTGACTGGTTCGAGGGTATGGACGACAAAATGCCTCATAGCCATGGCCGAATGACTCCTATGATGGGGCCCCGAATGTATAAACGATCTTCATTTAGAATAGCAAATGAGCCCAGACAGCAAGATCACCTACCTCCAGTCATGGAGAATGATGTTGATGAATCCTTTAACAAGGAACGACGCTCTTCTCGATTCGATGATAGACACAGTCATTCGATGGAAGAAAAAGAGTTCGACCCCCACCGTGCTAGCTTCGACCAGCACGAAGACATAGACTGCCCTGAGCTAATTCCAGAAATGCGTGAAAGACAAGTGAACGGATTTTTCAGTCATGGTGATTATGAAGACTACATGTTCGATGGCAGCAACTATCCAGATTACTACGTGGATGATTTTTACTCAAAAGACATCATGCACCGCCCGCCAATGGGATTTATGAACGACGAACAGCCTTCTTTTGGGTTCAATCCTGAATGCATGGGAATGGTTCCTGGTTTCGGCGACGAGCGCGGTTCTTATCCGTATCCTTTTATGAGTGACAACTTCGGTTTCGGATTCTACAATGACGGTGAGGATGAAGAACAGGAGCAGGAGGAAAGGGAGGAGGATGAAGAGGAAGAAGAGGGTGAAGTGGAAGAGGAAGAAGAACACGAGGAAGGACACCACCGTATGCGCACAGGTTCCGAAAAGCAGCAGTCTGGCCCTACGCACCGGACACTTGCTCATCATAATGCCCAATTTCAACAAGACGAGGAAGATATGCCAACAGGACCTCAGAGGAGGAGGATTCCGCAAAATATTTTTCTAAGTGAAGAGGGACATTTCTTTGATGAAAAGCACGCGCTTTACTTGGAAAGGACAGCCGAATATCTGCGAGAACGTGGCCGATTCCTTCGCGAGCAGCATGAACACTTCTTACAAGAACTTCAGAATGCTTCTCCCCTCAGCCACCCTCGAGTCCAAGCTGAAGCCCAGGCGCATGCCAGTGTGGTCGAGGAAGAGGTCAATGCAACCGAGGCCGAAGCAGACGCTGTCGAGAGAATAGTGCGTACGGCTCGCCGTGTTTCTGGCGGAGACCACCAACGCCTCTTCGCTGGTAATCGCCATCATCCAATCGATAACCAGTCCGGGTATCCGCATAAGTATATGAACGAAAATTAAAAAACGTAATGGGAAAAAAATGAACATTACTTAAACCAATTTTTTAATGTTTCTTTTAATCGCGGTAAAACGCGAAATACCTTTTGCTCTGAAAGAGAAGCCATAAGTGATAACAAATAATGCTTTGCTATATTTTATAAGACACGTTTTTCTACTATTTTCTCAATATAAAAGATAATAAAGATATCATATTAAATATATATGTATAGTATATTATAATTATTTACTCACGTACAGTACACTGGTGCAAGGACACACTATACTAATTTGCTGACCGTCGCGATACAGCAGACGCCCAATTTTATCTCTTCTTTAATATAAAACATAATGTGGTAATGCATTTATCGACCACACATCCGTGTCTTCCCTCTTTCATATAAGATGTTCCATTTTTATAGTAACAAAAAGCAAACATGCTCTTGTTAATTTGACGACAGAATATGTCATCAAAAAGAGGGATCAGGGTGCTAATTCTTTGCATCGTTGGAGCTGTCTTTGCATATTTTTACTGTTTATTTAACATTTTTATTTTAACGATTTTAAAAAGCGGTTTTATTTCTTACATATAAAAATAAAGTTAAATGCCTATATAAATGTCCTAGATTAGTCCTGCAGAAAATATAAGTAATATTATTTCAAAATAATTTAAATATGGCCGTTTTGACGGTATAGGATGTTAGCAATCTTTGCATGTTTTTATTTTTAATGATTTTAAATGTAAAATTCTTTCTTACGTGTAATAGAAGGCTCAGTTGTATAAATAGAATTCCTAGATTAGTCCCTCAGAAAATATAAGCAATATTATTTCAAAATAATTTAAATATGGCCGTTTTGATGGTATAGGATGTTAGCCTTCTTTGCATGTTTTTATTTTTAATGATTTTACAAGCAAAATTCTTTCTTACATGTGACAATAGAGTTAAATGTATAGAAAAATTTAGCAAATTTTTTTCAGAAAAATATCACCCATATAATTGCAAAATTACTTAAATATGGCCCCATTTTTAGAGTGTACTAGTAAACGGATAGAATTAGAACGCAATATTATTTTATATCAAATTGTTCAAAAAATATTGTCACATTTTTCGAATGAGAATAAAATCCTGTTCAAATGTAGCAAACGTTATCTTCTGATTTTATCAAAGTCTGTCACTATATCGCACACATTTGGCTGTAATGCATGTACTTGGTATACTCTTATGAAACATCCGTCACGACACCTAAAAGATGTACAAAGCTCAATTCTGTATATTTTCTATACCAGTCTCATTTTGTCAGCACGCTACTTTCTCATTCAATAATAATAATAATAATAATGTCAACATAATATTACGATTTATTTCTCTGGAAAGAATCTGTGATTCAAGACTATAAATCTACGACGACATATAAACCAGACAGGCACCAGTATAACGTGAATAGTTTGTAGAATATGGTAGGTGACGACAATTATGAACAAAGACGATCACAAAAAATTCTTATTTCTAATCACAGGTGACAAGTGAAATCATTACGAAAAAAAATATACCCTGATTTGGTGAACCAAAATGCGTCATTCTTCAAAATGACGATGCAAACTTACAATTGGTAAAATAAATTCTATCAAATCAAACTTAGTCTATTTTAACCCGTCCTTCTATGTCAGTCAAATGATAATTTTAAAATTTCCATTTAATCAAATTATCGAAACACTTTCTTGTTAGCGTAACCTTTCAAAGTAAAGAAGAGATCAATTTAGTAAAACTGAAATTTATTTCCCTCCATCACATTCGTTTTATAAAAAAATGTAAAATTAACCCAATTCTAAGTGCTTAGGGTGATTTTCCAAGCGCGTAGCTAAGACATGACACAAAGCCGAAAATATGAGGCACCCAGTGAGGATCGAACTCACTATTCAGTTCCTCTAGCAAAACAAGCTTGCTAACCATTACACCACGTGTAAACACCCCAGTGACAAAAAGTATGACCCTGTTCTTAAAAAATAAATTGAGCGCATTTTAAAATTGAACACGTTCTTTTCTACTGCGCCCCAAAATGCATTATTTTCCGAGCAACCTAATCTTTTTAAACAAATAAATATATTATTTGTTATAAAAGTAAATCAGTGAGAATTTTGATTCAATTTAATAGCGTAACGAAGACTAAAATCATAAACAGTAAATAAGTACGCTTAACATGTTGATGACAATCACTAAAAGAAGTGTTCCGTCAACTATTGTCGATTTTGTTGCAAGAAAGCTTATGTGTATTATCAAGTTCAGAGGTAAGAGCTGAGAGTAATAACGTGTACATTTCGCCTCCTCCCAAACAGAAGAATTTGTAAAATCCCATTCTTGGTGAATATCGACTTTGGGGCAAAATGGTGAAGAACTTTCACAGGGCTGCGAGTAAAAGAGTAATTCAATGATTTAATTAGCGAGTTATTTTGATATTCAACTTAAATGGTGTTCGGGCAAAAAAGTAAACGGAAAGCATGCATGAGTATATATAAAAAGATATATATATATATATATATATATATATATATATGTATATGTATATATGTGTGTGTGTGTGTGTGTGTGTTAATGTGTGTATGTTGTATTAAAGACGACTGACATCAAAACCCATACATTTAGTTAAGAATAAAAATAAAATTCGCCCTTGATAATGGTCAACAGAATAACCGAATGCAGAACATTTTTACAATTTTTTGCACAATTTATATCCAGAAAAGAAAAGACTTATACAAACACAAGAAAATGAAATAAAAAGCTCAACCGCACTACCTTGCCAGTTGTCTTTAATGAAACATAGATAGATAGATAGATAGATAACGTGTATAAGAAAAAGATAAATCTGATAGACTGTCACTTTTATTATAACTCTAAATAAAATGTAAAATTGATTGATTTTCAAATTGATTTAGCGAACAAGAAAAGCATATACCTGTTTCCTAATCTGAGTAGAAGTATACAAATTATGCAAAGAAGATATTTGATTAGTTATTAAAGTAAATGAA
Source organism: Acanthosepion esculentum (assembly GCA_964036315.1). Taxonomy (NCBI): domain Eukaryota; kingdom Metazoa; phylum Mollusca; class Cephalopoda; order Sepiida; family Sepiidae; genus Acanthosepion; species Acanthosepion esculentum. Next base: position 33,410,834 of record OZ038485.1, on the reverse strand, counting down.
CAGATAAAGCATAGATAGATAGATAGATAGATAGATAGATAGATAGATAGATAGATAGATAGATACTCTACATCCAGATACAGGTTACTGAATATCAAAAAAGCTGCTTTTAACCGGGACGTTGAATAAATGCATTTTTTGTGCAAATGAGTCCAGTTTTGATGTATGTCGGAATCGCCCGAACAATGGTCTTTTAGTTTTGCAAATGATGTCAGAAGCCATTTGATAATCAAATGAACTCACTGAATCCATTGTTACTGTTCTTTTTTATTATCCTCAAAATTAAGTTGCAGCTCGTTATACTTTTTTTTTATGCACATTATTAAGCCAAGCCGACAGATGTGAAGACTCATTTAGGAAAATAATTTCCGAATGGGAAATTTGAAAGGAGGCATCCATTTGGATATTTGTTTTCGCCTACAATATTTCTTCTGAAGCAAAGGAAAATCAACCGTTTCCGGTACGCAGTCTCCACATATAGGGTCGCCGAGCGGTAAGAAAATTACTGGAATCATGTGGTAAAATGCCCAACGTTACTTTCCGAGATTTCGGTATGTTTTGCAATCTGCTGGGAATAACTTGTGGCGATATTTTCTTCGGGGTAAGCAGAGTCCTTCATATCCTCGCGAAAAGAAAATTGAACGTTCAAATAAAGTCTCCGAAAACGACATACCCTTCACCGAAGACGTTAATTTAACAGACTCTAGAAGGGAGTAAACCATTATTTTATGTATTAAAAATTTAGTCTTGCATTATTAGACATTACTAACATAACATTACATATTGTCCTTAGAAGTTCTGAATCCGTATAAAAATGTCGGCGTAAAAAAATCAATAGAGAATTCAGGGGAACCTCGGTTATCGGCCATCATCCGGTCGAAAACCGAAAATGTACGAAAACCGAGGTAATATTTCCCTAAGAAATAATATAAATTCAATTAATCTGTTCCGCACAAAAACATTTTTTTAAATGCATTTTATGCAGAATAACTATAGTTTTACATATAGAAAATGATAAGAAATAAATATAAATGACAAATAAATTAAATAGATGAACATTTAACCTCATTTTACCTTTATTGATTGATTTGTTTCTTTAACGGCATATCAACAGCTTATGGGTCATTAATGCCAAAATTTAGTTTTCTGAACATAATTTTATGGTTTCAACTAAATATATTTTGAACGCAATTGTGTGCCTTCAACTACAGATAAAATGCATTGTTGGTCAATTTGTTATAAAATGTATTGTTGGTCATTTTACATTAAAATTGTATTGCTGGTAATTTTACTATAAATATGTAATGTTGGTAATTTTTTAATACACAAAGGTATCGCTTGTATTTTCACACTCTGATAGGATTTTATTTTTGTTTGGGGGTTCACTATTTGCCCATAGATGGGACCCTAACAGGTGCTACCACCCCGGTCAGGGTGGAACTGGGAACAACAGCAATTAAGATGTGGTTCCACTCTCCACAAAAACCTGCAATCTCCCGATCAGAAGCCTAACTTCCGGATGCAGCTTATCATCATACCCACACCTTACCTTTATTGAAGAATTTTTTTGACGTATGCAAGACGGTGAGGAGGACAAGGGGGAGATGTGTTATTGTTTGGAAGGGACCCCCCCCCTCCATAAAGATTTCATCTGTCTTTTATTCTGTGTCTTTGCGCCACTAGAACCAACTTGAGACTGACTGGGTCCCTCTCTCACTAAAGACCTGTCCAGTGAGGTTTGTTTTTGTTTCCGCTTTCAAATTTGCCTGAAATGTGACAAGGTATTGCCATTAAACATGTTCATGTCATGGCGTACAACAGCATTGTTAGGGTGATATTTTTCAATAAAACTTCGCATCTGACTCCATTTTGAACAAATGGTCTTAATCACTGAAGAAGGCAGATTCTCCCCTCTCTTCTCCTCCTCCTCCTCCTCAGAAGTTATTTACTCAGCTACCGTTTGTTACTGCTCAAGCTGAAGGTCTTGGAATTCTTCAGTGGTCAGCTCTTCCCTGTGGTCCACCACCAACACCTCCACATCCTGCCCACTCACTTCCAAGCCCAGTGACTTCCCCAAAGACACACCCGGAATTTTCTTTTGACCCAGGCTGGCTTATTTAACAATAAAACTAAATAATAAGAAAACACTATTTAAAACAAAAATTTGGGGACTAATTCTAAAGGAGATGCTCACTTAGCGAAATACAAAGGCTGACTCACACACACGCGTGATACTTTGTGTGGGACCTTGGCTTGGGGAGGTCGCGCGGCAGCAAGCAGCAGGTTCGTAACGAACGGATTTCCTTGCTCGATAACCGAGGAGATATACAATTTCAGAGACATATTTTCAACGAAAAAAGTGAACGATAATGGAAGTGCTCGATAATCGAGGTTCCACTATTCTAAATAAGCTGCGAACGCACCCACTATCATTAGTTTATGAGACAAATGCGTTAACCACAACACTTTAGAAAATAAACATAGAGAATGCAAATAAATATTTGAATTTGTGCCGCAAAAATTAGGTTTTATAAATATTGCTAGGTACTCTCCATTTAACAGAAACACATTTTACACTATGTCAAAACGAAGCATAATTTGCTTTTGTAACCATAACCCGTTCTGTCTTGATGGTAAACAGTATTTAATGGCATATAAGACATAAGATGACATATAAACCCAGTTTTAATGGGGTAACGTGATTTGTTGGAATCCATGACATCAGATTGCATAAGAAATCTTATATAAAATCCGAATTGATATAACATCGCATATAAGACCCGATTTAATGAGGTAACGTATTTGATGAAATATAAGACGTAAGATGGCACATCTGATGGCATATACGACCAACTTTAATGAGTAACGTATTTGATTGCATATAAGACATAATTTTGGCATATAAGACACGCTTTAACGAGATAATTTATTTGATGAAATATAAAACATATGACATATGAAATATAAAACATATGATATGAGATGGTATATACGACTTATTTTATGAGACATAATTTGGCATATATGACCCATTTAATGAGGTAGCCTATTTGATGAAAGATAAGACATAAAATGGCACATATGATGCCATAACGGCCCACTGTAATGAGTAATTTATTTGATAATCTATAAGACATTAGATGGTATATAAGATCCGTTTTAATGAGGTAACGAATTTGATGACATATAAGGCATAAAAATGACACATATGATGGCATATACGACCAACTTTAATGTGGTAAGTCGTTTGATGTTATATAAGACATAAGATGGCATATAATACATGAGGTACTGGGGTAACGTATTTGATGAAATATAAAACCTAATATGACATATATGATGCTATATACGACCCACTTTCATGGGTAATGTATTTGGTTGGTAGCATGATTCTGTTTAGTGGCATATCAAACTCTGTGGGGATTATTTAATGCCGGAATCTAAATATTTTGTACGCAATCTTTATTTTTATAGATAATAATGTTTTCAGTGATACAAGTCCTATTAATTAACCCATAGCTGTGAAGAAGAGGTGGACTCATACCTTTCCAAAGGGTATTTGCGCTTAAGTGTAAATATATAACGAACCCAAAGGGAATTGAAACTCGGCTCTCCGATTAACAATTCCGAGATGTTATCCATTAAACCACGTGTATATGTAAGCTTACTGTACCTGGTATTCCCAAACAGTCGCCCATCTAGGTACTGACCAGACTCGATGTTACTTAACTTCGGTTATTTTACAGGAACCGGTGTTTCAACGTGATGTGGCCGTAAGCCGGGTGATATATTTGATGGCATATAGAACCTAAGATGGCATATAAAACCCTTTCTAATGGAGTAAAGTACCTGACGGTATATAAGTGCCCCATTTCAGCGGGGATTTTTAAGAATAATAACGATAGATAACCGATGTATTTGATGGCATATAGAACCTAAGATGGCATATAAAACCCTTTCTAATGGGGTAAAGTACCTGACGGTATAAGAATAATAACGATAGATAACCGTGACCACAATGAGACATGCGGGTAAGATTATTACTTTTGGGGTTATTCACTATTATTATTTTGATTGCAAAACCAAACAAAAAAGGTAGGACATAGTTATTTCCATCATTAAATATATCTTCGGGGATTCCGAAATAAGTTTCAACGGAACATAATTTATTCAGGCAAAAGTATACCGAAAGTGTACTAATTTCAGAGTCCATGATCATACAACATATATCCTTTCCTCACAAAACTGTCAGAGGTAAAAATAGAGTTTATAAAAATTACGTGAAAAATCTGTATGAGATCGGCTAAGTCAAGCCTCTAGAAACACTGGAATAAAAAAACAACAACATATACATATAGATATAGATATATTTCGTGAAATATATCTGTTTAATGCTCTGGCATACATGATCAGTGATATTTTAAGCTGAAAATCATTACGGATTTCGGATCTTACAACATATCACTTTTCTACGACGACCCAGTCGATACTGATCAGATATCAACTTGTTTGCCAATCGTGGGCTACAACTCTTCTCTTCTCATAGTACAAGGCTCTCTTAAACCACTGCGACTCTCCAGGCGTCTATAGTTCAATATATATATATATATATATATATATATATATACATATATATACATATATATATATATATATATATACATATATATATATATATATATATACATATATATATATATATATATATACATATATATATATATATATATATATGTACTAAAACTCTACTTAGTGTATTGAGCACTTTACGTTTAGTCTTTCACTCGTTTTGGGTTTTTTTTCTTTGGACTTGGAGCTGAAGCACTTGACGAAAGGATTCGTACAGTCTTATGTTCTTGGTTCTTTCTTTCTTCTTTTATTTCCAATTTTTTCCTCAGACATCAATTTGTTATATTACTAGTTGAGCTAACCGAAGTTTTCCAAACGACTATTACCATATATATATATATATATATATATATATATATATATATATATATATATATATATATATATATATATATATATAAGAAGATAACCTTAAAGATCCATTTCGGTTACAATTTATTTCGTGAATATTTCTATATATTCATCTCTTCAGACCGAAAGTTCTTAATAAAGGGAAACGATTTCTCCGGATCTTCTCTCTTCTTTATTAGACTAATTTGAAATTGTGTTGATTTGTCCTGCCTAAAATAACTGGCCATATCGGTCTATTTGCTGTATCGCCCGATGTACAAATTTCCACACTATAAGGAAAAAAGTTTTGTCGGGGTCATTCTATTTTAGTTTTACTACTATCCCTTCATTTCTTACTTCTTCCCTGTCCCTTCCTTTACACACTCTTTCTCTCGCTACCCACCTCTCTCTCTATTTCAGGTCTTAGAAAGAACTTTATAATCTGTTATTTTTCTTTCTTCCTCTCCCTCTTTCTCCTCTTCTCTCTTGCTTTCCCTTCCTCCTGTTAATCTAGTATATCAGTTCGGAGATATTATCTCCATTTATTAAAAACTTTCAATCTGAAGAGATGAATATATAGAAGTATTCACGAAATAAATTATAACCGAAATGGATCTTTCAGGTTTTTACTTCTTGGTTTATTATCATTATTATTATTATTATTATTATTATTATTATGCTCTGTAGTTTACATTGAGCTCTCTCTGGATTAATATCCTACTTGGAATTATCCCTACCAGTCACAAATTGGTAATATATCGATATAAAATAGTTTTAGGTTTGTCACACTGTCTTCTACTCATGCGTGCTTATAGCTGAATCTATTGTGGTTACTTGATCGAAGTTTGCGCTTGATCGCGCCAGTTTTCTTGCTGCTGATTCGAACCTGCGTCCGCGTTGGCAGGAGAAAGGAGAAAGCACGATTTAACTTTGTTTGGTCGTCGACTCACTCCATAGCTGAGTCTAAAAGTACGCCGGAATCTAATGGCAGTTTGTCCTAACAGGGAGTGGGCGCATTTTCGAAATCTGTCGGAGATTGCATATTTTCTTTAATAAGATTTCTTGAATAAAACTCGTCACAATATATTGGAAAAGCATAAGTATAAACTGACGCTATAAGAATATAGGTTAAATACACGGTAATGCCTTTTTAGATTCGCCTTGGTTAAATACTATTTCAGTGTTTATGTTCCCTTAACTCAGTCATTCTAAACCGATTCACCGCGGTACACTGGTGGGCCGCGCAATCATCTCAAGTGTGCGGTGAAATATTGTCACGGCACACACACATATCCTATATGCGTGTGTGCCGTGTTATATATATATATATATATATATATATATATATATATATATATATATATATGTATATGTGTGTGTGTGTGTGTGTGTGTGTGTGTGTGTGTGTGTGTGTGTAGTAATGGTACAGCGTTAGTATTTTACTAAATAATTTGCACAATTAATTGAATAGAGACATTGAAATAAAGTAAGTTCATATTTGTGTATGTATTTTTTTCTTAAATCTATGGTTTTATTTCATAACATTTAAATATATACCCTTTAAAAATTTTGCTACGGGTGCCGTGATATTTTCATTTGACCCTCGGTGTGCCGTTGCGTAAAAAGGTTGAGAAACTTCAAGATTTCTTGAATATTCAAGCCAATCGACGAAAATAATAAATGGAGCGTCTACTCAAATATGGGTATCCACTAAAAAAAACGTTTAAAATCTGATGGATTAATAAATAAAATTCCATCACTTCTTTAGAAATTACTATGTTTGATGTAATCATATAAATGTTATTTAGGCACGGTAGTGTGATGGATTGCGGTTCGGACTGAGGAATCGGAGAGCCGAGTTCGAATTCCAGTTACGTTCATTACATTCACTTACGTCTTAATACCCTTGGGGGGAAAAGTATGACTCCATTTTTTTTCTTCCCCGCCCCCAGCTATGGGTAAATAGCCTGACAGACTGGGTTCTCCCAGCTCTGAGTAAATATCAAAGCAGACTGAGTTCTATAGCCTTGAGTGGCAACCGGTCTAGGAGAAGGAAAACTCTGAATTCAAAACTGTATGCAATACTAAGCACATACTATGCAGCTAAAAATTGACTCGATGATCGCAACTAAGACTATTTTTATTTCGTATCATGTTAGATGGCAGTAGTTAGATGTGTGGAATATCATCTTCTAGAACGCATTCGCTTGAAAACCAAACTAGTTACATTCCATCACCTCGACCCGACAATGAACTACCGCCAGTCACGATGAACGGATGTCCCTTCGAGGAGGTATTATGCCTTGAGAGAATATTGAGCCTCAAACTCAAACCCGACCTCAGGTGGAACTTTTATATACGATCATGCAGGTAAAATGATCGGCTCTCTGTACCACTCCAGTAAGTACTGGGTTTATAGCCTTGAGTGGCAACTGGTCTAGGACAAGAAAAACTTTGAATTCAAAACTGTATGTAGCCCTGGCGAAACACATATTATGTAGCTAAGAAAAGGATCGTTCGCATTGACTTGATGATCGCGGCTACGATAGACTCTTTTTATTTGGTATCATGTTAGATGGTAGTAGTTAGATATGTGGAATAACATCTTCTAGAACGCATTCACTCGAAACCCAAGCTCGTTACATTTGACGACCGCCGATCAGACACCGAACTACCGCCAGTCACGATGAACGGATGTCTCCTCAAGGAGGAACTGTCCCTCGAGAGGATAATGGGACTCAAACTCACACCAGACCTCAGCTGGAACTCCTACATACGATCCATCGCAAAAGATGCAGGTAAAATGATCGGCTCCCTGTATCACTTCAGTAAGTACCTGACGCCTTATATTATACCTTTATTAGGGCCAGATCAGACCGAAAATTGTGTACTATTGCTATATTTGGGCGGAATCTTCCCAGTTCTCATTTTCCAGGCTTGATAGAGTTCAAAAGCGGTTGCGAGTCCTTATTATGAAACACTTATTTTCCAGCGTCCAACCTCTCTCACACGGGCGGGAGGTGGCGAGTCTCTCACTGCTGTAACGCTACTTCCATGGAAACTGCTCGGGTGAACTACATTCCTTGGTTCCACCAGATCTAACCTTCACTGCTAGGACCAGCCACGCCACTTATATCGTAGCAAACCACCCACATACCCTCCGTATTCTATCGGCGAGAAGTAAGTTCCACTCGAAGAGCTTCTTCCCGCCAAGTACTACCCTAAATAAACTGTCAAGTAAATATATAGCAACCTAGCAATATATAGTCAATGAAATCCTGTGGCAATATATAACAACCAGGCAATATATAGTCAATGCAATCCTGTGGCAATATATAGCAAACTGCAAATATATAGTCAATGCAGTCCTGTGGCAGCATATATCCATCTTGCAAAATATAGTCAATGCAGTCCTGTGGCAATATATAGCAACCTGGCAAAATATAGCAACCTGACAATATATAGCAACCTGGCAATATAAAGCAACCTGGCAAGATATAGTCAATGCAGTACTGTGACAATATATAGCAACCAGGCAACATATACTTAATGCAGTCTTGTGGAAATATATTGCAACCAGGCAATATATAGTCAATGCAGCCCCGTGGCAATATATAGCAACCAGACAATATATAGTCAATGCAATCCTATGGCAATATATAACAAACATGCAATATATAGTCAATGCAGTCCAGTGGCACATTATAGCATCCTGGCAATATATAGTCAATGCAGTCCTGTGGCAATATATAGCAACCAGGCAATATATAGTCAATACAGTCCTGTGACAATATATAGCAACCTGGCAATATATAGTCAATGCAGTCCTGTGGCAATATATAGCAACCTGGCAATATATAGTCAATGCAGTCATGTGGCAATATGTAACAAACGTGCAATATATAGTCAATACAGTCCTTTGAGAATATATAGCAACGTGGCAATATAGTCAATGCAGTCCTGTGGCAATATTTAGCAACCTGGCAATATATAGTCAATGCGGTCCTGTGGCAATATATAGCAACCAGGCAATATATAGTCAATGAGGTCCTGTGGCAATATATAGCAACCAGGCAATATATAGTCAATGCAGTCATGTGGCAATATATAGCAACCTGGCAATATATAGCAACTTGGCAATATAAAGCAACCTGGCAAGATATAGTCAATGCAGACTTGTGGCAATATATAGCAACCAGGCAATATATAGTCAATGTAGTCCTGTGGGAATATATAGAAACCTGGCAATATATAGTCAATGCAGTCCTGTGGCAATATATAACAAACATGCAATATATAGTCAATGCAGTCCTGTGGCAATATATAGCAACCAGGCAATATATAGTCAATGCTGTCCTGTGGCAATATATAGCAACCAGGCAATATATATTCAATGATGTCCTGTGGCAATATATAGCAACCAGGCAATATATAGTCAATGCAGTCCTGTGACAATATATTAGCAACCAGGCAATATATTGTCAATGCAGTCCTGTGGCAATATATAGCAAACTGGCAATATATAGTCCATCCAGCCCTGTAGCAATATAGAGCAATCTGGCAATATATAGTCAATGCCGTACTGTGGCACAATATAGCAAACAGGCTCTATATATAATCAATGTAGTCCCGTGGCAATATATATCAATATGGCAATATATAGTCAATGCAGTACTGTGGCAATATACAGCAACCAAGCAATATATAGTCAATGCAGTCCTGTGGCAATATATAGCAACCTGGCAATATATAGTCAATGCAGTCCTATGGCAATATATAGCAACCTGGCAATATATAATCAATGCAGTGCTGTGACAAAATTGTAAACACAAAGGAAAAGACAAATCAGATCTTTATTGAACATGGAATATTTATTTAGAATACATTCCACGATAATGCAGTTTGACAAAATAACAACAACAGAAAAAAATGGAAAATAAAGTAAATAAAGTAAATAAATTAAACAAAATATAAACTAATTTCTTCTGTTTAAATAATTTTGCATAAAAAAATTTTCCGTGGATCCAAAGGTTTTTTTTTCTTTTTATGTTGTTCATTTAAAAAAAATTAAACTGACTGTACAAACAAAAACAACAACAAATAAACAAAGTAGAAACAAAAATAGGAAAATCCTCCACCTGATGATACACTCGCTTCGCACCCCTGGAGCACCCTGAATCCTCTGTCAATTGAGGGCCGAGCGAGAGTTAGGCAGTACCGACTACATGAACCAACATGAAAAAGTGTACTATTTGTGAGCGCATGCGTTTGTGCGTGAGTGTGTTTGTATGTGTGTGTGTGTGTACGCGCATGTATATGGGTGTGTTTGTGTGTGTGCTGGAAGGTGCAGACAATTTTTCGCGTGCGTAAATGTTTATGGCTGCATTTATATCAGCATATGCATGTGTATTCGTAATAGTATACATGTGCACCTGTGCGTGAACGTATTATAGTACACGGGAAACCTTTCTTTCTTCTCTCTCTCTCTCTCTCTCTCTCTCTCTCTCTCTCTCTCTCTCTCTCTCTCACACTCACACTTCCTCTCTCACTCTCTCTCTTTTCTCTCCTCATATATATATATATATATATATATATATATATATATATATATATATATATGTATGTATGTATGTATATATATCGACGCGTTAAGTTAATGGTGTAATGCATTTCAAACCAGCATCATATACAGAATGGGTTACAAAAATAAAGTTCCTGAAAAGAAGAATCAAAACAACGTTTTGCATCAGATTATAATTTATGAAAGTCAAATGCGCATGCGCGTGTTCGTTTACATTTCCGGTTGAATAAGAAAGGATAAAAAAACTGTTTTTTTTTTTTTCGTTCGTTTTCGTCAGCTTGTTTTTTTTTCTGAATATAACTGTAATCTGTATATGTTTTAACGTATATCACATATGCGTGGTTTAAGATTGACTATATGTAATTAGTTTTATTTCAAATTTCCCGTCTATTTCGAAGTGTCATTTTGAATCAATGTGCAGATTAATAAGAGTGTCATTAAGAACAGCAGCAACAAAAATCAATTAAAAATTTTTCATTTTTTTTTTTTTTTAGAGCAACTTAGTTCTCTTTTTTCTTTTCTTTTCTTTCTTTTGAAATCCGTTTAAACTGTTCAATTCTGTATTCCATCGTAATTTTGATATCGATTTGAAAATCGTTTTCTGGGGAATTTTTTTAATCCGTTTTGGCTCCCTTTCATTAGTCGAGATCACTCCAATTAACATCGAAGCCTGCATCCTTTACCATCTCGTTTTCAAATTCGAACATGTCGTGGCTTGTTTTCCTCGTTTGCCGTATCAAGTCGCGACTCGTTGCTGAAATGAGATGAGAGTAAACTGTCGGTAAAATAAAAAAATAAAAAGATAGGAAAAAAGATAGGAATTTAGTCGACAGACAAGCACATAAAGTCAGGGAACTAAAAGCGCGCAAATGAACAGCGTTTTTATCTCTTCTCGTAAGAAAATAAATGAGGTCTACACATTGGGAAAGCAGAAGTTTGGTTTTTAAAGAAGTTCATTCTTTCACATGCAGGCTGAAGGTTCGTGCAAGAAGTCATGAGTGTTAAAGCAAGGCTGAAGAACGCTGCGACTTGGGAAAAATCTAGAGGAATTTTGGTTTGCTTTAAAGAACCAGTTTATGAAAAGAATAGCCGCCAGGATTTAATTCCGTTCACTTTTTTTTTTTTTTATTTATTTATTTAGTTAGTTTTATTTTTTTTTTTTTTTAGCAACAATTTTCAAGCCATCTGAAACATAAACAAATTTGTTTTGTTTGCCATTCGGATGCCATATAAGGGGAAATAACTCCCGTTTCTACAATTATAAAGGCATTTTCCAGTTAAGGCAGTGTTTCTCAACTCTTTAGGAAACGGCATACCTAGGATCGAATGAAAATATCAAAGCACATTTAGCAAAATTTTTTAAGGGTATACATTTAAATTTATGGAATAAAACCATAGATTTTTTTTAAAAATACACATACTAATATATACTTACTTTATTTCAATGACTCTATTCAACTACTTTTGTAAATTATTTAGTAAAATACGAACGCTGTACCATTACTACTTCCAAACACACACACACACACATATATATATATATAATTATTGTCATCCACAGACAGACTGTTTCGCTGTATCACAGCTCATCAGTGTGGATAGACGTCAGGTTTTCTCTAGCTAGGATCGAAACCCGACTGAAATGGCGTCAGTTGGAAATTCTACCACTAAGCCGTCGGCGCACGGCAGAGGTGGAGGTGAATCTTAGCGTATTTATTTTTAGATTTAGATAAACACACAGTGACTGACAGTGACTCAATTCTATATATATATATATATATATATATATATATATATATATATATATATATATATATATATATATATATATATATATATATATATATATACACACACACACACACATACACACATGCCGTGAAAATATTTCGCGGTATACTTAAAAGGATTGCGCGGCACGCCAGTGTACCACGGTGCATCGGTTTAGAATCACTGAATTAAGGGAATATAAACACTGAAATAATATTTAACCACGGTGAATCTAAAAAGGCATCGCCTTAGATTTAACCTATATTCTCCTGGCTTCAGTTTATACTTGCGCTTCCTTGTTTCCAATATATTGTGACGATTTTTCTTAAAGTACTTATTTTCTTAATTTTAGATATATACTTGGAAATGTTCCAATATATTTCAGTGAAATTTCTACTTACTAAAATTATAGTTTACAATTATAGTTTAGATATATGAAAAAAAGAAGGCATCTGTTTAGACTGGCGCCAGGAAGATATGGGCTAAAAAATAAACAAAATGAAGATGAAATATTTATGCATAATTCGATTTCATTTGAGTGGTTAAAATTTGAAAGAAATAGAAATGAAGAAACATAGATTAATATAACAGAATCTTTGGAATATAAATAGACATTCAATTTGAAAGCTTAAATGATAATGAATGCTGGACAATCTCATCACGGATGAAGAAGAGTCTTGAAACAATGGAAATGTGAATGATGCTAAGAATACCATGGCCTGAACATGTGATCAACGACAAAGTTTTAGAGAAAATGGAAATAAGAACACTTATACGTGGACTCAGAAAGAGACAATTGAAATTTCTTGGGCATATAAGAAAGAAAGAGGGTTTAGAAAATTTAACATGCACGAGGCATGTTGAAAGCAGGAGGGACAAAGCAAGTAACCTACCTAACGAGCTTGTGTAAATGCTTGGCAGAAAAAGGATTAGGAGCGATAGCAAGAAGAAAAATATTACAAAGAGATAAAAGGGACAGAACACTTGTGGATAACTAATATCGCACACGTCCTGAAAGGACACAAAGAAGAACCATAGAAGATCGAACCAAGGAGAAGTGCTTGCAAGAAGGCTGTCTTAACAGGCATGCTGATAAAAGAAAAGGACCTGCCTGTTTTAAAAATAGAGATTGCTTTCAACTGGACTTTTCCTTGGCCAAGCCGAGCCGGGCCGAGCCAAGCAGAGCCCGGCTGAGCCAGGTGGTTAAAATTCATTACATTGCGCTCAAACTTCAGTGAGCGTCACCTCCAGACACGAGACTCTTCACAAGAGGAGGCTGGGCTTACTACCTGGCACCTAACGCGTTCCCAAAGATGAAATGACGAGTAATTATTTTTTACTAAACTGAATGTAAAACACAGTCCAGTTTGAATACATTTATTTTTTTCCTCACAAAGTGTCTTTCTTTTTTTAAATTTAAATACATAGTTATCTCCCTTATCATTGTGAATATTGTTCAAATATCCTAGTGATCTCCCCTGATATAAACCGACTAAAATAAATTTATATTAACATGTTTTTGTAGAGTAAGGGACTTATACCTTGAAATTAGTGCATTCTTCTGGAATTAAAAAAGTCCCGCAATGAAAGAAAAATGTAATTTCATAATATCCAGAGCTCGAAAATCGTCATGGTGGAAAATATGGATTATTAAACTGAAAAGCTCGCATTAAAAGTGTTTCAGTAGCGATAAGCAATATTATATATATATATATATATATATATATATATATATATATATATATATATATATATATATATATATAATATTATATATATATATATATATATATATATAATATTATATATATATATATATATATATATATATATAATATTATATATATATATATATATATGATATTATATATATATATATATTATATATATATATACATATATATATAATATTATATATATATATATATATATAAAATATTATATATATATATATATATATATATATATATATATATATATATATATATATATATGCAAGTATACTTTAAATACAGATCATATGCAGATAGATAGATAGATAAGGATTACACTGAAATAGATAGATAGATAGATAGATAGACAGATAGATAGAGCGATAATGAGTACACTGACATAAATAGATAGATAGATAGATAGATAGATAGATAGATAGATAGATACTGATAGCAAAAGGTAGAATTTAATCTAATATTCAACAGTCAAATAAAAGTGACAGCACAGTTTTTCTTTGATCAATAGAAGGAAAAAAAACGATTTTTTTTATCGTAATTTAACAAAGAAAACGTCACGCATTAAAAGCCCATAATTGAATTTGTTTTCGTATCACAACTGATAATCAAAATCGCCCCGATACACGTGGCAAGTATGAAATGCATAAAATGAATTATAAATTTATAAGAGAATAGTTAAGACATATTGACAATGCACTTGGCTAATGTTAACGCATGTGCTTTAATTCAACAGCCATGTAAGATTCAATGTTGCCGTTCCTTCTCAATTTAAAAGAAATGTGTACAGAAAATTAGGTCATTATGAACTGTTCGCAAGATTACTGCTTTTCTAAGCGTAGCTTAGACGTGGCACAAGGCCGAAAGCATGGGGCACCCAGTGAGTATTGAACTCACTACTCAGTTGTAACAGTTCTAGCCAGACAAGCTTGCTAACAATTACACCACGGCGAGGTGCCCAAACTGTTCGCAAGATTATATACAAGTCCCTTTGAACTTACCATTTGAAATCGGTTTCTGAAAAAGTAAGCATCATTCATTTAAAATGCAACAAATGGCAAAAAATTACATCGAGTTTTGTGACATTTTTTTTTACAAATGTCTTAGAATTCGGCATTATTTTCTAAATGAAAACTGACTGAATTATTAAAGATTAAAAACAATCAATGGATGTTTAAGTCTAAATATCAACACAAATTATAGGCATTGTTTCGTAATGATTAAACACTGAACCATTTGTAATTTGCACTTTAGATAACCTGAAATGTAACGGAAAGTTTTAAGAACTTTCATTCACTCCAATGAGATACAGCAAATATTTTCAAACAAATGCATAAAATTCCATTGCAGATTATTTTAGTGTTTAAATGCATTACAAATTATTTATTATACTCTTTGTTTATTTTAATACATTTTATGTGTATATGTTATTTTTATAGATACAAATATTTACGTAAATGCTGTGTTGATAATAAACAGTATTAACAACATTTACCGGTCTGAATGTCCGAGAAATTTCATAGAAAATATGTGTCCCCCGACAAGAATCGAAACTGCCAACCAAACGCTTCCTCTGTAGCTAAATGGTATAATGACGGTTCCATGTAACATACAGGTTCGATTCCTGTCGGAGGACACATATTTTCTATGAAATTTATCGGACATTCAGACCGGTAAATGTTGTTAATACTATTTATTATAAACAGAAAATTTACTCTTTGTTTATATAAACAGTAATATATAGCCTGTTTATTACTGTCAAACTCTCTGCTCAAGGCAGAGAGGAACCCGGACAAAGTTTTGCCGAAGGGCAAAGTTTCGTCCGGGGAGGTAGACAGAACCTGAACCCGTTTATGCGGGTTCTACGGGAATATTTTTGGCCGAGCCTCCGTGCTCGGAAAACCCACGGTAAACTCGGCCTTGTACCACATACATCCCTCGTGGGGGGGGGGCTGTTAAATATTAACAATAATATTACGGGAGGATTTATGAAGTAAATACAGTAAAACTTCGATTTAAAGAACTAATTGAGAGGAGAGTGCGTTCCTTAAATCCGATAAAGTCCATATTTCGTAAAGAAGAAGCAATTTCTGTAGATTATTTAATGAACATTATTTTGTTAAGTCCAAGATAGACAGCATACAAATTACTAATGTTACGTAAAACTGTATAAAATATCAAATAAAACAATAGTACATATCTTTCCTTGTCAGAGGATTTTTTAGTGTAGATGTAATGTGCACTTTAATTTACTTTGTACTAATAATCAAGGCCGAGAAAATGTGACAAACTTCATCAGTAAATAATCATCCTATCAGTTTTCATAACAGAGTTGTCAGTACTGGCTTATAATGTCCAATTGAATTTTTATACCTGTGTTACTGGTATTTTTTTTTCTAACAAAATTTAATGTAACCTGTTTATTCAGTGTACTTTAAAGATTTTTTTTTAATTTTTAACTTTTTAAATCCGCAGAGTAGCCAGCATGAAACAAACTGAATCAAAATTCATCTTTTGATTTTCCAAAAAATATGAAATGTTTGGCGAATTGGTGAATATTAGATAGAAACTGACGAATTGTAAATAGCTCAGGGTTGCCAAAAGTTGTTTGAAAATAACTGAAATCAGCAGGAATTTTCATTTTCAGTTAACTTAATCGCAAATAAAATTGACATGTACCTAGTAACTTAACACGGACTCGATGAGTGATTTGTTCTAGCATTTATCTAACTTCGTTCAGTAAAAATAAGAAGTCAGTTCATTATGTCCCGTGTGATCCACGAGACGTTCTTTAAATTCAATATTCGTTAAATCGAAGTTTTACTGTACACCAATACTTTCATTCGTTTTAAGGATTATATATAAAGAGAAACACCAACTTCTCACAAAAGAAGGAAATGAGAAAAAATATTCCTTATATTTTAGAATCCCGTATACGTAGGCAGAATTTTCGTTTTTAATTTTCCTTTCCACTCATTTTACTGTTACTCTCCCCTTACTAGTATAGATTGTGTGATTAACTCCAATAACAAACGATAGATTTCCAGCGGTAAGGAAAAATTCCATGATTAAAAACTGATTATTATTATTATTATTTTGTTTTTTGATTCTTTTTGCTTAAACTTGTTTAAGTCGTTTCAGCCATCAGTATACATGCTAAGAATTGAAAATGAGGAATAAAATGACTGTCTGCGGTTAGGAAATTCATGAAAGCGTTACTGACAGCACAGTGTATAACAGGTACCGCTAATCAAACTCAAGGTGTCACGGCCACAAATAAGGTAGAATAGAAATAGGAAAAACTGCTAATAATAGTCAGAAAAAAAAACAGGTGAGATTTTTTTTAATTTTTAGGTGCGTAATGAGAAAAAAGGCTTGGAGAATTTAACACAGACAGGGAACAGAAGGTAGAGGTAGAAGCATACGAAAAATCGATTAACTTACTTGACAAGTTTTTGTAAATACGTAGCAAAAACGGGAAAAAAACAGGTGATAACGAAAAAAGCGCTGCTGAGAGCAACAAATCTGAGGAGAGCCATTATCGGCGACCTCATGAAGGGAATTGGCACATACAAAGTGACAGGTGTCATGCATATCCAGGTAGGCAAATCAACAAAATTATAACGATTTTAAATAGAATCCTGGTTATTTTAACCGATGTGTGGATAGCGCTACAGTTATCGGCGCGGGAAGTGAAATCGGCGAGTATAGTTAAAATTCACTTTCACTTTCTCTTCTCAATCCAGTTATGGGTTGAATAGCAAGGCAGACTGAGCTCTCTAGCCTCAAATAGTAGCCTGTCTAAAAGAAAGACAACACTGAACTGTGAAGAAGGCAACGGGAAATCATTCCACTCTCTTTCCCCAAATCGGTGGAGGGCTATGATTGCATATGATCTAAAGGAACATGGTATTTTTTAAAAAAATATTTAAACCACTCTCATGTTTACATCAGATTAATTTTTTCACTTTTTGTTATGGTAATTTACCCACGCACGCATGGACTCTCCCAGAAATACATAGGAGCAGGTACTGCCTTTTGGGGAGAGAGAAGTTTCAGCAGTCAACTCTGACAGTCGGACGGAACATTCTTGCTGTAACACTCTCGTTTGTATATATTTATATTACTGTTTCTGTTAATATATTTGTTTAACTCTATTCCTCACTTGTGTCTTTATTTCTGGCCCTAACAAGGCCATAACACTATTTGAGGATAAAATGTTAATAAAATTATTATTAGTAGTAGTAGTAGTAGTAGTAGTAGTAGTAGTAGTAGTAGTAGTAGTTCATTGATTGATTGATGATTTGAAATAATAATGATTAGTGATAGAAGTTTTACTAATGGTTAATTAGTAAAACTTGTATTACTAATCATAGCTGGAGAAGAAGTAAATTGATACCTTTCGTAAGTGAGCAAAATGATCTCAACTGGAATTAGAACTCGGCTCTTCGTTTAACAATTCTGAGCCATCATCCATTACACCACCCACACATCCAAGCTTAAAGAACCTGGTATTCTCAAACAGTTACCCATCCAGGTACTAACCAGGCTCGTACAGGAACCGGTGTTTCAACCTGATGTGGCCGTACGCCCATGGACATAAGTGAATATACTTCAGCTTCAATAGTGAACTTCGATCGAAGGTAAAGCTGGAGACATGAAACCACATTTCTCTTTATTATGATAGTTTGCATTCAGTCGAGATCTTTTCACTGCCATTGAATTTTTTAAGCGAGAGATGAGATTTTAAATAGATGAAGCCTTTACTGTGCACGTTTTAAATTCTTATGCAATTCCTTTGATTTTAAAAACAGATGCATTTAATAGCATTTGTAGTTTGTATGCAAAAACGCTTCTAGAATAAAGAAAAAACTTACAGTAAAAGAAACAGAGAAAAGAGTAGAAAAGGAAAATATAAGAAAGAAGACATTGAATTTTGGGTTCATTCTGAATAATTTCCTCGTCTCTGTTGCTTTTTTTTTCATCTGAACCTGTGGTCATTCTTCTAAGAATGTCGTACATTTCGCATCTGATACATGTCACACCCGGTGTACTGGCCTGCAAGCTCATGGAATCCTATTCCTCTGACGCACGCTTAAAACCCGTGGCTTTCAGTAAACTAGGTGAATTTCACCAACATTCTTAATTTAGGATCAAGTTTTCGTAAAATAAAATGCATAGTTTGTTCTGGCTTATCAGTGGCTCCCATTTGCCATTGATATCTATTCTTGGCCTGCTGATCGGGTTATTTGAACATTATATATGTACTGATCACTTCAACTATATCATTCTATATGTTCGCTATAATTTTGACTTCATTGCACCTCAACACATGATCAGCCATACCTGATTTTGAAGATAATATAGGGTTCCTTAAGTTTTGATTTTATAACGCGGTTGGTTTCGCCTTTATACGTTCTCTGTCATAAATGCAAGGAATGCTGTGCACGTATCTCTTTAGTATTTTTCTCAATGGAGGTTTAAATTTTTCAAGATATTTGAGTAGAGTTTGACCACTTTTAACTACAGTCCTGATGTTGTACGGAACGTATATTCTTTGGATTTTCTCCACCAGGCCAATGACGTATGGTAGAATGGCTGTAGCCAGGTTTTGTTGTCTTTTAAAGCCGTGCGCCACTTGGTGCGTACCCTCGGAAGATCGATCAGCACAGCGACTGAAATGTTATGATAAAATCAACAAAGACAAGGAAATTAGTGTGAATGAACCAATATACAATGTTTGCAGCATCTCGTTTTAAAATATTTATAAAGAAAAACATGCATATATTCACTTCATCGTATATATCTTTTAAAATTGTTTTTAATCATTTCACCCCAAGCAAGGCAGGAATACCACTTGTAAACACAGCGGGTTAAAGAGAGCAAAAGTGAGAAAAAAGACTGTGTAGGGGGCGGGGGGATTGAGAAAAAGAGAAAAGATGAACGGAATTCAAGAAGATAGAAGATAGCGAGTAACTTTTTTTTATTTTTTGAAGATTGTTGTTTTCAGGGAAGTAAGTAAACGGAAGGGAGTTCCCCAGGCGGGAAGTGCGAGAAAAGAAACTGTCGGGGTAGAAGTGGCGGTTATATTAACTATTTCAACAATAAAAGGTCGGGACTTAGATGACAGTCTAGTAGCACGCTTAAATTCATGTAGTTGGGGCACCAGAGAAGAAAGCTCATCAAAGCAGTCGCCGTGAAAATTTTTGTACAAAAGACAGAGTGAAGACACGCCACGTCGGTGAGAAAGTGACTGAAGTCGAGATGCCTGGTCAGGATCTATTGCATTGCAGATCTTTATTTGGATCTTGTCAAGAACTTCGAGATTAATAGCAGGAGCATCAGACCAGATATGACAGCAGTATTCAATGCACGGACGAATGGTAAATTTGTAAATGTCCAAGATGGATTTTTCTGGCACGGCACAGTGACCCAACTTTCCTTGCAGTAGATTCAACTATTGATTCTGTGTAATCGTTCCACTTCAAGTCAGTCGAAAACGTGAGGCTAAGAAGGTGCAGTGTGTTGCTCTCCAGGAGTTTAGCATTAGCCATAGTGATGGCAGGTAGAAAAGTTTATCTATGGTGGTTAAATGAGAGTAGTTTTGTTTCGGAGGCATTCAAATTTGCAAGCCATTTCCTGTCCTACCCATAGATTGGAGGTCGGTTTCAAGAGCGGCACCCAGGTTCACTATGTCAGCTATGACGGATTTGCTATTGAGACAAAAGTAAATGGTAGTGTCATCTGCATAAATGCCTAAGAACTGATAACACCAGAAAATCATTGATGAATATCAGAAACAACATAGAACCCAGGATAGAACCTTGGGGGACACCCGCGTTTATGCGAAAGGATCTAGAAGCGAGCCCGTTCAAAAAGACCTTCATTTCATATTTTCATGTTGTTGTAACTGAGTTATCAAAAACAACAGTAGAAAACCGGAATTGGTTTAACAACAATTAACAACAATTTTGGTACAAGGAAACTTAATGTAGAATAAAAACTAGGGAAGAGAATGTCTAGCCGTGAATGTCTGTTTTCAGTAATGGCTACTGCTGCTGCTACTACTCCTCTTGATGTAGGCGTGTTTTTATGTCTTTCCTCCGACAGCCGAGTCCAAACTAGTTGGGAAATATTCCCCTTCACAACACATGTATAAAAACTAGAGTAGATTGTACATCGATACACGTGTTCAAAAATATGAACTGGAATTGAAATCAGAGTAGTGAGGGCACCTACTCTGAATCTATAATACAAAAATCAAAATGTGGAATTGATAAATTCTTTAAAAAATACTCCAAATGCCTCAGCGTATTACCCAGTTATAACAAATTCGATATAAGTGATGAGGAAATTGAACACAGGATTGATTGCATTAAGAGTAGTTTTTACAACACCGTAAGATGCTTGAAAACCAAAATATAAATTGGAAAACCTGTTCTTAAATAACATCATAGATCTAGACTTTTCTATGGATGTCATACATGGTGTCCAGTCCGTTCAATGTCTAAACTATCATATATATATATATATATATATATATATATATATATATATATATATATAATATCTGGATAAAATAAATGAAACAAAATTGGGTGTTTTTTTTATGAAAGTATTTATTTCTGCGTTTTTGTATATATTTAATATTTCAGACCACCTAGGTCTTTCCTCAGAAATACAAAAACACAGAAATAAATACTTTCATAAAAAAACACCCAATTTTGTTTCATTTATTTTATCCAGATATTATATACATATCAAGAAAGTATACGTGGCCTCTCATTATGCTATATATATATATATATATATATATATATATATATATATATATATATATATATATATATATATATATATATATGATGTTTTCTCAGGGCAATGAATCTTGAAGAAGAAAATTCTTCATCGGACCCGATAGACTGGCACTGCAAAAGCATAAGGAAATTTATCAAATAACAGAAACCACATCATTTTGTGACTCAACAAACAATCGTTGACACTTTTGTGATGTCAACGAATACTCGTTGTCACTTTCGTAATACTCGTTGTAGTAGAGACATTTTGTAATCGCAGATACAACTATAGTAACGCCGTTGAACAATACTTATATCAAACGCATTCGAATAAGTCTCATACTAATAGTACTTGCTCGATAATACTCGCTCGAACAGTAATCCGTATAGTGATCTGAATAGAGAAATAGTATAGTGAACAGAGTAGAGAATAGCGGTCCGTATAGTAATAGAGGATAGATGAGAAATGAAGATCCGTACAGCATAGAGGATAGACTAGTAATGCGACTTCCTATATATATATATATGCGTTTCCTCTATGGTCACGTGGTCTACTTAATTCAATAATGGGAACGCCTGTGTTTGCTTACTGGCGATCTGCGTTCAAACTCAAATGTCGGCAACGACACTTTATTCCTGTGTAACACATGAAGACTTCCAGTAGCAGCAACAACAAAAATGGGTAACAAGAAGAGAAAATAATTATGTAATCAAGATGTCAACTTGCCTTACTATCAAAGATTTTGAAAGAAAACTTACATCATTATCATGATTACAATTATCATTACAAAGAGCTAGTCACACAATGGTGATACCAAAAAGTACAGAAAATTCAGAAATCTGGGAAGTGTTTTAATAAAGGACGAACAGTGCGATACTGAAATCCGAAGATGTACTGAGATAGCCAAAGATACATTCCAAAAGCTAAGCAAAGTATTAAGAGACAGAAAAATTTCGTTAGAGACAAAGACAAAGTACTGAACTTAATATCAGTTATCCTGTACGGAAGTAACTGGTGGGCAGTCTCCATGAAGATGAAGAAGAGACTTGAAGCAACAGAAATGCGGATCTACAGAAGGATGCTGAGAATACCATGGACCGAACATGAGAGCAACGACAAAGTTTTAGAGAAAACGGAAACAATAAGGAAATTTATACTTAACATCAAGAAGAGACTGTTAAAATTTCTAGGGCACATAATGAGGAAAGAAGGTTTGGAAAATCTGATACTCACAGGACAGACTGAGAGAAAGATAAAATTTATTAAGTGCTACAAAGGAAAGTTTTGGAGAGCCATTAACGTCTACGCTCTGAAGAGACACGACACAAAGAAGAAGAAAAAAATTTAATTTTCTAAAATACTGTTGTTAAGACAAAAATTTAATAAATTTCAATAGACTCTAACTCTAAGTCTTCAGTTAATGAATGTTTTCTTGTGAAAAACGACTATGGCTGAATGAAATATAAATGGTTTCATCCTAAGAATTCATTATTATTGTTATTATCATTGGAACATATTGCAAATGGTTTTACTATAAAGATTAACATTAGAAAATGCGATAACAGAAAAATCTTATTGGAAGGAAAACTTTATCAGTACTAGAAAGAACTATAACATTTAGTGGATTAACCCATTTAGCCCTGACCGCCGCTTTACCGGTGGTAGAGAAAAAATGACGTAATACTCAGCCACCGGTTGAACAGTGGTAGAGAAAAATGACAATTCCTATGAACGGTGAACGGTTGGTAAACACTTGTAACTATTTTTATATCTACCGTGAAACATTACGCACCAATTATTTGCGAATTTTGACTCAGAAGCTCAGACAGAAGGGTTAAAATTGTTCATGAACGCAGGGCTAAAATGGAGTTAAACGTTGGGAAACGGTTTTAAGAGAAAGTTTACTTTTAACTGACAATAGCACTAAATACTCGGCTAGCGAATGACCAACGTTTCCTGTACGGAAAAGCTTAATATCACCAAATTGTCGCTATTCCGTTATGATTTTATACCTGCGAATAAATTATTCAAAATGATCTTGCAGAAAAGATGTGGCTATCTGTTCCATATTTAGAATTCGTAATTGTCCGCAAAGTTTTTATTTAATAAAATATTAACATTTAAAATGCGGAGAAGAAAATTCAAGTCAGGATTTTATGGACTGTAAAGAAATATTTACTAAATATCAAAACTTGGTTTATATATGCTTAGTAAGCTTACATTAGTCAGACACAAATTCAGATATGGAAAAAAAAATCCAGATAGGAAGAAGTGTTCCGCCATTAGCAATATATTCAGTAATATGGCTTGCCAATGATAAGGGTCAAAAGCCACGTCTGCAATACAAGTGGATAAAGTCAAGGCACATAATTTGGTCACGTGACCTAATAAAAACTTGGGATTGTGGGACTTTGGTAATGAAAGTTCATATAAAGAGACTGCTGGGAGAATATATAACATCTATATATCAGACGAAAGAATGACAAAATGTAACGCGTTCCGCCCTTAAAAAGAGGACGAAATCTTTTTAAGGACAGAACTCGTAACATGTGATTTTTTTCCTTTTGTCATTCAATTGCCCAGAGAGAGAGAGAGTAGTAAACCGCAATGGCCAGTCATAGAATTAATTTTTTAATTCATCCACGCTTGCAGGGTATTTGTTTGTTCTTAACTTTCAAAGCCTAGCATATTAAGGTGCGTTTTCAGCTAAAACCACATTGGTTGAACACGTCTCTTTTCCTGAATAAGGCAAGCGCTATCGGTTACATATGTTGTGTTGTATTTTCTGTACTGGTGTCCTTTAGTGAGCAGATCACTTTCTTTTTTCAATATTACATAATCTTCAGAATGGGTAGGACGCATCTGCCTTAAAAATCAACTATTGGTGAGTTGTTGCTTCTTCTCAAACGGAAATAGACAGATGGAATATTTCGTTAAAGCTCCATTAGGAGTTTTCAGTTCGTGGTTGGATGTGACTATATGAGACTGTTTAAAAGAAAATAACGTCTCTACTTTGGGAGATAATAAATTTGAAAAATAGATATGAACAGAATTAAATAGACAGACAGATAAACAGATAGATAGATAGATAGAGAGAGAGAGAGGGGTGAAGATAGAGAGAGAGAGAGAGCTGAAGACAGATAGATAGATAGAGAGCTGAAGATAGATAAAGAGAGAGAGAGAGATGAAAATAGATAGAGAGAGAGCTGAAAGATAGATAGATAGATAGATAGATAGATAGATAGATAGATAGATAGATTGAGAGAGCTGAAGATAGAATCGA
Source organism: Acanthosepion esculentum (assembly GCA_964036315.1). Taxonomy (NCBI): domain Eukaryota; kingdom Metazoa; phylum Mollusca; class Cephalopoda; order Sepiida; family Sepiidae; genus Acanthosepion; species Acanthosepion esculentum. The sequence goes on along the minus strand of OZ038485.1, from coordinate 33,385,717 downwards.
AATAGATAGATAGATAGATAGATAGATAGATAGATAGATAGATAGATAGTTTGAGAGAGCTGAAGATAGAATCGAAATAGATAGTTTGAGAGAGCTGAAGATAGATAGATAGGTAGGTAGGTAGGTAGGTAGATAGATAGATAGATAGATAGATAGATAGATAGATAGATTGAGAGAGCTGAAGATAGAATCGAAATAGATAGATAGATAGATAGATAGATAGATAGATAGATAGATAGATAGATAGATAGATAGATAGATTGAGAGAGCTGAAGATAGAATCGAAATGGATAGATAGATAGTTTGAGAGAGCTGAAGATAGAATCGAAATAGATAGATCGTTTGAGAGAGCTGAAGATAGAATCGAAATAGATAGATAGATAGTTTGAGAGAGCTGAAGATAGAATCGAAATAGATAGATAGATAGTTTGAGAGAGCTGAAGATAGAATCGAAATAGATAGATAGATAGATAGATTGAGAGAGCTGAAGATAGAATCGAAATAGATAGATAGATAGTTTGAGAGAGCTGAAGATAGAATCGAAATAGATAGGTAGTTTGAGAGAGCTGAAGATAGAATCGAAATAGATAGATAGTTTGAGAGAGCTGAAAATAGAATCGAAATAGATAGATAGATAGATAGATAGATAGATAGATAGATAGATAGATATTTACAATATGAAAACTAAATAGACATTAATTAAATTAACATTAAATTAGTTTCAGCTATACGAAAAAAACAACAGATATAAAAACAATGATGCAATTATGCTATAACAAGCATTATTTGGTTCAGAGAAAGCATTTAATACGTAACCAGTGTTAAGCCATCATCCATAAGCCTTTTCTTTGCCTACATAACAACCAGAAATTAAAGAGTTTTTTTTCCTTTGATATGGTAATGTCATCTATGACATCCCTTTAAATACAATGGTCAATGGATGATACCATAACGTATACAATTGTGATTTGCGCAAAAAGCGATGCGGACGACGCAATCTATGCCTTCAAACGGAACGCTGCTTTCAGAGAAACAAAGTTGCTGGTACCAAACTCTACCACATAATAGTTAATATGCGTGACTGCTGGAAGTTATGGTCCTTTTAACGATATATCCTCTGATGTGCCCGTTTCAGTTTTACTCACATTTTTAGATAATGTGCGTATTTACCAAATACGAAACAGGAGCTTACCATTAAAACTTGAAAAAAAAAAGCGAGAAAAATAGTATTACAAATTTAGTTATTCTTTCACGGGGATAAGCAGCTTTTGACAGATCCTAAATACGCTGTCCTCTTCCTAGTTTCCCGTTACAGGCAGATAACCATTCAATGTTCACAAAAGTCTCAAAATTAACCAATAGTAGCGAAAAGCAAGCTGAAGCAAAAAGTCATTCGTTGATGACTGAGCATGCTGTTAAACTATTTAGAGCCGAAGATGCGACAACGATTTGGATCTATGAATCTATTCTCTTCATAATAACTCGTATCAGTTCTTGATAATATTACATGTAATTAGAGTCTACAGAAATGAAAAATTAAGGACCTATTAATGAGTATATAGAAATGAAAAATTGAGAACCTACTAATGAGTCAATACAAATGAAAAATTAAGGACCTATTAATGAGTATATAGTAATGAAAAATTAAGGACTTATTAAAAAGTATTTTAGATATCAATAATTAACGACCTATTAATGAGTATATAGAAATGAAAAATTAAGGATCTATTAATGAGTATATAGAAATGAAAAATTATGGACGTATTAATGAGTATATAGAAATAAAAAATTAAGGACCTATTAATGAGTATATAGAAATGAAAAATTAAGGACCTATTAATGAGTATATAGAAATGAAAAATTAAGGACCTATTAATGAGTATATATGTGACACCCAACCCTCCTCTGTCCTGGTCAGGGCACCGTTTGTGACACCCGTACTGGTCGCGGCGCACTTGTGACACCCGACTTCTTTTTCAGTCACGACGCCAAAATGTGACGTCGGTCCTTTGTGACGGGCTAACCTTGGGACATCGGTTGAAGTCTTGCTGGGTTCTAGCACCAACTTGTCGTACTCGGCTCGCTTCCAACGCCTGGTCACCGAAGCAACTGCTTTGATCTCGATTCAACCTACCCACGTTGTGATTTGATCTTAGGTTGACGAGATCAATCAAACGTCGGGCCGTAGTGCCAGCCGAATCCGGGTCAAGGTGATACTGCACAATAAATGTAGACAAAAAAAACAAAAGCACAAACAACAACTTCAAGGCGAGCGACTGGTTAGGAATAGTGATTAATTTTATGTCGGTTTGTTGAGTTACAGGAGTGCGTCTCTCTCTTTCTCTCCCAGCCCGAAGAAAAAAAAATGTGGATTGTAACACCTTTGCGTTCCTTAACTAGTTCTGGATATCTGTATGGAGAATATAAGTCAGACTTCTATAATTTGTTCTTGGTTAGAAGTCTAGTCGGAAACTTGTTTTGGTGGGAAATCTAAAGTCGGTCTTCAACGAATCTGTTCTTGGTTAGAAGTCTAAGTCGGAAGGCATGGAATCGTGCGGTCACCTGTGCGAGGCGCGTCTCTCTGTCTCGACTTTCCTCGACGAACTCAGCTCTACTCTGCGAACTCGACGAAACACCCGTAGATGTTTGCTTATATGGACGCCGATCAAAACCTGGCGTGGGGTCCGACGTGGTGTGGCCACCACGTTGATTTCAAATCCCCAATAAGGATTTTCTTTGTTTTCGGCCAAAAATAATTATCATTTTCCGTATTTGGAAATCTTATTCCACTCCCACCCTCTTCTGCTCTCATATCGGTATCTCACCATACTTTAGAGGACGTCAACGGTTTTCCCACTTCCTCGCAGTAACATCTCATACCTATCCTCTCAATGGGTGGTGGCAGGCCTCCTCTCTGCGTCACATGATCATCTCTGCCTGGCTATTCGGCCAATAGGCGTCAACTGATAATCTCAATTTTTATCCAACTTCACGGGATATGTTTTTTTTCTCAACCAGGTTTATCCGTCAACATTAAGTAGACGATTCTTTTTTTTTGGCGAAATTGGGTTAATTAAAATGCCCTAACATAGCCTTCGTTATCACAAACGAACTTAAACAAAATGCAGATGTCCTGTGTGCGGTCGGCAGACGGCCCATCAACTACTGATAACACAAGTTCGTCATCCCGACACAGCCAATGTTTTATCTACCCAGAGCTCTGGTATCCCTCAACTAATTTTCACGACAATGACCATCAGAATTTTCGTGGGTGGTCTTTCCTTCTCTTATCATCTAAGTTGTTAAGTCTTGTCCCTCTGTTTCTTTCTCTTTTTCCTTCCTTTGTCCTCGAAGAGAATTTGGCATACCTCAGCATCAAACTTCAGCGAGAAAGTAAAGTGGTTATCTTGAATTCGCACTTGAAAATAACAAATCAAAAAATCCTTTTTTTTTTTTTCACCGATACTCTGTTTGGGAAAATAACAAAACAAAAAGAAAATCGCTCAGTATGTCTTTCGTTATATCTATCGGTGTAAGTAATCGCTCAGTATGTCTTTCGTTATATCTATCGGGTTAAGTATCCCCGTAATTAACTTCTGTGGTTAATTAATTGATTAATTAACCTTCCATTCCTAAATAGTATTACATACAGAAATGAAAAATTAAGGACCTATTAATGAGTATATAGAAATGAAAAATTAAGGACCTATTAATGAGTATATAGAAATCAATAATTAAGGACCAATTAATGAGTATATAGAAATGAAAAATTAAGGACCTATTAATGAGTATATAGAAATGAAAATTTATGGATCTATTAATGAGTATATAGAAATGAAAAATTAAGGACCTATTAATGAGTATATAGAAATGAAAAATTAAGGACCTATTAATGAGTATATAGAAATGAAAAATTATGGACCTATTAATGAGTATATAGAAATGAAAAATTAAGGACCTATTAATGGGTATATAGAAATGAAAAATTATGGACCTATTAATGAGTATATAGAAATGAAAAATTATGGACCTATTAATGAGTATATAGAAATGAAAAATTAAGGACCTATTAATGGGTATATAGAAATGAAAAATTATGGACCTATTAATGAGTATATAGAAATGAAAAATTATGGACCTATTAATGAGTATATAGAAATGAAAAATTAAGGACCTATTAATGAGTATATAGAAATCAATAATTAAGGACCTATTAATGAGTATATAGAAATGAAAAATTAAGGACCTATTAATGAGTATATAGAAATGAAAAATTATGGACGTATTAATGAGTATATAGAAATGAAAAATTAAGGACCTATTAATGAGTATATAGAAATGAAAAATTAAGGATCTATAAATGAGTATATAAAAATGAAAAATTATGGACCTATTAATGAGTATATAGAAATGAAAAATTAAGGACCTATTAATGAGTATATAGAAATCAATAATTAAGAACCTATTAATGCGTATATAGAAATGAAAAATTAAGGACCTATTAATGAGTATATAGAAAATAAAAATTAAGGACCTATTAATGGGTCTATAGAAATGAAAAATTAAGGAGCTATTAATGAGTCTATAGAAATCCATAATTAAGGACCTATTAATGAGTCTATAGAAACTAAAAATATGGACGTATTAATGAGTCAATACAAATAAAAAAATAAGGACCTATTAATGAGTATATAGAAAAGAAAAATTAAGGACCTATTAATCAGTATATAGAAAGGAAATATTATGGACCTATTAATCAGTATATAGAAATGCAAAATTATGGACCTATTAATGAGTCAATACAAATGAAAAATTAAGGACCTATTAATGAGTCTATAGAATGAAAAAGTAAGGACCTATTAATGTGTATATAGAAATGAAAAATTAAGGACCTATTAATGAGTATATAGAAATGAAAAATTAAGGACCTATTAATGAGTCTATAGAAATTAAAAACGAAGGACATATTAATGAGTCTATAGAAATGAAAAATTAAGGACCTATTAATGAGTATATAGAAATGAAAAATTAAGGACCTATTAATGAGTATATAGAAATGAAAAATTATGGACGTATTAATGAGTATATAGAAATGAAAAATTAAGGACCTATTAATGAGTATATAGAAATGAAAAATTAAGGACCTATTAATGAGTATATAGAAATGAAAAATTAAGGACCTATTAATGAGTATATAGAAATGAAAAATTAAGGACCTATTAATGAGTATATAGAAATGAAAAATAATGGACCTATTAATGAGTATATAGAAATGAAAAATTAAGGACCTAATAATGAGTATATAGAAATGAAGAATTAAGGACCTATTAATGAGTATATAGAAATAAAAAATTAAGAACCTATTAATGAGTATATAGAAATGAAAAATTAAGGATCTATAAATGAGTATATAAAAATGAAAAATTATGGACCTATTAATGAGTATATAGAAATGAAAAATTAAGGACCTATTAATGAGTATATAGAAATCAATAATTGAGGACCTATTAATGCGTATATAGAAATGAAAAATTAAGGACCTATTAATGAGTCTATAGAAATTAAAAACGAAGGACCTATTAATGAGTCTATAGAAATGAAAAATTAAGGACCTATTAATGAGTATATAGAAATGAAAAATTAAGGACCTATTAATGAGTATATAGAAATGAAAAATTATGGACGTATTAATGAGTATATAGAAATGAAAAATTAAGGACCTATTAATGAGTATATAGAAATGAAAAATTAAGGACCTATTAATGAGTATATAGAAATGAAAAATTAAGGACCTATTAATGAGTATATAGAAATGAAAAATTATGGACCTATTAATGAGTATATAGAAATGAAAAATTAAGGACCTATTAATGAGTATATAGAAATGAAAAATTAAGGACCTATTAATGAGTATATAGAAATGAAAAATTAAGAACCTATTAATGAGTATATAGAAATGAAAAATTAAGGATCTATAAATGAGTATATAAAAATGAAAAATTATGGACCTATTAATGAGTATATAGAAATGAAAAATTAAGGACCTATTAATGAGTATATAGAAATCAATAATTAAGGACCTATTAATGCGTATATAGAAATGAAAAATTAAGGACCTATTAATGAGTATATAGAAATGAAAAATTATGGACGTATTAATGAGTATATAGAAATTAAAAATTAAGGACCTATTAATGAGTATATAGAAATGAAAAATTAAGGACCTATTAATGAGTATATAGAAATGAAAAATTAAGAACCTATTAATGAGTATATAGAAATGAAAAATTAAGGATCTATAAATGAGTATATAAAAATGAAAAATTATGGACCTATTAATGAGTATATAGAAATGAAAAATTAAGGACCTATTAATGAGTATATAGAAATCAATAATTAAGGACCTATTAATGCGTATATAGAAATGAAAAATTAAGGACCTATTAATGAGTCTATAGAAATGAAAAATTAAGGAGCTATTAATGAGTCTATAGAAATCCATAATTAAGGACCTATTAATGAGTCTATAGAAACTAAAAATATGGACGTATTAATGAGTCAATACAAATAAAAAATTAAGGACCTATTAATGAGTATATAGAAAAGAAAAATTAAGGACCTATTAATCAGTATATAGAAAGGAAATATTATGGACCTATTAATCAGTATATAGAAATGCAAAATTATGGACCTATTAATGAGTCAATACAAATGAAAAATTAAGGACCTATTAATGAGTCTATAGAATGAAAAAATAAAGGACCTATTAATGTGTATATAGAAATGAAGAATTAAGGACCTATTAATGAGTATATAGAAATAAAAAATTAAGAACCTATTAATGAGTATATAGAAATGAAAAATTAAGGATCTATAAATGAGTATATAAAAATGAAAAATTATGGACCTATTAATGAGTATATAGAAATGAAAAATTAAGGACCTATTAATGAGTATATAGAAATCAATAATTAAGGACCTATTAATGCGTATATAGAAATGAAAAATTAAGGACCTATTAATGAGTCTATAGAAATTAAAAACGAAGGACCTATTAATGAGTCTATAGAAATGAAAAATTAAGGACCTATTAATGAGTATATAGAAATGAAAAATTAAGGACCTATTAATGAGTATATAGAAATGAAAAATTATGGACGTATTAATGAGTATATAGAAATGAAAAATTAAGGACCTATTAATGAGTATATAGAAATGAAAAATTAAGGACCTATTAATGAGTATATGGAAATGAAAAATTAAGGACCTATTAATGAGTATATAGAAATGAAAAATTATGGACCTATTAATGAGTATATAGAAATGAAAAATTAAGGACCTATTAATGAGTATATAGAAATGAAAAATTAAGGACCTATTAATGAGTATATAGAAATGAAAAATTAAGAACCTATTAATGAGTATATAGAAATGAAAAATTAAGGATCTATAAATGAGTATATAAAAATGAAAAATTATGGACCTATTAATGAGTATATAGAAATGAAAAATTAAGGACCTATTAATGAGTATATAGAAATCAATAATTAAGGACCTATTAATGCGTATATAGAAATGAAAAATTAAGGACCTATTAATGAGTATATAGAAATGAAAAATTATGGACGTATTAATGAGTATATAGAAATTAAAAATTAAGGACCTATTAATGAGTATATAGAAATGAAAAATTAAGGACCTATTAATGAGTATATAGAAATGAAAAATTAAGAACCTATTAATGAGTATATAGAAATGAAAAATTAAGGATCTATAAATGAGTATATAAAAATGAAAAATTATGGACCTATTAATGAGTATATAGAAATGAAAAATTAAGGACCTATTAATGAGTATATAGAAATCAATAATTAAGGACCTATTAATGCGTATATAGAAATAAAAAATTAAGGACCTATTAATGAGTATATAGAAAATAAAAATTAAGGACATATTAATGAGTCTATAGAAATGAAAAATTAAGGAGCTATTAATGAGTCTATAGAAATCCATAATTAAGGACCTATTAATGAGTCTATAGAAACTAAAAATATGGACGTATTAATGAGTCAATACAAATAAAAAATTAAGGACCTATTAATGAGTATATAGAAAAGAAAAATTAAGGACCTATTAATCAGTATATAGAAAGGAAATATTATGGACCTATTAATCAGTATATAGAAATGCAAAATTATGGACCTATTAATGAGTCAATACAAATGAAAAATTATGGACCTATTAATGAGTATATAGAAATGAAAAATTAAGGACCTATTAATGAGTATATAGAAATGAAAAATTAAGGACCTATTAATGAGTATATAGAAATGAAAAATTAAGAACCTATTAATGAGTATATAGAAATGAAAAATTAAGGATCTATAAATGAGTATATAAAAATGAAAAATTATGGACCTATTAATGAGTATATAGAAATGAAAAATTAAGGACCTATTAATGAGTATATAGAAATCAATAATTAAGGACCTATTAATGCGTATATAGAAATGAAAAATTAAGGACCTATTAATGAGTATATAGAAATGAAAAATTATGGACGTATTAATGAGTATATAGAAATTAAAAATTAAGGACCTATTAATGAGTATATAGAAATGAAAAATTAAGGACCTATTAATGAGTATATAGAAATGAAAAATTAAGAACCTATTAATGAGTATATAGAAATGAAAAATTAAGGATCTATAAATGAGTATATAAAAATGAAAAATTATGGACCTATTAATGAGTATATAGAAATGAAAAATTAAGGACCTATTAATGAGTATATAGAAATCAATAATTAAGGACCTATTAATGCGTATATAGAAATGAAAAATTAAGGACCTATTAATGAGTCTATAGAAATGAAAAATTAAGGAGCTATTAATGAGTCTATAGAAATCCATAATTAAGGACCTATTAATGAGTCTATAGAAACTAAAAATATGGACGTATTAATGAGTCAATACAAATAAAAAATTAAGGACCTATTAATGAGTATATAGAAAAGAAAAATTAAGGACCTATTAATCAGTATATAGAAAGGAAATATTATGGACCTATTAATCAGTATATAGAAATGCAAAATTATGGACCTATTAATGAGTCAATACAAATGAAAAATTAAGGACCTATTAATGAGTCTATAGAATGAAAAAATAAAGGACCTATTAATGTGTATATAGAAATGAAGAATTAAGGACCTATTAATGAGTATATAGAAATAAAAAATTAAGAACCTATTAATGAGTATATAGAAATGAAAAATTAAGGATCTATAAATGAGTATATAAAAATGAAAAATTATGGACCTATTAATGAGTATATAGAAATGAAAAATTAAGGACCTATTAATGAGTATATAGAAATCAATAATTAAGGACCTATTAATGCGTATATAGAAATGAAAAATTAAGGACCTATTAATGAGTCTATAGAAATTAAAAACGAAGGACCTATTAATGAGTCTATAGAAATGAAAAATTAAGGACCTATTAATGAGTATATAGAAATGAAAAATTAAGGACCTATTAATGAGTATATAGAAATGAAAAATTATGGACGTATTAATGAGTATATAGAAATGAAAAATTAAGGACCTATTAATGAGTATATAGAAATGAAAAATTAAGGACCTATTAATGAGTATATAGAAATGAAAAATTAAGGACCTATTAATGAGTATATAGAAATGAAAAATTATGGACCTATTAATGAGTATATAGAAATGAAAAATTAAGGACCTATTAATGAGTATATAGAAATGAAAAATTAAGGACCTATTAATGAGTATATAGAAATGAAAAATTAAGAACCTATTAATGAGTATATAGAAATGAAAAATTAAGGATCTATAAATGAGTATATAAAAATGAAAAATTATGGACCTATTAATGAGTATATAGAAATGAAAAATTAAGGACCTATTAATGAGTATATAGAAATCAATAATTAAGGACCTATTAATGCGTATATAGAAATGAAAAATTAAGGACCTATTAATGAGTATATAGAAATGAAAAATTATGGACGTATTAATGAGTATATAGAAATTAAAAATTAAGGACCTATTAATGAGTATATAGAAATGAAAAATTAAGGACCTATTAATGAGTATATAGAAATGAAAAATTAAGAACCTATTAATGAGTATATAGAAATGAAAAATTAAGGATCTATAAATGAGTATATAAAAATGAAAAATTATGGACCTATTAATGAGTATATAGAAATGAAAAATTAAGGACCTATTAATGAGTATATAGAAATCAATAATTAAGGACCTATTAATGCGTATATAGAAATAAAAAATTAAGGACCTATTAATGAGTATATAGAAAATAAAAATTAAGGACATATTAATGAGTCTATAGAAATGAAAAATTAAGGAGCTATTAATGAGTCTATAGAAATCCATAATTAAGGACCTATTAATGAGTCTATAGAAACTAAAAATATGGACGTATTAATGAGTCAATACAAATAAAAAATTAAGGACCTATTAATGAGTATATAGAAAAGAAAAATTAAGGACCTATTAATCAGTATATAGAAAGGAAATATTATGGACCTATTAATCAGTATATAGAAATGCAAAATTATGGACCTATTAATGAGTCAATACAAATGAAAAATTAAGGACCTATTAATGAGTCTATAGAATGAAAAAGTAAGGACCTATTAATGTGTATATAGAAATGAAAAATTAAGGACCTATTAATGAGTATATATAAATGAAAAATTAAGGACCTATTAATGAGTCTATAGAAATTAAAAACGAAGGACATATTAATGAGTCTATAGAAATGAAAAATTAAGGACCTATTAATGAGTATATAGAAAGGAAAAATTAAGGACCTATTAATGAGTATATAGAAATGAAAAATTATGGACGTATTAATGAGTATATAGAAATGAAAAATTAAGGACCTATTAATGAGTATATAGAAATGAAAAATTAAGGACCTATTAATGAGTATATAGAAATGAAAAATTAAGGACCTATTAATGAGTATATAGAAATGAAAAATTAAGGACCTATTAATGAGTATATAGAAATGAAAAATTATGGACCTATTAATGAGTATATAGAAATGAAAAATTAAGGACCTATTAATGAGTATATAGAAATGAAGAATTAAGGACCTATTAATGAGTATATAGAAATAAAAAATTAAGAACCTATTAATGAGTATATAGAAATGAAAAATTAAGGATCTATAAATGAGTATATAAAAATGAAAAATTATGGACCTATTAATGAGTATATAGAAATGAAAAATTAAGGACCTATTAATGAGTATATAGAAATCAATAATTAAGGACCTATTAATGCGTATATAGAAATGAAAAATTAAGGACCTATTAATGAGTCTATAGAAATTAAAAACGAAGGACCTATTAATGAGTCTATAGAAATGAAAAATTAAGGACCTATTAATGAGTATATAGAAATGAAAAATTAAGGACCTATTAATGAGTATATAGAAATGAAAAATTATGGACGTATTAATGAGTATATAGAAATGAAAAATTAAGGACCTATTAATGAGTATATAGAAATGAAAAATTAAGGACCTATTAATGAGTATATAGAAATGAAAAATTAAGGACCTATTAATGAGTATATAGAAATGAAAAATTATGGACGTATTAATGAGTATATAGAAATTAAAAATTAAGGACCTATTAATGAGTATATAGAAATGAAAAATTAAGGACCTATTAATGAGTATATAGAAATGAAAAATTAAGAACCTATTAATGAGTATATAGAAATGAAAAATTAAGGATCTATAAATGAGTATATAAAAATGAAAAATTATGGACCTATTAATGAGTATATAGAAATGAAAAATTAAGGACCTATTAATGAGTATATAGAAATCAATAATTAAGGACCTATTAATGCGTATATAGAAATGAAAAATTAAGGACCTATTAATGAGTATATAGAAAATAAAAATTAAGGACCTATTAATGAGTCTATAGAAATGAAAAATTAAGGAGCTATTAATGAGTCTATAGAAATCCATAATTAAGGACCTATTAATGAGTCTATAGAAACTAAAAATATGGACGTATTAATGAGTCAATACAAATAAAAAATTAAGGACCTATTAATGAGTATATAGAAAAGAAAAATTAAGGACCTATTAATCAGTATATAGAAAGGAAATATTATGGACCTATTAATCAGTATATAGAAATGCAAAATTATGGACCTATTAATGAGTCAATACAAATGAAAAATTAAGGACCTATTAATGAGTCTATAGAATGAAAAAGTAAGGACCTATTAATGTGTATATAGAAATGAAAAATTAAGGACCTATTAATGAGTATATAGAAATGAAAAATTAAGGACCTATTAATGAGTCTATAGAAATTAAAAACGAAGGACCTATTAATGAGTCTATAGAAATGAAAAATTAAGGAGCTATTTGCCTATTTTATAAATTCTATACAATATTGTAGTCGGGCCCACGCTCTGTATGATATGTGGCTCTTATGTATAAAATATGTTTTTAATCTTTTGTGTGCAGAATAAATATTACGGTTCAAATAGTCTGGAGAGACTATGGCATCTACTAAGGTGGCTAGCTAATCCCTGTTGCAGATACCTGCAAAGGCATATTTGTATTTCTTCAACACCCACAGAACAAACCTATGATTCACAAAGCAGACTGATACATCCGCAAAGTAGCCAGGCCTCTCGGTGAGGCGGGGGGGGGGATATCGAGTCGTCATCTCTAGGTAGATTTACAACCAAAGCTGAAGAGCTTCCAGTTGCTTATGAGGTGAGGACATGTGACTTCATGTTAGCACAACCCTCGCCGGCTTCAGAACAGAGTTTCGTCGGCCCAATTTCACTCACAACGCTTGGGTCAACCTACGCTCCTATTACAGATATAAATGTATAATATACGACACGTATATTGTATAATTCGCTAAATCTGTCCAAATATCCAACCATTGGATTTGGTTTTGCTCCCTTCTTGATCGGAACGATTTCATTTCAGCACTCTGGCCCGATAATACATGGAGTACGCATTTATGCTAATGTTAATGTTATCAAAAAGGAGACCAAAAGGGGGTGTCACACCAGTCATCCAAGAGGTCCTACCACATTTGGAAAGAAATATTCAAAATAGTAGAGTTTAATGAAGCTTAAATACCGAATATTGCAATAGATTGGAAATATTACTCAGATAAGATAGATAGATAGATAGATAGATAGATAGATAGATCATGAACAGACTTAGATAGATAGATAGATAGATAGATAGATAGATAGATAGATAGATAGATAGATAGATATTACCTTTATCCAATAATAATTGTTACATTTACATATATATCTAATACACTATATATATCAACGATTATATGAGAGAGATTTAAATAATAATAATAATAATAATCATCGACTAAACATCACACTTGTGGCCAAATATAGTCATGAAATTATCCAGATGGACATTGCGGTATCATGGGATAAGAACATTGTAAAAGCAGAGCAGGCCCAAATGCAGACGTGTCAAGACTTGGCAGAGCAAAAACAGTGAAATATACAAAGCAGAAGCCCAAGTTGTCCCTATTTGTAGTTGGCGCACTCGGGACTATTTCCAGAAATCGTTCTGCCTTGCAAGATGACTTGGGGACACCTGACATCATTAAGAATGTGCAAGTGTTGGGAACAGGTTATGTAGAAAATGTTGTTGTCTCTAAGCTGCGGGTAGAAGCTGAGATATTAACATCATCAACCTAAGTCAGTGTCAAGTCTTCTAGGTGTCAGAGATCATAGGAAATAATAATAATAATAATAATAATAATAATAATAATAATAATAAGAAGAAGAAGAAGAAGAAGAAGAAGAAGAAGAAGAAGAAGAAGAAGAAGAAGAAGAAGAAGAATGGATTTATCTATGCAAAATGTGTGTAATCTCAGGTTATTTTATTTCTACAAAAAATTTTAGTGGAAAATGTCATGATGTTATTTCTGACCTTAGCTCTCTGGTTGGGACCCAGAAGGGAATACAACAAAAATAAAAGGAAATAATAATAATAATAATAATAATAATGTTCACACGGGTAACGACTGATCTGTTATTAGTTTTTGTTTGTAAATATTGAGATTTGTACTTTATTTTAATTTTACTTTCTTTTTTTTTTTTTGCATTTTTCTGCCAAGGGGTAATTTTGTTCAAGATACCACCTCTAGGACGACTGTTGACTAAAACTAAAGAGCTCGTCTTATCGTCCTACCTATGAGACACGGCTATTCTTCACGGGATATCACCCTGATATTTCTAGCTTACGGGGAGATAATAATAATAATAATAATAATAATAATAATAATAATAATAATAATAATAATGAGGATACGAGTAGAGCCCACACCTTACGAAGTGCTTATCTATGTAAAATATATATGTGTGTGTGTGTGTGTGTGTGTGTGTGTGTGTGTGTGTGTGTGTGTGTGAGTGTGTGTGTTTGTTTGTTTGTTTTAATTGGTCAGTGAAAAATGTCATGATGCCATTTCTGACCTTAGGTCTCTAGGCGGGACCCCCAGAAAGAAATGTATACACACCAGAAATCAAAGGAAATAAAATAATAATAATAAACACTAGACAAGGCTTTCATGGCTTCTAGTTTTATGTAGATGATTTGTCTTGGTGAATTAAGATGGGCTTCAATACCTAAGACTTGCTTACCACTTTCCGGAGTTTAACCAGTTAAACACGTCGCTTAGTTGCTGACTTACTTTGTATATTGGTTCCTGAACACTAGTTGTGGGGAAGCATTATGACCCGGTATCGAGATGGTTGTTTTTTGTTTTTTGTGTGTTTTTTTAATAGTGAAGGATGAAGCAGCAAAGAAGACTTCGAAGTCACAACTGATATTTAGAAACCCCTCCAATTGGAGACCGTCTGAGGAGGTCGGGTTACTCGACCTGCCGGTATTTCTAGAAAACTGGGCCCTACCTGCAAGGTTATCCGCTACATTTATCAAAACCTGTCACCATATCGCGCACATGTACCCGAGATACCCTTATCAGGCTGGGTGACATGCAGGGTATATTGGGCTTCATATATCTGTACCCTAGCATCATTTTGTTTGCATACTCCTCCAAATAATAATAATAATATCTCTATCGTACGCTATGTGTATTTGAGATCTGTAATGTTCGTAACATCTTGCTTTGATAGAGTTATCCCCCTTAGCAGCGGCGACACAAGCTTTTTATGAAACGGGATGATTAATGAAAGATGTTTATGAAACCGAGAGGGGAAAAGATCTACTGTGCATGAGCATAGTACAAAAATAATATTTTAAAAAATGAATTAATCAAATAATATTTTAAAAAATATATTTAAAAACACGTTCTTGAAGAATCTTCTAATTATAGAAATAACTTAAAATGCGCCTTCATATTTTAAGAGATGGTTAATAATAATAATAATATTAATAATAATAATAATAATAATAATGTGCTTGCTGTACAGACTCGGTGTCATGATGGGCATATAGGTCTCCGTCTTGGAGAATTTAACACACACAGAAAATATCGAAAGCAAAAGGACAATGAATGGTAGTGGGCCACTTACCTGATGAGCTCGTTTGACTGGATGTCGGGACGAGGGGTAGGAGGATTGGAAAAACGTTGCTAGGAGTTGTGGAGAGCCATGATCGGCTACGTTCTAAAGGGAAACGATATACAGAAGTGGAAGATATTTGTGCCCCAGCGTCATTTCGTAGACGTACTACTCTCTGACAAAATACTACTAGTGCTACTATTACTACTACTACTACTACTACTACTACTACTAATAATAATAATAATAATAATGTTGTGGTAGGATCCATCTAATTTGCATAGTGGAGTACCGACCATATAAATATAGTTGGTACCGGGAAGAGAGGGAATCGAATCAAGAGATTCAACCAGAGACTCTGCCCGACTGCGACTCAGTCAACACATTCTCCAGGAACGGTCTTCCCAGGGATATACAAAAGACTATATGTAAATATTGTGTACACTTTCTTGTTTCAATACATTTTGTTCTAAGTACATTTTGTGTTGCATTATTATTCCATGCATTAGTCAAGTTTCAACAAATAATAATAATAATAATATATGATTCGTGGTAGCCCAAGCCTTAAAGAAATACAAAAAATTGTACTTACAAGTACAGCGCCCACCTTACGAGGAGCTTTATCTATGTGAAATGTGTCTTCAAAAAATGTTCAGTAGAAAATGTTATGATTCCATTTCTGACCTTAGATCTCTTGTTGGAACGCGAAAAGAATTGAGTATGCATGAGAAAATCAAAGGAAATAAGATGATAATAATAATAATAATAATAATAATAATAATAATAATAATAATAATAATAATAATAACCACAGACAAACCAAGGTAGTGACATATATACACTGGAAGATATGCAAGAAGCACAAAATCGATCACAAGTTTTTATTATTTATTTTACAAAAGTGATTAGTGAAAAATGTCATGAAGCCATGTCTGACTTTAGAACCCGGAAGAAAGTGTGTACACAACAGAAATCCAAGGAAATAATAATAATAATAATAATAATAATAATAATAATAATAATAATAATAATAAATTAAATGCACGGTCTGCGGAAAATATGATGAAACTGTCGATCATATTATCTCAGGATGTCCGGAGCTAGCAAAAAATGAATATACCTACAGACATAACAAGGTAGCGACATATGTGCACTGGAAGATATGCAAGAGGCACAAAATCGAAACCACTGAGAGATGGTATGAGCACCAACCAGACACAGTTGCCCAAAATAACGATGTAACTATCCTCTGGTACATGCCAATTCAAACTGACAGGGAAATAAAAGCCAACAGATCTGATATCATAAAAGACAAGAAATTCAGGAAGTGTACGCTTACTGGCATAGCAGTAACATCTGAGAGAAACATGAGAGAACCATCTCCATGAAAATTACCGAGAAATAGTCCAAATACAAGGACCCGGAGATCGAGATTAACAGGATGTGCGGAATAAACACTGAGACTGTGCCAATAGTAATCGGAGCTCTTGGCCTCGTGAGAAAAGGAATGGACAGTTTTACTAACAGTGTCTCAGGTAACATCAACATAAAAGTTACCCAGAAGATCACCCTACTAGGAACATCCCATATACTAAGAAAAAATGCTATCAGTTAAATGACAATTCTCCTAAAGGGCCTACGGACCATAGTTTGGATCCGGCTCTAATGGATACAAAACAGGAAACATAAAATACAAATGATAATAACAATGTACAAATATAATAGGGTATCATCGTTTTTGTAGGAAAAACTCGCTCTTCATTTATTCTACTTATTAGTTGTATGCAAAATTATCCGGCAAAAATCGGTTTTCAGCTGTGTATTCAGTCTCTTATTTTAAAAAAAGAGAGCGTTGGGAACTTTTACACACAGGTATATATATATATATATATTCGATTTCGTTTTTCTCTTATTCATTACAAAGAGATTTTATCGCGAAATATCTTATCAGCTGGTTACGAGTGCTTAAGCACTTGTTATTCGATGAAGTCTTTAAAATCTCTCTAGTTATTTCTTTTCGTTACAAGTTATGATATCGCTTTCAAATTCGCCAATCGGAAAACCTGTAAGGCACGAACAATACTCAAATTTTAAATGAAATCAATCTAGGAAATTCAAAGAAAAAATAAGTAAGCAAGCACATACATGCTCATATATAGCCCAAGTATCGTAAAATATTCTTAAAACGCGTTTAAGCAAATATCGTATTGAAACGTTTGCGCGAAATAAAAATGTTGGTACAAAATGGCCGCTTAAGTTACAGTTCAGTGAAATTATTACTATTGCAAGGCAAGCAACAATTTGAGCGTCTGTCTTCAACAGCAATGTTTGAACGAAGTTTTAGCCACTTAAAATGCTGTAGTATTTTGTCGTCTGGTACAAAATGGCCGTTTAGGTTGCAGTTGAGCGAAATTATTACTATTGCAAGGCAAGCAACAATTTGGGTGCCTGATTTCAACAAGATTTGAGCGAAATTTTAGCCAATTAAAGTGCTGCAGTATTTTATCGTCTGGTACAAAATGGCAGTTTAAGTTGCAGTTGAGCGAAATTATTACTATTGCAAGGCAAGCAACAATTTGGACTTCTGGCTTCAGCAACAAATATGTCGCTTATTACTTACGTAATCTTGTTGTTAAGGGGTACATTAACATTGGCTTTGGTCACGGTTGGTGTCACCGCCGTTGCATGGGGTGGTAATGGGGGAGTTTTGCTAGGAGAGCGGTTCAGTATGCTGGCCAACTGGGATCGATTATCCCTGCGTACGACCTCGGGTTGAAAATGGACGGTCGGTTGATATTGCTTTGGTCGTCGGAGGATGGCTTGATCCGTCGGGGTGGCAGACGATGGTTTCAGAGGCGGTATTTGTTGCTGTGGGGGTTGCGATGTTTGTTTTGGCGGTAGAGGTTGTTTCTGTGTTGCTTGAGTCAGTTGCTGCTGAGTGGTCTGAGGCGGTTGCTTCTGTGTTGCCTGAAGCTGTTGTTTCTGCGTGGTCTGAAGCTGTTGCTTCTGCGTGGGCTGAGGAGGTTGCTTTTGTGTTGTTAGTGTCGGTTGCTTCAGTGTTACCTGAAGAGTCTGTTTCTGTGTGGCCTGAGGTGGTTGCTTTTGTGTTGGTGTTGGTGTTGGCGGTTGTTTCTGCACAAGAGTGGGCTGGTTTTGCGTTGACGCCGGCAGGTTCTTCTGGGCTTGGGACGGCTGCTTTGATGTTATGGGGGACGTTATAGGGGTCGGTTGTGCCTGTGGCAAGGGCTGCTGTTTTGGTTGTTCTTGCTTTCTTAGTTTTTGTTGTTGCTTCTGCTGTTGCGGTGGTGGTGGTGGTGGTGGTGGTGGTGGTGATGGTGGTGGTGGTGGTGGTGGTGGTGGTGGTGGTGGTTGAACAACCTGATTTGGTTGTGGTGGTACCACCCGTAGAGGAAGCGGATTGTCTTGGTAGCGGCTATAATTTTCCATTTTCTTGACCGTGCTGTTTGCTTCTCTCGGAGTCGACAGTTGTACATTGGTCTGGGGTAGAATTGTAACGGGTTCCGTCTCTGTAAAAGCTGTTTCCTTCTGTCGCCGCCAAGAATAGTTATTTATTCGATTATCCCCGGGTTCCATCGTTGAGGAGCTATTGACTCGTCCCTGCCGACGTAGATTCGAAACCGCCGCAACTTTGGCTACTATCTGTTCCTCGGGGTCATCGCCGTCCCCGTAGTCACAGACCCGATGATTGTCTCCTTTGTTAGAGTTCATATCAATTAGTTCGTTGCTAAATCTTTTCCTCTCTACTGTATCTTTTTCTTCCACTTCCTCGGTGTAGCCCTCGGAACCTGAACTGCTCGCTTTGTCGTGATAGTCATCCGAAGGTTGTTGGTATCTAGGACGTTTTATACGTCGGTGTTGTCGACGCAGTCGGGCTGCCTCTATCGCAGCTGGACGCTGTATGCTTAAGTCTGAATCAGACAGCCACCCAGTCATCCGGTGAGGAGTCGCTTGTGGCTGGGCGGATTCATGCACCAGAACAGAGGGAAAGGCTATACACTGAGGCCTACCATTAAATTTCTGGTCGCGTGCCGTCCCTTGGTACCTCTGGGACGGATGTCTGCGAAACGGAGGTAAAAGGAATTAAAACCGATTTCTTTTCTTTATTTTTTTATTTTTTGAAGTACAAACATTATTGTTCTTACTAAAGTAATATGAGAATTGAATAAAATCAGAACTTACTACGGGCGCAAATTGAATTCACTCATTCCACATGATCGTTGATCTATTGGTTCAGGGCACAACAATTCAAAGATTCTGATTTGTGTTTTTTAACGATATTTTTGCCAGGCTTCATATTACAAATAGACATTTTTAAAAATAAACATAAATTGTTTTTAAGTTATGGAAATAAATGTTAAAGAAAAAAACTATCGTGATTTCTTAGAATATACGAAAATAGGGAAAATGGTTTTTTAGGATTCAAAACTAAAAGTAATTAGATTATAAGCATTTGATAAACGGTTAGATAGGACGAAAGGTATCAACGGTTTCGCGTGGGTAGATAGGCTGACAGCTATTAAATTGATGAACATACATCCTCTTTTTTGGCTGTCACAGTTTCAAGGTTCTCTCCAATGATATAGCGATTTTCCAAGCGTAGCTTAGATGTGGCACAAGGCCGAAAGTATAGGGGCACCCGATGAGGATCGAACTCACTACTCAGTCGTAATTGTTCCAGTGAGACAAGCTTGCTAACCATTACACCACCTCGAGGTACCCCCTGTCCAATGATATAAGCTATCAGTATTATTTTGTGTGTGTGTGTGTGTGTGTGTGTGTGTGTGTGTGTGTGTGTGTGTGTGTGTGTGTGTGTGTGTGTGTGTGTGTGTGTGAGAGAGAGAGAGAGAGAAAACGAGAGAGAGAGAGATGGAGGGAGAGAGCACTGAAGCTAAAAGAATGTTGGATCATAAAAAAAAAACATTATTAAAACAAGAAAATTAAATTTATAGTAAAAATTGAAAACTGCATAAGCTTGAAAATTGTGACAACCCTTCGTATTAACATCTTCGGCTGGGTTGACAGATGCTTAGGTACTAAAGGTGTTGACAGATTCTGTTATGTAAAAAAAAAATGTAAACTTAAAAAATAGAATAAATATCAGTCGTTCTAGATAGAATTGAATATTTTGACAAATCTCCATTTCCTGGCATATGAAGAAGAGTTTTGAGGCAACAGAAATGTGGTGCTACAGAAAGATGGTGAGAATGCTATCGACTAAATATGTAATTAACGACAAAGTTTTAAAGAAAACTGAAACAAAAAAAGGCGCTTATTCAAAGCGCATATTAAAGGAAAAAAGGACAGACGGAAATATTTATATATCGATTTTTATCTGTTTTTCAATGTTTGCTGTGAAAAGCTTGGTCAAATGTTTTTACCTTATGATTTATATATAACAAAAATATTCAATTATATCGTAGATAAAACTTTATTTGTACAAAAGTCAGGTTAAACCACCGGTCCGGACAAAACCACAGCAGCTGTTCTTTAAAATGGCAACTCAGAATTATCTCCAATACTGGCAAAACTGTTCAACCACTGCCTGAAGGAGAGATGCTTCCCAAGTTTATGGAAGGTGTCAGCTGTGTTCGCTGTTTTTAAGAATGCGAATGAGCGCTCATGCCTGTCGCATTGTCGACCTATTAACGTTCTTAGTGTCATCGGCAAACTCTTCGAATTTATAATCAAGAAAAAAGTTGTTGAACACCACAACAGGAACAACCACCCGAGCGATAACCAGTATAGATTTCGCCCTGCTAGATCCGCAGCTGATATCTTAACTGTCGTTAGTCACAGAATTAGCGAGGCACGAGACAATAAATTCATCACGAGAACCATCGTCCTAAGATATATCAAAGGTCTTTGACATAAACTCTCCGGCTAAGGAATCGCTATAAGGGTTTTCTCAATTATCAAGTCCTTCCTAACAGATTTCCGGTTCCTGAAGATCGTTATTAACGGTCAGTCATCGGAAGCCCATGTGATCAGTACCGGCGTTCTTCAAGTTTATCTCCTCGGCCCTACCCTCTATATTAATGATCTGCCTAAAAACATACTTCGGTCCTTAGTGAATACCTATGCGGACAATATAAGTTTATAAGTGCACCTCTAAAGACTATAAAACACTATAAACGTGTAAAAATAGATTTTAATACCAGCAATATATTTAGGAAACAAATTACCAGCAATACATTTTTGGAAAAAAGAAATTATTACCAGCATTAAAAATTTTGTCGGCATTAAATAACACATTGAGGTTGATATACCGTGAAAAAAAAAACGGTTCCTTATAACGTCTGTTACTTCTCCTTCACTTCCACTTGGATCTTTAGTGGCGTTATCGCCTTGCTTGGGGTTAATTGATTTTTAAAAAATCCTGGTTTCCCTAAAATATATGAATTGCAAAAAAAAAAAAATCATACCCACGAGTACTTTTCACATCTTGTGTCGATTTTGTTGCTAATTTTTATGTAATTATTTATTTTTATTTATTTATTTCGTTTAACAGGCCCAAAAATTATGTCACTTACCTTCCTCCATAGTTTACCTTTCCTTTACACAGTAAGCTTTTAGAATATTTTAAGAGCGTTCTCTCATTCAAAATGAGGAAACTTAATGTCATTTTATTTTTTTCCGCATTACTTTTGTGTATAAATACAGGTAACTAAGTATAATTTCTACATTTACTGTGATAAAAGTTCGTCAAAGAACGAAACGCGTTGGCATAAAAGATCTTTCTCTTGTATTTTACTTTATTAATATTGTCTTTACATTTTTATTTCCTGGATTCATATATATTTATATATATGTATATTAGGGTTATGAGTTTTTTGACTTTTTTGTAAAATAATTGATTTCCTATATTCAATGAACATTTGTTCAAAAGTAATTCAGTTTATTCTTTTTTAAATGTCACCCTAAAAAGAAATTTCTAAAATTGTATATAAATATAGTAGTACTATGACTTTCTGGACCCTTCTAGAAATTTCTGAATCCTTCTAGAACTTTAAGAAAACCTACCAGCAACTGTTTTTGTTTATTTGTAAGTTTGTATGTTATGCTGTAAACTGTTAAATGCATTAAACAATAAATAAGTACTATCTATTTACATATATTAGCAAATTGAAAAATAACGCTTCCGCAGTAATTGTTTATTTCTAAGGCTGTAAGTCATGCTATAACTACAAACTATTAAATGCGTTAAAACTACATCAGTACTATCCAATTATATCATTAGCAAATTTTTAAGTCATAGGGTTTATTTTGTAGGGTCCCTTTGTGTATGTGGTATTGTGGTCTATGTAGGAGTAAAAGGTGAAGGATGTCTTCTTTTGGTATGTGATATTTGTATTGATTGAATGGGTCGTGAATCGAATTAGCTAGGTATAGGATAGTTAATGATGACCAACCTCAACCCACTCCCCACTTTTTTGGCCATGTGCCGCAATTATTGTATTTTACAATAAAATATAAAATATTTCAACCATAGCGAATTGAAAAATATAGCTTCTGAAATATTTGGATTTGTTACCCTTATTGCGAATATGGTAAAATCGAATTCTCGGTTTGGGGGTGACCTGTTTTAAGAACTAGAAAAGAATAATGCTTTTTTTTCATTACTTTTGAATAAAATTTCATCGATTTATGTTACAGGAATATAGGTTTACAATAGTTTTATCACTAATGTATATATAACATTTTTATATCAGTATATATATACTGTGCGTGTACAGATCCGTACACATTAATGCACGTGTGTGTATACCATTACATCAAGAGAAATACGTGCACATAATTATGTGATATGTATCTGTTAGAATTTTGTAAAGAAATGAACAGTGATAGTCGTTGATTTATCAAAACATACGCGGAAAGGAAATAAGGCGGATAAAGAAATAAATTAGGTTAAATAAAATGTTGGCGCTTAAAAAAGTAAATCAGAAGTTAAATTGATTATTTTACGGTTCGCTCGACATCTTTGTTCAAAATACACCAGCCTTAATTTTATTCTAAAAAAATGAATAATCTAATAGTCTAGAAGAATATGTTGAGTCTTTCATGGCATTACACAAAACAATGGCGATTACTTTGCGGTGTTCGTATTATTAAATAACAGTCGATAGCTTTTGCTGACTTACATGGTATCAATTGTCCCCTATTAGAAGAGGTGGTATTAACGCAAACGGAACACATTACTTAAACAAACATTTGAATTCGGTTTGCTACTTCCGTTTCCTTATTTTGCCGTTAACCATTAAACCAACTCAGCATTTCCTAAAACACCTAAAATATATAACTGATGTCTTTTTTTTAGAAAGAATGCTGCTTAATATTGTTTTATCTATCGGCTTTTGCTTCTAGAATTGTGAGACAATATATTTTTTTAAAAAAACTCCACTTGTTTCATTAATTACCTCTACAAAGTATCTTTTAAAAAATAGTTTCACGATTATCATCCCCATGCACTTTGTAATATAGTATTGGGTTGGTGCATAATTATCAGGCGTTTTTGTAGGTGAGTTATTTGTTAATAAAAAAAATTATTTTTTTAAATATTAATTTATTTTCAGGTAAAAATGAATGTCGATAATCATACTCTCCGGAATAATTATTTAAAAATATTATTTTTGAATTATTATGTTTCTTTTCTCATAATAAATAGTGTTTTAAAAATGCCTGATAATTATGCACCAACCCAATAACAACTCTCATTAGGAGGTTATGAAGTTTTATTTAGAGCTGAAAATCGTTTATTTAATTGAGATGAATGGTTACAAGCGAGAGGGGAGATGCGATGCACTTATTTTATTACTACGCCATTCGTATTGCATTAGTAAGAAAGAAGTTCCATTCGGACAGCTTCTTCTCAAGAACCGCTGCTTTGTGGAACGGACATCCAGAGAGGATATTTTTCAGATCACTAAAATTTTAACGTCTTCAAGTTTATCTTTCCTATATATCCTCATAAACTCCACCTCTTGCTCCCTTCTCTTACACGCATCCACCTCAATCAATTACAATCTACCTTGAGTAACTCTTGGGCCCTGTATTGAGTAAAAGAAAATATTGTTGTCAATTTTATTTTCTATCAGTTCAGTTATGTGCCATATCGCTTAGGCGATCATGTATCTTTCGATACATGACTGACGAGGCAGATATTTTTCCGCAGTAGGTTGCCATTTCTTTCTGCGGTAGGCCAGTTGCTATCCAAGGTTATAGAGACCTGTCCGTCCTGCTATTTATCCATAGCTAATACCCAAGGGTATTAGCACGTAAGTGAATAGATTCGACTGGAATTTGAACTCGGCTCTCCGATTTCTCAACCCGAGCCGCGATCCATTACTCCACTGTGTCTCGGGTCTTTTCCGTTTAAATAAAGGCTACAACAAATTATTTTTTTTGTTAGTTTTCGCTTGCGACATTAGAAACTTCACATATATTAGCAAACACAAAAGCATCATAAATGAAAGAAAAACAACAAAAATCAATGAGATTCTCGACTTAAAACAGCTAGAAGTACGAACCTCTGGTGACAGAGGTCAAGTTTTCGAAATTCGGCTTATTTTTATAAAACTGGATTCTTATTAGCAAGTCTTTATAAGACGGATGATGTGATGCTTTTATTGAAATGTTTAGAATTCTGTTAGATAATGCTTCGTTCTAATATTACAAGCGACATTATTGAATTATTTACGCACGAAGGAACTCTACTGGATCTCTGAGTTTCAATTAAACGAGCCGGGACGATTATATTTTTTTTTAAGAAAAATCCGCCCGGGACATACCTTCTTCCAACCAACTCATTCATTAAATTTTCTGGAAATTTCCTCCCGACCTTGCATCTAGGCTACAAGCATTCTAGGACAAAATGTTACATTAGTAAAAATTATTAAAAATAATTATTTAAACATTAAAACAAACTTCCAGTCATTCCTTTTATTTCAACCATCCCGTCTATTTGAAACTCAAATGTCAGTTTAAATTCCTTTTAATTTTTTTTCAATATTTACTAAATTTTTAAAGCCATTGTTAAGTTTTATTTATTTATTTATTGTAATGGGTCATCTTTTCGTATACATTCTAAAGTTTATTTCTGAGAGGACAAAGTTTATATTTCAGGGCAAATGAAATATCACTGCTTACGAAAGAATGACTTTTTTCTTTTCAATTCGGAGCTTAAATTGGAGCAAGTCTGGTCAATGCAATGTTGTTGAGATTTTACGATAATTCAATCCAACAACGCTTTCTTGGGTCTTTTCTGTTTAAATAAAGGCTACAACAAATGTTTTTTTGTTAGTTTTCGCTTGCGACATTAGAAACTACACATATATTAGCAAACACAAAAGCATCATAAATGAAAAAAAACAACAAAAATCAACGAGATTCTCGACTTAAAACAGCTAGAAGAACGAACCTCTGGTGCCAGAGGTCAAGTTTTAGAAACTCGGCTTATAAAATGCATAGTGTTATTAGTATTATCGTTAGTAAAAATTAGTATGAATGCCTGTGCAAGTTACCGCGGAAGTGCTCAGTGTTTAAGCGACCTTTAGTGCTCTGTGATGCGAATTGTTGGGATGTCGTCTAATCTGGGTTCGTCACTGAAACAAGAGAGAAGAAAAATACATTTCTCATGAAGTAATTGCTGTTTTTTAAAACCTTTACATACACTTTGATTGTTTGTTTTTTGTGAACTATTGGATACAGTGGTATTAAAGAATATCGTTCATTGGCTACAACCATCTCGAATTCTTCTATCATTATTACATTGGCGTGGCAATATGAAATTAGGATTAAAAGAAAAAAATTAAGAGTAATCTTTTTTCGTGATAAACTGATGGTCAAATAGATTTGCTATGAATCCTCAAAGCCAGTAATGTAAACAATCTGGAGTGTCGTTTTGTAAAATGGGCAGAAAATTATTTGGACCGTATTGGTAAATCGACAACGAAGGGAAGTCGACAACAAAGAAAATTCTTTGACATTAGAAAAACAGAAATATTTTTTTAAGCACAAAAGTTTGTTATTGAAAAAATGACTGTTGTCGAAGATTGTTTGGTTTTGAACAACTGGCAATTTTGTTTGAGGGTCAGCGTCGTTTCTCCACAATTGGAGAAAATAATTGATATATTAATTGTCGGCCAAAAAACGAGTTGGGCTATTATAAATCGCGTAGCCGATTACATAAGCAGTCAAAAACAATGTCTTGGGGAATGTGAAAATTCTTTGACATCAGAAAAATAGAAATAGTTTTTGGACACAAAAGTTTGTTATCGGGTAATTATGGTTGTCGGAGAATGTATTGTTTTTGAATAACTGACCGTTTCTCCAAAAGTTAGAGAAAATAATTAATCGATATGAATTGAGTCCTGAGGTGCGGTAGGAGTCGGGCGAAATACATATAAACAGAGCACTTAGTTGAAGCCAGCAGTTGGAGCAAAGAGTCGGCAAGAGACACAGACGAGACAGCAGCGGATGAAGGAGCTATTGAACCACATGTGATCTGCTGCCGACAAAATTCCCGACAGACCACCTCATGATGCTGTTTTTAATCCGCTCCAAGTTTTAGAAGAGATAGATATAGTGTCACGATAGATAGTGTAATGGGAAGGATTCATTTTGTTGTATCAATGACTATATAAACCAACTGAAAAATTAACCCAGCGACATTCTTCGTTATTTCGTTATATTTGTATTTTCGGCAGCGGAAGCCCTCTTTGTCCTTTGTAACACGGTTCCACCGCAGCTAGCTTCAGCGCTCAAGTACGGACAAAATTCCGTCTTCACTGCTCTGTGATCAAGGAACACAAAGTGGGGCAGGGCAAATGATGGGATGAAGCGGCCAGCGGATAACAATCATTTGACCGGTGGCAGTAATGACCAATATGGGGACAATCCAGGATCGAGCCGGACCGGCCGTGTTATAATTGGTGCAACCCAGGAGAAGTCAACAAAAACTTAGAATATCAACCTAAGGACTCAGAACAGCGTGGTCAAACTGAGAAGAGTGAAGAAGATCATTTCGTTGAAGCGGCAGAAACAACGGGCTTTAGTCATTTTGACGATAAGGTTTTAAAACTCCCGAAACATGTTTTTGGCAAGTTGGAACGACGGCTGAACAAATCAAGTGACAGGTGAGACACTTTTTGTTTTCCCGTATTTCTCTCGTGATAATTCTTGCATCTTGCCAATAGAATTGTTTTTGTAACTGGATTTTTGTCGAATTGTTTCTCTTTTACTGTGTAACGGCTAGCTAGACAGGGAAAATGAGTGAGTGTGGATCGGATGACGGAGCCGATCGTTCCATAGATAGAAATAAGGCGAACAAGCCGCAGGTATTGGATAAATCTTAAAACCTGTTGGGAGGGCCCGGGGGGATTAAAAAACTGGTTAACGACGAAAGGATGAAACAGCTCTTCTACAAGATGTCAGATGTAGAGACACCACTGTTGGCTTATGATGCAGCTGAGGGTCCGATACATAGGGGGGGTGCACCTAGCGAGAAACTCTTTAATAGTGTGGGCTGACTTAGAGAATCTGCTGATGAAAGAATATGCAGATGAGAGAACGGCAATATAGGTCATGAGGAGCCTCATGAATCTCACCCAGGCAATGGATAAGACAACAAGAGAATTGGGGGCACGAGCAATGAAATTGTCAACCATGGCTTTCCCTGAGGAAATAAGGGAGAATGCCGCCATTCAGGTCCAGTTGGCGGATTTGTTCGTGAATGCGCTGGGAAATGAACGTATCAGGTACGATGAGATTAAGGAGGCCCCAATTAAGTTGTCAATGGCTATAAATTTGGCCAAAGACAGTGAGAAGGTATGAGAAAAGACGAGGAATTGTGGAACGCGAGTTCAAGATCGGGAAGAATTAGGAAGCAGGAAGAGATGGAGGAAAGAGATCCCTGTGTGGAGTAGGGGCGTAGGACGGAGGAAGGACTAACTGGAAGATTGGGAGAAGTAATAGGGTCCCCAATAGAAGAGCTTGATCATTAGGATATGAGTTCTATAAGCCTACGCCTGGCAGATATAGGTTAGTCTGCTGGACTTGTAATCATCAAGGTCAAAGGGCAGTGGATTGTCCGACAAAGTGGGGACTGGCCCTGAATTTTGACGAGTCAAAATGTACTAGGTGTGGCCAAAACGAACATCAGACCAAGTGGTGTAGATTCAAGAAAAAGAGACCCCCAGACCCCTGACCTGAACAAGATAGAGGTAATAAGAGAAATGCTTGAGCCAAAAACGGTGAGGCAGGTAAGGGAAGTTCATAGGAGTCATAGACTATTACCGACGATTCATCCCAACATTTTCTAGACTGGCTACCCATATCATAGCATTGACCAAAGATTATGCTAGGTTTAAGTCGACAGAGGACTGTCAGAGCATTTGACAGCCTGAAGGGGCAGCTGACTGCAATATCTTTATTAGCGAATCCAGATCTTAGCAAGCCGATGGTACTCTACACAGATGCTAGTGATTAGTGTATTGGAGCAGTCTTTACCCAGTCATGCTCGGACAGGGATGGCTCAGTGCCCGCTGAACTGGAGGAAGTACCGGTATACTCCCTATCCCATCGACTATCCGAAACACAGCAGACGTGTCCAGTGATAAAGAAGGAGACATAAGCTATTATGTATGCCTTGCAAAATTAGATTACTACCTGAATGGTGCAGTATTTACTATCAAGACTGACCACAAGCCACTTCAATGCGTGCTGGAAGGTGAATGGACTAACAAAAAGATCCAGAAGTGGGCACTGAAGTTGAGCAGTTACAATGGGTAAAACAGAGTACCTGGCCGGTAAGGATAATACATGCGCGGATTTGCTGTAAAGAATCCCAAAACAACTGGAAGCAGAATCCATAAGGGTAACGCCAGGATGCAGATGCAGGTAATCGGCTCCAATAGATTAAAGGATCGTCCTATGTTGGAGTCTGAGACAGAAAAGACCACTCAAATTGGGGCTGATCTTCACTGGAAAGAAGCAATAAGGGAGTGTCAGGGGGACAGTGAGATAGCTGCCCTCAGGGCAAAATTAGAGGCAGGTAACCACCTATAAGTATGCAGTGCCTGACGAAATGCTATATTACCTCTCGGGGAAGGGTTAAGGGGTAAGGCTGAGGTTATTTGTGCCTATGGGGCTGAGATTCAAAATATTCGATCAATGAGAAACTAGGTTACATGGGGATCGATAAAACCTGTGATCTGATAGGGAGAAACTATTATTGGCCTGGGCTATATAACGAGGTCACCAACTACGTACAGGGCCGTGTGGTGTGACAGGCTCGAAGTATAAGGTAGAAAACGGCTCCACAGTTGGAGGCAGATGTCCCCAAATTCCCCTTTGAGAAAGTGAGTATGGATGTGTCAGGACGGTATGAGGAGACCCCAAGGGGTAATCTATATATCATGAGATTTGCAGATTGGCTGACAGGTTGGCCTGAGGTATATGCAATACCTAATAAGAGAGCCCAAATAGTGTCTGACTTGATGCTGACAGAGAAATTACCTGGCTATTAGGTCCCAATAGAACTGGTTACGGACAACGTAAATATGAAAATGACCGAAGCCTTGGCAAGCCTGGATACAGTATATGTGGCCACTTCCCCATACCATCCACAGAGTAATGCGAAAGTAGAAAGATTTCATAGTACCTTGGGTGATATATTGGAGAAATTGGTAAGGGATAACGCCAAGAATTGGGACCTGTATTTGACGCAAGCCTTGGCAGCACTATGGTTTACCACGAATGAGACTTCAAAGTTCTCACCATAACATATGCTGTTCGGTCAGAAAGCACATGTGGAAGACCACCATAGATTGATAATAGAACAACATAAGTTGTTTACTTAGGCCAGATGGAGAATAAAAAAGGCCCCAAAAAAGCGGAGTGAGGGGGTAAACCAAGGTATAGTTAAGGGTTGGAGATCCCGAGTTCTACAAGGCTACACTGAGGGGAGAAAAATTGGGTCAGAGGTGGAAACCCTATTATAGAATAGTGTAACAGACAGATCCAGTGTCCTTTGTAATCTGGGATGAAATGGCAGGACGAGTAAAAAGAGCTCATGCCAAGGACCTCAAATTGGCTGTGGTAGATGATTGGGAAGGAACCGAACCAAGGAACAGGAAAGGAAGGATAAAGAAAGCAACCCTCGTTGGAACCAGAGGAAATGAAAATAGATGAAGACTCTGAGAAGGAAGAAGGAAGATAAATAAGTCAACAGTCAGTAGAAATGGTTATAAGTAAAGCGAAAAAACCGCCAATGAATCAGGGGTAAGGAAAGGGCCCAAGTGATGTAATCCGAGGTTCTGATTCGAAACCTCCTGAAGAGAAGGAGGAGCTAAGTGATTGGGAAAAAGAGGATAAAATACCTCTCCCATCTCTAAAAACTGTCAAGGGAATAGGCCAGAGGTTGAGCCAGAGTTACACCTTAAGCAGAGACTAAAAGGGGAGGGAAACCCTGAGTCACAATAAAAAGAAATGCAGGTGAGAACGATGGGATAGATGGATGCGATGTCGGTTCGAAACGACATCGGGTTCATTAGAAAAGCCCATCCAGTAATTAACAGTAGACGTTGGTTGGAGAGGACGGAGTTGTGGATAGCGCTTCATGAAGGGCGGACAAAAATGTACTTATTGGTGCTGTCGTTGGTCTGCACAAGGGCCCGTGTATGTCCAACGGTAGTATCGGTGAGACACCATCCAGACGAAAGCGCCACACAACTGACCAATGAAACCTACTGAAAACTGATCAGCAACAAGAATAAGTTGAAATAGAAAAGATTAAAAGGGAAGAAATAGTGGGAAGAAAATAATTAAATATGAAAGTGTGTAAACGATGAATGGTCAGAAAAATAAAGCAAAGAAATCTTGTTACACTTGCAGGAATGGCTGGCATGACGAGGCTGATACTACTGGGAATGATGGTTGAGGTAGGGGCTTAGAAGCACAGCCAAAGTACGAATTTCAGAAAAACGAGTAACGTGACAGTAACGTGACAGTAACGCGATCATTTTCGTGGTAGATTTGAAACCCTACAAATTGTTGTTAAATAAAATGGAAAGTGAACTACTTAAGCTGAGGAAATCCAAAATGAATTAATGGAGAATTATATCACAGAGGAACAATAACCTTAGACTACTGTACTCACTGGAGTTGGAGATTTCCATAATGGAGTCTCGGTGGAAGGATATGAATAATTATTTAGAAGGGGTTGAACTGTTACAGACAAGAAGAAAAAGAGGAATCATACCCATTGTTGGAAATGCGTTAAGTGTTCTGTTTAGAACAGTGACAGAAGCAGAAATTAAAATTGCAAGAGAAAAACTGGAAGGAGTGGAAAAAGATCAGAGAATTTTAGCCCAGGTGGCACAAGGAAGTATAACGAAACTGAATGTGATGAGATTAGAACTGGCGGAAAGCAGAATACGTATAAATAGGTTAATAAGTGATATCCAGAAATTGACACAAGAAGTGGCTTAGACAGGTTAAGTAGTTTCGTCCAGCAGTATTTTCAATTAATGTTAATTCTTAACAAGGTACGCTAGACTGGCCAATCCGTGATGAATTCGTTAGAGCACGTGAGGGCTCACTTGGACATGTTAAAATTGGAACATTTGTCCCCGAGCATAGTGACCTCTAGTCACATGAAGGGGTTGCTTTTGAAAAAAAACCGAGTGACCTCACCATTTGAGGTTGCCTGTGGACCCCACCGAAGAGTTATGGAGATACTACAAGGCATTGTGTTACTTTACTAGAAGACAACAAACTGTTGGTTTTAATGGCCCTACAATTGTTAGACAGGGAAAGTAATTTTGATATATATCAGGTGATAAACTTAGCCATTCCTTGCCCCAGTACAGAACATATTGCAAAATATGAAATTGAGGCAGATTCAGCAAGAACGGAAGTTATGTTGCTGACGACGGAAGAAGTAAGGAAAGGTAAAGCCAATGCTTTAGGGACGTGTACTTCAGTCAATTCCATTTATGTGACGGGGAATCCCAGATTATGTGTGCTTGAATTGTTTAGAGGCGACAAAGAGGGGAATAAGAAAAATTGCCGGGTGGAGGTTTTGGCAAATACATTATTACCACAAGCTATCAGTATATCTAATGGGTTTTAGGCAGTGGCCACATAGAGTCAGATGGATCTATCTAGAGTATGTCGGGGGAGACCCGCAGGAGCAATAAGGATAGAATCACTATTGGCTTTGATTGAGTTACTCTTGATATGAGGAGAAAGATTAATTGGTGAAATTAATCAAAATAAGTTTGAATAATTGGACAGAAATATGGGAACCGGTAGTTGAGAAAATCCCTGAAGTTACATTAAAAGATGCCGAAGTTTTTAAAGCAAAGAGAGAAAATTAGTCTTGAACAACTGAAAGAAAAAATAAGTCCATGAGGGAAGGGAAGTAGTCTGGAACCATAATAAACTGGTCAGTCATGACAGGTATCTTAATAGTTATAACGACAGTAATATGGAAGCTGAAAAAGCATAGGTAGAAATCAACTGATAAGGTATTATCGAGCTTGCATCAAATCGAGAACGGGATGCCATTTAGTGTTCTTTACCCAAGCAGATTGAATCCAGACTGCGTTAGGAATGCGTTAGGAGAACAGGAAGCAGAATCGACATCTGTCAAAGAGAAACCAACACCCACGACTGGAGGGAGAGGAAAGTCGACCAAGAAAACGAACCATTAAAACCGGTCAAGGGATTAAATTATAATGGGTGATGCGAACTCCAACGTAAATGTTCATGTTCATGGAACGGAAAAAGAAGAAAAACTTTTTAATTCCACTGCATGTTTAGTGGGAAAACGATGCATAAAGAACCCTTGCTGTTTTCATTATTATTTTGAGGTGGGGGGGGTGTCATTAAACAAGTAAATGACAGAAATTGGATAGGGAGGAATGTGACACTATTGTGACACTGGTAGTATGAAATTAGGATTTAAAGGGTTCATGTGAAAACCCTGTATGGGAATTGGAGAAACTGAAATGCTAAAAAAGACGTTAAAATCGTTAAGGTGAAAACATGAATTGAAATATAGAGCAAGGGAAAAAATAGAAATGATTTTTTCGTGATAAACTGATGATCAAATAGAATTAGTATGAATACTCAAAGCCAGTACTGTAAACAATCTGGAATGTCGTTTTGTAAAATATGCAGATTATTTGGGTCGTATTGGTAAATCGACAACAAAGCGAAGTCGACAACAAAGAAAATTCTTTGACGTCATGAAATAGAAATAATTTTTTAAACACAAAAGTTTGTTATCAGGAAATTATTGTCGTCAGACAATGTTTTGTTTTGAGTAGCTGACCGGCCGTGTTATACTGGAAGTATTTCCGAAATCCAGAAATAAGAAAAGATGGGCACTCTAACTCGTATTATCTAGAGAAAAAATCCATGGGTTTCGTATATAACACGCGAACATCAAAGCGTAAGCCATTCAACTGTGAATCCCCCCTATATACATAGACGGGCAAACACATACTTGTATATTATCTCAATGGAGGAAAGGGCCTAAAACTGAAGGTTCTGTTAAAAATCTAAGCTCATTATATTCACCATTATAACAAAGAACCTTAAATCAAAGGTCACTTCCGCCCACATAAATAGAGACTTTACGAAACATAAACACACATGGTATCTATTTATTTATATATAGAGAGATAAATAGATAGATAGATGGGTAAATAGATATTCAGAATTAAGTTTCTTACCTTTTTCAACCGCCTGACGATTGTGCGACCACGCTAAATATATATATATATATATATATATCAGAGAGAGAGAGAGAGAGAATCACGAATTCTTGCATTTTTGCTGTCTAAATATAATATAATATATATAT
This sequence comes from Acanthosepion esculentum, assembly GCA_964036315.1. Classification (NCBI taxonomy): domain Eukaryota; kingdom Metazoa; phylum Mollusca; class Cephalopoda; order Sepiida; family Sepiidae; genus Acanthosepion; species Acanthosepion esculentum. The sequence continues at coordinate 33,351,224 of OZ038485.1, read as the reverse complement.
ATATATATATATATATATATATATATATACCGTATATAAAACTATATATACATATATATGTGTGTATATATATAAACACCGTATATAAAACTATATATATATATATATATACCGTATATAAAACTATATATACATATATATGTATATATATAAACACCGTATATAAAACTATATATATATATATATATATATATAAAATTCAGATAATAGATCCGTTGGTATATAATCCAGGTGGAAAAAAATGTATATATACTGTATAAAAGCTTGTATATATAAACCGCATATATATATATATATATATATATATATATATATATATATATATATATATATATATATATATATATATATATAAACTAGGTCCATTCACTTTTTCGGCATAAATTTTTGATACCTAATGTTTAAAATTAAATTTTTAAAATAAAAAATCATTCTTGAAGATTTCATTTTAGCTTTAATTAAAAGTTCATTAATTAAATTTATTATTTCCTTTAAGTAAAATATTCTGGTGTATTTCAGATAGAAATTATATCGATTGGAATGTCAAGTTTAATTTTGATTTCTTAAAATTTTCTTAAAAGCGGCCATTTTCTCAATTTTGAGAAATTTATAAACAAAACAAGTTTTTCTATTTTAAAATTCTTTCAAAAAATAAATATATATTTCTGAACGTTATTTTAGTAAAATTAGAAAATTTTAACTTAAATTAATCTGATTTGAAATAAATATTACTTACTTTTAACATAAAAAAATAATATACAACCAATGATTAACGATTGGTCCTGTTCATCTGATCCAACGTTTGATGGACTGCTGATAGACGAAGCGATGACAGCTACTATGGATGCCCCAATTGTTAGAAATCTAAGTGTACACATATTTTTGGTTTTTAACTACCTAGTAATTTTTACAAATGAACATATATTTTCCGCAATTATTTAATATTTTATTGACTTTTATTTACCTTTCGAAGACGCAAAAATAAAAAAAATTTTAAATACTATAAAATTTTCTTAAATTAATTTTATAATTTAATAACAAATGAAATACCATGATTATTCAATTGAAATATGTCCCACGCTAATGTAAATACATAAAATAAAAATATATAGCGAAATAATAATTGAAAAAAGTAAAACTTAGTTTAAGTTTTAAACTTTTAAAGCTGGATAGAAATTTTGAAAACCTGTTAAAAAGTAACTGAAGCGACATAATAATGGGACAAAACATTTAGATCATAATAATGGCAATTTCAGTCTACCGTACATGAAAATAATTAACGTATTAGGTAAAAAAATAAAAAATAAAAAATTATTTTAAAAATAGAATAGCACAACTAAGTTGATTAATCTTTTCAATTTTGGATTTGTAAATTTTGTTTCCACTTAATTGCTGTATCACATCCAGGAAATCGCCCAATACAGAATTTTACACGATTTTAAACTATTATAAATTATTATAATTAAAAAATTTTAAAAAAAGAAAAAATTCTTGTAAAACTTCATTATTCATCAGAAAATTTTTATTTCTTCAGACAATAATGTCCTTAATATTAATTATTTACAAAAGCAATTAAAAGCTTTTCTAATTAAGTTATGTCATAGTTTTATTGGATTCATTATTTTTAAATTCAGAGCATTTTTTAGTTAGATAGCTCAAATTTGAAAAAAAAAGTAGGTGATTTACAATCTACAACGACTATTACTTTTAACAAAAAAAAACATTTCAGGAAATAGAAAGGTTTTGTGCAAAATTTCATGAAATTAAGTGGGGGTAACATATTTAAAAAAAAATATTTTTTACCATATTTTCTAAAAAAAACATTTCAAAAATAATTTAATTAATTTTTGAATAAGTCCTGAAAATTTCATTAAAATCGGACAATTACTAGATTTTTACAAAAATTTCCAAATCAATGTGTTTTCAACGGAAAAAAGCGCAAAAAACAATGTTATTTTCTGCCACCGCGATGACGTAAACAAAGGAAGACTTTAACGAAAATTTTGAACGTGTTAGAAAGGATTAAAAAATTTCAAAAAATAATTAAAAAATACTTTGGTCTTTCATCTTAATAATAACATAAACATTTTGACGATAAAAATTTATTTTCGTTAAGTTTGTGGCCTTTTTCATTAAGCTATCTTTTTTCCTGCGAAAAAGTGAAGGGACCTAATATAAACCTATATATTTCTATATATCGTATATATATATATGTCGAATATAAACCTGTATCCATATATATATATATATATATATATATATATATATATATATATATATATATATATATATATATATATATATACATATATATATGAAGAAATATAGTCTTAAAGTGTGCTATATTTATGGGATAAAGTGCTCAATATCAGAGATAGAGCCTGTGTAAATATAAAAGTGGACATGGAAGTCAGCACTTAGAGGCGACAGTCTGTTTCATGCTAGTGCAATCGTCGATTGCACTAGCATTAAACAGACTGTCACCTCTAAGTGCTGACTTCCATGTCCACTTTTATATATATATATATATATATATATATATATATATATATATATATATATATAGGTTTATATACGATATATAGAAATATATAGGTTTATATTAGGTCCCTTCACTTTTTCGCGGGAAAAAAGATAGCGTAATGAAAAAGGCCACAAACTTAACGAAAATAAATAACATTTTATCATCAAAATGTTTATGTTATTATCGTATATAAACCTATATATATATATATATATATATATATATATATATATATATATATATATATATATATATAAACCTATATATATATATATATACGTGTATATATATATATCGTATATAAACCTATATATTTATATATATATATATATCGTATAAAAATCTATTAGATATATATATATATATACCGTATATAAACCTATGTATATATATATATTGTATATAAACCTACCTATATATATATGCCTACATATATATACAAGGTAACCAAAAAAGTCTGTCCTTTTTTTTATTAGTTATTGAATGAAGTTTAAATATTTATGAAATGCGTGTAGCAATTGTTTTCAAATTCGGACAGCCGGAAGTAGGAACATCAGGCGTTATAAAAAACACGCGCACCGTGCCCAGCCATCAGTTATAAGCCGGACAGCTGTGAGAAGGATGGAAGTGTCTAGAGATCTCATTCGGGGCTCTTTTGCTTTACGACTTTAAAGTGGGCTTATCAGCAGCTGCATCAAGTCGCCGCATATGTCAAACGTTTGGGGATAGTGCTGTGGATGAACGTACTGCAAGGCGTTGGTTTCGAAAATTCAAGTCGGGAGATTTGTCTCTCCATGATGAGCCTCGTAGTGGACGACCACAGGTCTTGAATGACGGAGTCCTGAAGGCGGCCATTGAAGACGACAGTAGTCTAACGTGTGGTGAACTTGCAAGACAGTTCAACGTTTCTGATGAAACAGTTAGATTTCTTCTGCACCGCCTAGGTAAGACGTACAAACTGAGCAAGTGGGTTCCGCAAGCGCTGTTGGAGGTCCACAAGGGACAACGAGTGGCACCGTACTGCATCCTTATTCAATCGTGTCCTTACCAGTGATGAAAAGTGGGTTCTGTACGAAACTCCCAAGCGTTCCAGACATTGGTTGTCTCTTCAGGATGCTTTACCTCACACCGCAAGACCGCCTATGCACCAACGCAAGATTATGCTTTGTGTCTGGTGGACAGGTCGTCAAGTGGTTCATTATGAACTGCTACCAACGGGCCAAACGGTCACTGGAGACCTATATTCGCAGTAATTGAAACGTGTCCAACAGGCATTGTGCCAGAAGGAGCCAGCAGTGGTGAATCGCAAAGGTGGGCTTTTCCGCCATGACAACGCCAGGCCGCATGTCGCGCGAGTGGTCAGGGATACCAAACAGCAACTTGGGTGGGAGACTTTATGCCATCGACCTTATTCCCCTGACCTTGCGCCATCCGATTACCACCTCTTCCACTCCCTGGATAATCATCTTCGTGGGAAATCCTTCACCAACGAAGCAGACTTGCGCAAAGCCCTCACGGACTTCTTTGCGTCAAAACCACCCGAGTTCTACCGCAAGGGCATTGAACAGCTGGAGACACGTTGGCAGAAGATGCTGGATGCCGATGGCGATTACTTCGAAAACTAAATATAAAAACGGGCAGAACTTTTTTGGTTACCTTGTATATTGTATATAAAGCTACATATATATATATATATATATATATATATATATTGTATATAAGCCTACATATATATACGCACAGACACAATGAGGATAAAATACGGATATCTTTCCTGAGATGTTTATAAATTGTAAACTGTTCAATTATTAACGTTAACAACAAACTACTTTCAATTACAAAATTGTACTTGGATTAAACGAAAATTACTTACAATATAATACATATTACAGTGGAACCTCGGTTCACGAATTTAATTCGTCCCTGAAGCCCGTTCGTAACCCGAAATGTTCGTAAACAGAAACTATTTTTCCAATAGAAATCAATGTAAAACGAATTAATCCATTCCTGGTCCCAATATGATTGTTTATTTAAACTTTAACAACAGTACTTTGTGCACAGGTTTATACACAAAAGCAATGAAAATAATGAAATCTAAGAAAAAGTAAATAAACCCAATACTAAATAGATCAAATATAGACGAACACTTCAATTTTACTGTAGGAGAGTTGATGGCGTAAGTGGAATCTGGTGTGGAACAGGAAGGAAAGAAATGTTATTGCTTGGAAAATGGAAAAACATGATCGTCCCTTTATTTATAAGAATGGTATAGATTGTTGATTTTGTCATACGAAACTGAGTAGGGAGAGAGAATATCATCAACAATTGTTTTTCTCTCAACTCTCACTGCTAGCTTTCTTTGGATCTATGTCTAACCAGGGTTAAATAAAGAAAAAATAAAAAGCAGGCGCGGTACAATAAAATTGGAAAAGAAAAGCACAACACAAAACACGAATGTATACAACATGGCGGTCGACTCAGAAATGATTACGTTCGGGTTAACTCGGCTCGGTTCGAGAACCGAAATTTTGCTCGAAAACAGATTTGTTCGATATGTGAGACGTTCGAAAACCGAGGTTGCTCCGTACTTACAATACATTCCTTCTTGCCGTCAATTTTGACGGCACGGGTACATTAGTAAAAAAAATATAACATAATGATATAACAGGGTTTTCACAAATTGATAAATAAGAGTTTTATTTGATAAGACTACTCACGTTGCGAAATAATGTACTTTAAAACTGAGTAAAATATCAAGGATAAAGAGAGAGGGGATAGAGAAATAGAGAGGCGTATATATAGAGAGAGAGAAGAAAAGAGAGAAGAAATCAAGAGATAGGAAAGAGACGTGAGAAACGGTGATATAGACATAATAAAAAGAGTGATAGAAAGAGACAGAGACAGAAGAGAAAAACAGAAAAACAGAAAAGAGAGACAAACCAAAACAAGCTCATTAAATAACAGTATTTAGCAAGCTTACTTTAGTCTGACACAAGGTCATATTTACAGAGCATTCAATGGGAATCAAATCCAACGCACTGTTACTGATCCCTGTTGCGTGAGTTTGCTAATCTTTACAACACTTTTGCTAAATCTACATTACTTATCATTATTCATTCTTTCATTATGCAATCCTATCAGTTCGTCTCTAGATAACAGTATGTGTTTGTCAGTCCATGTGACTGTCTAATTCTTATGTTTATTTCTTTGATTCCCGTTTTCTTTATGCTATATTCCTGGATGGAATCTCTATTGACCAATTTTTTTAAAAAATCTCTGATCAACAATCACCTAAGTTTACTTACAATAAAGCCAGCGCCTCTTCGTCAAAGATTTCCGGTTCCGCCAGCGATGGCAATGTGCCATCTTGATCGTCCATGTCCATTGCATTTTGCATCTCAGCTTCCTGTTGCTGTTGTTGCATCAGCTGGCTGAGGCTTGTCACCGTATTCTGCTCCTCGATCGCCGACAGCAAAGGCGGTCGGGACACGTTTTTTGTGTACTGCATTTTGTCGATGGACGAAAACATATTCTCCATTTTCTTAGAATTGCGCCGCGCCATCGACATCCCTTCTCCGCTTTCGCCGCTGACTGGTTCTATCATAAACCTGCAATTAATACAGATAAAATTATTTTCATAATTTCCCGCAAAGAATACGTTAAAAAACATGTGCTATCTTCTTCTGCTGCTATGTGCTGCGTCCCTTTAGGGCATAGGCGATCATGGCTCTCCACAACTTTCTGTCCAATGTGGTTCTTAGTAGTTTTTCTACAGAAGAATTCTGAGTACACCGTCGACGGATCGTGTAAACAACGATAACATTTTTAAAGAAAATGGTAACGAAAAAAAAAACACGTATACTTAAGTGCGACTCGGTTGTGCCTCTGTCTGATAAATACTGTGAGGTGCTCGGTCCCGGGGAAGAGCAGTGCGAGGCTGGTGCCCGCCATTGCACTTTATAAGGCTAGATCGGTAGTCATACCGATACCAAAGCAAATGACGGTTGCAGGGGCTGGGCAATTTTTGTCCTTGGCCCGGATGTATGCGCTCGGGGTTCCCCACCCAGTCACATCTCGTGGGGAGACCAGGGTAAATAAAACTTAAGTGTCAAATGGAGATAGCTGAAATTTCTGGGACACATAATGAAGAAGGTGGGTTCAGAAAAATTTGACACTCACAGGACATACTGGAGGCAAAAGGGACAGAGAGAAGCTGCGGACCAACTACCTGACGAGCTTATGTGAATGGATGTCCTAACTTGCTTTTTATCAAAGGAAAACGACGGGTATAAGGATGGCTACCACTCTTAACCTGTCAAGGCGGTTCCTAGCTGTGAAGGTCTGAGCTGGTGGCACCACGGAATGTAGTTCGTCCGAACATTCACCATAGTAATTGTGGTATAGCAGTGAAAGGTTAGCAACGCTTCGTCTGTTGAGTAAGGGTCGTATATTGGTGAATAATTTATCACACACAAGACCGCTTAAGCGCTTTTGAACTCTGCTGTAATGTGCCTGTTACTTAGTTGTGTTCAGTCACTCTTAGAGTAAGTCCAGCTGCAGATTACTACTGTATTTTTTTCAGACGACCGTTACATACGGTTGTTGCTGTCTCCCCCAGTCCCACCTTCCTTTCTCACATTTATACACGTGCGAGCGAGTCCAGCTCGTTACTCGGAGTATAACATTACTATACTTTTGTACGTATTGGATATCATCAGCCACTCTTTTTCCTATTGAGCTGTGTCAGAGCAGTGATCAGCTGTCAGGCACTGGTCATCAAGATATTTGGAAATGCATCCATACACTGTAGTACCATCTCCATATATATTTACTAAAGATCTGAGAGTGTTCTTGGGCAGATCAATGATCTCGTAGATTTGTCTGACATTATGTTCAATACTCTCGTTACACTCATTACTCTCGTTATCATCATCACACATGAAAATAGCCTTTAAATGAATTAGTCTCATGTTATAAATAAATACTCAGTCAAAAATTATGCCTTCAGTGAACGATACAAGATGAAAGGTGTTACAAGAACTAACCTGGTTTGTTTGGGTTCTGCGTTTAATTGCTGAGAAGTAACAGGAGGAGGTGTCTCTGTTCCTGACAACGAACTCCGGGCATCTCGCTTGCGCCCCAAGGCACTGGGAAAACTAAATTTCCGATGAGGTCGGACTTTTTCTCTGCCCAAATCTCCACGGCCTTCGATGTCAGTATGAGCGCGACGTCGTCGTTCTATAGTATCCTCCGTAGTCCTTGTGGCCAGATCAGAGTCAGAGGACCAATTTGTTACTATGTTGGGCGTATCTAGCCTGGTTGAGCGGAGATCTGGAGGGTTCATGCCTGGAAGACCTGGAATACCGAGAAGTTGAGGTCCGCCATTCGGAACGCTCATAGCTCGATCCTCACGTTTTGGAAAGATGAGACATTCTGGTTGTTGATGCAGTTTTCTGATGGAAGAAAAGAAAACGCTTTGATATTAAACTAACAGTTGATTCATGAGATTATGGATAAGATATAAAGCAAATACATTAAATTTTTAATATTCTCTAATGAATACGTAGAGAAATATAAATAATTAAAATTACGTAGAGAAATCCATTGAAAATTATTTTCTTATAGAAATACAGGGTGCGATGTATAAATTGTTGTCTAAATCACTCAAAAATGAAAATAACACTGACATCTCATTTTAACAGATATATTTAACAAAATTACACAAAAATATCTTGAAATACTAAGGGGGTAAATTTATTTAGTAAAATCGCTATTGGCTTCAACCACGGCCTCCAGACGACTTCGGAATCTCTTGCAACTCTTCTGGGTGGTCTCCTTGCTTAAGTTGGTGAATGCTGCCATAATCCTTGCCTTCAGTTCATCTTTGGTGTTTTGGTCTTTCGCGCAACTGCGCCCCACACATAATAATCACGGGGATTGCGGTCTGGGGAGTTAGGTGGCCAAATGTAAGAGGTAATGTGGTCACAGAAATTGTCTGACAGGGTTCTCCTGCTTGTGTGGCATGGTGCAGAGTCCTGTTGCCAGACATAGGGTTTTCCAGCAGCCACCCTTTTGACCCAGGGCGGCACAAACTGCTCAAGGCACTTGATGTAAGCTTCCGTGTTGAGTCTGAGGCCCTCACCAAAAAATTCGGGAGTTCTCTTCTTATCAGAACGATCAGAGTGGGTTTTCCGAGCTGGCGTACCTCTGTAATCACCATTAAACTCATCCAACTCTTTCTGAATCCTCTGCACTGTCTTCAGATTGACAAGCAAGCACCCTGAAATGTTCGTATTGGAGCTTCCGGCGCGAATGCCAAGAAGTACAGCATGTCGTTTCCAAATTCCTGGTGGAGAGAATTGTGTCAAGGTGCTCATTTTCTCACAGTCGGTGCACAACTGACCCTACTATACTGTGCAGTTGATAAAATAAAAAAATAAACAAGGCGCATGCGCGAAATTAAAAATATGAAATGGCGATAATTTACCCATCACAACCTGTATATTGAAAATTATTTTAATATTTGCACGGGAACTGGTCATCGGCAAGAGGTCACGAGGGTGACATCATGTTCGCTTCAAGGGCGTTAGCAAAAGAGACATGAGGGCAATGAAGAGCTGGGAAGACGTTGCCAAGGATCACTGACGCTGGAGACGCGATTTACACCGAGGGCTGGAGCGAGGAGAGAAAAACGGAGGCTTGTCGCCGAAAAGAAGCGTGCTCGACGGAAAGAAAACAAGACGACACCGGGGGAAGAGCTTCATCACATGCATTTATTGCAATCGAGAGACTGTCACGCCTGTGTGTGCCTGTACAGTCATAAGAGATGCTGGCTTCGTCGCCATCAACAAACTGAGGTATAAATTTTGAGCGCAGATCCATTGTCTCCCAAGACCAATGGATGCTACTTCCATATTTTAATATTATCTGATTATATAATCTGGGATATCGAGTTTGTTTTTTTGGCAGAGTTGGGGTTGGGTTTAAATTTTTAAAATTACAAATAATAATTTATAGAATATATATAATCAAGTAATTAACTAGTTAGCATGCGCCAATACAATATTCTAAACATTTTTTTTTTTTTGGCGGGAGGGAGTGTTAATTTATGAGGAGAATTCTTAAATGTGAGACAGAAATCAGAAGGGGCATTGGAATAGCGAAAGATTGGAACACAATAAGTTCCATACACAACGAGGTCAGAACTCCCATATAGACGAAGACGGAAATGATTTTATCTGAGTCTGAAGTGTTTGTGTTTTTATGAGCAGTAGTAAAATCTAGAAAGTAAAATCTTCAAAACGGCTACCCACTGACAAAAAGGAAATACAGTATAGATATATAAATAAATGAAAACCGTAGGGAAGTTTTGCCACTTGGTCGGAAGTTAGAAATTTCCGCTTGTATGTTTTGTGAGTGTCAAATTCTCTACGTCCATTTTCTTCATTTTATGTCCCATAAATTCCAACTGTCCTTGTTGTGCCTATTTTTCTTAAAACTTACTCGTTGCTCACTTTTCCTGTACGTGTTATTCTGTCGTTTCAAATCTCGGCCTCTGTGAAGAAATTGTCCAGTATTCACTGCTCTTTTGAAGATTATATATGACAGAGCAGATCGGTGCTGTTTTTTCTAAGGATATTTTATTTCTTTTTAATATATTGCTTAGCTTCTGGAAGGCATATTTCTCTAATCCTAAGTGTCTTCGGATTTATGCTTTACATTTTATGCTATTTGTGACTTTTGCTTCTTCTTCTTCTTTCTAATGTGTCCTTTCAGGATGTTGGTGATCATCGCTCTCACTTGTAGCTAGTAGTATTTTTTTCTTTTTGTTATCTCTCTTAAACTTCGTTCTACCATCCATGTACACAAGCCCGCTAGAGAGGTCATACATCGTTTTCCTCTGTCCCTCTTGCCTTCAGTCTGTCCTGTGGATATCAATTTTTCCAAACCCTCTTTCCTCATTATGTGCCATAGAAAAATTTACCGGTCTCTTTCTGATGTTAATTATAAGTATCCTTTTTGTTTTCATTTTCTCTAAAGCTTCGTAACAGTTCATTACTCTTTTCAAATTTTCTAACGAAATTTCTGTTTCTTAATACTTTGCTTAACTTTTGGAAGGCATCTTTTGCTATTCCCAATGTGCCTCCGGATTTCGGTGTCGCACTTTCCGCCCTCTGTTTAAAGACTTCCCAGATATTTCAATAGTTGTACTCTTTTGAGTTTGGTATGCTGAATTTGTAATTTGCCTGTCGGAGTGCTCCTTTTGCTAACAGTCATGGATTCTGTCTTCTTGCAATTGAAGATTAGTCATTTATTTTCGTTTTCTTTCATTACTTCCTGTAAGCAATGTCGGGTATGACGATAAACTACATCCGGCGACAAGGCCTCTGATCGGGAGATTGGAAGTTTTGAGGAACGTGAAAGCACCTCTTAATTGCTGTTGTTCTCAGGTCCACTCTGATCCGGGGTGGTAGCACCTGTTAGGGTCCACGTTATAGGCAAATCGCCCCCCCCCCAAAAAAAGAACACTATGAAATTATAAAATACCAGCAATACATTTTTATAGTAAATTAACAATTTTATAGCAAAATGACCAACAATGAATTTTTATAGCAAAATGACCAACAATAAATTTTTATAGCAAAATGACCAACAATAAATTTTATCTGTAGTTGAAGCCATAAAATTGTGTTGAAAATATTTAGATTCCAGCATTAAATAACCCATAGAGGTGTTGATATGCCGCTAAAAAATAAACAAACAAAGTAACCAGCATCCTGTAGGAGTTCTTGTAGTTTTCTTTGTGTATCTGCTAGCAGCAATGTTTCATCCCCATATCGTTAAGATTATGATCGCCAATAATGAATCCTGGTAGGACTTGTAATTCTGTCGGTATCGCCTCACTGTATAGGTTGAATAAGCCCGGTGAGAAGACGCATCCTTGTCTTACACACCTTTCTATTTTTTTATATTTACTGAATTCATTTTCTATCCGTATGCAGGCGGTTTGCTGCCAGTACAGGTTCTCTACGTCTACGCCAGATTATTACATTTCTGTATCTGTTTGATTTTGTTGTGCCTAATACATATCATCTTGCATTGTCTTTTTTGCTAATAACCCTCCCTTCTCCCATCTTACAGTTAATAAAGAGTCCCCTTTGCTTTCCTTTACTACCTTATATAAGAGTACTTTATTTTTCCTTCTAAGTTTGCTACCAACAGTGTTATCCCCGTGTTTTATGTGGATGACATTATGTCTGCCAATAATAATGTAAACATAAATGCAACCCTCACCCAAGCTTTTCCTCGACCGGCCAATGATTACCCCCCACGATTCACTTTGATCTCGTCGGTGTGCGCCGAAAACTGGGAAAGGGCCCGATGCATGCTTACAAGGAAACACACGATGAAAGACAAACGCCACATCGAGAAATAAGAACGCGAACCTTGTTTCCCATATTATATGTAGGCGTTTAATTTAGGGTTCCGCCTGCTCGTCCGGGTAGGTAGTTATGGAGGTGATACTTAGGACAACTTCTGCCATGTCATCTCTTTTCCCCACAAACTACTCGGCCATCCACACATGCCGACATTTTTTTTTTTTTGGCGGGAGGGAGTGTTAATTTATGAGGAGAATTCTTAAATGTGAGACAGAAATCAGAAGGGGCATTGGAATAGCGAAAGATTGGAACACAATAAGTTCCATACACAACGAGGTCAGAACTCCCATATAGACGAAGACGGAAATGATTTTATCTGAGTCTGAAGTGTTTGTGTTTTTATGAGCAGTAGTAAAATCTAGAAAGTAAAATCTTCAAAACGGCTACCCACTGACAAAAAGGAAATACAGTATAGATATATAAATAATTGAAAACCGTAGGGAAGTTTTGCCACTTGGTCGGAAGTTAGAAATTTCCGCTTGTATGTTTTGTGAGTGTCAAATTCTCTACGTCCATTTTCTTCATTTTATGTCCCATAAATTCCAACTGTCCTTGTTGTGCCTATTTTTCTTAAAACTTACTCGTTGCTCACTTTTCCTGTACGTGTTATTCTGTCGTTTCAAATCTCGGCCTCTGTGAAGAAATTGTCCAGTATTCACTGCTCTTTTGAAGATTATATATGACAGAGCAGATCGGTGCTGTTTTTTCTAAGGATATTTTATTTCTTTTTAATATATTGCTTAGCTTCTGGAAGGCATATTTCTCTAATCCTAAGTGTCTTCGGATTTATGCTTTACATTTTATGCTATTTGTGACTTTTGCTTCTTCTTCTTCTTTCTAATGTGTCCTTTCAGGATGTTGGTGATCATCGCTCTCACTTGTAGCTAGTAGTATTTTTTTCTTTTTGTTATCTCTCTTAAACTTCGTTCTACCATCCATGTACACAAGCCCGCTAGAGAGGTCATACATCGTTTTCCTCTGTCCCTCTTGCCTTCAGTCTGTCCTGTGGATATCAATTTTTCCAAACCCTCTTTCCTCATTATGTGCCATAGAAAAATTTACCGGTCTCTTTCTGATGTTAATTATAAGTATCCTTTTTGTTTTCATTTTCTCTAAAGCTTCGTAACAGTTCATTACTCTTTTCAAATTTTCTAACGAAATTTCTGTTTCTTAATACTTTGCTTAACTTTTGGAAGGCATCTTTTGCTATTCCCAATGTGCCTCCGGATTTCGGTGTCGCACTTTCCGCCCTCTGTTTAAAGACTTCCCAGATATTTCAATAGTTGTACTCTTTTGAGTTTGGTATGCTGAATTTGTAATTTGCCTGTCGGAGTGCTCCTTTTGCTAACAGTCATGGATTCTGTCTTCTTGCAATTGAAGATTAGTCATTTATTTTCGTTTTCTTTCATTACTTCCTGTAAGCAATGTCGGGTATGACGATAAACTACATCCGGCGACAAGGCCTCTGATCGGGAGATTGGAAGTTTTGAGGAACGTGAAAGCACCTCTTAATTGCTGTTGTTCTCAGGTCCACTCTGATCCGGGGTGGTAGCACCTGTTAGGGTCCACGTTATAGGCAAATCGCCCCCCCCCCCAAAAAAAGAACACTATGAAATTATAAAATACCAGCAATACATTTTTATAGTAAATTAACAATTTTATAGCAAAATGACCAACAATGAATTTTTATAGCAAAATGACCAACAATAAATTTTTATAGCAAAATGACCAACAATAAATTTTATCTGTAGTTGAAGCCATAAAATTGTGTTGAAAATATTTAGATTCCAGCATTAAATAACCCATAGAGGTGTTGATATGCCGCTAAAAAATAAACAAACAAAGTAACCAGCATCCTGTAGGAGTTCTTGTAGTTTTCTTTGTGTATCTGCTAGCAGCAATGTTTCATCCCCATATCGTTAAGATTATGATCGCCAATAATGAATCCTGGTAGGACTTGTAATTCTGTCGGTATCGCCTCACTGTATAGGTTGAATAAGCCCGGTGAGAAGACGCATCCTTGTCTTACACACCTTTCTATTTTTTTATATTTACTGAATTCATTTTCTATCCGTATGCAGGCGGTTTGCTGCCAGTACAGGTTCTCTACGTCTACGCCAGATTATTACATTTCTGTATCTGTTTGATTTTGTTGTGCCTAATACATATCATCTTGCATTGTCTTTTTTGCTAATAACCCTCCCTTCTCCCATCTTACAGTTAATAAAGAGTCCCCTTTGCTTTCCTTTACTACCTTATATAAGAGTACTTTATTTTTCCTTCTAAGTTTGCTACCAACAGTGTTATCCCCGTGTTTTATGTGGATGACATTATGTCTGCCAATAATAATGTAAACATAAATGCAACCCTCACCCAAGCTTTTCCTCGACCGGCCAATGATTACCCCCCACGATTCACTTTGATCTCGTCGGTGTGCGCCGAAAACTGGGAAAGGGCCCGATGCATGCTTACAAGGAAACACACGATGAAAGACAAACGCCACATCGAGAAATAAGAACGCGAACCTTGTTTCCCATATTATATGTAGGCGTTTAATTTAGGGTTCCGCCTGCTCGTCCGGGTAGGTAGTTATGGAGGTGATACTTAGGACAACTTCTGCCATGTCATCTCTTTTCCCCACAAACTACTCGGCCATCCACACATGCCGACATTTTTTTTTTTTTGGCGGGAGGGAGTGTTAATTTATGAGGAGAATTCTTAAATGTGAGACAGAAATCAGAAGGGGCATTGGAATAGCGAAAGATTGGAACACAATAAGTTCCATACACAACGAGGTCAGAACTCCCATATAGACGAAGACGGAAATGATTTTATCTGAGTCTGAAGTGTTTGTGTTTTTATGAGCAGTAGTAAAATCTAGAAAGTAAAATCTTCAAAACGGCTACCCACTGACAAAAAGGAAATACAGTATAGATATATAAATAATTGAAAACCGTAGGGAAGTTTTGCCACTTGGTCGGAAGTTAGAAATTTCCGCTTGTATGTTTTGTGAGTGTCAAATTCTCTACGTCCATTTTCTTCATTTTATGTCCCATAAATTCCAACTGTCCTTGTTGTGCCTATTTTTCTTAAAACTTACTCGTTGCTCACTTTTCCTGTACGTGTTATTCTGTCGTTTCAAATCTCGGCCTCTGTGAAGAAATTGTCCAGTATTCACTGCTCTTTTGAAGATTATATATGACAGAGCAGATCGGTGCTGTTTTTTCTAAGGATATTTTATTTCTTTTTAATATATTGCTTAGCTTCTGGAAGGCATATTTCTCTAATCCTAAGTGTCTTCGGATTTATGCTTTACATTTTATGCTATTTGTGACTTTTGCTTCTTCTTCTTCTTTCTAATGTGTCCTTTCAGGATGTTGGTGATCATCGCTCTCACTTGTAGCTAGTAGTATTTTTTTCTTTTTGTTATCTCTCTTAAACTTCGTTCTACCATCCATGTACACAAGCCCGCTAGAGAGGTCATACATCGTTTTCCTCTGTCCCTCTTGCCTTCAGTCTGTCCTGTGGATATCAATTTTTCCAAACCCTCTTTCCTCATTATGTGCCATAGAAAAATTTACCGGTCTCTTTCTGATGTTAATTATAAGTATCCTTTTTGTTTTCATTTTCTCTAAAGCTTCGTAACAGTTCATTACTCTTTTCAAATTTTCTAACGAAATTTCTGTTTCTTAATACTTTGCTTAACTTTTGGAAGGCATCTTTTGCTATTCCCAATGTGCCTCCGGATTTCGGTGTCGCACTTTCCGCCCTCTGTTTAAAGACTTCCCAGATATTTCAATAGTTGTACTCTTTTGAGTTTGGTATGCTGAATTTGTAATTTGCCTGTCGGAGTGCTCCTTTTGCTAACAGTCATGGATTCTGTCTTCTTGCAATTGAAGATTAGTCATTTATTTTCGTTTTCTTTCATTACTTCCTGTAAGCAATGTCGGGTATGACGATAAACTACATCCGGCGACAAGGCCTCTGATCGGGAGATTGGAAGTTTTGAGGAACGTGAAAGCACCTCTTAATTGCTGTTGTTCTCAGGTCCACTCTGATCCGGGGTGGTAGCACCTGTTAGGGTCCACGTTATAGGCAAATCGCCCCCCCCCCAAAAAAAGAACACTATGAAATTATAAAATACCAGCAATACATTTTTATAGTAAATTAACAATTTTATAGCAAAATGACCAACAATGAATTTTTATAGCAAAATGACCAACAATAAATTTTTATAGCAAAATGACCAACAATAAATTTTATCTGTAGTTGAAGCCATAAAATTGTGTTGAAAATATTTAGATTCCAGCATTAAATAACCCATAGAGGTGTTGATATGCCGCTAAAAAATAAACAAACAAAGTAACCAGCATCCTGTAGGAGTTCTTGTAGTTTTCTTTGTGTATCTGCTAGCAGCAATGTTTCATCCCCATATCGTTAAGATTATGATCGCCAATAATGAATCCTGGTAGGACTTGTAATTCTGTCGGTATCGCCTCACTGTATAGGTTGAATAAGCCCGGTGAGAAGACGCATCCTTGTCTTACACACCTTTCTATTTTTTTATATTTACTGAATTCATTTTCTATCCGTATGCAGGCGGTTTGCTGCCAGTACAGGTTCTCTACGTCTACGCCAGATTATTACATTTCTGTATCTGTTTGATTTTGTTGTGCCTAATACATATCATCTTGCATTGTCTTTTTTGCTAATAACCCTCCCTTCTCCCATCTTACAGTTAATAAAGAGTCCCCTTTGCTTTCCTTTACTACCTTATATAAGAGTACTTTATTTTTCCTTCTAAGTTTGCTACCAACAGTGTTATCCCCGTGTTTTATGTGGATGACATTATGTCTGCCAATAATAATGTAAACATAAATGCAACCCTCACCCAAGCTTTTCCTCGACCGGCCAATGATTACCCCCCACGATTCACTTTGATCTCGTCGGTGTGCGCCGAAAACTGGGAAAGGGCCCGATGCATGCTTACAAGGAAACACACGATGAAAGACAAACGCCACATCGAGAAATAAGAACGCGAACCTTGTTTCCCATATTATATGTAGGCGTTTAATTTAGGGTTCCGCCTGCTCGTCCGGGTAGGTAGTTATGGAGGTGATACTTAGGACAACTTCTGCCATGTCATCTCTTTTCCCCACAAACTACTCGGCCATCCACACATGCCGACGTGGTGGCTGGCAATACGAAATCGAAATCGAGACTTCAGAAACGGACGACGGACACCTCCGTCTCCCGTCAAGGGCGGAACAGAACTCTCCCCAAACCTAAGCATGACAATAAATATAGACCAGCACACGGATGCACCTTGCTTCCGGTTTTGTTGCCACTTGATCTCCAAAAATTGTTTTACATCACATTCCTCTTCGTTTAAAGTGGATGCTGCCTAGAAGATCGAACATCAAAAGAAAACACCCGCTGGTCTGTCAAACAGAAATACTTGGGACCGAGTTTAAATAACCTTTTCCCTTCCTATGTGGGTGTCCATAATATCACAATAAAGCCTAATAGGTCTTCGCGGAACCAAAATTTGAATGTTGCTGCTAGAGCGGCCAAATTGTGATCCTTTAGACGTCACGCTAATTCACATATATATTTTTCTTTACTATCACGTGAACTACTTATTCAAAATGGGGTCGCCCGTGTTTGATCACTGGCGATCTGTGTTCAAACTCCAGCGTCGGCAGCGACACTTTATTTCTATGTAACACTCTACAAGCTTTTCAGTAACTTTAAGGATTTTTTTTTAGCAACCTATAGATATATTCACGTTGATTTCAATATTAATTTTGGAAACTTGAAAATCATGTCCAAAATTGAATAGTACGGCCCTATGGGCTATATAGCAGGTTCTTCGTTTGAGATGCTAATTACTCAAGTCTATTTCCAAATTAAAGTCTATATAAACGGAGTACGCATACGCAGAAACCAGTAGCGTTCGGGAGAGTTACCCAGATATTTTCAGAGCACGTGCTTCACAGAGAAAACCGACAACCCCACTTTTCATTGTTCATTAAAGAAAAATCCGCTGTAGAAGTTATTCGCTGCTAAAATGTTAGCATTCCCGCATTTCTTAACAAATAGACGTCCCTCGGTGCCTCAAGGATAGAAAAGGGGTAATCGTGAGGAAACAGCCCCTCAACAATTGTACGAATTTTACATTTCCCCTTTAATTAAAGTGTTGAAACTTTTAAACGATGTCCTTTGGCATGTTTACGCCATTTTCAGCAAGGTCGTTGAAGAAACAGCACGATCAAAAAATCGCCCAGATCAACAAAGCCACGGCCTGTCATGGGTGGATAATGGACTGTGCTGAACATTCATTTTTGGCGCGTAAACAACAGTAAAGGAAATTAAACACGAGCTACCATTATTCAAGTGTAACCTCCTCCCTGGTATGATATTCGAAACCTAAACAGGTGTGGTGTATTTGGGGACCAGAAAAAGTACGTGTTATGTCTGGTGGTTACGGCCAGGGGGCGGGTTATGCCAGATATGACTGCAATATTCAATGGACGGATGAATAGTAGATTTGTAAATGTGAAAGATGGATTCTGACGAGAAAAATTGTCTGGTGGACACAGTGAAACAACTTTTCCTTTCAGTGAACTTGTTTTCTATCCGCATACAAGTTATTTATTCCCAGTAATTACTAAGAATTACTATATATTCCCGATATAAATCAAGCATTCCTAGGATTTCAAGTAGGTCTTTCTGTCATACTTTAGCAAGTACTCATGCATAATCTATGAAACAAGTAGAGATCTTCCTACATTTATTAAGCGGTGCCGACAAAAAGTTTATTTTGTAATAATTCATGAATTTATTGATTTGGATTGATTTACTTTTATGGCTTATCAACCCTTTGCAGGTTATTTAAAGCCAGAAAATATTTTGAGATTGTAAAAAAATTGGGGGTCGATAATAATGTTTTACTGATACAAGTCATACTAATTAACCCATAACTGGGGGAGATTAGGTGGATTCAAACCTTTCCGTAATGTAAGTAAATATAACAAACCCGATTTGAAATGGAACACGCCTCTCCGTTATTATTACATTACGCGAACATCCCAACTTACCACAGGTGGTATTCCCATACGGTCACCCATCTCGATACTGACCACTCTCGACGTTGACTTAACTTCGGTAGTCGTACGAGAACCGGTGCGTCAATGTGATGTGGCCGCAAGCCCAGTATTTACAGAAAATATCTTTTCTATTTGATAATATTTTGTGTATGTTTAATATGTTTGACGCGTATTTATTTTCATTTTATTGCACTTGCTTGTGTCGCTTTGTTGTTTTAGCGTCGCTAACTTTCCATTCTTTAGGGATAATATAAACATGGCTAGTGTTGGAGCAATGAATTAGAAAATGTGATGTCTATTCTTTACTTACGTCATTGAATGTCTCCGTGAAAAAAGACTAAGAAGAGATCCGGCAACAGTACTTGAAACCGAGCTGCGACGAGTGGGGGCTTCCCCCAGATCATTGACAATCCGCTGCTCTTCAATACTAGGTTTTCTGAAATAAAAAATAGAAGACATTGATTTGGTTTACGAAAAACACGCATGCGTCTCCAGATTACTCACGCATGCGCACCATCACAGTTTTTTATTTTATTTTAAGTACATTCATGCGACAAACATAAACTGCGCCTCTTACTGCTCAGACATCATCCGCTTTCAGTAACCCTATACATTTAGTGTCCTTTTGGGCCTGGTATAGGGTGAATATTAGTGGAAAAAAAACTTACGCGATATTGTAAGTAGATCCGAGGAAATTGGGGCGTTTGGAAGCATACGATGCCTCAGTGTAAGGCAGCTCTTCGACATTTTCATTCCAGTACATATCCCGAATCAATGGCGGATGCTTACCGTAACACTGGTCGATCAGAGCCATTGAAACCTACAAAAAACATAGGCAGAGAAAGATACGAAAGATTAACTATTTATATAAACGAAATTTCTGTCTATAATTTTTAAAGAGGATTCAGTCCTGAGCTATCATTGGGCTTTCCTCGTGCTGAAATAACTGGGATGATCGGGATGCGAATCTAATTTTAGGGGCGTAACACTAAAATGAGAGGGATCTTAATAATCAAGAGCAAGCAATTTTTCTCTATCCCTTAATAAGGTTTGGGCCGAGAAATCTTTTAAAGGGCCAAAAATCACGAAATTATTAAACTGGGTGGTCTGATAAGCTCTGAAGTGGGGTCATTAAAATATTAAAAAAGAATGAATCTAAATAAATAAGCGGCAAATTCTGTCCGTGTGTCTGAAATCCTTAATCCTCTAACTCGGACTACACTCACTCTACGTAGACATGGATCTTTTTGGAATCAGGATGATCCCAGGATTGAAAATCTGCCCATTCATCTCGTGCTTGAACATCCAGCATTGGGATTAGTCTCCGGATAAGGAGAGAACAGTTTAAAATTCAAATTAAACTAACTGAAAAAGAATTATTGATTTTAAATGTCTTTAATTTATACTGAGTTTAAAGAAACACGAAAACTTTGTGAATTTAAACATTTTGGTTTTAAATTCGATTTTAAAATACCTCCAAACCTTTGCGAATTCAGGAAATCAATTTTGATTCTTCCCAACGTCAATAAATCAGAGGTTTCGTGATGTGGGGTTTTGAAGATCCGCAGAGTTTGTGATTTATTTTGAAGAACTCAATTTTCGGACTGAATTCGAATTTCAGTCCAAATCGGTTTTTGGGCCGGAATTAAACTTATAACCCGAATCAGAGTTCAAGTGAGCTTTTCAAGTTCCATGGAATAAAATGAGGAATTCAAAGTGATTTCTTTAAAATTACCATTGCTGTTTTCTAAGCTGGGCCACAGATCACTTCAGTTTTGAGCCGGAGTTGATGATATTTAGTGTTGATTTTTTTTTTTTTTTTTCATAATGCTTCCATGATTTTTAGCCTTTTTTTACACGTGAACGAGGCTATTACTGTCTACGAATATGTTGCGGATAGAGTTTGCTTGGTTTTCGTGTGTATTTGAATATTTGAGCTATAATCAGAGAGATGTAAGTTGAGTCTTCTTGTTAGGCATGTAGTGGTATGTCCAATATAATTATTCATGAATTTGGCTGCTATATATATATTTGTATAAATAATTGTACCCTTGAACAACATATAGTTTTGTACTACTTTCAGCCCTGAAGATGATTTTGGAAGAAGACCGAAAGTACTTGGGAAATGAAAACAAAAGAAATTTAAACAGCTACAGCACATTTCTCTCATCTTTTAATATCAATACACGGAAGGTTATTCGTGAGTATGAACGGATTTTGCTAAAAAATTAGCAGACATAATGTCTGTAATTTATTCAATCAGACATGCCTAACAGAGAATTTGCTGCCTAAATACACAAATATATATGTGTGTGTGTGTGTGTGTGTGTGTGTGTGTGTGTGTGTGTGTGTGTGTGTGTGTGTGTGTGTGTAAAAGAACGAAGAGTAAAATTTCCGCGTTCAGAACATTAATTTAAAACAGGGCTCAATACGAAGGTAGAACAATAAATACTTATTTTTATGCACTGTTACATTAGAACATGTGCATACCCACTACAAAACTGTACAACTTGTTTCAAAGTTAAAAAGTAACGTTTCTTCAGGTTGGTAATCACGATGGTACTGAAGAAACGTTACTTTTTAACGTTAAAACAAGATGTACAGTTTTGTAGTGGGTATGTACATGTTCTAATGTAACAGTGCATAATATATATATATATATATATATATATATATATATATATATATATATATATAAGATGTCTTTTACAGTGTATAGCTCGTCAACTTGCTTTCTTTTCAGATTTACACGTTAGTATTACTAATATCATTCAGATTTAGAAAATGCTGATTGCTGACTGTGGTTCAATTGTGTCGTGTTGCCAGCAATGTCTGGCCCATAACGGAGATCAATTTGAAAATATGCGATGATAAAATAAAAGGCATTTATAATTAAATACTGTCTTCATATGTATTATTTAAATTCATATGTATTATATATATTCATATATATATATATATATATATATATATATATATATATATATATATATATATATATATATATATATATGTAGATATATGTATATATACGTATATACACGTATATATATGTATATATGTATATATATGTACATGTATATATATATGTATATATATTCATATATATATATATATGTATATATATATATATATACATATATATTCATATGTATTCATATGTATTATTTAAATTAGATATAGTTCTAGTTGTTTGAATTATTACTTGAGAAAGCTTCAAAATGTGTATTTCTTTTTTAATCAATCTCACCCCAAGCAAGGCAGTAAAGCCAGAAAGACACAAGTGGTTACTGGGTGTGGAAGAATTAGGAACAGAAACATTTAAAATGAGCAGGAAGAGAAACGACTAATCAGGAGGACGATAGATATCGATTGACATTGCATTTAAATTTTTGGAAATTAAGGTTGGCTGGAAAGCATGGTGCCGGACATTTTTTTTAGACACCCAGTATATAGATAAAAACTTATGACAGATAATTATAGTTAAGTTATTATAATTAATGTGCAGTACCCCTTCAGGACGTAGGCGATCATGGCTCTCCACAATTTCCTGTCTTTTATAATACTTTGTAATATTTTTTCTGTTCTCTCTCTCTCTCTCTCTCTCTCTCTCTCTCTCTCTCTCTCTCTCTCTCTCTCTCTCTCTCTCTCCTAATCTCTGTTCGGCAAGGAATATCTAGAAAAATCTTTTATATGTTGAAATATTTTATCTTTTACGTTTTGCGTAAATCATGCCGGACTATTTCTGATATTTTTTGAAATGTAGAATTATTTCGTGTATACTGTAAATACAAAGTGTGCTTATATATGTGTATGCATGGGGCTGTTTAAAAGTGAGAGAGAGAGAGAGAGAAAAGAGAGAGAGAGAGACCGACAGAGTAATAACAACTGTATATAGAAATAAGGTGTCGTTCTTACCGCTGTGTGCCTGTCTAACAACCAATTGATGTCGTAGTCGTCGTCATCCTCCCCGAACGGGTTTATAAGTTGTTCAGCAACCTACAGAGGTAAAAATAAAAAAAATAAAATAAAGTAAACACCGATCGGATATTTGCTAATTTAAGTTGTTTAAAATTTTTTAAATTTTATTTTGATCTTCTTGTAAATTTTATGGTCATCAAGTCGTATGAACTTTGTCGTGCACATATTTATTCGGTCGAGTTAGCTGGGACATTCGTAAGTCTATCACGTCAACCATCACGGTCCTGCATCAAGGCCGGAAGGTCATTAGGGAAACATAACATAGCTGGTCCATGCAGGTGGTTTCTGACCGACCAATTCGTCTTGCTCTATGGCTAAATTTCCAGAACAGTAGATCACTCGCGAGTTCTTCCTTTGTTCGCAAGCAGTGCCCTACAAAACGAATTCTATGTTCGCGTAAGATTGTATGACTAGCAGGGATTGGTCCATAGAACTGTGATTTAATTGGATGTTGTCTCCAGGGCATGTTAAGTATAGCTCTCAGTATCCGAGTGTAGGTTTCATCAAGCTTAGACTGTAGGGTTTTAGTTGATATCCAGACAGTGGCACCATACAATAACACCGCATCTACAGTGACTCGAAAGAATCTCCGATGAGCTTGTCTTGTAGATCAAATTTCCAGATTGCATCCATTTTATTCAAGGAGGTCCAGTTATTCGAATTTTCACATCCTTTTCAGTAGAATTTATATCGCTTCCTATGTATGTAAAAAAATTCGACAGATTTTATCGATTCACCTGAGATAGTTTGTACTGAGCCTTACTGATTGAAGTTTGTGAATTCAGTTTTAGAGGCATTGACATAGAGACCAACGTAATTGGTAGCATTTTCTATATTATGTAGGATTACTTTGACATTGGTAATGGTGTTTGTAGTGATAGCTAGGTCATCGGCATAGTAAATATCTCTAAACCTTTTTGCAAGATATCTACTTGAGACTCTTGGTGATGAAGTAAAACCTAAGAGATGTTAAATTCAGGTTATTTAAAGAAGTATTTATTTTTATTCGGTCGAGTTAGCTGGGACATTCATGAGTCTATAACGCCAAACATCACCGTCCTGCATCAAGGTCGAAATGTAATCAGGGTAACATTGTGCGTCTTAACATTGCTGATCAATATAAGGGGTTGCTGGGCGACCAACTCGTCTTGCTCCAGAACAGTACATCCCTCGCGAGTTCTTGTTTTGTTCGCCAGCATGTCCTGCAAAGCGCATTCTGCCTTCGCGTAAGATTATAGAAATATCAGAGATGGGTCCATAGGGGCGTAGTTTAGTTAGATGCCGTCTTCAAGAGATGTTAAATATAGCTCTCAGCATCCAAGTGTAGGTCCCATCAACCTTAGACTCTAGGGTTTTAGTTAATGTCCAGGCAATGGCTTCATACATTAAAACCGTCGCTACAGTGCCGCGAAAGAAGCTCTGCATGAAGTTGCATGATCAGATTTTCTGATCATATCTATTTTATTCAAGGGGGCCCAGGCTTTAGCTATGAGAATTTTCACACTCTTTTTCATTACAATGTATCTCACTTCCTAGGTATGTAAAAGACTGATTCACCTGAGGCAGGCAGTCAGGTGTAAATGGCATAATTGCATGATAAACACGCAAATACTCAACGGAAACTACACTTTTTGCACTTTTAATAATCGTTTCCGAAATCTTGTCTTTGTCGTTCTGTGAGACGAGTTCGAATTACACAGACTTTCGCGAAAATACCCTTGAGAAATGTATGAATCCATTTCTGACCCCAGCTATGGGTTAAATATCAGGGCAACCTGCACAGTCTAGCCTTGTTTGACTATTATAGGAGAAGGACAACTTTGAATTCAAAATCGTATATGGCAGGTGTGGATCATTTACTTGAAATGTAACTAAGGTTCGCTCAGCATATATATATATAAACCACAGGTTGGTTCTGTGGGTGGTGAATAAACAAAAATGTACTTGGGAAACATGTATGTTTGGAGACCAGTAGCCATGCCAAAGATGAGAAATCACTCTGATTTGGGACGTGCCTTCAGATCAAGACAGTCCTGATGATGATGATGTCTTTGCCATTATTGATTTCCCTTCTCTTACAAGGCTTCAAACGATATTTTTTTAACTTACTTTCGGTGTTTGTTGTACCCAGTTTTAGAATTTGCTTAGGCTGTGATTGTTTTCCTTTCTTTCTTTCTTTCTTTCACTTTAGCTGCTTTCTATCTAAAAGTCCAATAGAAACACTGGGAAAGGCGTTAATGTCTCGCGTTAGCTGGATTAACGCGAGAACAAATGAGATTATGTCCGCTCAAACACCTATGCTCACTGAATACAATAAGTGAATCTTATTGAGGATCCGTGAAAAGACACACTTCTGTACGCCTATCCATTTTTCAGCAAGACTCCATTAAGGTAAGTCTGTGTACTATTTGACACTTACAATCACAATGACCAGTCTAACAGCAAAATTCCTTTTATAATTTTACATTAGGAATAGTCGAATTATAAGCGGGGTTTTTATTTGGTTTTAGTATATACAATCATATATATATATTATATGCGCAGTACTTAGTGTAAAGTGCTCAATATCTGTGATAGAGCTAACATATTCAGTGGTATGGATATTAGTTTGTGAGCCTGTTTATATGGGTTCATATGTGTGTGTGACCTGGAGTGCATGAACCTGTGTGCATGTGTGTCTATGTATGTGGGAGTGTCATCCCAAACAAAGACGGTAGAAAATTCCCACACATTACCAAACATAACCAAATACAAATAAACATAAATAGATCCATTTTTAAAAAAATAAACCAGTTTGTCTGATGATCGCAAAAGCGTGAAACCCAGGGTCACAAACTAATATCCATACAAATGAATATATATATATATATATATATATATATATATATATATATATATATATATATGAAGAAATATAGTCTTAAAGTGTGCTATATTTATGGGATAAAGTGCTCAATATCAGAGATAGAGCGTGTGTAAATATAAAAGTTGACATGGAAGTCAGCACTTAGAGGCGACAGTCTGTTTCATGCTAGTGCAATCGTCAGGCGACTAGTGCTGTTATTTTTCTCGGCTATTTATATAAGGGTCAGTGGTGCATTATGGGTAGTCTATTTTGGCGGTTACTTTTACCGGAAGTCGCTTATTTGTTTATTTATTTATGTCAAATTATTTTGCTTGTTTTTTTGTTTGTTTTGTTTTGTTTTTTTT
This sequence comes from Acanthosepion esculentum, assembly GCA_964036315.1. NCBI lineage: Eukaryota > Metazoa > Mollusca > Cephalopoda > Sepiida > Sepiidae > Acanthosepion > Acanthosepion esculentum. The sequence goes on along the minus strand of OZ038485.1, from coordinate 33,324,960 downwards.
TATCTTGTATTTTTATTTTTTTATTTTGATCGGTGTTTTTGGTTAACGTCGTAAAAATTTGTTTATATAGCTTATTGTTGGTAGTCTATAATGGCCATCATTTATCGGAAGTCGCTTGTTCGCTTATTTATTTGGGTCAAATTGTTTTGCTTGTTTTTATTTATTTTCATTTTGCCACTTCCTACAATTAGACATAAAAGAATTTTACCCATCAATAACAGACCGTACATTAGATAATGCCATCAACTTAGCTCAGGAACAAATAATAATAAAACCAAACGAAATCGACATCATTAAGCACTCCCGTAAATCATTATTATTTCACCATGAAGAAGCATGGATAAAGAAAGATGGGATATTTGACACTACAATGGGAAGCTTTGACGGTGCAAGGACATGTGAAATCGTAGGTATTTACTTACTACACGAACTAAGCAAAATAATAGATAGAAATGACACAGGGCTCTACAGGGATGACGGTCTCATAATCTTAAGAAACTGCAACAAACAAAACACAGATAAAACTAGAAAAGCAATAATTAAAATTTTCAAAAATAACGGATTCGAGATAGATATAAAAACTAACCTAAACGAAGTAGATTTTCTAGATGTTGCCTTCAACCTAAGAAAAGGCACACACAAACCATACAGAAAACCGAATGATAAACCACAGTACATACACATATACTCCAACCACCCGCCTTCTATAATCAAACAGATGCCTAAATCGATTAACCGCAGGCTTTCCGACAATTCTTCCGATGAATTTATATTTAACAAAGCTAAGAAAGACTACGAAACAGCCCTAAAAGATAGCGGATTCCCAGCAACACTCACATACTCGCCACAGAACACAAAAAAGACCAACAGGAAAAGAAATATCATATGGTTCAACCCACCGTACAGCAAAAACGTAAAAACAAACATAGGAAAAATATTCTTCAAACTTTTACACAAACACTTCCCGGAATCAAGCACCCTACACAAAATATTCAACAAAAACACAGTAAAAATCAGCTACAGTTGCACCGAGAACATGGCACAAATAATAAAAAAGCACAACAAGAAAATTATTAACAAACCACACGAACAAATTAAACCCACGTGCAACTGCAGAATAAAAAACGAATGTCCCTTAAACGGTAATTGTTTACAAAACAACGTAATCTACCAAGCCACGATAAAATCAGCAGATAATGAAGAAAAAGTATACATAGAAGTAACCGAAGGACCATGGAAACAAAGAAATTATGTACACAAAATGTCTTTCACAAATAGTAAATATGCGAACAGCACAATGCTTTCTAAGTGCATCTGGGAAATAAAAAACAAAACACACTCCACACCAAAAATATCTTGGAAAATAAGGAAAAAATCATCAGCCTACAACAACCTATCAAAAACTTGCAAACTTTGCTTGGAGGAAAAAATATCTATCATTACCTTCCCAGATCAAAATAAATTATTAAATAAAAGATCCGAGCTAATCTCAAAATACAGACATGAAAACAAATTTTTACTACGTAACTTAAAATAGAAAAATAAATAAATATATAAACAAACAACAATAAAATAAGCAAAATAAATTACTCCAAACAAATCACAAAACCACACCTGTTAGAATATGCGAAATAAAATCAAAACAAAAGAACGGACGAAAGTTATAACTGTTATATAAATAAAAAATAAAAAAAAATAAAAGATAATATACTACGTTACTTAAAAACCGAAAGCCAAAAATATATAGTATAACAAATAAATAACAACAACTATAATAAACATATCTAAATACATCCAAATATATAAATAAACTAACAACCGATTACGATAAACTAGCCGTTTAGAAAAAACAAATAAAGATATCCAACCTAAATAGATAAATTAAAAACTGTTCCCACCAAAATAATAGTCAGAACAAACCACAACATCACACCCCAAAATTCAACAAATAGATTTAATCAATGACAAATAAACAAATATATAAGATAAAAAATAAAAATGAAAATAAATAAAAACAAGCAAAACAATTTGACCCAAATAAATAAGCGAACAAGCGACTTCCGATAAATGACGGCCATTATAGACTACCAACAATAAGCTATATAAACAAATTTTTACGACGTTAACCAAAAACACCGATCAAAATAAAAAAATAAAAAATAAATATATAAGATAAAAAAAAAATTAAAAAAAAAAAACAAACAAAAAAACAAGCAAAATAATTTGACATAAATAAATAAACAAATAAGCGACTTCCGGTAAAAGTAACCGCCAAAATAGACTACCCATAATGCACCACTGACCCTTATATAAATAGCCGAGAAAAATAACAGCACTAGTCGCCTGACGATTGCACTAGCATGAAACAGACTGTCGCCTCTAAGTGCTGACTTCCATGTCCACTTTTATATATATATATATATATATATATATATATATATATATATATATATATATATATATATGAATGCACCACTGACCCGTATATATAAATAGCCGAGAAAAATAACAGCACTCGTGGCCTGACGATTGCATCTAGCATGAAACAGACTGTCGCCTCTAAGTGTTGATTTCTATGTTCACTTTTATATTTACACACACACACATACACACATATATATATATATATATATATATATATATATATATATAGATAAAAGATAAAATATAAACAAACAATTTTTGGCGTGTGTCGTACTAAGCTAAGCTTGAGACGATGATCACATGCCGATAAATCTCCACTCATTGTCGTCTTTTGATATTTTCATATTAGCTTAATTAGAATCGCCCAAATGAGGAAAATATTACTTCAAGTTTTCTATACTCACCTTAAGCCAACCCATGTAGAAAAAGAATTGCAACAAAGTAAAGACAGGAACATACAAATCATATCCAAAGCCTTCGTAACCTCGATTTGGATCCAGATATTGGCGGGCGACAAGACAGGCGGCAAAGAACGTGTACACAGCTAGGGTTACGACCTGCAAACGAATAAAAACAATTTATTAAAAAGATTCATTAATTAACTAATTAATAATAATAAACACCAACAATAATAATAGTAATAATGGCTCTGTTGCTATAACAAGCATGGCTCTCACGGCTTCTGATCTTAACTTATTAAGACGTGTGCAGGTAAGATAGGATTTACGCATAGCATAGTGGCTATAGGCGCTGATAGTGAGATCGACATGCCGGGTTAAAATTTTAAATCCATTTTCTCCCCTACAGATATGGGTTAAATATCATGACAGTCTGGGCTCTCTGACCTTAGTTTCTAGCCAGTCAACGAGAATGATATTTAAAAACAGATTGGGCTTGGGGCCTTGTACCTAAAAACCCTACTGATTATGGAGCCACAGCAGCAACAGTGACCCTTTACTCTCTATAAAATTTGAAAGACACCTCTCTCTCTCTCTCTCTCTCTCTCTATATATATATATATATATATATATATATATATATATATATATATATATATTTCACTCTCTTTCTCTCTATTATCATGCACATGCTTTGTCTTGGCAAATTAAGATGGACAACAGTAAATATCCTGCGATTTTGCTTGTCAGTCGCTTGACCATAACCAGTTGAGGATGTCCCATAGACATAACATAGTAGCGACATATGTGCACTCGAAGATATGCAAGAAGCACAAAATCGAAACTACTGGGAGATAGCAAGACCACCAACCAGACACATTTACCTAAAATAACGATGTAACTATCCTCTGGGACATGCCAATTCAAACTGACAGGGAAATAAAAGCCAACAGACCGGATATTATCATAAAAGACAAGAAATTCAGGAAGTGTATGTTTATTGCCATAGCAGTACTATCTGAGAGAAATACCGCCAAGAAAATTATTGAGAAATTGTCTAAATACAAGGGCCTGGAGATCGAGATTAACAGGATGTGGGAAATGAAGACCGAGGCTGTACCAATAGTAATCGGAGCTCTGGGTTTCGTGAGAAAAGGAATGGACAGTTTTGCTGACAGTGTCCCAGGGAAAATCAACATACAAATTGCCCAGAAGATCGTCCTAATATGAACATTCCATATACTAAGAAAAGTACTATCAATCAAATGACAATTCTCCTATAGGGTTTCTAAGGACCATAGTTTGGACCCGGCTCTACAGGATACAAAGCTGGAAATATAACATACACAAACGATAATAATAATAATAATAATAATAATAATAATAATAATAATAATAATAATAATAATAACAATAATAACCTCCATATATAAAAATCATTGTATATCTGTATATCCGAGATGAGGGGGTGCTGAAAGCTACCGGTTTGACCAACTTCTAAAATCTTTCTGGAAAGTGCTTCTTGGCTGATCCGAAAACTTTTCAGTACCCCTCGTACATATACATTTAAGACTCGGTTTCTATCGTTGTTTTATTGCTTGTAATGAAATAGACGTGAAGATTAAATTAAGACTTGAATCTTCATTACTTAACATTTTTATTCACTCAAATATTTCGTCGGTTATTCCCGGCCTGTCTATGGTATGCTGCCCCATAGAGACCTCAGCCAAAACGTCGACCTAACATTGTCTCTGCGATGTTTGAGAGAATGTCCATCTCCTCTCGGCCGATTGTTCATGTATCAACGACTTTTCTCAAGCGCGCACATATCAGTCGCGGCCTTGCTCACAGGTGGTCACCTCCCGGAATCACCATTGAAAGCGGATGAATCGACTGGGAGTCACCTCAGGCGAACTCGGCACCTGGCTCCCTTCGATCATCTGATGTGAACTCGAGTGCCGAGCCTTTTTCGATATATACCACAGTGGTAACTGTCCAAAATCAGAAACGCGGCGCCGGTGGCTCGTTCGCCATGGTATTTACTCAGGTTTATTTTAGTTTCTTACAGACTGACAGCAATTGTACATTAAGTGATGATCGAACTCATTACACTAGCATTTTAATTTGCTCAACATAAATCTACAACAGGCGCCCAATTTTGTTATTTACTAAGCTTCTCTTACTCTGGTACAAGGCAACACCATGTCCTGGATAAGACTATAAAGTACATCCAACAGCAAGGATGATCAGGAAGTTTTGAGGAGCGTGGAACCACCTCTTAATTGCTGGTGTTCCCAGGTCCACCCAGACCCGTGGTGGTAGCACCTGTTAAGGTCTCAGCTATGAGCAAATAGTTAACCCCCAAACTGGGATCAAAACACTATGAAAATGTAAAATAGGTTTTAATACCAATAACATTTTTTGAAAAAATTATTACTAGCAATAGATTTTAGAAAAAAAATACCTGCAATACATTTTTGGGAAAAAATATTACCAGTAATACATTTTTGAAAAAAATATTACCAGTCATACATTTTTGAAAAAGAAATATTACCAGCAATACATTTTGGGGAAAAAATATTACCAGTAACACATTTTTGAAAAAAAAATATTACCAGTAATACATTTTTGAAAAAAATATTACCAGCAATACATTTAAATCTCAACAAAAACACTCTTTACAAAAATACGTCAATGAAACCTGATTTCTTACAAAGAATAAATATTCTGTTCATACGAACCTATCCTAAAAATCTTGTAGGCATTAAATAACCCATCGAGGTTGATATGCCATAAAACAAACCAAACAAAACCAAACTAAGGCAACACCAATGGGACATCTAATAAATGAATAACTCACTAAAAGAGCGCTGGTTTGTTAGCTATCTTGCTGTAATTGTATCGTTCTATAGTCTAAAAAGACATTAAATCTCTTATACGTGAAATTTCTGTTTATTCATCTCCGAACATCGTCAATTAATATCAGTATAAGGGTGTGTGGTTCTGTAAGCTTTGCCCGAACATGAATTCTTCCTTTTCTCGCAAGTATGTGAGTTTGAGTGCGATCCAGCTGACATGTTGCAGATAGGTTGAATGCTGGACAACCTCATCGTTGAGGCAATAGAAATGTGGCTCTACAGAAGGATGCTGAGCATACCATGGACTAAACATGTGAGCAATTACGAAGTTTTAAAGAAAATGGAAACGAAAATGACGCAAACTTAACATCAGAAAGAGAAATTTTTAAGCTTCATAATGAGGAAAGTGAACTTAGAAAATTTGACACTGACGTGACATATTGACGGCAAAATGGACAGAGGAAAACAGCGAATAACCGTTCCTAACGAGCTTGTGTAAATGGTTGGTAGAACAGGGATTAGGAGAGATAGGGGGAAAAAATTTACTAAGGACAGTGAATTGTGGAGAGCCATGATCGTCAGCGTCATGAAGGGACATTGCACCAGTTTTCTTGCTGCTGCTACAATGTAAGCATGGTCGCTGCGCGAGCAGTGTGCGCCCAGGATGAACAGAGAGCAGTGATCCGAATCTGCAGGGAACATTATACCACATCGATGATAACTCGCCGGTTCGCGATTACCATCTTTCCAGCTTGCTGAATCTTCTCGTCAGTGGTGACCAAAAAGATTGACGTGGGTCTTGCGTAACGCCTGTCCAGCCAATTTTAAACTTCTCGATCCGCTTCGGCACACTTCTACGCGTTAGTGCACTGTCACCGGATAGGGTCAAAAGCCTCCTCCGGCAGCTGGCCCCCTTGATCATCTAGTGTGAACTTGGGTGCTGAGACTATCCCAGCATAATATTGCATTGTGGACTGGCAGAAATCAGAAACACGGAGCCGATAGCTGCTCACAACGGTATTTACTAAGGTTTATTATAGTTTCTTACAGACTAAAAGCAGTTGTATATTAAATGATGATCGAACTCATAACACTAGCATTGATTTGGCTTTCAGACAACAATCTAAAACAGGCGGCCTTTTTTTTATTTACTAGTATTGTGTTAAAAGCCTCTGATTAATTTCAGCCTCTGACTCATCTTCCGACCAGAGAAATCGAATCACTGGAGCGATCAAGCCACACATCCTTAGCAAGTATATATATATATATATATATATATATATATATTGCGTCCAGCATGAAACAGCCTGTCGCCTCTGAGTGTTGACTTCAATGTTCACTTTTATATTTATATTTACATATGCTCTATCTCTTATATTGAGCACTTTATCCCATAAATGTAGCACACTTTAAAACAGCCTGTCGCCTCTGAGTGTTGACTTCACTGTTCACTTTTATATTTATATTTACATATGCTCTATCTCTTATATTGAGCACTTTATCCCATAAATGTAGCACACCTTAAAACTATATATATATATATATATATATATATATATATATATATATATATATATATAAAGGGAAGAGGTTATACTAGTTACAACGAGAAAAAAGAGTGTATATTAAAAATAAGAGAGAAAGCGCAAACGTTGATGTAATGTGGTTTTTTTTTAAATATATCATGCTTTATTTTCCATAATTTTACTACACGGGTTTCCGGTCTCGCGACCTTCATCAGTCAAAGAGTGGATATTTTCACATTTTATTAAAAGGAATATGTATATTTTACAGCAAAAAAATAAAAATTACCTCAACATAGGTATAGTATATTTCAAACCGTTCTTCACACGGCTATCATCAGCCTCTAAGTGCTTGTCTCGGAGCATCATTCTACATTTATTTTCAAAGTAGGTCTTCCTCTAGTATGCGCCTTGTTAATGAGAGTGGGTTTGTGTTAGCGATTGGTGGGGGCGTAAGGTATCTTATCTCGGGGGAAGCGGTTAGGGTTTGGAGTTTATTTATGGCCAGGATTTTTGTTTCAAGGCCATTTTGCTTGTAGTTTATCCTGGTCATAAATAAACTCAAAACCCAGCGCTTAAAGTCTAATTACAGCCGTGTGAAGAACGGTGTGAAATAGACTATACTTATTTTGAGGTAATTTTTGTTTTTTGCTATATATATATATATATATATATATATATATATATATATATATATATATATATATATATATGGAGAGAGAGAGAGAGAAATATTCATTTTAGGATATTACAACAAAAACATGTAAGAATCGTTACAGAATTGCAGCTCTGTTTCAACGCATAACAATGCGTCTCCTTAGGCGATTGTAAATTACTGGCGAGTGAACGATTAATCTGGTTTCAAAAACAAAATACATCCTATTTTTTTTTAAATATAAAGCTTTACCCTGATCAACCAATCGAATATGACCTACATTAAATTGAAACGAAGAAAATGAGAAAAAATATGAAATTATTAACTTAGAAATGCGTCATGACCAGGAGTTGGCATCTAATAACAAACAGGCATTAACTTAAAAACTGACACAGATGGCTACATGATATGTACACATGCCAGACAATCAACTTTCATTAGAAATAAAAGCATGGCGGGTAGAGAAGTAATTTAACCGAATTCCAAATTATTTAGATGCTGTGAGAATTTCCTACATATATATTTTTTGAAGTTGATAAATTATACCTACGTATACACCCACCCACCCACACACGCGCGCACACACACACACACAAACACATATATATATGTGTGTGTGTGTGTGTGTGTGTGTGTGTATGTACTTATTTTTAGTTCTTTAACTTTGTTCTTTATTATCTCTTAATTTATTTAATTAATAAATTTTTATATATTTTTATAATTTAATATTAATTTAATTAACTTACATTATTTTATTGCTGTCAAACATTATTATAATTATTGTTGGCATTATTAATT
>OZ038485.1:33041304-33313804 GCA_964036315.1 Acanthosepion esculentum | reverse complement strand
TAGGTATGGGTTCATATCTGAACTCCCCCCACCCCGAGACCAGATACTGTAATGAAAATCTATTGTTTCAGACTTAATAAAAAGATTGCTGGAGAGAAAAGAAAATAAGAAAGCCGGTCACTCCTCGTTAACCACCCCTAAGGCAGTAGTTAATAACTGTAATAATAAAAGGCTATCGTCAATAACTTTGAAAAGTCATTAACATTCCAGATTCACTTCGCACTATTGGTTTTCTCTCACGTTATAAATGCAATATTTCAGTTGATCCATTCTTAAAAGAGAAACGCTTGTGATTAGTGTTTGTAGAATGTCATATATTCTAATAGGTTTGCGTGCATAAATGTGTGATTCATTGTATACTTTTTCCTGATTCCTGGCCAAGAGAAATTTCTATTCATTTCCGTATGTTCTCAGTACATAATAATTATTTCTCAAAAAACAAAAAACAAACAAACATTAGAACGAGAAACAAATACGTCTTAAAACTAAAAAAACAAAACTAAACATATAACCGATGGTCTTGGGTATGACGATAAACAATATCTGACAGAAAGGCCTCTAATCGGAAGATTGTATCTTTTGAGAAGCGTGGAACCACCTCTTAATTGCTGTTTTTCTCAGGTCCATCCTGATCATGGATGGTAGCACGTGTTAAGGCCCCGGCTATGGATAAATAGTAAACCCCCCCAAACAAGTATATTTTTATAATAAAATGAGTAAGAATAGAAAAGTTACAACAAAAAAATATTAAAATGCATTTTTATAATAAAATTGCCATCTCAGTTATGTGCCATGCGTGATACACGTTTAGGCGATCATGTACTTTTCGATACATGACTGACGAGACAGCTTTTTCGCAGTAGATCGCCATTTCTTTCGGCGATAGACCAGTTGCCATCCAAGGCTATAGAACCCGGTCTATCCTGTTATTTACCCATAGCTGAGGGGTAGAAGAAGGAGATTCATACCTTTCCCAAAGGTATTAGCACATAAGTGAATGTAATGGATTCGACTGGAAATTGAACTCGGGTCTCCGATTCCTCAAACCGAGCAGCTATCCATAACTCCACCCTGCCTCCAATTATCAACAATATATGTAAAAAAATACATACCTTTTCACTGAAAGAGTGAAATTATGTACAAAATATCTGTAGTTGAAAGTATAAAATTACATACAAAATATTTACATTGTTTGGACTATTGTCATCATCTTTATTGTCATGTTTTCAACGTTTCGGCCGACATATCCAGTGGATAAAAGGGTTGGTTGAATCCAGTGACTTGACCCAAAGAGTTCAATACCTGGTTATGGCAGTGGTGAACAAAAAAATTGGAGAGTTGATATGCGGGATATAATCGAGACATTTGGAAGAGGCATGGCACGTGGAACTAGAACAATCTACCCCCCCCCCAGTTCGAAATTCCAATCACCTGAAGAAGGCCGGAGCGTATAACGGCCGAAACGTCGTGAACATGGCAATAAAGATGAGGACAATGGTCTGAACAATGTAAAGAATTACAGTGCCTCATCTCAGAAATATAGACACAATATTTAGATTTCGACATTAAATAACCCACAGAAGTTGATATGCCGCTAAACGAAATCAACCAATCAGCCGACGTAAAACCGAAGAAGCCTTTTCCCCCTAACTTTTAAACAAGTAATGAAAATGTTATATACCATACCTATGAACACTAATGGGTATGTCCAAATCATCATAAATAAGTTGGACACTATTGTAAGTGTGGGAGGGGATAATATGCTGTCTAAGTAGTCCACTACTAGCAGAGGTTTACCTACTTCACGCCGCAGGCGAGTATTGTATTTTGTTGATGTTATAAAGATTACCATTTCATTTTCAACCTCCAATTTGGTTATTCCTCATTCAGTAACCCTTCCTAGGTCACCACAGAAGCATTAAACCAGCATCGGGGCTGTGGTAATTAGTTTGGTGTTCGAGTCCGGGTAAAAAGACTGAATTTTGTATTGCTGATTTTCTAGGCGTGAAGATCCTCCGAACTTACATTCTTTGTTCCATTTTCCCCACCGCCTGGTTTTCCGCTGTCCTAATTTGGGCTTAATAAAAATCAATAAATGAAATGACATTATTTACATTGCTTACACTCGGACTATTGCCCCCATCCTTTTTGTTGTTATTACAACCTTTCGGCCGTAGTGCTTTCCGACCTTTATCGGATGTTTGTCGATCCGAGTAACCTTCAAGGAAATTTCAAACTAAACACTTTAATTAATCTAGAGGTCTGCATTGTTCTCGTTCCAATCTCTCTATATAGGGATCTCTCATCTTGTCCTGATTTAGTATTGTTCGCTCTGTTTCCACTGAATCTAATTCTCTTCTTCCTGGCCCAGTGATTGACTTCACAATTATTATGTCACCAAATGCACAAACCATCGCTACTGCAGGTTACTTTTTCGTGAGTTCAATTCCTCGTCCGAGCAGTGCAGACTTAGCAAGTATGATGAAGTTGCTAGTATTATACCAAACAGGTTCGGATTAGAGTTCTCCTAGATTAGTTGCCAATCAATGCTCAGCTATTTAACCTTATAGTTGGGGTGGAAAAAATTGAATGTATACATTCCCAATGTATGAATCTATTCAACAGTAAAACGTAAAGGTTTGGCAGGAATTCTTCAAAAGCAGCAACCAACCACACTGTCTGTTAATCGCTTCGATATGCGTCAATCATATATATATATATATATATATATATATATATATATATATATACATATATGTGTGTGTATGTGTGTGTGTGTGTGTGTGTGTGTGTGTGTGTGTGTGTGTGTGTGTGTATTGGATGAACTGTCATACAGTGAAACTGTCTGTCAGTGGATGACAATATATATATATATATATACACATATATATATATATATATATATATATATATAATCTCTAATAGAAATATAAAAATAATATATTGCACTACTTTGTATTGATCACATATTTAAAAGTAATCATATATATGTATATAAATATATATAGAGAGAGATGTATATATATATATATATATATATATATATATATATATATATATAGGTAACTATACTCGTGTCGAAAAACCTTCGAACTCTTGATTTAATAATAGCCAAATCAATCACGAAGGGAAAAAAAGGTTTTAAAAAAGAAAGACGATCTGCCTAAGTGAAACCTTGGTAGGTTTGTCTGGCTCATTAGGTTTGACTATATATATATATATATATATATATATATATATATATATATATATATATATAAAAGTGAACATAGAAGTCAATACTTAGAGGCGACAGTCTGTTTCATGCTAGATGCAATCGTTAGGCCTGACGATTGCATCTAGCATGAAACAGACTGTCGCCTCTAAGTGTGGACTTCTATGTTCACTTTTACATTTACACACGCTCTATCTCTGATATTAAGCACTTTATCCCATAAATATAGCACATCTTAAGACTATATTTCTTCATTATATATATATATATATATATATATATATATATATATATATATAATCGGCTGAGGAGACGCATTGTGACGCGTTGAAAACAGGACTGCAATTGTGTAGCGATTCTTACATGTTTTTGGTGTAATTTCCTAAAGTAAATAATATTGCTCAATTTAGTATTGAGCCCTTTTTAAAATTAAATGTTACGAACGTTGGAAATGTATTCTATTCGTCCTCATCGTACCTGGACATAGGTAGATAGATAAGAAAAATGTATATGTATAAACATAGAGAGATGTGTACGTGTATATATATATATATATATATATATAGAGAGAGAGAGAGAGAGAGAGAAGGAGAGAGAGATGTGTACGTGTATATATATATGTGTACGTATATATAGATGTGTATGTATATATATTTAGAAATGTGTTCATATATGTGTGTGTACATATATATATAGATGTGTATTTATATAGAGAGATGCGTGTATATATATATATACATATATATATGTTCATATGTATATATAGATTGATGTGTGTATATATGCATATATATAGATGTATATATATATATAGAGAGAGAGAGACAGAGATGTGTATATATATATATGTATATATGGATAGATGTGTTTATATACATGTAAATATATAGATGTGTATATATAGAGAGAGATGTGTGCATATATATATATATGTGTGTGTGTGTGTGTGTGTCTGTGTCTACATATATATTTATGTGCGTGTGGGGGGTGTAGAGAGAGTGAGAGAGAAATTTAACGGTAAAGGAAATATATGTAACCTATTTTGGTTTAAAAATTGATTATCTTAAAATACTTATATAACCCGATATTATTAGACAAGAAAAATGAACTGATGGTTACATGTAGGCATAATAAAAAATATCTACTGAAACACGTAGATCCATGTTAATTTTCAATACTAACCTCGGTTTATAACATATTATAATTCATTGTTAATAATGACTGCTTCATTTTATTTTTAATATTGGTATTTTTTCACGGTTAAGTATGCTCTCCTTAATTAAATAATTTAATAAATGAGAATCTATTATTTTAAAATTAAATTTAAATGTAAATAATAATTATAAATAAATGCAAATATTAAGTTCATACGTTAATCACGTTATTTTAACTACCAAATATAATCTTTTAAGCAAGATAATTTTTAAAAACTCTACTCTCAATATATGTCATTTTTAGCTGTGTCAGCATGGCGGTAAACAGATATACTTTTTAAATTCAATTTACGTAACGGTCATTACACACTCAGCAGGAGAAGATTGCGCTTTGCATGAAACTCCGAGTCGTTTAAACGGTGCGGGATGATATGCATATTTATTAATATATACTTAACAGATCTGTTGCATTACATCGAGCATTGTTTTATTGCACTTTACGTGCAATACATACATATATATATATATATATATATATATATATATATATATATATATACATATGCAAATCTTTCTCTCTCTCTCTCTCTCTCTCTCTCTCTCTATATATATATATATATATATATATATATATATATATATATTTGTATATATATGTATATATATTCATATATATATATATATAAATTCTAACGTTCACAGCATTAATTCACAAGAGGGCTCATATAGACAAAAACAATTTACTCACGACAAAGATGTATGCCTTTGTATATACATGTGTTTTTTTTCAGTCCTTTTTAAAATTAAATATATACCGGGTTATTTAAGTTTTTTAATATGTATATCTATATGCTCCGCACGTGGAACATCACTAAGTGATGTTCCACGTGCGGCCTGCTTACAAACAAAATTGTTCATAACCATTTTGGTTCTCACCAGTCGAAGTGCAACAAAATACACCGAAACGAGGTTGCATCTTTGTCGTGAGTAAATTGTTTTTGTATATATAAAAAAATTATAATACATATATATATGCCTGTGCGTGTGTGTGTGTGTGTGTGCATAGATGTCTGTATATATATATATATGTAGATAGATGTCTGTAGATGTATGTACAGATGTATATATATATATAGATGTCAGTATATATATGTATATAGATGTGTATATAAAGAAGTTTGTATACATATATATATATGTGTGTGTGTGTGTATTGTATATATATATGTGTGTATACATATATATATATAAATGTGTGTGTGTATATATATAGATGCATATGTATAGATAGATAGATAGATAGATAGATAGATAGATAGATAGATAGATAGATAGATAGATAGATAGAAAAGGGCACGGTGGAGATGGTTAGCGTCACCGAATAAGGAATCGGGAAACCTAGTTTTGATTTCAGTCTAGTTCACTTACGTTCTAATAGCCTTGGGAAATGTATGAATCCATCTTCTCCCCTTAAGTATGGACAAAATAGCAGGACAGACTGGGAGGTAACCAGTATAGTTGAAGGAAACTTTGAATTCAAACCGGATCGCACTATCCTAAAAGTGTGTGTACATGCGGCTGGGAGCCGCTTGTGAATCCCAATTCCTACTGAGACTCCTACTGTTTGCACGTCCGAATGAGTGGCTCGTTTGCTACGCTTATTCACCTTTCGTTCGGATGCGCCGTCCTATTTATACATACATACAATAAACATTAATTCGGACTGGGCTAAGCAGACACCTCTCTGTAGCTGAATGGTATAGCTCGACAGATCGAATAACGGCTTCTGTATAGGAATACACGTTCGATTCCTGTGTGAGAACGCATATTTTCTACGACATTTCTCGAATAGTCAGGCCGGTAAATGTAATTAATACTGTTTAATTAAAAACAGCGCATTGACTTAAATAAAATTATATCTATAAAAGTAGTCTATAAACAGAAAATATATTAAATACTTGTCGGATTTAATCCCTTTCATTATATATATATATATATATATATATATATATATATATATATATATATATATATATATATATATATATATATGGTAGACTCTCCCGTCGTATTCGACGTATAAGTGTCAAGCAGCTCAGTTCCTAGGAACCGAAAGCCAGACACCAGCACATATGATTTGATTGTAGTGGTGAAGGCTTTGTGCAGAACCAACCACACTTTTTGAAGGGCCGAATACAGAGACCTGGTGCACTACGTGCCACAAGATCCCCAAACGACCCTCCGCAAGTTTTGAATTCAGAGTTGTCCTTCTAGACCAGTTGCCACCCAAGACTATAGAAACCAGTCTGTCCTGCTATTTACCCATAGCTGAAGGGAGAAGAAGAGGATTAATACCTTTCCCAAGGGTATTAGCACATAAGTGAATGTAGTGGATTCGACTGGAATTCGAACTCGGTTCTCCGATTTCTCAGTCCGAGCCGCTATACACATATATATATATATATATATATATATATATATATATATATATATATATATATATATATATATATATATATATATATATATATATATATATATATATATATATATATATATATATATATATATATATATATATATATATATATATATATATATATATATATATATATATATATATTATAGGAGAGTAGTTTTCGTAAATTCTCGATTGCGTAGTCTTTTTCTCCATGAACTATCCTGCTTTAAAAGCAGCGATAAATTTTCTCTAGATCTCTCACCTCGTGGCAGTGCGTGCGGAAAAGCAAGTTCATGTTTTGTAGGCAAGAAGCAGTAAAATGCACATAGACAGCCTTGAGGTGGAAATGGAAGACGATAGTTTTCCCCTTCTCGGTGTACTGGACTTTGGCTAGGTCAGCAGAAGGACACGTCAGAAGAGATGCAGAGATCGATTAAAAAGATACCTTATATCTTGATGAATATACTAGTGCCAACAAGTTACAGAAATAACCAGCAAGTGGTCATAGTGTTGTGGCTTTGTTAGGGCCAGAAATGAAGACACAAGAGAGGAATTGAGTTAAATATATTAACAGAAAAGCAGTAACACAAACGAGAATGTTACAGCAAGAATATTCGGTACGATTATCAGAGCTGACTGCTGGCAACTACCTTCGTTCGCATTACTGTTTTTCTGTTAATGTATTTGTTTAACTGAATTCCTCTCTTGTCTTTATTTCTGGCCCTAACAAGGCCACAACACAGAAGAACCAAGGTCTTCTACACAATCTCCCGCAAAAATACCACAAAAGCGAACCTATCTTCGTTTGACAAGCTATTACGTCACTTAAGGTAGGGAAAAAATTCAGTTCCCTCGTTTTTTTTTTCTTGGCCTCAATCTAAGAGAATTCTATTTTGCTAAGCTATTTCCTTTGTTGAAAATCATCGCTAGTATTGCCTTCTTTAGTACTAGAAGCTTTCGGAACCTAACTCACTTGATTCATTCGGTTGTTCACCATTCCACTCACAGTTGTGGTTCATGGTGACATTCAAGGCAGAATATCGCAAAAAGGTTTTGAGGTTACCTGGTCCCTTTTCTCAGAAATTAAAGAGGCAAGACCTACAAGGCAGCTGGTGGTTTGAATTCAGAATTTTCATTCTCCTAGACTGTCGATGGTATATGGAAGTCATGTGCTGCTTAAACTACATGGCACCGATCTCGGCCGTACCGACAAGATCGAAAAATAAAACAAGGCATTACATTTGAGTACGGCTTGGCTACAGGAGTTGCCGGAAAGTTATCAGTCTTGACAGCCAATCGCCTTCGGGGATCCACTCTGAGTTTTATATTCGGATTTACTTCCATAGCCTTTTCTGTATTTTGGATATGACCGCAAGGTAGCGGAGATTTAAAATCAGGCTTTTCCTTTCCCTCGACCGACTGCCTCCCTGGGCTGTCGAGCTCCATCTATTACGCATTATATGACGTAATCTCATATTAATTGTTTTTCTTAAAGATGTTAACGTAGGACGTAATGTAAGTCAAAAGCCACATCAATGTCTAAACGTGTTTTTCGGAAATTTAAGTTATTTCATTTTCGAAAATTTTGATTAGTAAATGTATTCTCCACGAAACTCGGAGTAGGCACGCATGAGTGAATATATATATATATATATATATATATGTGTGTGTGTGTGTGTGTGTGTGTGTGTGTGTGTGTGTGTGTCTGTGTCTGTGTATATATATTACTTCAAACGTTATTTTTAGTGGATACCAGTATTCGAGCAGATGCTCTGTTTTATTTTAATTTTTTTTTTTCGTCTACCGTGCTGCACACCCGAGAAAACTTATTAAAGAAAATGTGCCCTCCGGCAGGATTCGAAACTGCGTTCTTCTTTGCAGGAGAAAACAGCGTCTGATCCAGCGTAAATAATAAAAATTTGTGGTATTAAAAAATGAAATCCATGAATTTTTTATAAATTGCTTATATATATATATATATATCCTACAATGTCAATAATTAATTTTGTCTTTTTTCATATATATATATATATATATATATATATATATATATATATATATTTCAGATAGAGTATATCTGTAAAAGGACAATATGAAAAAAGACAAAAGGCAAACTTATCTTAGACGATGCGATTCGTTCTTACTTTTAGTCACAAAATAAAATCCTTACATTTGCCTTTACAAGGTCCATTAAAGGACGAAACGCGGCGGCTAAAATAAGTTTTCATTTTGTCATTTTTTCATATATATGTGTGTGTGTGTTTGTGTGTGTGTGTGTGTGCTTAGAGAGAGAGAGTGAGAGGGAGAAAGAGATAGAAAGTCAGACATCTTTTCTTTTTAATTTTTATCTTCATATTTAATCTAACATATTTGTGTTTTGATGTACTTTTCTTCTTAGTCAGTGTTGAAACTTTATTTGATTTTGCATAGCTGTTCATTTTTCGCCTTGTGGACAAATGACTTAAAATAAGCAATTTTACTGTTTTTGTTCATCATCTGAAGCAAGAAAACTAGAGCTAACTGAGAAAAATAACGATAATATTCGAATTCAGCGCCATGAAATTGTTTAAAATTAGCGATGATATCCCTTGCAATATTTCAAATAAATGTTTCTAAGCCAGTAATCAATGAATACAAATGAATTTTCATAGATAATGCAATGCATTGTTATACGCTTATTACAAAAATGTCAAATGAAACAAAATCTGATTGACTAACCTGTGTGTAAACCAATGGAATTGTGATCCAGTCATACACAAAAAGCAGTGAGCATTTGTCTCGGAAATCAGCCAATTGCTACGAAAAGAACGAAAATGAAAAGTTCAATTTTAAAAAGGAACACAAAAGATATTTAACAGTTTTCAAAATAGCGTAACCTAAATTTACGTAGATTTTTGTAAATGCAAGTTACAAAAGGCTGAAACACATTAAATGTCGCATTTTGAAAGCGAAAATTAAAATAATAACCTTTCGAACAAAAAACAATCTTAGTATTTCATTTCTAAGATGAGTAATTGTCAATATACTTTTTCTTATTTCTAACTATTGTTCACATCTTGATTGATATAGATGTTACTATACACAAAGAACAACAACTGGCAGCACAATAATAAAATAATCCAATAGTCGACATATCAGCCAAAACAAGGCACGCCTGATGATTGTCTGCAATAACATCTATATCAATCAAGATGAGAACATGAGTTCGAAATCATATAAAAATATATAAAAAGTAAAAGGAAACCTTTAATAAAAAAGATTGTTTATTTTACACTTTTTTATTCTGACCAGTACACTTATTTTTTTAATATTTTTTTGTTCTGCTTACACGGTTTCAACATTTCCGAGGGTAGTTTGAAAGGCCGAAATATTGTGAATATAACAACCTTGATTAGCATGATAGTCAAAAACATAAAGCAAAAAATAACCAGTTGCTTGTATTAGAAATTGAACCCTTTGTTATATAAATAAATCCTTTTTTTTTATTAAAAGGAGACCATGTTATTCTAATAACAAAAGGTGTAATAATGATAATTCCTCATCTCAAAAGTCCCGCCATAAAGTAGCTATTTAGTTAATCTTAATGTTGGCACAAGACTTCTAGTATGGAGCCCCCAATCAGGATCAAATTCACTACACAATAGAAACACTCTACGAGACTTGATCATACGAGACGCACATTTTTCATCAAAATTAATGACATGTTTCAGAAGTGGGTTGTTAATATCGCAGGTATGAGCACAACTCCAAACGACACAGTATCTGATTTTCTGTCAAACTATTGGGATGTCAGATCAATACGTTCGTTTTGACGTTATTTGAACTAACACGCAAACTATGTTTACCGTTGTGTTTTATGGATTTTTTTAATTGTTGTTTTGTAAATACGACTGGATTTTACTTCTTTTCAGATATATGACGCGGAGTGCCAAACAAAAACGAGCAATTTCAACACCTGCTTCTCTTCAAGTTTAGCCAAGGTTCCAAAGCTACCAAAACTGTTACAGAATTTTGTGATGTGTACGAAGAAGGCGCTATTACTGAAAGAACTTCACAGAAATGGTTTTCACGCTTCAAGAATGAGAACTTCAACCTCACGAACTCTCCGCGTTCCGGCCGGCCTGATCAGGTCAATGAAGACTGATTGAATGAGCTCATCCCTGAGGATACATGCTAGGGAATTGGTGCAACAGATAAGGTGCTCTCATGATAACACCGTCTGTTCCCTTCACTCGATTTGTTAAAATTGCTGATGAATAATAAGAGTAAAATAAATGGAAAAAAACGAACGAATTTATCTAATAATCCAATAGATTTAATTTTCTTTTCTTCGTTGTTCTTATGACGGCGAAATGACATTTAAGAGTTATAGATGCTACAATGTTTGCTAAAAGATTTAAAATTTTGCCCTAGATATTTTTGCCATAGATTTGATCGTGGGATTCTTCAAGTATATTTTGTATGTGATTTACAACTCCGATGCAAAGTTTATAAAACCATTGTCTTTTCGTTAACAGCTTCTTCCCTAAATACTAAAGCGATGTGTCTCCTCACTTTAGCTGAACTGAGTCTAAAATTTAAACTTATGCAAAAAGCATTAACCGTACTTGCTTTCAAAAGTAAGATTTATTTTTCTGATCAACTAAAATCAATTCCAACTTTGTATACTACATAGTAGTCGCCCATTATTCGTGTTATCATCTACCTTCTGCCACTTCTTGTTCTATGTGTGGTGTTACTTCAAGATGTGGGGGATCATGGCTCTCCAAAACTTCCAATCATCATCATCATCATCATCATCATCATCATCATCATCATCATCATCATCATCATTCGACCGGAATCAAGATCATCGAGCCAGAACGACCATTTCTTTAGCTGTATTGTACGTGCTGCGCCAGAGCTACATACAGTTTCGTATTTAGAATTACTTTCTCCTAGACCGGTTGGCTATAGAACAGTCTGTCCTGGTATCTACCCATAGAGTGGGTAGATAAAGTGGATTCATACCTTTCTCAAGTGAATGTAGTGGATCTAACTGGAATTCGAACTCGGCTCCCCGATTCCTCAATCCGAGCCGCTATCCGTGCCTCCAAACCTTTGCAGCTCTAAACAATATTTGTCCCCTTACTATCCTACCCAGTACCTATTCGGCCAACCATTTACACAAGCTCGTTAGTCAGGTTATTCGATGTTTCTTTTGCTTTCATTATGACTTATCAAATTCTCTAAGCTCTCTTTCCTCATTATGTGTCCGAGTCATTACAGCTGCCCCTTTCTGATCCAAAGTATCAGTCCTTGTTTGTTTTCCTTTTGCTTTTAAACTTCCTCGTTGCTCTCATATTCCTGCCATGGTATCCTCCTGTAGGGCCACATCTGTGTTACCTCATGTTACTTCTTTATCTGTGAGGAAATTGTCAAATTTGCACTGTCCTATTTGAAGATTGATCTGTCTATATTTCTGAGATGAGGTATTATGTACAGTATTTACATTAGTCGGACTATTGTCCTCATCTTTGTGGCCATATTTGTCACAACGTTTCGGCCGTGGCACGCTCCGGCCTTCTTCAGGTGGTCTGTCACTGGATCTAACCAACGCCTTTATCCACTGTGTCCTCAAGGCACAGTGGATAAAGGCGTTGGTTAGATCCAGTGACAGACCCAAAGAGTTTGAGTTCAATACCCGGTTAAGGCAGTGGAGAACTTTCAGAGGGAAAATTAGCAGGAGATAACTGATAACTGACATCCATCAAACATGGCACGTGGAACTAGAACAGTCTACCCCAGTGATCGAAATAAAGGGTTCAGTTCGAAATTCCAACCACCTGAAGAAGGCCGGAGCGTACAACGGCCGAAACGTTGTGACAAATATGGCGACAAAGAAGAGGACAATAGTCCGACTAATGTAAATACTGTTGAAGATTGATATTGTATAAAAGTTCAGCACTATTTTCTTTCAAATAAACACTTCCGATTTTTTACTTTATAACGGTTACTAAGCATAATGATGCATGCAATTTCTGCATATAAAAATAAGCCGTAAAATCCCTTTTGTAAATGTAACAATTAAGTTCTCGCCTTTAAAAGTAAATACTTTTTCTCCATCATATATATATATATATATATATATTCTGTTTATACGTTCTTTATCGATATAATTTATTTGAGTAAGTGCTCTGTTTTTTAATCAAACAGTATTAATTACATTTACCGGCCTGAATGTTCGAGAAATTCCGTAGAAAATATCTGCTTCTCCGACAGGAATCGAACCTGTGACCCTAATAGGATGCGAATCGTATCGGAGAAGCACATATTTTCAACGAAATTTCTCGAACATTGTTAATTACACTTACCGGCCTGAATGTTCGGGAAATTCAGGCCGGTAAATGTAATTAATACTGCTTAATTAAAAAACAGACCATTTATTTAAATGAATTTTATCTATAAAAATAACGTATAAACAGAAAATATTTTTAAATAAATGTCGGGACTTAATGCATTTCATACACACACACACACACACACACACACACACACACACACACATATATATATATAGTTTTAAGGTGTGCTATATTTATGGGATAAAGTGCTCAATATCTGAGATAGAGCGTATGTAAATATAAAAGTGAACATTGAAGTCAACACTCAGAGGCGACAGGGTGTTTCATGCTAGACACAATCATCAGACCGCGAGTGTTGGGCTTTTTTCTCATCTATTTATATATATATGTGTCAGTGGTGCATTATGGGTAGTACATTCTGGCGGTTATTTTTGTTCATTTAATTATTTATTTATGTAGTTATTTATTTGGGTTAATTTATTTTACTTGTCTTTATTTATTTTCATTTTTTTTTCGGTTTTCGATATTTTATTAACGTAGTAAAAATTTGGGGGGATTTGCTTAGGTCGCTTACTTAATAGTTTATTTTGGTCTGAGAGGATAATTAAAGCTATTTATTCGTCCAATTTTTGGATTGATTGGTGTAGTCTATTCTGTAATTTTGGCGGGGGGGGGGCAGTTTTATAAATGAACAAAAATAAACGCCTGGCGTCAGGCCGCCTGACGATTGCGTCTAGCATGAAACAGCCTGTCGTCTCTGAGTGTTGACTTCAATGTTCACTTTTATATATATATATATATATATGTGTGTGTGTGTGTGTGTGTGTGTGTGTGTGTGTGTGTGTGTGTGTGTGTGTGTGTGTGTGTGTGTGTGTGTGTGTGTGTTATGATTTTATATAAATTTATTTGTTACAATTTTCGGTCATTTTTCATTGTCAAGATGAAATCTTCAACTTCTGACAAATATTATAGAATTAGCATACTTACAGGAGGTTCACTTAAGTTTTTTTTTTAAATTAGCAATAAATAATGACTATTAAGGTAGAAAACATTTTTCATTTAACAGTTGAATATTCTGGCTTCATAAAACATATATTAATCAAAGTAGATTAAATTATCCAATTATAATTGTTCTTGTCTCTTCTTTCGTTAGTTCGCATGACCGTTACGCCCTGCCAATACCTCATAAATAATGAACTTTTCCGTTTTGATCGCGTGGTTTCTATGAGAAAATGAAAGAAAAAAAAGAAAGAAGGGAAGATAGACGTGGGGAGAGGGAATCAGATTAAGCCGATAAGAACAGATACTATATCTTAATCCTAACCAAAACGCCCAGAAGCGATTGTATTTTCTTGCCGCCTCGCGCTGGTCAGTTTAATGTAGGGAGCTCAGGCGCCTGAACCCTTGCCAAGTTAAAAAAAATAACCTAAACCCATCGGTTGTGCTGGCATCGGTATCACTACCGCCACCCCTATTTAGTGTAATGAGGGAGGTAGTGCCGCGGGCATCTGTTTCCCCGAGCCTGGGTACCTTTCAATAATAGCTGCACCTCTCAGGTGCACAGATACTAGACTTTGATCCTATTCAAAAGGTTGAGAAGCGATTGTATTTACCAGGGTGCCCACGTCGCAACGGAAATGACACCTGGTCGCGGTTTAAAGTGGGTTTAACGGTACCTCTCATGCCCCTAGCAATGAACCCAGCCCTCTCTCGAAGGATAGGTAATGCTCAGGGGAAGGCCTCCTGGAGCTTGGCCTAATATTAATTAGTACAATTTCCCGAACCGGGGTGTGATGGCGACCGTGATAAAAGTGGTATTTTTCAGACGCACGGCATCGAAGAACGGAAGCATACTAAGGAAATCACCAAAAATCCAGTTACCCTAAATAAAATAACACCGTCTTCTGGATTATTTTAAAATTATTATTAAGAGAAATGTTCATAAGACGGGGATTTGGCTAGTTTAAATTAATGGTATAAATTAATAAATTTTCTACGTAAATTAATGGTATAAATTTTATATTTGGCTAGTTTAAATTAATGGTATAAATTTTTTCAAAGTCATGTAGAGGAAAATATTATGGTATAACCCAATGTTGAAGAATAATTAAAAAAGTTTAATCTAGTTTGTTCAAGATATAATTTAGGAAACCAAAATTTCAAATAAATAAAATTGTTTTCTGTCTTACAGCTAAATAAAAAGAAAGCTAAAAAAATATCCTCTAAGTGTGCGAATTCCATAATTTCTGCCAGTGGATGTTATATGTCGTGAAATTTTCAGGTATATACTTACAACATGTAACTAATGCAATAAAGTGCTGTTTTTTTTATGTGTGTGTGTGTGTGTGTGGCGTGTATCAGGTACTCATTTCCTCCCACTGTATATAACAGGTGTTCTTACCTGTATTATCATGCGCATGCCCCAGTCAGACTCAATGCGTCCCTCTCTTCTGGCAGTGACCAACATATTATTGGCCCAGGTAAGCGGCACCCAGAATTTATGGTACTTACATCGCACACCTTCCCATATTTCCACTTCCTCCTTTGTCATGAAACCTGTAATGGGAGGAAGTAGTCTCAATAGTGAACGCTAATATTTCAAGAATGTCGAATACGCGAAAGAGAAGTTAAAAGGTTAAATATACTACAAAGAATATCCAAGATTATGGTGTCATTAGATTCGAAAGTTTAATAAGGAAAAAAGGAAAGAAATGTACTATTATACAATTTTTTAAGACTTTAAATTCAATTAAATAATTGTTGTAACCTAGGGAAGCTTATTGAATAGAATAATCACACGAAAGTTGGTAATTAACGATAATACTTAGGACAAGAACAGCACATATAAGATTTACAGCGGCGCGTAGAAGTAGTAGTCAACTGCTAAAAGTGAGTCAAGTGAATTCTACAATGAATCTCCAACTGCAGGATATCTACCAACTGCCCCACACAGTCAGATGTGGCACAAGGCTGAATTGAATGTGGGGTATCCGAGCCCGTAGGCTTGGCCAAAAAATTCCCTGTAGACCCCGTCTAAAACGGGTTCGGTAGCTGTTTCCCGAGACGAGACTCTGCCCTTCGACATAGCCTCGTCTGGGGATCCTCTCTGCCCCCTGGCAGAGTGGTTAATCGGCACAGCTAGAGACGAATCTCCAACTGCAGACCAACATACAGTATTTACTACTGTATATATGTGAATGGAGACATACCCATTATTGTCCGTAGGTATGCTACAACAATAATAAATAAAACTCTAACCTCACTGGCACATTGTTTTAACAAAATAACGTTTTTTTTTTCTCTGAATTGCTGGGGTGAGGAGTTATCATTATTTATGCGCTCTCTCTCTCTCTCTCTCTCTCTCTCTCTCTCTCTCTCTCTCTCTCTCAATATATATATATATATATATATATATATATATATATATATATATATATATATATATTCGGACTATTGTCCTCAGCTTTGTTGTTGTTATTACAATATTTCGGCCGTTGTGCACTCTGGCCTTCATTAGGTGTATATCGAACTGGGTAACCTACAAGAAATTCCGAACCGAACCCTTTATTTAATCAACAGATGTAGACTGCTCTCGTTCCGCTGCTAATATCTAGGGATATCATCTAGTTCTTATTTTTATTTAGTACTGTTCAGTTATTGCTCGACCGTTTCCACTGAGTACAAGTGCACACAGCCCGAGCCCGGGTTTGAACTCACAACGACTATGTATGTCACCAAATTCAAAAACCAGCGCTTTTGCGTACTAGGCCATTGTTCTGAGGAAGGCCGGGGGTCACAACGGCCGAAACGTTGTGATAAAAAGAACAAAGATGAAGACAATACTCTGAATATAAATAGTGTAACTAAAATGGTTGTTATTTCAATTTTCAGGTTAAACTGACATCTTACAAACAGACATTTGACTGTTCAAAGATGGCTGTTCATCCTGTTGGTAAAAAAAAGGTTACACAAAGGCATTTGATAAGGTACTACACGGAGAGCTACTTGAAATATCAGAAAAGCTTAATTTAAACGGAAAATATATTTGAGTAATCCGTAATCTGCTTGGGCATTATTAATGTTTTAAATTCGGGAGATACTGATAGCTTTAGACAATTTAAGGATTGACATTTTTATACGCCATGTCCCTTCAGCACGTAGGTGATCATGAATTTCCACAGGTTCCTTTTCTCTACTATCTCTTAATTGCCATACTTTTTTTTGCAAAAGACAATAGAATGGTTTCCCGTTGCTGTCTCCGCGGTTTTGTTTTCCCCCTATTATACTTGGCCTATTTAATCTATTGCTGGGTTTGTGCCTTTCCCAGGATAATTAGTGCGAAAGTGAATGCAACAAAATTGGTCGCAATTTGAACTCAGCTCGCCAATCCCGCTTTATGCGCCGATAACCATTATGCGACCCTACTAAAATGATAAAAGAAATATATGACAGCGGTGAAATACTGGAAAGACCTCAGTAGGTCTATCCTTGATAGTGATATCAAATAAGCCAGGTGCAAATGAATATATACAATAATCGAATAATCAGCTTGTTGAGTCACATAACTAATCCTATAAACAGAGCTTGCAACAGAATTAGACCAGAAATAGGGCAAGCACAGAATGGTGGCTTTGTCCAAGACACTGGAAAAATAAATTTTGTTTTTATTATCAGAATTTTATTAAAGGAAGCAATGCAAATGTAGTTACACCTATAGCTACGAGGGTAGGCTCAAAAGTTCATAGGCTGACTATGAAGAAGTGATCCTAGAGCTGTGAAATCTTTTATGCGTTAATTTAAACTTATCTTATTAATAATTATTGTTTCCTTCCGGGTAAACTGACATCTGACAAACTGACATTTGACTGTTCAAGGAAGACTGTTCATCCTGTTGGTCAAAAAAGATTACACAAAGGCATTTGATAGGTTACGACACGGAGAGCTACTTGAAATATCAGAAAAGCTTGATTTACACGGAAAATATATTCGAGTAAGCCGTAATCTCTACTGGAGGCAAACATGGATAAAAACCGAGTTTTAGTAAATGCACAAAAATAGAAAGAGGAATACACGAGATTGTTTTATCAGCAGATTTATTTAACCAGAACAATGGGTTGATCCTGAAAACATTAGAAAACTTAGCAGGATTTATTATTGTCGAACAAATCCTAACATAAAATACGCAAGGCACTTCGATATGGGAGAATGGTTTAGCAAGCTTGTCTTGCTTAATCATTTATGACTGAGCAGCGATTTCGATTTCCACGGAATGCTCCTTAATCTCAGCCTTGTACCATACCTAAATTGCGCTTAGCAAATCACTGAGCAGTTCGAATTGGTATAATAAGTAGCAAGCTTGTCTTGCTAGATCAATTACGACTGAGTAGTGAGTTCGATCTTCACTGGGTGCCTAACACTTTTAGCCTTGTGCCACATCTAAGCAGCGTTCAGAAAATAACTGGACACCTCAAAGTGGTGTAATGGTTAGCATGCTTCTTTCGCTACAACAATTACGACTGAGTAATGAGTTCGATCATCACTGGGTGCCCCACACTTTCGGCTTTGTGCCACATCTAAGTAAGGGCCATGTCTAAGCTTCGTTTAGCAAGGGGCATTTTGATGTGGTGTAATGGTAAGCAAACTTGTCTTGTTTAATCAATTCGATCCTCACTGAGTGTTCCTTAATCCTAGCCTTGTTTTGCTAGATCAATTACGACTGGGTAGTGAGTTCGATCCTCACTGGTTGCTCCATACTTTCAGCGTTGTGCCACATCCAAACTACCCTTAGAAAATCATCATAACATAAAATACGCAGCTGACTGCGATGATGGCAAACTTGAGAAGAAAACAGAATAAACAATTAGACAAAGTAGTAAAAGAAAGTAAGAAGAAAAGACTAACTATAAGATAGCAAAATATATGGTTGCTTGTAAAAGAGACGGTGCAAAAAATGAGCTATGTATTGAGAATGTCAAAATCAAGCAGATGAAGAAATATACTTATCTAGGTAGTGTAGTAACTGGCGATGGGATGTATGGCACTGAAATCCGAAAGCGCTTAGGAATAGAGTATTATATCTTTCAGAAACTAAGCAATGTATTAAGAGATGAGAAAATGTTCTTAGAAACAAATAAAAGAGAGCTGAACTGCTATGTAATATCTTACCTCCTGTATGACTGTGAATGCTGGACAGTCTTTTCACAGATTAAGAACAGATTTGAAAAAAAAAACAGAAACGTTGTTCAACCGATGAATGGTGTGAATATGTGAGTAACTAGGAAAATTTAAGGAAAATAAGAACTACAATAGGAAACTGATACTAACAATGAGAAAGAGACGCTGAAATTTCTGGAAGATATGAGGAAAGAAGGCCTGGTAAACTAAACACTTACAAGACATAGTGAAGGCAAGAGAAGCAAGAGTAAACAGCGATAAACCTACTTAACGAGTTTGAGTTAATGGATGACAGAAGAAGAATAAAGCGAGATGGTAAAGGGGATAAATTTACAACAACAAATATCAAGAAGCTATTGAAGAGACATGGTGGCCCAGGGCTTGAAAGGCCATTGCATATAAAAGAATAATTGAATTCGATCCTTCCTGAATACCCCATACTTGTGGTCTTGTGCCAAACAAAGTTAACCGCAGGATATATATATATATATATATATATATATATATATATATATATATATATATATATATATATATATATATAAAGACATCTCTCATTGGATAATTTAGACAAGTTTTGTCTACTTATTTTCAATACGATCCTCTCATATTCACGGACAAGTTTCTTAGTATCCTTTTAAAGGAAGAGAGAAAATGACTATGTTGATACATATTCATTTATTCCGAGTAATTTCGACATTAGCACAATGTCATCATCTGGTTGTTGTTGTTTTTTTTTTTCCTAAGACAAACAATTGTTGTGTTTATCTAAAAGCTAAATTTTTTAACTGTGACGTACAAACGATATGATTATGTAATGTCCGATTTAAATTTCACGGTATAAACGTCAGAGGAAGTAACTAGATTTGGAATGTCCATATGTTTTTAAAAGAAACTATTAGTTAAAACTTAATTATTTTAAACTGTCTAGTGTAAAAATTTTAAAGCATTTGTGCAGTATTAATAATTGATTTTATTAACGATTGGTTTTAATTTGTTAATATAAATAGTTTCAAGAAATTTAGTTTATATCTCTTATTTCCATGAAAGAGTATAGATGTATTTTCAACAAGAATTTTCCTAAATTGCTAATGTGGACACGCATGCTGTTATAAATGTTGTGATATGTTTGATGCATCATTTAAATGAAAACTCATGAAAAACATATGTATTATTTTTTCTGTTGGAGATACAATCTCCCAAGGGACATTTAAATTTATATACAATGTTGGTTTCTGCAAGAAGTTAGTAGAAGTGGAGGAGTTATTACGAATGATTAAATTGGATATATTGAATTTAGTATAATATATAATTAATTTTCTTTTCTTACTAGGATCTGAGGTGGATATATTAGTATTTTAGGATATTTTCGTCTTGTTTATAATTAAAATGTATTTGATTGCGATATAAAAGATTAATATGTTTAGGGTTAATAGAAGAAGTATTATATTCTATTTGCTTTGTATTAAATTTCCTGATAGAACATCTTATTTGTTCATTAACAATATACTTAGGGAAGTTATTATTAATAAGAGTTTGTTTTATATTTTTTAGTTCACTGTAGAAAATCTGTTTTGTAGATTATTAATTTTTTCATGGGTTATTATTTTTTTATAACTGCTAGTATTATGCTAGTAGGTTTCTTATACGGGGAGGTAGTGAATTTATGATTAGTGTTTATAAATATATCTAGAAAAGGAATTTTATTACTGTTATTAAGTTCGTATGCAAATTTAAGGACAGAATTATTTTTGAAATTGTCTTTGTTTTTTTTTCATCAATATTCTTGACTAATATAAGAATATCATCAACATAGCTTTGGTAGATGGAGTGTTTTTTTTAATTGTTAAATATATTACTTTCAAGACTAGACATATAGAAATTGCTAAAGTTGGGCCCAAAACTGAATGCATAGAAATACCATTTCGTTGTATGTGTATATTATCTTTGTGATCGTAGAATGAAACTTCAGCAGTGCAACTTAACAGTAGTTTCCCTAATATACTAGATTTATTTTTAAACGGAGGGGGAGATGGATAATTGTAAATGTTTCTTATAATAATATCAATAGTCTCACAAACTGGAACATTAGTGAATAAATTTTCATCGTCAAGTGAGGCTATGGTTTCATTGTTAGGTTTTTCATTTTTTAGTATTTGAATTACTTCAAGAGTTGATTTTATGCTATATTTACTGGGAATGTATGGTGTGATAAGTTGGTTGATGATTTTTGTTAATTGATACACAAGAGTGGGAATTTGTGATATAATAGAACGGAGAGGATAGTTTTGTTTATGTGTTTTTATAGTGCCACATGTGTAACGAAGTCTATAATCACCCACTATTTTAGGAAGTTTTAAACTGTCACTTTCGGCATTATTAGCTGTGATGAGTTTATTACTTTTTAATTTCAATTTGTTATTTAGATCCCTGTCATTTCTTTTTAATATCGTATGGTCATTGAGTATTTGTTCTAGTTTTGTAATTATAATCAGATATGTTTAAACCAACAAAATGTTTGTTTTGCCTGCTTTTTTAACGATTATATAAGAATGATTTCGTACTTCGTAAGCGGTAATTTTTAATGGTTTTCTTAATATTTTTGAAAAGGTTTTGTCGTGTCTATCTTTAACTATCTCAGCCTTGAGAAAGTCTTAAAATTCTGGTGTTGTTGTGATGAGTTGTTCGTCCTGAAGGTTTTTTTAAAAAAACATATGGACATTGCAAACTTAGTTTACTCTCTTCCTTTAATACAGATACTAAGAATCTTGTCCGTGAATATGAGAGGATCGTATTGAAAATAAGTAGACAAAAATGTCTTAATAAAAAAAGGCTGCAAAAAATAAGATATATATATATCAATAGGAATTAAGATTACATTAGATTAATGATCATTTTCACCTTGTAAAATGAAAATAAATTACAAGGATTTTTCAAACCAGCCAATGGATGATATTTATTTTCAATAATTTATCATCCAATGACTGGTTTGAAAAATCCTTTTAATTTTTTTTCATTTTACAAGGTGAAAGTGATCATTAACCTAATGTAATCTTAATTCCTATTGTTTGAATTATGTTGCTCTGTTTAATTAAAACATTGAACTCTATGTTTGAATCAGTTTTAATATTTAATTTCTTATATTGTATTAATAGGGTTCTCTTGGATTATATACCAATGGATATATATATATAGACAGTTTTTTGTGTTTTTTTTTATTTTATTTTTGGTTGAATAGTATAGATATATTGTGTCTACTTATTTTTATATTGATCTTTTCCAATTGGCTAATTAGTTTGTTGGTGTTGAGATGAAATCTATCAAGGAAGGCGCCGTAGTATTTTTTCACGCCCAAGTACTTTCGACCTTTTCTAAGATCATCTTCAGTGCTAAATTACTAAGACAAATATGCTGTTGTACCTGCGATAAAATTTGTGTTCCATTTTCATGGTGACTTTTAAAAAAATGCGTAAACGCGCTCTGTTATAGATATTTTTTTTAATTTTTATCCGTTGTAGTCATGGAATTTTTATAAAAGAAGCATTTCAATGTAATGGGGCTGACCGGAAAATGGCAGAAATGTAAAAAGGCATTAGTATATAAATTGTATATGGACTTTAATATGTTGCTATATTCGTAATAAATTTGTTGGTTGTTGGTTGATTGATTTTGATATAGAGGGTATCGAGAATTTAAAGTTTTTGTTTATTATCTTCGTGGTGTAGTATATTGGTGTTGTCGATAATAATGTTCTTGTGTTGTGAAGGTGGACATGAATATGATTTTAGATGTGCAATAGAACTTATATCCGACAAATGATGCATAAGACGTCTTGACAATGTTGTGGGGGTAAAACCAAAATATGTATTTACTTTTTTGTCAAAGGACATTTTAACTGATATACAATGTTTGTTTTTTCAATGTTTTGTTTTTCTCAACGTTTTGTTTTTTCAAAAATACTATTTGACAGAGAAGAGTTATTGTGTATGGTAAAAATTTAGTATAATATATATATATATATATATATATATATATATATATATATATATATATATATATATATGCGCAGCAACCTTTCTTTGAAAATGTTCTGTTGCGTATGATAAACAAGGGAAATATAATTAATTTTTATTTAGTTTTTCCAACATTATTACATTTTCCCGTTTGTTGGAAGTAAGAGAGTACGAAAGTTGTCCATTGTCCTGAGTGCTTTCGGCAAATTCTTTAGTCCTTTCCAAGGGGATTTGTTTTGGAGGTATTTTTAATTTCTACTTATGTTTGACTGTATAAAATGTGTTTTTTATTGTTTTGAATACTAGTAGGTTGAGCGCAACTGTAATTCAAGTGAGCATCTTTCTATTGTTTAAAAAAAAACATCCTATTACTGTTGAATAAGGTGAGGTTGATAGTGGGGGGGGCGAGATGTTTTATATACAGGATCTTTTTCATAGCGATATGTCCCCGGTAAATTAATTTATATAGAACTTTTGTGTTTGCGACCAGGATTTTCCTTAAGGGATCTTATAAATTGTGGGTGGCTAGATGATTTTTTTCATGGTACTTTGATGTGACAAGTGAGATGTGAGGTGTCTATTCAAGGAAGTATATAATAACTGTCAGTTTAATACGGTTTCACGTAATCATCAGGCGGTCGGTAACAGTTGTGTGTGAAAAAGCACTCTTGGCATATTGATGAACCATTTCAGATGTTGTTTTTTTCAATTGTGAATTTATGACTTTTTTCATCTATAACGGATGGGCCTTTTCTCACCGCCAATTAGTGAGTTTAGTTGGTGCGTTCATGATATATACGCATCAGCTACGATTGCCTAAAGAGGTATAAAGTCCCTTTCTTCACACGTAGCTGTTACCGAACTCCTTATAATTTCGTGAAAGCGTATGAAACTGGCAGTCGTTGCCGGTCACTGCTTACTGGAAATTTTATTTAAAATATATTATGGCTCTGCCATTTAATATAGCATAGAGCACTTTTCTTCTCGTGTGCCTCTATAGCAAACTCTTTCAGGAGCTGCTTATCTTATTCTTATATACTGCAGCCACTTTCTCAACGGCATGATGTGGCTTCCCTCTGTCTGTTCTATAAATATTTTCATGACATTTCGTCTGACGAGCTATTTTCACTGGTTCCCCGACTGCTACTAGGTTGGCATTTTGGTCCCACCCTTTTGTTGTCGAAACAGTTAAATGTAACCGCCTCTTCTACTCCAACAGCTTTTTCTCTCGCACTTCCTGACAGTGGAACTCCCTTTCTCTTACATGCTTCTATAATCTTCAAAAATGTTAATGTAATGTCAATCGACATCTTCTATTTCTTTGACCCCTGTTCTTCTTTTCATCATCCTCTGTTCTTCTTTTTATAATTTTCCCACCCCCTATATCCAGTCTTTTCCGTTACTTACACTTTCTGTAGCCTCTTGCGTACTAGTGGCACTCTCGTCTTGCTTGGGGTGATATGCTTAAAAACGGCACCGGGGTTTATAAGACAGACTACCGATATCTTCGTTTGCCGAAATAGGCAAGTTCTCGTATGAGGGTATTTTGGATTTTATTATTTATTAATTATATTGCTCTGTATTAATAAATACATTGAGCTCTTTTTGTGGATCAGTTTTAATATTTTATATTACTAGGATCCACTTATATACCAACGGATTTATAACCTTTACTATATATATATATATATATATATATATATATATATATATATATATATATATATATATATATATATATATATATATATATATATACATATATACACTACTGTTCAGGCCCAAGAATTATCATGGGATGAACTCGACAGAAGAGTGATAAAAAAAAACGAGCTCTTAGAGTCTTTGAAAAAAAATGGACTCAATTATCAAACTTATACTTTGAGAAACTTTTGCAACGAATGCCAAAAATTTGTGCTGCGGTAATAAAGCCGAAAGGAGGATATTTTGACGAGAGCAAAATTTAAACATAAAATTTTTTTTCTTCTTTTTTTCATAAGACAATTTCTAATAAAAAATCAAGTCTCACTTTTTTTTTTAACCATGTATAATAATTTTCTCTTCGTTTAAAGTACAAAACAACTACTATTTTAAAAATTACCAAGGGTTAACTCGAACTTTTGAACTGTAGTGTATATATATATATATATATGTATATATATATATATATATATATATATATATATATATATATATATATATATATATATATATATACATATAGTATAATAAAACAAATAACGATGCCATAAGAACATTACTCGGAGTTAACTATAAAACAATATATAAACAGACCGGATATAACAAAAATTATAAAAAAAACTTTGCACCACCTGAGACAGTCGTAAATCAAACACGGAGTCCACGACTCAACCCTGGCTTATATCATCAGGACAGAATCCTGAAGCTAAGACAGCGAGTCAAAACATTCAAATATGAACAGAAAAAACAAAAAAAAACAGGGGGCTGAGACAGCCCAAGCGCTCTGAATGCGTGAACTCTTGTAAAAATCGCTTTGATCGTTGTATACAAGATCACAACTTCAAATAAGACAACATAAATTAGGTAAGGAATTGAACATCTGTATAATAACCCCCCCTCTCTCTCTCTCTCTTTCTCTCGTTCTCCATCTCTCTCTCTATATATATATATCCCTCTCTTTCTCTTTTTCTCGCTCCCTCTCCCTATTTGTCTCAATATGCTTATGTGTGTGTATTAGTGATATATGCTGTAATTTTCCAGACTGAACGTATGATTTTAGGAGACCCATTATCTCCAAGAATAATGGTTTCTTCAAGTCGGACAGACTTATTAAATAAATCATGATAATAACAGGTCTCCACAAAACATAAGCTCAAACTCAAACACCGGTAAATTTAAGAAACAATCAGTGAATAAAAAAAATTGACCAATCAAATACAGCAAATGATAAACAACAAATAGAGATAATCAAGATATTTGTTAAGAGAGAATAAGAAAACATGCAGTTACTGTATATATGTATGTGTGTCAGATAGAGCATATATGTACGCAAAGAACGAAATGCGTCGGCAAAGATAAGTTTCCTTTTGTCTTGGTTTGTGTGTATACAGACATAGATACATATATATATATATATATATATATATATATATATACATATATATATATATATATATATACATATATATATATATATATATATATATATATATATATATATATATATATATATATATATATATTACTTTAAACGTTATTTTTAGTGAATAGCCGTATCTGATTAGACGGTTCGTTTATTTAAATGGAGACTCTACTCAAAGGCGGATACTCGCTAAAAATTGGTTGAAGTAAAAGAAATATGTCGGAGTAAAAATAAAATCCATTAATTCTTTATATATATATATATATATATATATATATATATATATATATATATATATATATATATATATATATATATTACTTTAAACGTTATTTTTAGTGAATAGCCGTATCTGATTAGACGGTTCGTTTATTTAAATGGAGACTCTACTCAAAGGCGGATACTCGCTAAAAATTGGTTGAAGTAAAAGAAATATGTCGGAGTAAAAATAAAATCCATTAATTCTTTTTATATATATATATATATATATATATATATATATATATATATATATATATATATATATACCGCACACAGACACACAAATATATGTGTATGTGTGTGTGTGTGTGTGTCAGTGAGTGTGTGTGTGTGTAATAAAATACAATTTTAAGATATGCTATATTTATGGGTATTTTAACCCATAAAATATATCAGGGATAGAGCGTATGTAAATATAAAAGTGGACATCGAAGTTAACACCCAAAGCGAACAGTCTGTTTCATGGTAAACGCAATCGTGAGGCTTGACGATTGTGTTTACCATGAAACAGACAGTCGCCTCTGCGTGTTGAGTTCAATGTCTACTTTTATATTTACATACGCTCTATCCCTGATATATTTTATGGCTTAAAATACCCATAAATATATATGTATGTATATATGTATACGTATATATATATGTATATATGTATGTATGTATATATGTATATGTATATATGTATGTATATATGTATACATATATATATATATGTATGCATATATGTATACATATACATGTATATATATATATATATATATATATATATATATCGAGAGAGTGAGCGATAGATTGATAGATAGATAGACAGACAGACATACAGACAGACAGAGCTCCTGTATTCATAAGGGTTATGAACGGATTAAGATATTGAGCAAAAGCGAATTATATAATACCAGTGTTAGGGTAACTGTTTAGTGCAATGGTTAGCGTCTTTTGAGGAGATATCAAAGAGCCAAGTTTGTTCTGTTCACTTCTGTGTGGTAGAAGGAAAATTATGAATTCAGAACCAACCTTATAGTTCCATCAATGCACTTAACGTTAGGCACACCACTGTTGCTATGCCTACGGTACATGCGGCGTCCTTTCCTTCTCTATTTGCCTACTATTAAGCTGCCCTATTGAGCTGCCACCACCCTCTCCTAATTAAACGAATAAGAAAAAGAAATGGTCCTTTTCGTTGATACTATTTTATCTTGTAGCGTGGGATACAGAACCGACAAATAACGCAACAATATACAGAAAAAAAAACCTCTCATCTACGGACCACCCCTCCCATCAACGGAATTCGG
Organism: Acanthosepion esculentum; assembly: GCA_964036315.1. Taxonomy (NCBI): domain Eukaryota; kingdom Metazoa; phylum Mollusca; class Cephalopoda; order Sepiida; family Sepiidae; genus Acanthosepion; species Acanthosepion esculentum. The sequence goes on along the minus strand of OZ038485.1, from coordinate 33,285,770 downwards.
ATACAACGCACAAAATCTGCAGGTTAAATAAAAAACTGTGCAGGAAAAAAAAAATTCCAAATCGTCAGCGATATATTTCAAAATTTACGGTCATAGTGGAACGAGTCGTATTAGTTCTCAAAGTGACCGCTTGGCAGCGACCCTTTCAATTGTAAACAAAGACGGGTGTACAGTATATAAAGTACGATACATTAGCGCGTACGAGAGAAAATGGCTGTGAGAATTCTATCATTTTTGTTATTTTTATTAATATATATATATATATATATATATATATATATATATATATATATATATATATATTAAGTATATATTTATTAATACTATATATATGTGTTTGTATTAATTACATAATGATCATAACTACTGGTACTTACTATAGTGATTTTATAACTAATAAATAATTCTTCCCCATTTAAGAACAATCAGTTAAATGTACCATCCTTCCCTCTATTAGTCCGTTGATGAGAGGTTTGTCTATATATGTTGACACATATAAATAAAGAGACTAAAAACTGTGTGTTCACGCAAAATAATTAGAATGATCTAATATATATTGCTGAAAGGAAAGTTCTTGCTGTTTCTAAATAAAATTGATTATTTAGAAACCGTGAGAATTTTCCTCCCGTCAAGATAAAAAAAAACCTTTAAAAACCAGAATCTTACTTCCACAGTTCCAAGAACATGTCTCCGTTATAAAACTTGGCACACTGATAGTTGTTGAATTAATTCTTATTAATAAATATTACTTGTTTGAACAGTTCTCAGAAGAAAAACAGAACAAATGGATACTTTGACCAACATAGCTAAGGACTGGAATTAGCGACAAACCAGACACTAAGAAGCCGGGGAGCTTTTCAGCATTGCTTGAAAGATGAACCACAAATCTTCAAAAGCATTAATACCACTCTTCCTGTTTTCAACATCACTGCTGAATATTATTAGGTTGATGTAAAAGTTCCATAGCAATTCTTGCGCAATATTAGGGAATTCTTAGAAGTGCATTTAACGTTTACTAAAGCAGCTCTTTATTGCTTGTGTAGTCGACTGTACTAAGCTCGAGGTAAAAAAAAAAAACATAATTGAAAAGCTACAAAATAACATAATATACATAATATACACAAATTTACGGGAACGAACACCGTTCATCATCTAAACACTTATCTCTATCTGCTTGCTTAGAACGAAAAATAAGGTTCCGGTGATAATTGAACACGCAACCTTTAAATTCAGAGGTTTGTCTTTTCAGGTAGGCGTTGCTCAAATAAGCCCCCCGCCAAAAAAATGAATATTCTTTTCTTGATCTAATCATTTTTTTCCATGCGAAAAGTTCAGATGAGCGCCATTCTTTATTTCTACCAATTCAAACCTCTACCGTTAGGAAACGCCATGCCACTTCGGGGTAGAAATCATCCCCATTTCCGTCATACTTCAAATGTAAGAAGGAAATTCAAATACCCCCCCACCCCCACCCTTCAAAGAACTGCCAATGGAATATATACTCGCTTGGTTACTTGCCTGAATACTTCAAACTTGATCTCTTCAAGATCTTGGATCAGTTGTCCTCTTTCCCCCTTATCTTCACAATCTTCCATTTTTATCAACTTCTCTTCCATTCATAACACACCTCATTTACATCACCATTTTGTTGATTTTAACCCCCTATCTGGGCACCTCGAGGCGGTGTAATGGTTAGCAAGCTTGTCTCACTACAACAATTACGATTGGGTAGTAAGTGCGATCCTCACTGGGTGTCCCTTACTTTCGGCCTTGTGCCACATCTAAGCTACGCTTGGAAAATCACTTTAACCCTCTATATTGAAAGACTCTCGAGCCTTGTAACAAGTGAAATATTTGTATATAAAAATTCTCTAATCACTGCTGTGCAACAACCTTATTCACTTATTATTTTTTACAGTCATAGTATGAATTTTTTTTTTTTTAGATTAAACTGTCATTATTATTCATTTTTTTGTTACATTGTTTTACACTATTTACAGTGTTTGGACTGTTTTCCTCATCTTTATCGCCATCGCGACGTTTCAGCCGTTGTACACTCTGGCCTTCTTCAGGTGATATTTCTTGGAATTTCGAAACGAACCGTTTATTTAGTCCACGGCGATAGTTGGTTCGAATTTCACATGCCATACTTTTTTGGATATCTCAGTATCAGTTAATTCCTTTCATTAACTCATCTCTCCAAGTTTTTGTTCCCTCTGCTGTGGTCAGGTATTGAATTCATAAATCTTTGGGTCAAGTCACTTTGGGATCAATCAACCAACGCTTTTGTCCACTGCTTCAAAATCCAAAATATATCCCCCGAAGAAGGCCGAATCGTAGGAATATGGTGATAATGAGGAGGACAACAGTCCGAATAATGTAAATAGTTACAATACCTCATCTCAGAAATATGGAGAGATCCTGAAGGAGTCTGGGGCATACAACGACCGAAACGTCGTTAATATGACAATAAAGACGTAGACAACAATCCGAACAATGTAAATAATGTAAATAGTTACAATACCTCAACTCAGAAATATAGACTGAAGTTTTATTTTTTTACAGGATAGTCAAAGGCGAGGAAAAGAGGTTTTGTTTAGAATAGAAAGCGAAGGAAAACGAGACTAGAGTTAATCCGGCGTTCAGTATATCAACCTGAACGAAATCTACCGGAGAAAATATTTGTATTTAAGGACAATTGTTTACTATGGGTTTCTGAAATCCTGACAAACTGAGACCGAACAGCTCTCCAGTTTAGCAGTTGACTCTCTTCAATGACGGATTGTAACTGGAAATTATTTTTTCTTGGGCAAGAAAATTGACCGACGGTTTTGCTGTAAGGTCTCGCTCATCTTTGTATTGCCAATGTGATACAACAAATGATTATGGAGTTGGGATGGAAAGTTCTTCTATATAAGACATATTCTCCAAACCTGTCATCTTCAGGCCCTCACTTACTTCACTCAATACAGAAGTCCTTGACTAATGAAAAGTTCCAACAATTTCTTCGAACTAAGGTAATCGGAAAATTGTATATGCCAAGGAAATTGATGGCTGAATAACGACGCAATAAATTTATATGAATAAAATATTCTACCAAAAAGCTGTGGGGAAAATTTTACTTCAACTTATTAAACCACTGAAACTAGAGCTTCGCCGTATGGCAATGGTTAGAAAACTAGTCTTGCTAACCCTTTATATTGTGCATGTAACTTCAGTCCTCACTTGATGCTCCCAAATAGTGACGCTGAGTAAATATCCATGGAAATGTTTGTCGTGGACTTATGGTCATCAAGGTAGTCTCGCAGATTATTAACATTGCTGTTAGTCGATCCTCACTGAGTACCAATTTGTACTGGACAAATTAGTTTAGTAGATGACAATTAAAACACTTAAATGCGCATAAGAGTAACCAAAGAAATAACGTTAACTCATAACTGTAAAAAAATATTATTTGTATTTTTAATTACTGATTTTATTTCTAGAGACTTTCTCCTTTACTATTTCACTTCTCTAAAAAAGAGCCGTTTCTTTTCAACGAAATAAAAGGAGATAAATAAATACAGAATTGCTGTGAGGCTTAAATTATTAAGGTGTATCGAAAGTATTTTCGTTTTTAGAGATGTTAACTTACTTCCTGTTTACGTCTAAAGATTATCTATTGCACGACACTTTATATGCTGTGAAGTATCAAATGTAAACATTCAGAGGAACCAGGATCATCGAAAGATATCATGTTTAGCTTTACGTAAGCTTCACGAAATTAGCTTGAACTAGTTGTCATTTCAGAAGAGCCAGGATCATCGAAAGATTCTCAATGTTTAGCATTATATAAACTTCTTGAAAATAGCTTTCAAGTAACTCTCTGTAAACGTATCAACGAAAGATATATAGATAAATACATAAGCTTTACGATATTAACTTTGAAATAAAGTTCCAAAAACATTAAAAGAGCTAGGATCCTTTGAAGAAATCATATGTAGAGAATTATATAAACTTAAGACCATACAAGCGCTCTGAAAAAGTTAAAAAACGAAAATGATTTTTGCTATACGCTAATAAGAGCATAAAAGCTTTCGTTAAAACGTCAAAGTGCAAGTCAGTATTATTAAATTTATTTTGTCAGTTTTTCAAAATTTGGATGCGACTTTGAAAATTATTGGAATGTACTATTTGGACATGCGCAGTGATTTAAAGAAGATTTGTGCCTTTTTACTTCTGATTAATAGATTACTTCGCATGTTTCAAAAGGGGTGTATATTGGACTAGTTGTTTATGAAACCCGTATTATTATGAGTAGAATTTATGAAACAAATATGGTAATTCTAATCCTTATTTATATAACGACACAATAAATGAAGCAATCTGACCCCCAGGAGAGTGACTCGTTGCGCCTTCTTGGGCTAACGTTCTTGGCTGATATGAAGAGGAAAGGTTATATTGAATCCATTGCTAGGTCATCTGCTAGGAAGGTTGGTTCACTCTGCGCTGCTAGATGATTTTTCACTCCAGTATCTATTTTTCAGATCTATAAGTCTACCATTCGACCATGCTTAGAATATCACTGCCACATATGGTCCGGTGCTCCGGCTATCTATCTAGAGCTTCTTGATAAAATCCAAAGAAGAATCAGCAATATTATTGATCCTGGCCTGGGGTCTCGGCTTCAGTCCTTTCCCAGCGCCGTAAGGTTGCCTCCCTTTACCTTTTCTGTAAATACTTTCATGGTAATTGTTCGGAGAGGTTCTTCTGTAGAGTAACAAAACTCTTCGAATTTAAGCACAGTACTAGACTGGCGACGACATCACGCCAATTTACAGTTGATCTGGCTAGATGTGGCCATAAATTTTATGCTAACAATTTCTTTTCTCGCAGTTCTCGTTTGTGGGACTCTCTTCCGACTCGATGCTTCCCAGCCAAATTTAATCTGCAAAAATGTAAATGGAATGTCAATTGCTATCTACTGTCCTCTTGATTACTCTTCCTCTGTTCTCGCTCCCTAGCAATGTTCCTGTTTCCAACTGATCCACACCCAGTAACCCCTTGTGTCTCGGTGGCTTTACTGCCTTGGTTGGGGTGAACTCGATTTTAAAAAAAACATTAGAACGCCGAATATGGAGACAACGATTCGTGTTTTCTTATTTATGCCCACTCTCTTTATCTTTACTCCTTTAATCACTTTCTGGCATTTTCTGCACACATAAAAGTATGATAAAAGAGAGAAACTGTCTAATTTGCTATTTATGAAATGCATTACGTCTTACGGTCATATCACCTTGAAACACCCGTTCTTGTATGATTTACCGAAGTTAAGCAACGTCGATCTTGGTCAGTACCTAGATGAGTAAGTGCTTGGGAATGCCAGGTGTTGTAAGGTTGGATGTGCGGATGGTGTAATGCATAACGGCTCGGAATTGGAAATCGGAGAGTCAAGTTCCAATGCCAGTCGTGTTCGTTATATTCATTAACGTTCAAATTCCCTTGGGAAAGGTATGAATCCACCTTTTCTCCTCGACAGCTAGGTTAATCTTAAAATCTAAAAATATTTTCTGGCTTTAAATAGCCTGCAAGTGGTTGATAAGCCGTAAAAAGAAAATTCATTATGAAATGAATTACTAATGATTTTACTATATGCATTGAAAATCATAAAAAAAACGGATTTTAGTGGCCAAGAACTAATGCAGTTGTTATTAGTAGAATAATCTCGGAAGTACCGATGTTTTTCTTTATTTGTAAATAAAATGTTCCAATTTTTTAATAAATTAATTTACCTTTCAAACCCAATTTTTTATAGTGTCATGTCCCTTCAGGACGTAAGCGTACACAAATTCCTTTTTCTTTAATATTTGTAAACTGCCATGACTTCTATAAAAGATAATGGTTTCCCGTTGCCCTCTCCGCGGTTTTGAACTCAGAGTTGTTCGTCTCTGGCTATCAGCAAGGCTAGAGAGCCTAGTCTACTTAATGCTTTTTCCAAAAGGTCTTATTTGGAAGTGGACACAACAGACTGGGACGGAGTGTGAACCATGCCCGCCCATTCCACTTTTTGCACCGATAATTGTTACGGCATCCACACACCCAACACCCGAATGCGAGGCCCCTTTTATTATTTCTTCGGCTAAAAACATCTTCGTTGAATCATTATTATATTTTAGTCTTTTTTTTTTCAATATTTTTTGTTTGCTTTTTATTGCATTCTACAGCTTTTAAATAATCGGCAGAGATCGAAAATAAAGAAAATCTCTCTGGCGAGATTTCAACTCGCATCCATTATCCTTGAGTGTATCGCTTTCCCTGGTATCACTTTCACCATTTTAGTTTTGGGAGTTGGGATAAAAGGTACCAAAATAAGATAGAGAGAAAAAACTAGTAACAAATTAATGATAATGCCAATGACCCATTTAATAAATTCGTACCCTATTAAATCTAATACTGCTAATATAAAAAGAATATTATTAATAAAAACAAGATGGCTGTTCAGCATTGAGTATATAAGAAAAAGTATTAATTATATGGTTTATTCGCATAGCACTTAGTTAACTTTATTGCTTATTAGTAAGCGTAGCTTACATGTGGCACAAGGCCGAAAGTATGGAGCACCCAGTAAGACGGAACTCACTTCTCAGCCGTAATTGATCTAGCTTGCAAACCATTAGAGTGATTTTCCAAGCGTAGCTTAGATGTGGCACAAGGCCGAAAGTATGGGGTACCCAGTGAGGATCGAACTCACTACTGAGTCGTAATTGTTCTAGCGAGACAAGCTTGCTAACCATTATACCACGTCGAAGTGCCCTCACTCTACCTTTATAATGAACACTGGAAAGGTAAACGCTTAAAAGGTTAAGGTTACGAGTTCAAATAGCAACAGAAGCTTATCGTTTCATTTTGATATGTGCTGATTAGTTAATGGCCACATCATAAGGGCATGAGACTATCGATGTAGACATTTAAAAAAGACTAGTCAGAAATGAATTAGTAAATTTTGCATGCGATTCTCAAGTCCTTCATTTAAAACAGCTAAGTCGAGAACTCATGCATTTTTAACACAACTGTGTGTGTGCGTGTGTTCGTTCGCGGGTGTTTATTATTTACTTGAAAGTGCTGAATAATTCTCGGCCTGACGAAAAAAAAAATCTTCCGAAAAAAGAAAAAAAATAATTTGATGTTAGGCTATTTGATCATATTTGGGGAAGTGGATTTGTGTCGAGAATTTTACAGCACTCCATCGCATATATATATATATATATATATATATATATTACTTCGGAAATTAATATTTCGTGAGGAAATTACGCACAAAACGAAATCAATTTTTAAACCCAAACATCTATAATTCTACACAATCAAGTTGCAAAATAAAAATTTAAACAAAAAGAAAACAAAAGGCGTTATAGACGTGCGAAGCGTTAAACACACAGAAATTAAAAATGAACAAAGGAAATTTTAAAATTAATAATAAGTGGCTAAATATTACGAAAGAAAATAGAACAAAATAAAATTTTAAAAATAAAATCAAAGATGCAAGGGAAACAAGCACGTGAACTACACAAGGCAAAGTTACGTAAGAAGATTTGCCACACCTGAAGGAAAATCCACAGGACTTGCAAGGACACCACTGCCTTTTCATCTGCAACATATAATCATTTCACCGTATACTGACACAATAGAGGAACATGTACATGTCCTTCGTGAAGAAAAGCTTAAGTAATTATCATAAATACAGGCAGTCTTCTTGAAACAGTCTTCAAAGAAGTTACGGCGTCAAACATCAGTGTTACTTTACAGTAATTATGAGATGGTCAAAATAGTCGTTCTGTTTCTTGAATAAAAGGCATTTTCTTTTTCGATATTAACTTTATTAAGCAACATATTTACTGCTTTTCACACAGTTTTCTTCGTCTTATTCAAGCAACATTAAAATCTCTATCACCACAGAATTCTTTCATCTTTTCAGTAGAAAAAAAATGCTTAAAATGCCGTTTTCAGTTTTCAAATAATTGAATTATTTTTTTTATTAAAAGGTTTCTATTAGATCTTTAAAAACTAACATTTTAAAAGTATATATAAATATGTACATGAATATATTAAAACAAACGGGGAGGAAAAGTAAAAAGTAAGCAAAAAGAAATTAAGCAAATATGGACCTTCTTGCCCGCAATAAGACTGTGTCTTATTGGTTTTTCCCATGATTGGTCTTTCCCATGACACCACTATTATTTTAACCACCTTCACTGTCCAGCAATGTTTATTCTTTTCAAAAGCAATTATTAGAACTGGAATAAAACCTAAACATTTCCTATAGAAAGATATAAAAGAAAACTTGTCTTCTATGCCGGCCGGGAATGTCCACATTTCGAAAACGTTTCAGATATTAACCCTTAGGAGACGACAGGGTCGATATATATCGGCCGAAAAGCTGAATGACTAAGAAAACGACTGGGCCTATTCGTCAGCCTGCTAATACAAGCCTCGAGGTTAGCTGGCTGATCTTCGTATCAGCCAATCAGATTGCTTCTCGCATTTCTTGCGCATCTTTACCTTTCAATGGCGGTTTATATGATATAATTGCTGTTTTCTGTGATTTTACATCGATTTTTTGGGGTATGTGTGTTCCATATGAGGCCATGTTTAAAGATCCCCGTCTTGGCACTGAAACTCCAAATGAGGTTCTGTCTCCAAAGGGTTAATAAACGGGAAAATTTCGTTGGAAAACAAAGATAAGGATATTAAATTATTAAGTAATACCAATCCCCGTATATGGCAGTGAATGCTGGACAATTTTCTCACAAATCCTGTTTGAATTTCTGGGATGTAGAATTATTATTTATACTATTTACATTCGGACTATTGTTCTCATTTTTGTTGCTGTTATCATAACGGTTCCAAGGGGAATATTTTGAGGGGGAATAACGCATTATTGCCCTTGGTAAGCTATTTTTAAAGACTTTTTGTACTATGATATATGACAGGATGCTGAATAGTTTGGGTCCTGTTTGGACCTTGCGTGTGTCTGATTGTCGGAAGGTGATGGTAGGAGAGTTGCTATCATATGGTTGAGAATAGAACAATATTTTAGTGGATTAAAGCGTTGGTTTGTGAATTTGATAACAGTAATCGTGAGTTCAATCCTTTAGCAGGGCAGTGTGGAAACAGATTGAGCAATAAGTGAACAATACGAAAAATAAGAAGTAACCGAGATATCGCTAGAAGAGATCAGTGGAACGAAAACCGTCTACCGCCGTTTAAATACTCTCTATGATACACGGATTGATATAAACCTGATGAAGGCCGGAGAACACAATGGTCGAAACATTTTGATAACAGCAACAAAGATGAGGACAAACTGCGCGAATGTAAATCATGTCAATAATATTCTCGCAGATGAAGAGGAAACTTGATACAACGGGGATGTCGTTCTACAGCCGTATACTGAGAATGCCATGGACAGAGCATGTGAGCAATGAGGAAGGGGATAATTTTGCTTAAGATCTGAAAGAGAAATCTCTGTAACGCATGAGGAAAGAGGGTTTGGAGAAACAGACACTCACAAGTGGGTCAGAGGGAAACAGCGGGTAGAAAACCTAACGCACTTGTTTAAATGGATACCAGAACATGAACATGGAGAGATAGTAAGGAGACAAATATTTCTTAGTGTTACAAGGGATAGGAAGTTGTGAAGGGTCATTATCGGCCCCGTCCTGAACTAACAAAACGCATAAGAGAAGAGAAGACTAGTGAGACAGAAAGCACGTTGTATGTAGGGAGAAAAAGTTGTTAAAAATGTTGTGTGTGTGTGTGTGTGTGTGTGTGTGTGTGTGTGTGTGTGTGTGTGTGTGTGTGTGTGCAACCTCCACAATGCCGCTTTCTAAAAGTTGAGTGCCAGTAAAATTCGTTACTGTTTGAGCTTAGAGAGAAGACGGGTGCCGCCAAACTATCTGAAATCCCACTGAAAGCAATAAAGTAACACCTTGCAGGATCCGGCGAGACCCAGATGAACAACGGTTGGGTGTTGCATTGACTGACTCGAAGATGGGCGTGATAAGTGAGCGACTCTTTTCGCCTATCGTCCGGTTCACAGTCCTCTCTGCTCTTTTAAACAGGAGTAGAGGTTTATCCCTTATTCCTTGTTTAGGATCAGGATCCTGGTTCCTCTTAAAGTCTTTCCATTCTCTTTCACTCCCAGTAGCCACTTGCATCTTAGTGGCATTATCGCCTTGTTTGGGGTGAATTGATTGAAAAAATAAACCCATATTGGTTAGTATTGACAACAAAATTGGACTTGCAAAACACTTAAGTATGTTTCCTGGAATCTAGGTTCTACTAAGTAAAAATAACATTCACCGGCTGAATATATATATATATATATATATATATATATATATATATATATATATATATATATATATATATATATATATATTAAACTGAAATTACTTATTTTCATGGTAGGGGACAAGGGTCAATGAGGGTTTATAAACACTGTTTGTATCTGAAGCTCATGCAATTTTTCTTCAATATATATATATATATATATATATATATATATATATATATACATGAAAATTTCTCAGTGTTAAACTGTAGAAAAGACAATATTTATAAATATAAATGAAAATAGGAAAACTCTAATAGTTGCCAACGCGTTTCGTCCAATGTGGATTTTCTCAAGGCAAAAAACGAAATGAATTTATTTAAACAAAGTAACTAATAATAACAAAAACAAAATGTCCTTAGCAACTGGAAGAATTTAGAGAACGCTATTTTTATACTGTTAACTAAAAATTACGTCAATTACTGTCACGTGTGGTGATATTGTTATTATTGCTGTGTTGACTGATTCAACCATTTTCTTTTGATTTCACGATATTGTTGTGTACGTTTGTTTGGGAGAGTAGTAATTCTGTTAAGAAAGGTGAAATAGGGAAAAAGCCTGGGCGTAGATTAACATTTGGGTAATATTCAACGGCGGCACTCTCTAGGATTTGCCTTCTGAGTGAGATATTTTCTTTTTTTATGAGTGTAGCATTTTTAAATAAAAATTGTGGTTGAATTTATTTCTCTGTATGACTAGTGCATTAGCTAAGTTGTTTTTTGTGAGGTCTCTTTTGTGCTCATAAATGCGTTTTTTTTTAATTTCTACCTGTTTCTTCAATATATTGGGCGGAACAGTTTTGGCAATTTATTTTATAAATGTCTACTTCAGAAATGTTATTGCTATTAGTGTTTGAAGATTTGAGTATATCTATAAAGGTTTTGGAATTGTTTGTGTCTATTTTAAGATTGTTTAGATGGGATAGGTTATTCTGGATATTAGACGTAACAGAGTTGGTCGGTAGTATTATGTATCTGTTTTCATGTAATTTACTATTGCGGATTATATTATTAGTTTTGTTTCGGTTGCATATTTTGTATGTCTTTCTTCTTCCGTTGTGGATGAAATGATATGGGTATTGTAGGTTTTCGAATGTGTTTTCTATGTATGTTTCTTCTTTAAGTAAATATTGGGGACTGTAGATTCTTAACGCTCTTAGATAGAATCCTATAATAATTCCAGGTTTAATTTTAGAAGAGTGGTTTGAGTAGAAACTGATCAGATCATTTTTGTTTGTAGCCTTTCTATAAACATCAAAATCGAGTTCATTATTATTTCTATGTAACAAAATGTTCAGGAACGGAAGAATGTAGTTGGTTTCAGTTTCAAAAGTGAAGTTTACTGTAGGTTCAACGTTGTTAAGTTTGGAGAGAAGATCCGTTAATTTGGTGATTTTTTATATATATTAACAATGAGTCGTCTATGTATCTGAAATATGAAGGGTTTGTAGGGAGAATATTTTTGAATGAGTCACTTTCTAGAAATTCTAAAAATAGACAAGCGAGAACGCCGCTGAGAGTAGATCTCATTGGTAAACCAAATTTCTGTCTGTAATGTTGGTTATCAAAAGTAAAGAAATATTGCTTAGCTGGCATATTTTTATGACTTTATGTGTAGATAGAGATAATTTCATTTTTGCTTTTGTTCGGAGTTTTTTAGTAGATTTAAGCATTTCTCCGCGGGGACGTTTGTGTAAAGAGATTTTATATCTAAACTAGCCATATATTTGTTTTTGATGTCTATGTTTTTTAATGTGTTTAGGAGGTCGCCTGAATTTTTTATGTGTGATGGACTAATAGTGCCGAGAAGTGGAGTTAAAATTCTGCTTAGTTTGCGAGCTATTTTATTTTACAACGCAAGAAGAAAGGCATACAAAATATGCAACCGAAACAAAACTAATAACATAATCCGCAATAGTAAATTACATGAAAACAGATACATAATACTACCAACCAACTCTGTCACGTCCACTATCCAGAATAACCTATCCCATCTAAATAATCTTAAAATAGTCACATACATTTCCAAAACAATTATGGATATACTAAGATCTTCAAACAATAATAGCAATAACATTTCTGAAGTAGACATTTATAAAATAAATTACCAAAACTGTTCCTCCCAATATATTGGAGAAACAAGTAGAAATTTTAAAAAAACATATTTATGAGCACAAAAGAGACCTCACAAAAACAACTTAGCTAATGCACTAGTCATACAGAGAAATAAATTCAACCACAATTTTGATTTAAAAATGCTACACTCATAAAAAAAGAAAATATCTCACTCAGAAGGCAAATCCTAGAGAGTGCCGCCATTGAATATTACCCAAATATTAATCTACGCCCAGGCTTTTTCCCTATTTCACCTTTCTTAACAGAATTACTACTCTCTCAAACAAACGTACACAACAATATCGTGAAATCAAAAGAAAATGGTTGAATCAGTCATCACAGCAATAATAATAATATCTCCACACGTGACAGTAATTGACGTAATTTACAGTTAACGGTATAAAAATAGCGTTCTCTAAATTCTTTCAGTTGCTAAGGACATTTTGTTTTTGTTATTATTAGTTACTTTGTTTAAATAAATTCATTTCGTTTTTTGCCTTGAGAAAGTCCACACTGGACGAAACGCGTCGGCAATTATTACAGTTTTCCTATTGTCATTTATATATATATATATATATATATATATATATATATATATATATATATAACTGTCAGAGAAGCCCTCCACATAAAACATCTGGCATACAGTATTAATTTCACCATATTCAGCAACAGATATAATGTGTTAAAAGGTTTTTAACCAGAAAGACGCCAACTCGAATTCCAGCCAGGTTCGTTTCATGCGGCTCACAATAAGCGCTATTAATTTATAGACATCCCACACCTACATTTTTAAAACAGACAATTGTGAAAAGAAACTAACAACACTTAACAAAAAACCGCTTGAAAATGACTAAAGAAGTGTCCGAAAGCGCTTGGGACAATAGACACTGCAAACGATTTTTACACTCCCTTACGCCCAACAAACGGGAAAAGGTAAGAATATTAGAAAAACTAAATAAACATTCATCAAGTTTTCCTTGTCTTTCATATTCAATTAGACATGTTTGAAAGAAAGGTTGCTGCCCATATATACATTCATTTATTGTTTATACGTTATTTTTATAGATACAAATATTTAAGTAAATGCTCTGTTTATAATAAACAGTATTAACAACATTTACCGGCCTTATTGTCCAAGAAATTTCATAGAAAATATGTGTCCACACGACAGATATCGAACCTGCATGGAGCCATCATATAGCCTGTTGTGCTATACCATTTAACTACAGAGGAAGTGTCTGGTTAGCAACGTCGAATTACTGCTTTTAAACTACAAATACGTGCTATACCATTTAGCTCCTCTGTAGCTAAAAGGTATAGCACGTCAGGCTATATGTCAGTTTCGTGTAGGATACAAGTTCGATTTCTGTCAAAAGACACATATATATAATATAATATAATATAATATAATATAATATAAAAGGCTCAAACACTAATATTCCATGGTTATAATTTATTACATTGGAATCGTAATCATTGGATCGTGATTACGATTCCAATGTAATAAATTATAACCATGGAATATTAGTGTTTGAACCTTTTATTTTATATTCTTACTCTGTCCTGGACATTGAGTTCTACCTGGATTCTATCCTCATGGAAATTTATTCATATATATATATATATATATATATATATATATATATATATATATATATATATATATATATATATATATATATATATATAAATGTGTTGAAATCTATAATTCCAGTGTTAATTAATGAGAAACCCTTACCAGCATCAATGACGTGTTCCATAGTAGGGAATCTCTTCATCACCGCAACACTAATAGATCGACAAATCAGAATGAGGCCCAAAATCATGTAGCGGGCTAACGTCCGCCGGAACATCCGAGCTCTCTCATCATTGCCGTGAAGGTACGTTACAGTCATGAACAGCGTTCTGTAATGGAAAATAAAACAAAAAAAGAATACCTTCATTTGAATTTTCCTCAACTTTGCGATGTTTATCAACTAATTTAAGTAAATACATGAATCACATTATTACATATCTTCTTGTTGCCTATACACATAGACCTTTCATCTTCACATCACTCTCGTCGTTAAGCGAAGTATATACCACTTTTAATTATATATATATATATATATATATATATATATATATATATATATATATATATATATATATATATACAAGTATAGGGTTGGTGTATAGGGAATAAATTCCAATAACCTTAATACTATTCTTAAAAACGTGCTCAATACAGAGTAGAGCAAATAAAAAATTTTCGAAATTTATAGCATAAATATGTTATAAAATCACTGCAAAAATAGCCATTTTATTTCAACACTTCTGGTGTCTTATCAAGTGTTGAATGTAGAATAAAGGGTTTAAAAAGGTTCAAATCGACCAAACAACCCTCCATAGGGGAAACGCTGTTACATAGGCTGCAATGACCAATCAAAATACAATTATATGAATATTCAAAAACTTGACAACGAACCTTAGTTATAATAATTAGTGCCTTAATGTTAGGGTTAGACTAAAATAGAAATCAGTCTAACTAATTAATATTAAATTTTACTATAAAATTCAAAATGAAAAAATACCAATTTTAAATTTTAAATTTAATCTGTATTGTTTAAAATATTATAAAATTATTTAAAGAAGAAACTTAGGAAAAATACATATGTTTTTTGGTTGTCAATTTTTTTTTCAACACCATCACTTGATAAGACACCAGAAGTGTTGAAACAAAATGGCTATTTTTGTAGTGATTTTATAACACATTTATGTTATAACTTTCGAATAAATTATATATATATATATATAAATATATATATATATATATTAATTCCATTTAATATATATATATATATATATATATATATATATATATATATATATATATATATATATATATATATATATATATATATATTAAATGGAGTTAAAGTGGGCAGTGCACGACCACGATTGCCAGTTCCTTCATACGCAATCATCAGGCGGTCAAAGCGCATGAAACTGGCAGTCGTGATCGGTCACAGCCGACTTGAGATTTGACTTACATATATTTAAACTCTGACATTTAATATGAAATGGTGGATACTTTTTTCCTGTGTAAAATTCCAGGCAGACTCTTTTGAAAGCTACTTATACTTATTTTTATTAATATATATATATATACATATATTACTTATTTTAGGATATTAAACAAAAACATTATTTATTATATACTCCATTTGTTCTCATTTTACCACCATATATATATATATATATATATATATATATATATATATATATATATATATATATATATATATATATATATATAAGATAATGCACATTGAATGCAGGTGTTAATAAAATATTGCTCGATGTAATATAACAAAACTATTAAGTATATATTAATAAATATACATATTATTCTTCACCGGAAAATATGAGGGATAATATTAATTTCATATATATATATATATATATATATATATATATATATATATATATATATATATATATATATATATATATATATATATATATATATATATACAAGGTATATTTAGGCAGCAAATATTCATCCAAACAAGTTTGATTAAAAAGGCTTTTATTGCATTTGCTTTTCAGTTCTAGTATAAGTTGTGATGTATTGTATCAAAATTTCAGATTAAGTGTCCGAAATTAATGTCGTGTTGTAGTGTGTGCAAGGATTTTCGACCGTCTCAATAATTTTCAAGAATCAGTGTGGTGCCTTGTGTCGTAGGCTTAATTCCTTTGACTACGTCTTTGCATTCTTTAGTAAATAATACTTTATTTAATCTGAGCTGTTTATTTTGTAAAAAAATAGCTTCTGGGAAAGGATCAAAATCTTTCAATATATATATATATATATATATATATATATATATATATATATATATAGTATAATATATGCTATATTTATCGGAAAAGAGTGCTCTGCATTCGAGATAAACCGTTTATAATAACTAAAGTTGGCAATAAAGCGCTAAACTGAATGTCAACATGTGTCAATTCCTCTGATTATATTTTTCTCTCTGTATATACATGTGATTATGTGGGGGGGATAAAATTTCTGATATAACTAAAATCTGACTATGTAAAAGGACAATATGAATAAAGACAAAAGGAAAACTTATCTCCGCCAATGCGTTTTCGCCATCTAATGGACTTTATCAAGACAAATGTAAGGACTTTAATTTGCAATAAGTATTTATTAACAGCAGTAAAAAAAATTTGAAAAACTAATAATATTTTTTACTTTTCGTCTATAAATACTTGTTGCAAAATATAATAAAATTGTTTGCCTTGACAAAGTCAATCAGAGGACGAAACGCGTCGGCTAAGATAAGTTTTCCTTTTGTCTTTATTCATATATATATATATATATATATATATATATATATATATATATATATATATATATATATATGCGCGAGCGTGCTCACTAGGCGTGCTCACTAAAAAGTTGTTTCGACATAGAACACATTCTGTACAAACATTTCATCACCCATTCATATATATATATATATATATATATATATATATATATATATATATATAATAAACTGTTCATCTACTATATTATATAAATATATCAGTTTTTGCAGGAAAACGTGTATACTTATCGTTGCTCAAATGCATACCGCACATAAATAATAAGGACCTACTCAACGGGTAGATAAATAGACAATGAACAGGTAGATGACCCTTAATACCTGCCAAAGCACGCATAATATCACATTTTCCGGGCATTTTATTTTCTTATCTGCTATGTCTCGATCCTGGCTCTCCACAACTTCCTATCCTTTGTCGCTCTAAGCAATAGTTGTGACCTTACTATGCGCCTCTGTCCTTGTTAACAAACTCGTTAATTAGCTTACTCGGTGTTTCACTCTGCCCCTCTTGCGTTTAATATGCCCTGTGAGTGCCTACTTCTCCAAGCCCTCGTTCTTTATTATGTATGACAATATTATTGTATTTTAACTGTCTCTTTTTTTATTCTAAGTAAAAGCCTACGATCTGTTTTCTTAAAATTTTCTCGTTGCTCAGATGTTCCGTCCATGATATACTCAATATTCTTCAGTTGAACTACGTCACTATTGCCTTAATTCTCCTATTCAATTGTGATTACACATAAGATGATCGACATTACATGGCAGCTCAACACCGTTTTCTAATGTTTCTAACGAAATGTTTCTGTTTTTTAATATTCCTTTAGCTTTTGAAAGGCATCTTTCGCTATTCCAATGAGCCCCGTATTTCTATATCATATTTTCCGTCGTTTTGTTATAAGACTTCCAATATAGTTAAATGTCTATACTTGCTTCATTTTGACATTTCCAATTTGTATCTTGCATCTTAGAATACCCCTTTTGCTAATCACCAGACATTCTTTTTATTATTTTATTACAATTGATGATTACAATTGATGATTATTCCATTCTTCTCTCTTTAACATTTCAGGTCCTTCATCTTTTTGTGAATTGTAGGTTTCAATCTTTTGCCGTGGAAGAGTTATTCGGTGTATTAAATCCATCTTTGAAATATTCTTCATTCACTATCTTCAGCGTTTATTCTTTAAATGTTATGCCTACTATCAAGGAGAACGACTTTTGTCCTTGTTTTAATAATTTTATACATATATACCGTACCTGTGTCGCTATTTCTATTCCTGCAGATTTTTTGTTGAGTCACTCATCTTTTGCCCGTCTGAATTTGTTTCTAATTTCGATGTTTAATATTTTGTGTTCTGTACCATTCTTTGGCATTGTTTGCTGTCTCTTTTTCCTTATTTCAAGAATTTCATGTACTTCTTTATTCTTGTAGCTTTCCTTGCGACGATCTCGTTTTACCGATCTTACTGTTCCATTATGCTGTTTTTTTTATTATTTGTCCTCATTTGAGCTATTCTATTTGTCAGTATACATTTCTTTGTAAGTTGCGTCATTCTGAAGTATCTCGTATTGGAGTTTGATTTTAGGCATACTACTGGTTGTCAAGTGAAAGAGGGTTAACTTGTCTCGAGGATTCAAACCTTCTGACAACACCTTCCTCAGAGAGAGAGTTGGAGAAGACCGATGCCAGCGTGACAGTGGTCGTGAGTCTAGGCAATATTTATCTTTGGCTCATATGTACGCGCACGAGGTCCCCACATTAAACCGACAGTGTGGCACATCCTGCCACCGTGGGAACCCGATTAAATACTCAGTGTAATGCATGTGAATTCTGTGTGATCATGTGGCACGAAGTCTCTACAAAAATCTCACACCGTTCTCATTTTTCTAGGTTTTTATAGGAAAGATATTTAGGGTTGAAGGTATTTTCTCAGTTTCTAAAAGAGAAATCCAGTCACTCACTCTTCTAATATATGAAGTGTGACAATTTAGTTCCTTGATTGGCCCTGTGAAAATCACGTTTGCTTCCCTGATCACCAGTGCCTGCTGCTACTTTCAAAATCCTCGTCGTGTGTAATTATACACTTTGGTGCCATTGCTGGAAATATTCTTAGAACTCGTTTGTCCAGAATAACTTTCAGTACTGTAGTCACGTATTGTTGGATGTCAGAAAACTTTTACCCTTTCAGAGCATTTTCTAACTTTGAAAACCAAACTAGTGACGTTCCATCATCACCGAGCTGACACTGAATTTTTCACCTATCGCAATGAACGTGTGCTCTCTCTCTCAGGGAGGCCCCGTGCCTTGAGTGCCTACTGGGATTTAAACTCAACCCATACCTCGAGTGAAACTCGTACATACGATCCGCCGCTAAATGTGATGGGGAAATGGTCGGTTCCCTGTATCGCACTATATTCCTGCTAAGCTCTTACTTCTAAAGATCCAGATCAGGCCGAAAATGGAGTACTGCTACGATATACGAACAGGAGCTTCCCAGTCTTCATTTTCCAGTCTCGATAGAAACCAAAAGCGTCCCCGAGTCCTTGTGGGTGACGAACTATTTTCCACCTAACTACCTTTTTTTTTTCACAGATGAAACGTCGCAAGCCTCTTGCTGCTCTATCGCTATTTCCATGGAAGGTGTTTGAACGAACTACATTCGTTAGCGTCACCAGTTCTACCCTTCACAACTAAGACCCTCCATGCCACGCACTTGATAGCGAACGATTCTCATTCTCTTCGTATCCCGTATGTGAGATGTAAGTTCCACTGAAACAGCTTCTTCCCACGAACCGCTACTTTGTGAAACCGCACTCCCAAAGGGACGCTTCCCCGATCACTACAATCTTAACCCGTTCATGTGTAGGATAAACTAGGAGCTAAGTTTGGTGAATACTGTTGGTGACCAGGTATTGTAGTGGATTTCTTTACCAGGAATTCGTGAACTCTTAACGCACCATTTTTCATATTCCCAAACCTGTTATCGTCGGTCGCACTGTTTCGCCGTTCATATTCGGTTCCTCTGTTATCAGTCGTACGATTAATCTTCGCCCTGGGCGCAAAGTTGCGCATTCTGTCAACATTTCTATTTTTTTCTCTGTGGCTGTCCGCTTATTTTATCGACATGCACATGTTTCCGTCCTCCCTTGAACCGCCTGCGCCAGTTAGAAACATTCGATTTCTTCACATCATGTTCACTATAAGACATTTTAAATACGACTAACATTTCACTAAAAGTCTTACAAATCCCCGCACAAAACAAAACTAGGCAAACATTAACCTTCATGCCGTAAAAAAAGTGTCAAAAGGACGGCGTTTTAACTACCTTTACTCCTCGGCGATATTTATTGTTTTAAAAAGCGTTGACTAGAATTATAATAAAACCTAAACACACGAAAGTGAATTTATACATTTTCTTTGTTCGTGGTAATCGACGAAAATAATAAGGTATTTTTAGCTAGTTGCAAATGTCCTGCTCACAAAGGCATGAAAACGTGTGCTGAAAAGTTCTCTTACCCTCCCCCCAACACAATACTGATATTTGGTCATTTGGTCAGATATGGGTAAGTGGGTCGGATCGAAGTCTTTTCAGCACCCCCCTCTTCAAAACAGATATTATCTTTAAAGACTTATTAGGCACTTACCTATCTGGCCAGGGCACGTTTATAAATTGTTGCCACCATCGAGCCACCACTATGGACACGTAGAATCCCAAGACAAAGGAAATTGGGATCAAGTTGGTGTAGCTGCTGCAATGGATGACAAGTCTCTCGAACATACTGAAACAAAGAGAGAACACTATATATATATATATATATATATATATATATATATATATATATATATATATATATATATAACGGCTACTTGTTTACAGAAGAAGGCCATCTGTTGAACTGAGAAGCCATGGGGCCGCAGATGATTTTGCAAACCAGCCTCGCTCCTGCATGCCTTTTTGCATAAGTGACTCACGAAAGACTTTTTCGATAGGCTTGAGAGTGACTTTCTCCTCGCAAACTCTCATGTTTTGCCACAGCTCGGTGTTAAACCTGCGAGCTTTATCACTATTCTGCGATAGTTACATTACAGGTCTGTCATGAAGGACATCCACCACAGAGTCGGCATTTGACTGCTGATTTTCATGTGATCTTGGATGTCTAGCAAATCCGGCACGGGATAATACAATCTTCCTGCATACGTCAAAGAGTGAATATCTTCTGGGACTGACTCTGCATCACCTTTCCTAAGAGCCCTTTTCAACTTCAAATACTCAACCCTATTGACATCAAAACGATTGCAACCATCAAAAACTAGCTTTCTCCAACCAGGACTTTTTTCTGCCTCTTTTCCCAGTCTTTGACACTAATTTCAAGAGATTTCATATCTATCTATATATATATATATATATATATATATATATATATATATATATATATATATATATATATATATATATATGTATGTATGTGTGTGTGTGTGTGCGTGCAAGCGAGAGAGTGTGTAAAGGCCTAATAACTTATATATAAATATATATATATATATATATATAGTGACTATTTAAGCTAATACTGCACGACTCTTCGACAGAATTGAGTCACTCTCAGTCACTGTGTGTTTATCTGAATCTAAAAATAAACACGCTAAAATTCACCATCATCCCGTACCGTACGCTGACGGCTTAGTGGGAGAAGTTCGGACTGACGCAAATTCAGTCGGTCCTAGCTAGAGACAGCCGGACGTCTAGCCACACTGATGAGCTGTGAAACAGCGAAATAGTCTGTGGATGACAAATATATATATATATATATATGCATAATAACACGCACACACATACACAGAGACATATATATTTATACAGGGTGCGTTGGACAAATTGTCGTCTGAATTAGACAATAATTAAAATAATACTGACACCTCATTTTAATATATATATTTACCAAAATTACACAAAAATATCTTGAAATACTAAAGTTTTAATTTATTCAATAAAATCGCCATTGGCATCAACCACGGCCTCCATATAACTGCGGAATCTCCTGCGACTCTTCTGGCCACTCTCCTTATTTAAGTTGCCCAAAATTTTGAGACGTGAAAAACATTCATCAAAGTAAAACCCGAAATGTTCTTACAAGATGGAATAAATAATTTATATAAAAGTAACGAACACTTACAGAATGTTGAGAAACTTTTTCTAATGACCAAATAATGATGCTAATGATCATGTAATATTAGCCGTTTCCTTATAAGGAAACATTTGAGATTCATTGACCGAGCAGCCAATGCTAATGTCGGTTATAATTTATAAAATATTTCTCTTAAAACAAATTCTCAGGAAAATAAGTTTGTCTATATTTCTGAGATAAGGTATTATGTACACTATTTACATTATTCGGGCTATTGTCCTCATCTTTGTCGCCATATTTATTACGTTTAGGCTGTTTTACGCTCCGACCTTCTTCAGGTGGTTGGAATGTCGAACTGAATCCTTTATTTCGCTCACTGGGGTAGACTGTTCTAGTTCCACGTGCCATGTTTAATGGATGTCAGTTATCAGTTATCTCCTGTTAATTCCCCTCTCCAAGTTCTCCACTGCCTTAACCGGGACACACACATGGCACAGTGGATAAAGGCGTTAGTTAGATCCAGTGACAGTACCCAAAGAGTGTAAGGTCAATACCCGGTTAAGGCAGTGGAGAAATTGAAGAAGGGAATTAACAGGAGATAACTGATAACTGACATCCATTAAACATGGCACGTGGAACTAGAACAGTATACCCCAGTGAGCGAAATAAAGGGTTCAGTTCGACATTCCAACCACCTAAAGAAGGCCGGAGCGTACTACGGCCGAAACGTTGTAATAAATATGGCGACAAAGATGAGGACAATAGTCCGAATAATGTAAATAGTGAAAATAGGTTTATCAAGTCCACTGTTATTGATGCTATTTCAAATATTGATGAGGGTTTCCTTCCTAACTATTTGTCCGAAGTAGTGTGGAACATTAGCATCTTGGTTATGTCATTATTTTCTCTTCAAGTTGCATGTGCTATCTATTTTAGTTGTTGCAGTTGTTTGTAGTCTTCAAGTAATGCTGTTTCTGTTAGTTGGTACAGTTCCTTGTTTGTTATTCTGCAGCACCAGGCCACAAGGTTCAAAAGCGCTAAGACCTACAAGCTTCGTTCGCTCGAAGCCATTTTAATTATTGATCTGAGGAAGCGAATGCATACAAATTTTTAAAGAGAACATTTTCCACCTGCCATAACATTACAGAACCATTCAAACAGATGATTATGCGTCGGTAAAAACAAGTTTTCCTTTGTCTCTATTCACAGAACTTTACATTTCAGTAGGATGCGTAATACAGCCTTGGAAACCGATTTTAAAATAACAGGATAGATATGTTGACAGATATTTTATCTGGACACCGGGATTATTAGAAATGCGTAAAGTTGGTTTCGAAATTTTGTATACTGTGAAATCTCTTTACAGATGAAGAAGAGACTCGAGGCAACAGAAATGTGGTTCTACCAAAAGATACTGAGAATACCATGGGTGGAACATGTGATTAATAAGAAAGATTTAAGGAAAATGGAAATCAAACAGAAACTTGTAATTAGAATCAGAGACAGCTGACATTTTCAGGACATATCATGAGGATAGATGGCTTGGAAAATTTGGCACTCACAGAAACTATAAAAGGCACGAGGGACAGAGTAAAGTAGCGAATAGCTTACTTAGCTAGCTTGCGTACATGGATGGCACAACAGGCAGTGCGTAGGACAGTAAAAAGATAAACTTAAGAGCTACAAATGATAAGAAGTTTTGGACCGCCATGATCGCCCACGTCCTGAAAGATGATAAATTTTGTATTTTATTTAAAACTGGAATAAAAGGATAGGTATATGGATCACCCTATACAGCGAGGCAATTCTGAAGGAACTGGAAATCCTACCAGGATTCATCATTGGCGGCCACAACCTTACCAATATAAGATACGCAGATGACACAGTACTGATAGCAGACACGGAAAAGAAATTACAAAACCTCCTACAGAAGGTAGCAAGGGAGAGCGAGAAGAAAGGACTAGCCATAAACTGCAAGAAGGCATTGCATGGTCATCAGTAAAAGGATGAGCCCGAAATGTGATTTGCAGGTTGGGGACACTAAAATCAAACGTGCGGAAGTTTAAGTATCCAGGAAGTGTTCTGACGGAGGATGGTAGGTGCGACGCTGAGATCCGAAGACGGATTGGGATGGCTAAGTATGCATTCCAGATGCTGGGCAGAGTACTGCAAAACAAGAAGATTTCTATGGTGACAAAGAAAAGAGTACTGAGCTGCTACGTGACATCTGTCCTCCTATAAGGCAGCGAATGTTGGACGGTATCCTCAAGAATGAAGAAGAGACTCGAGGCGGCGGAGATGTGTTTCTACAGAAGGGTGCTGATGATATCATGGACCGCGCATGTGAGCAACAATGAGGTCTTCGAGAGGATGCTTATGCTTAACATAAGGAAGCGGCAGATGAAATTTCTGGGACACGTGATGAGAAAGGAGGGCCTAGAGAATCTGATACTCACGGGACGAATCGAGGGAAAAAGAGACAGGGGAAAGCAGCGCATGACATACGTGGCGGACTTGGACAGGTGGACGGCGGGGCGTGGTCTGAGGGGTTGGCAGAAACACAAAACCTGTTGAGAGCCACAAGGGATAGGGGGAAGTGGAGGGCCATGATCGCCTGAAAGGACACGGCACATAAAAAGAAAAAAGATATGGATAGATATTTTATTTCATCGTGATTATTAGAAACGCATAGTTTTAACTAAAATATAAAACCCATAATCCTTTAAGACGTCATTAGGCTATCATTTACTATATTTAGGTATATCTTTGAATGACTCATTTAACTGAAAAACCCCTGAACCACTTTTGATGTATTTTGTATGGCCACTAAGCATATGCTATGCATATTTTATGAACTGCTTTCGTGGTTGTTGATGTTTCATCGATATGCGTGTAAAGTGCGTTCGACATGCCGAGTTCGAGTTCCAGTCGAGATCGTTACATTCATTCACTTTCGCAAAGACACACTTGAAAGAGATAGGAATCCATTTCTTCTCCAGCTGTTTGATAAGTAGCAAAGCAGATTGGGTTCTCTAGCCTTGGTTGTGTTGTATAGGAATAAAGTGTCGCTGCCGACACTGGAGTTTGAACACAGATCACCAGAGAGCAAACACAGCCGATCCCATTTTGATAAGCAAGTACTATCAGTTCTATTTAGTGATTCATTTATTTTCTACTTTATTTATTTTATTTTTTATTAATTTTATTTTATTATTTATTTTATTATATTATTTTATTTATGTTGGATATTATTATTATTATTATTATTATTATTAGCTTAAAATGATGATGATTGTATTATGTGATGATGATTGTTGTCTAAAATGACATGACGTTATTAGACAAATTGTTTTAACTCTTTTACTTCCTATCACCTTCATCTCTTCCTTACTCATTATATTAACTTGTTCAGCCCTTTAAGGAATTTATTTTTCTAAGTCATTCTATTTATTTATATTTCCTATTGGCTCATCATTTATTTCTTCTGTCTTTCCTTTCTTTACTTTCATTCTCTCTCCTCCCCCTCTTCTCTTTCTCTCTTTTTTCTTCCCTATAATTAAAAAAAAAATTATATTAGTGTTATATAAGAATAAAGTGTCGGTGCCAACACTGGAGTTTGAACACAGATCAGCAGAGAGCAAACACAGCCGATCCCATTTTGATTAAGTATATCATGTGATGATAAAGGAAATGTATATATGCGAATTAGCGTGGCGTCTAAGTGATCACTATACAGATTACTATTCAGATCACTATTCGGTGGTTACTTTTCGAGCGAGTATTATCGAGTAAGTACTCTTAGTGCGAGTGATATTCGAAGGCGTCTGACACCAGTATTGTTCAACGGCGTTACTATAGTTGTATCTGCGATTACAAAGTTTCTACTACAACGAGCATTAGGAAAGTGACAACGAGTATTCGTTGGCATCACAAAAGTTTGGCAACCAGTCTAGGAGAAGAATAACCCTGGATTCAAAAACGGTGTAGAGATGGCAAATACCACCATGTAAAAAGCCTAATTACTAGCCTATTTACTTATGTTATATCTAATCCAAACTCGACAGATGCTTGCGTTAAGGCTTCAACTCAAGCAAAGAAACGTTTATCTGCGCCTCATTGGGAAAAGGTACACGTTAGGTAAGCGGGTATTGTAATAAGTGAACATAGAAATCAAACAAAAACACACATGTACACAACTTTGGTTGGTAACCTTATAAATAAATATAATGAGAAGGTCATATGAATTTACCATCAAGTGTATTCTTTATATTTTCCTGGTAGAGAAAATAATTATATAATCAAGATGTTAACATTCCGCACTGCCAGGAACAAAAGGTTTTAGAAGGAAACTTCCATAAATACAAGAAAGATCAATAATATTTAGTGGACATGAGAAGCCGGTTTTCCTTAAAAACTATTTTAAGAAAAATATTTTATAAATTTCAACTGATAATTGTCTGGCTAATGAATTTATCATTACCATTTTATGACTGATTCAAGTCAAACGATTTGTTGGTTTAAACTGTAGGCGGCGGTATGAAATAAGCATTTAATAAACATTCCGTCGTCGCAGATGCGCAGTTGTGATAATTTTATCCTGTTTTTTGTTTCTCTTGGCAATATTGCGAGATCACATTCTATAAAAAGATTAAAAATGGCCACTGCCGATAACACAATAAAAATCACAGTCAAACAATGTTTTAATATTCTTGACCTAATTCTTTTTAGACGAAATGTGTCACTCATTGTATTTTGGTTATTTTGAATTCCATATTGTATAGGATTATTAGTTTAAACGTCATATTTCATAACATTGCTAGTTTGGACTTTATATTGTATAACAATGTTAGTTTGAATTTCATATTGTATACCACTGTTTCGGCCGCTATGCCTACCGGCTTTCTCTACATGTGTTTTCTTTTGGAATATCTAAAACGTGATTATAAGAGCCAAGAAATGGTCATTCTGGCATTAAATAACACCCTTAGGGAAAAGTTTTAAAAGTTTAAAAGTTTTACTTAGTTCACTAAAAAAGATATGGGTTCGCGTTGTTTCACCTCGAAGTGGTGTAATGGTTAGAAAGCTTGTCTCGCTATAACAATTACAACTGATTAGTGAGTTCGATCCTCACTGGGTACCTGCTTCTTTCGACTTTGTGCCACATCTTCTAAGCTTCGTTTGGAAAATCACTATGGGTTCGCGTGCAGGTCAGAGGAGGACTATCTCAAGAAAACATAAACACAAGACAGGATATGACATATCTGAGAAACGCCACATCTGAGGAAGGCCCGTGTGTATAGCGATCGAAGCTAAGAGAAGAAAACAAAATCAATAAATTTAATTTGGGTAGGTTGATTTTACATGTCAACACTTGTTGGGGTGATGTAATGTCCAAATCAGTCTTTTGGCCATTATATAATATCCTCTTCGAATTTTAGATGTATTGGCCCAGCTCCTAACCGCAGCTTAGAAACGCAATACTTTCTTCAACACATGAGATGTTATAAACAGCGCCGCCACCTGCGCACTCTCAAAGATTTCAGGTATCGCCAAGATATATTGCGAAGGAGGTAGAATGATTCCTGGAAATGGTGTCGAGTGTGCTAACTACAAAGGGGAAAAGCTGAGCTGCTACTTGGTAAATTTCTTCATCATTATTATTATTAATATTATTATTATTATTATTATTATTATTATTACAGCTATTTTAATTAAAATTTTACGGTTTTCCCATTTTAATTTGCTGATAAATCATAATTCTTAAGTTAATGATTGAATAAGCTCATAGAGAGTTCGTTCTTCGACAATTAAATATCCGTAGAATTCCCCCTCTCACGTCGTTGAATATTTGAGTTTAACAACATTAAAAAAAATATTGCAATAACATTCATAAGTATGAATGCTGGTTGTTACTTTAAGAAATGGATACAAATGAAAAGATTTGAAATTGATAGTCTTTTCCATTTCACTGAAACAGCCGCTAAACACTTCTATCTTCCTTTCTTTCTTTCTTTCTTTTACTCATTGAAACCATGTAGCTTCTCTCATATATTTTGTTTTTTCCACGCAATCAAAACAGAATAGTTCATTATTTATGAGATATTGGCAGGAGACGTTAAACACTTCTACCTTCTTTTCTTTCTTGCTTTCGTTTTCTCGCTGAAAATAAGTAGTGTCTTTTCCTCTCCTTCCACGCGATCAAAACGGAATAGTCCATTATTAATGAGGCATTGCGTAACAGTAGTGCTAACGAAAGGAGGGCCAAGCATAATTATAATAGGATTATTATTATTATATTCGAATTTACTTGATTAGATAAACATTGGTCATTTATATATGTGTCTGTAAGCAGGAGGCACGGTGGAGTAATGGATAGCAGCTCGGATTCACTTACGTGCTAATACACTTGGGGAAGATATGAATTCTCTTCTTCTCCCCCCCCCAACTAAGGGTAAATAGGAGGACAGACCGGGTTCTATAGCCTTGGAAGGCAAGTGGTCTACCGAAGAAAGAAATGGCAACCTACTGCGGGAAAAATCTGCATTGTCAGTCATATATCGAAAGATACATGATCGCCTAAGCGTGTATCACTCATGGCACATAAATGACTGAAGCATTTACGTTTTGGTGGAATCTCTTTCCCCTGCAGTCGATGTATTATAAAAATAATAATTTGTTATAAAAATAATTTTATACTAGTAATGTTTGATAAGAATACGAGACTAAATTTTTCATACGTAAAATAATTGTTTATTCGCTTCTGAGCTTCGTCAAATTAACGTCGACCAATCAAATGTATGTGGTTTCGGGTCTTTCTTCGAACGTTCGATCTTCTTGCAAGAATGCAGGAGATTCTACCCTCTCCCTTCGTAAATCTGACGTTAATACACCTTCCTGTCATCTTCTTGTCTCGTGTGTGTTCCTCCAAAGTTCAGCTGGGTTTACTTCCAGTTTATATTGCTACACCCATTGACATCTTTTGATGCTCGATTTTGCACTTGGTGGCTAGGCGGATACCTTTTATAATAACCGTCAAGTTACCAAGTTTTTTTTTCTTTCTTATTGCTGACTGATTTGGGTTTTTTTTTTGCGGCTTATCAACCTTCGGTATGTTATTTAAATCTGAAACAAATTCCAGATTGTAAGAGGTTGCTTATAACACCCGATGTTCCTAAGGGGTTCTCCACCTAAGTACTGACCGGGATCGACGATGCTTAACCACGGTAATCAAACAAAAACCAGGTGTGTTGTTGTTTTTTTTTTACCGTAGGCTACTTTCTGGGGTGACACTGTGTACAAAAATGATTTTCGTATCTTGTAGGGTAAACCCAATACATATTGTGGTCACCACAGTTCAATTCTTATTAGATAAATGGTTCCTGGTGCACATTGAATTCGAGAACAACCTTTCGGTATTTCCTGAGGTAGATTACATATGACACTGGGCTCTGACAATAGTGAAGAAAGATTTGTAATCTGGCCTGACTTTTGCAAAAACAGAACATGGCAGCAGAAGTAAGTTATCGCCCTAGAAAAAATGTAACTCCTGCTGCCATGGTCTATCTTTACAAGCGAACAAGAATACAGTATTGTTGCCATATCTAGGCTGTTGCTTCCCAGTCCTCACCGCCCAGCCTTTTATAGTTCAAAATCGATTATGTGACCTTGTGTGTGATGAACTATCTTCCACCCTGCAACCCTTGCCCCACAGACAAAACGCTGCCAGCCTCTCACTACTCTATCACCATGGTAGTTGTCCAAATGAGCTACATTCCTTAGTTTAACCAGTTCAGACCTTCACGGCTATGACCCATCAATGCCATGTTTACGACATCAAATAATCCTCAGTTCCTTCGTATTCTTTTGGCAAGAAGTAAGTTCCAAAAAGACAGCTTCTTCCCAAAGAATTGTTACTCTGTGAAACTGACTCCCGAGAGGATACTTTCCCGGTCACTACAATTTTCAAAGCTAGGGTCAACCGATATCGATCCTACATATCCTCATAATACCATAATCCAGCCTTCAACCTTTCTTTCACAGGCGGGATATGGCAAGCCTTTCGCTGCTCTATCGCTACTTCCACAGAAAGTGCTCGGCGAGAAGCCTTCGGTTCTAGGACAATTAATTGCGTCCCTGGACATTCGCGTCCCAAGATAAATGTGTCCTTGGATAATTGCGTACCTCTGATAATATTTTGTTTCTTTTAAAGACAATTACTATAAATTTTGAAAAAAGCGTAGGTAGTAACCATAATTTTTTAAGAAAGGAATAAAAGAAATAAAATAAAATAATTAAAAGTTTATTTTTGTTTAAAATGCAATGACAGATTAACAGTGTTTGCAAGATCGCTCTACACATCACCACTATGTTTTTGATTCATCGATGTTTTCATTATGATTAGTGTTAGCAATAATTTTCCTCGTCCATAGATATTTTTTCACCATTGTTTGATTTTCGAAACTTAGCCATGGGTTCCAAATAAAAAATATAATCTATAAAATCCAGAATCTATCAGATGTTTGTGGTACGCACTGCTGGAGTGAACGGAAACTGCTGGCTTAATTTTCTCTTGCTTAAAAAAGAAAATTTTCTCTCTTTTATTATTTATGGTAACTACTTTTCTGCTTGTTTAGATTAATTAAAGGTACTGTTGTGCAAATTTTCATATTAAACAACTCTTTAAAAAAAATTATAACTTCAAAAAATTATCAGAGGTACGCATTTATCCAGGAACGCATTTGTCTGGGGACGCAAGTGTCCAGGGACGCAATTGTCTGTTACGCAATTGTCCGGTCGAAGTACCTCGGAGGAGAGGTCGTTCAAGTTTGGTACCATGCATGACAGCCATATAAAAGTCTCGATCTGAAAAGGCTATTTAAGAACATGATTCGTGTTTGTAGGTTAATGTTTTGGCTCTGTAGAAATTTGCAGTGTTGAGCGAAACTACCCGTAGCGTAGATAATTGTTTTCAGTTACTTTATCTCCTACACTAAATTTGTTATGACTAATCCGTACCCAAAGGTGGTTTGTATTTACTAATTCCACATCCTGCATTTTTATGATGGATGGTAGGTTCCATCACTGTTTCATTCCAATGCTAGATCATAGTTTCTGTTTTGTAAACATTTACCTTGAGTCCTATTGCTTTGAGCATTTAATGAAGGATGTTGATGTTTTTTGTTCAAGATTATTTTTATCCGAACTATGAATACCTATGTCATCAGCATAAACCCCCCTCATCATCAGTATAGTAGCCTCGAGAAGGAGAGCAGGAATTCTGTTTTCTATTAGTAGATTTCTTTAAAAGCAATTCATTCATTTAAGTATTCCATATTTGAATACTTAAAGGATCAGTGTCCATCTCTTAAAATCTGTGCTTGTATAGGATATAGTCTAGGAAAACGTTAAATAAACTAGGGCTCTCGTTATCTCCTTATCGTACTCTGGGTGAGGTTTGAAATGTTTCCGTATTGGGGTCCTTGTCGGACTTGTATGATTTTGCGAGCTGATATAGTTTCTGAACTACATACTTGCAATTAAAACATAAACACTGTGATGTGACATGCGCAGACACCTTCGTTCTGTCTTCCCGAGATGTTGAAGTAGCGACGAGAAGAGGTCAAAATGACCGCAGGTGAAACAGGCAGAGTGCAGTATAGAATTTCAGTATTTTCTCACGGACATCAGGTCATCAGAATTTTAACCTATTTTCATAAATTCATTTCTGATACACCACCTTTTTATTAGAAAGAAAGAAAGAAAGAAAGAAAGAAAATAAGGAAGTAGAAAATTAAGGTGAGCTGAAGAAAGAAAGAAACAAACAAACAACAACAGAGATGAAAAAAGAAAAAAGAAAGAAGAAAGAAATACAATATAAAATGGAGACTGAACATAATAAAGAAAGAAAGAACAAAGATGAAAAAAGAAAGAATATTTTACAATATAAAATGGAAACAAAAGAAAGAAAGAAAGAAAGAAAGAAAGAAATATGAAAAAAGAAGATGAAAAAGAAGGGAAAATAAATGCCGTATAAAAATGAAGACAGAAAGAAAGAAAGAAAGAAAGAAAGAAAGAACAACAAAGATGGAAAAGAATAAAGATAAATTACAGAAATACAATATAAAATTGGAAATCTTTCATAAGAAATAAAGAAAATGAATGAAAGAGAATAAGGGCAAAAGAAATACCGTATAAAAATGGAGAAAGAAAGAAAGAAAGAAAGAAATAGAATAAAAGGAAAAGAAATACCGTAAAAAAAAAGAAAGAACGTTTACAGAAATACAATATAAAATTGGAAATCTTTCATAAGAAATAAATAAATAAAGAAAGAAAGAAAATAAAGACAAAAGAAATACCGTATGAAAATGGAGAAAGAAAAGAAATAAGCAAATAACAAAAGGTAAGATAATGCATGAAAAATAAAGAAACACCTTTTAAGTAACGATAATACGCAACAGATTGAAAAGAAAGAAAGAAAGAAAGAAAGAAAGAAAGAAAATATTTTCATTAACTCCAGTAAAACAAGAGATTACAAATTGTAGGCATTTCTGATATGGCTGCTTTGAAAACTCGTCTTCATAAACGACATGGGATAAAAAGATATACTTTCTATTTACTTATTCAATTTTACCGTTAAGCAAAAGTAATTAAAACAAGTGAAAATGACGACTTGATGCAAATAGAAACCCAAACAATTTGTTAGCGAATAGGCAGACGATAAATAAATCACAAAATGTAAATGTCATCAAACACGTAGAAGCAGCAGTGTTAAAAGGAAAGTCTGCCGAGCAACTTCTTGTCTCACTGACGTCAGACTAGCGATTTAGCAAAGGCGTTCAGAAACAACAACAAAAAAGAAAAGCAGTAGTTGAAGAGAGAGGATTGTGCTTGCTGAAGGTGTTAGATGGATTTACAGAGTAGCTTCCGTCTATATGACGTCAACAACGATGAAATGATATTTCATTAAAACTCGACCAGGGGTCTAATCTTGTGTGAATGCGAGACAGTTGTAAAGGAAGATAACTTGTGTACTTTGGGAGAAAATAACTTTGAAAAATAGATATGAACAAAAGTAGATAGATAGATAGATAGATAGATAGATAGATAGATAGATAGATAGATAGATAGATAGATAGATGTTTGTAAAGGAAGATAACGTGTGTACATTGAGAGAAAATAACTGAAAAATAGAGATAGATAGATAGATAGATAGATAGATAGATAGATAGATAGATAGATAGATAGATAGATAGATACGAACGTGGGCTGAAGATTTCATTTTCATAAGCTATGAAGGAGTGATGCGAGAGATGTGAAATATTGCATGCATTAATTTCAACTCTTATTAATAGCTGCATTGTTTCGTTCCAGGTAAACTGACATCTGACTGTTCAAAGACTCAACCACTTTGTCAAAAAAATGTTATCAACAGCAGTTATGACGTCTTCATCCCAGTCAAGTGTTTTTCATGTTATGAAATAGTCAAATCCAGAGAATAGATCAACAAGTTCAAAGCCACAATCACGAACAGATGCCATTGAAACCAAGGACTTGTGTGTTGAAGCAATGCCCTTATGAAACAAAACATCTTGAGTTAGTTTTCCTGAGCGTTTGGTCTTAATAGGCTTTCATAAGTTCAGTGAAAATGTGGCCCTTTTGAAGAAAGTCAATTAATGCAAGTCATTTGCACCCCAAAAAGACTGACGCCATAAACTTCCCTCCAGAGGAAACAACCTTAACCTTCTTTGGATCTAGTGAGGGGGAGTTTATACTGCACGGATTGTCTCTGTCTCTGTCTCTGGCTCAAAGTGATGAGCCCAAGATTCATCTTGAGCTAGAAAACTTTCAAGGAAATTACCTGGATCGGCCTCAAACAATGTCAAATTTTCCCGTAATGTAATCATCCTGGTGCACTTTTGATCAGGTGTCAGAAGACGTGGCACCCACTAAGCAGAAACCTTCATCATGCCAAGTTCATTGCGTAGAATAATCCCAACTTTCTTACGGGATATCCTAATAGCATTGGCTATTTCATTTACATTCAATGGCCTGTCATCCATCAACATGTTGTGAACACGATCAATATTTTCTTGAACGTCCAGACTTTGTGTTATCTCCTAAATTCAACCGCCCACTTTTGCACTGTTGATAAAGCTGGGTCGTCCAGCCCTAATGTAGAAATTGTATCAACAAGAATGGCCTTTGGGACTAAACACTTTTTCTGCAATTACTTGATAACACGACAATGCAAAACTTTGTACATTTTCCAGAGAAGTAGCTACTAGTTACTTTTGAAGTCTTCTTTGAACAGTCAAATGTCAGTTTCCCTGGCAAAAAAAAACAATGCAGTTTTTAATAAGAACTGAAATGAAAGCATGCAAGATTTCACAGCTCTGGCTTCAATCCACCAGTCAGACTATGAACTTTTCAGACCACCCTCGAAGATAGAGAGAGAGATAAATAGATAGATAGATCTGAACTCACTGAGGTAGATCTCAACTGAATGAGATAGTGATTTTCCAAGCGCAGCTTAGATGTGGCACAAGGCCGAAATTAGGCGGCACCCAGTGAGGATCGTAATTGTTCTAGCGAGCCAAGCTTGCTAACCATTACACTACCTCGAGGTGCCCAAACTGAATGAGATAGATAGATAGATAGATAGATAGATAGATAGATATTGAACAGACATAGATAGATATGAAGAGAATAGGATAGATAGATAGATAGATAGATAGATAGATAGATAGATAGATAGATAGATAGATAGATAGATAGATAGATAATGAACAGACATAGATAGATAGATAGATAGATAGATAGATAGATAGATAGATAGATAGATAGATAGATAGATAGATAGATAATGAACAGGCATAGATAGATATGAAGAGAATAAGATAGATAGATAGATAGATAGATAGATAGATAGATAGATAGATAATGAACAGGCATAGATAGATATGAAGAGAATAAGATGGATAGATAGATAGATAGATAGATAGATAGATAGATAGATAGATAGATAGATAGATAATGAACAGGCATAGATAGATATGAAGAGAATAAGATAGATAGATAGATAGATAGATAGATAGATAGACAGATAGATAGATAGATAGATAGATAGATAGATAGATAGATAGATAGATAGATAATGAACAGACATAGATATGAAGAGAATAAGATAGATAGATAGATAGATAGATAGATAGATAGATAGATAGATAGATAGATGTTTGTTTCTGGTACATATACTCTAATTATTGCATGATAATAGTCATTCTCTCCATATTTTTAAACTTAAAAGTTAGGATTATATACTATACACGAGTTATATGCCATATTCGGGATTACATGACTGAATGAAATTTATATCTATGGTTCAAACCATGATAATGGTAATGGTGATATTAACAGTTTCCTTATAAGGGAACATTTGCCATTCATTGAGTGAACATCCAGTGGGTTGAAATTTATAAAATCTTTCTAATAAAACAATTTTTCAAGAAAATAAGTTTCTCAGGTCCAATAACTGTTATCGATCTTTCCAGTATTGATGGCAGCTTCATTCCTAACGTTTTGTTTCAACTCAAGTGAAACTTCAACATCTTGATTATGTCATTATTTTCTCTTCGTGTCCCATATACTATCCATTTTTAGTTGCTGTTGAAATTCTTCAACTGATGTGGTTTCAGTTATTTGGTATAGTTCTTTGTGATTCTGTAGCGCCAGTCCGCAAAGCTAGGGGAAATATGATCTTCTTTAAGACGTATAGCTTTCATCCACTGAAAGTCAGTCTTAAACATTGATCTTAGAAAGCCCTTGTATGCAACTGACAGTTTATATATTTCTGTACGAGTTTGGCGCCAGGTATGACATCCATATGAAAGTCTTGATCTGATGGGATTATTTAAGAACATGATTCGAGTGTTTAGCTTAATGTTTTGTGTTTTAGCAACTTACTTTATTGGGTGAAACCTCACCCAGCGCAGCCTGTTATGTTTTCAATTTCCATATCTCCTATACTAATATGCAATAACTAATCCATACACCGAAGTATTTGAAATGTTTAGTATTTGCTAATTCCATATCCTGAATTTTTATGACGGATTCAGGGTACATCAAATCATTTCTCTCATTTCAATTCCCCGTCCTGGGTATGACGATAAACTACATCCGGTAGCAAGGCCTCTGATCGGGAGGTTTTGAGGAGTGTGGAACCACCTCTTAATTGCTGTTGTTCCCAGGTCCACCTTGACCTAGGATGGTACCACCTGTTATGGTCCCAGCTATGGGCAAATAGTGAACCTCCATACTGGGGTCAAAACATTAAAATATATTACAAAAAATTACCAGCAATACATTTTCATAGTAATAAACATTAATTTTTTTTTTTAAATACTAGCCAAACATTTCGGGGAAAATATTACCAAAGCACACAAGAAAATAAAATTTCGACAATAAATGACCCATAAGGAGTTGTTGTGCCGTAAAACAAACAAACCAAACCATTCTAATTTCAGATCATAGTTTCTGTTTTGGAAAGGTTTATCTTGGCGTATATTACTTGGAACATTTTTGTAAAGGAAGTTGATATTTTTAAAAGTAATATGTAATAAAGAGTTTAAATATACTAACCAAAAATTCCAATTTTTCAAAAAATATATATTCACATAGACAGTAAATATATTTAATCCGCTTCATTGCTGTCCACGTCAAAGATTGAATTTAGCGGGGTAACCGATGAGCGGGATCATGTAATGGCTGACTGCCGATGACGAATATATGGTAGAAGTTCTTTTAGATGCCGCACGGGGTCGTAGTAGTAATGTCCCCTTCCGTTTAATGCCACTACAGAGAAATAGTCACTACATACTGGAATGCATATGTTTATAATCTTTTATCTCCTAGCGTCCGCTTATTTTCGCCACAGGCAGGTTGCATTTTTGTCCGTTTGCTATAAATAATGAGTACTTTGTTTCAAAACAATATCCTTTTCTTAAATTTGCCGTTTCTCTTCAGGACGATCATGGCTCTTCACAACTTCTAATCCTTTGTAGCTTTTAGTAACGTTTGTCTTTTAAACCATCCCTCCCACACCCGTTCCACCATCCATTCGCACAGATAGCCCACAGCCTCCTCCTTGCCCCGGTCGATAGAGCTGTTCACTCGTACGTGTTTACTGAGAGTGTAAAAAACAGAAAACTTTATTGAGGGAAGAGAAGAATAAAAAAAAATAAGATTCAAATTCGAGATAAGAGTCTATTTGAATAGAACTTACTGTTGCATGTAGCAATTTTAATAGTAAGATGATGAGACCTAACTGCCAATCTAGTACTGCGCTTAAATTCGTGAAGGGTACCAAAGAGGAAAAAATCATAAAAAGAATTGCTATGAAAATATTTATAGAAAACCAAAGAGAAACTACGTTACGGCGCTGCGAAAGTAACTGAAGCCGAGATGCCAGATCAGGACTGATATCATTACAGATTCTTGTTTGGATTTTTCAAGAACCTCTAGAAGAAGCACCGAACCAGATCTGGCAGCAATATTCAATGCACGAACGAATTGTAGACATATAACTGTGCAAGAGAGATTCTGAAATGAAAAATTGTCTAGCACGACACAGTGAACTGATTTTCCTAGCAAACAGAATTAGCAATTAATTCACTATTACCGTTCCAATTCATATCAGTAGACTGATGTTAGACTGAGAAGGTGCAATGTTAGACTGAGAAGGTGCAATGAGTTACTCCTGGAGGTTAATACCTGCCAAACTGATGAAAGGCAAAAATGACCTCTGAGACGATTAAAAGAGAACACATAAGTTTGGGAGGCGTTAAAGTTAAGAAGCCATTTCTTGCCCCAGTAAACAACAGATTGATGGTCATTTTCGAGATCAACTACAAATCAAACCTATCAGACTTAGCATTAAGACAGGAGTGGATAGTTGTGTCATTAGCTTAGATATGTTTAAAAAAATATTTCGAGGAGATGCACAGGGAAGCTACGGTGGGAAAGTGACTGAAATCGGAATGTGAGGCCATAACCAATAACATTACAGATTCCATAACATTTAATTAGTTTAATATGAAGAAATATAATTACGTGCCAGATTGGCAATTATTAACATCAAGAAGAGATAATTGAAATTTCTAGGACACATAATGAGGAAAGAGGAGCTGGAAAATGTGATACTCACAAGACAGATTGAGAGCAGGAAGGGCAGATAAAAACAACGCATCACCTATCTAGTGAACTTGAGTAAATGAAAGGCAGAGCAAGGTTTAGATAAGATGACAAAAATATCATATATATTAAGAGCTACAAAGACAGGAAATTGCGGAGAGTCATGATAGCCAACGACCTGAAGGGACACGGCACAAAGAAGTAGAAGAAGAAGAATTAATACCAGATTTTTATTTTTACAATTAATACCGGATTTTACAGTGAGCGGTAATGGGTTATGGTAGGACAAGTGCTTTGAAAACTGATTTCTCAGTAGTAATATTTAATGTTGGACCCAGAGCTAGATAGGACAGTGGTGATGACTTTGTTTAAAGTTGGTTTCATCGTGGAAGTAGTCAACTAAAACGACTAAGACAAGATCAACAGGAAGGTAGAGCGATGTGGTGTAATGGTTAGCGGCTCGGATTGAGGAATCGGAGAGCCAAGTTCGAATTCCAGCCGAATTCATTACATTTACTTACGGGGCTAAATGAGAAATGTATGGGAACATCTCTTCGCCCTCCAGCTAATAGCAGGACAGACTGGGTCTCGGGTGGCAACCATTCTAAGAGAAGGAAGTTCTGAATTCAAACCACCCTCTTCCTCGTAGATCCTGCCTCTTTCGGCAAAGCTAGAACGTAACATCAACAATAAATCCACTTCTGCAAAGGAACCAGCAAGTCATTGCACTATTCTACCTTGAGTGTCACCATGAACAACAATTGCGAGATGTAGAGGAGTGCTGACCACAGAGGCGGCGCTAAATGCGCTAACTAAATAAAATGAAAGAATGTGAAGGTATAGACAATAAAAATATGGATCCTTTCAAAGTTGATATCAAGATAAAAGCTTAGAATTATTATACGTTTTTAGACGTATTGTGAATGACGTTATAGATAGAAACCTATAATTATACCGGGCTTTTAACCACAATGTTGTTTTTTTAGGGGGGGTATAATTAATACAAGAATTTTAGAAACCAATAATTAATATCAGATTTTTATTTTTCTCTAATTAATACCAGATTTTACAGTGGGAATTAATAGGTTAATCAGAATAATAAACTAACTGATAAATACATCAGAAAACTGTAAGAAGAAAAAGCTTATTTGTTTATTTATTTCTTTCTTCTGACGTTCGGCTGATTACTCCTCAATTGTCATGTGACGTCAGACGCTATTGAATGGAGCAACCCGTTGCTGTAGAGAAAATAACTTCACTCCAAAACAAGCTTTGTCTCATTAACAAAAAAAGGAAAAAGAACTACATTTGTCGTAGTAGCAGTCCAAGGTAGTCATTTTGATAGTGCATGTCTCTCTGTTTACTGAACTATTCAATTGGGTGGCTAAACTACTCAGCACTGTGATAGACGAGACTTGTCACTGTCATCATTAGAATACTTGAAGTAATTTTAGGCCATTCTGACTTTTGTATAAATCTTTGATGTAAATGGCGAGTTAGTAAGCTATCTTTGAAGAATCACTCGAATAAATATATATTTGCCTATACACATTATGTCAGAAGGATCGTTTAAAATAGGAATTAATCTTCTGTATTATAAAAGTAAATATTATGTTCTCTGTCAGTTATAAGAAACTAATTTTCATTTTTTTTCTCCTTTGGATGTATGTCCAACATTTCTATGACATGTTTTCTTTTGTTTTTAATCATTTTAATTTAGGTACCTCCACTGAAATTTCGATACTTAAAGTTTAAAATTTTTTTTTTTTTTTCATTCTAGCTTTAATTGAAAGCTAAATGATTAAAATTACTATTTCCTGTAATTAAAATATTCTGGTGTATTTTAACTAAAAATTATATAGATTGGAATCTCAACTTTCCGGGCGATTTAAGAAAATTTTCTTAAAAGCGGCCATTTTCTTAATTTTAAGAAATTTGTAAACAAAACAAAAATATCGATTTTTAAAATCTTCCAAAAATAAAATATATATTTGTGACACGTTATTTGAATAAAATTAGCAAATTTAAAGTTAAATTAACTACCTTGTAATTTTTACAAATTAAGATAATATTTTCAGCAATTACCTAATATTTTATTGACTTTTTTTACGCTTCCAAGTGGAGGTACCTATTTTAATTAACGCATGTTTTTAAATGGCATAAAACTTGTTATAGTAACATTTTTTAAACAGTTAAAATATTGTAGCTTTTTTTAAATGTTTGATGATGATACTGAATTCGAAAATTTTATGGTAATATTTCTGCTTTGAGAGCCGTCGATGGTTGTGCTAGAACAAAGTCACAAGTCATCGTGACCGAGGGTTTGAGGGTGCTGGCCTTGTTCAGACTGTTGATCACGCTAGATAATGTGCTCTCTCCATAGAAACTGTAACTAATGTCGGCTCAGCATAGTTGCAGTATAGACCACATGTGGGCTCTGTAGGTATTGAACAAACTCAAATGTGCCTGAGCAGACGTCTGCAACAAGGATTAGCTAGCCGGGCATCCTCAGGTACGAATGGCCAGCCATCTATCATCCATTCATATATTACCAGCACAAAGCAAAAATTGCTTCAGATGTTTACGAAGTAGATTCATTACAACTAGTTTAGCTGTACTATCAAAAATACCGGTAGATTTAAGTAAATTTGCATTGTACTTATAAACCATTAACTAAACAAATCGTCCATTTTCGTAATAGGCTTCGATAACTTTAACACGTTCTTTGATTATTAATCTTTCCATGGTTGAAATTGCCAAAGACTTAAACTGTTAAATCTGAAAGAAAAATGAAAATCATTAGACGCTTAATCTTAATTCACATTTAAAATCGGTCCAAGTTACTGGAACAGCCTTTAATTATATAATTATGATTTCTACATCACCAGATTGATCGATTAGTTTTCTACAGCTTACCAACCCTTTACAGGCTATTTAAAGCCAGAAAAATAATTTTAGATTGTAAGAATTGGGGAAGATAATAATTATTTAGTAATAAAAGTTTTTCTAATTAACCCAGAGCTGGGGGAGAAGAAGTGGATTCATACCTTTCCGAAGGGTATTTACGCGTAAGTGAATATAACGAACCCAATTGGAATTGGAACCCGGCTATCCGATGAACAATTCCGAGCCATTATCTCTTACACCACCCGCACATCTAAGCATACATCACTTGATATTGTCACCCATCTAGGTACTGACCAAGCTCCACATTACTTAACTTCTGTGATTGTACAGGAACCGGTATCACCAAAAGGCTAATTTCTACGTGTCTATTAATTTTTTTTTTTAAAGTGAGTAAAACATTTTCTCAATGCTGAAAATGCTGAAAAATTTTCAAGTTACAAATTTCAGTTTTTGCTAACAAGGATCCTTTTTTTATTTTAGAGATAAGATTAACTAACATTTGATATCACTACCAAATAAAACAATTTAAGTTTGTCTATAATTTTAAACAGAGTCATTATCATTGCACGAAATGTTTGAACGAATAAACGCATTCTTTGGGCGACTTGTGTTGTTAGCACAATAGTGTATAAATGTTTGCTATTCTAAATAATATTTTGTTAACTAAGCAGCCTTTCCCGTTTTGCTTATATTTAAATATCTAACAAACGACAGTTTTTGTTGGGGGTTTTTTTTTGGGGGGGGGGGGTGTTTGTTTGGGGGGGGGATCTTAGTTTTTTTTAATTACTTTAATTTCTGCTATTGCGAGTTTATTATACAGGGTATCCGTAAAATCTGGGCACATGGGAAAGTTCATTAACTATATTTATTTTACCTCCACAGATTGAACATGGTTTTGTCGAAAGAAGAACGAATTGAATTCTTTTTTCTGGGAGATGTTAAAAGAGAAGGTGTACTCAATGAAAATCACAGATGCAACACACTTTTGACTGAACGCATAAAGAGTGAATGTGCTAAAATTGACGGCAACGTGGAGTTATTGCATCGGGTTCACGTGAATCTTGCAAAGCGGATCAATCTTTGCATCACAAATGATGGAAATCATATTGAAGATGTTATTTGTTACTATTCCAATTCATTTCTTGAAAATATGCATTTCTGCCTTTGTGTCAGACTTTAGAGACACCATGTAGATCTTTGGAATTTATCTATTTACTTTGTATGTATATTTTAACCATAAAAACGCCTCTCTGAAGTATAGGGT
The DNA here is from genome assembly GCA_964036315.1 of Acanthosepion esculentum. Classification (NCBI taxonomy): domain Eukaryota; kingdom Metazoa; phylum Mollusca; class Cephalopoda; order Sepiida; family Sepiidae; genus Acanthosepion; species Acanthosepion esculentum. Next base: position 33,243,419 of record OZ038485.1, on the reverse strand, counting down.
CACAGCTTCACTACAATATGTAGTAGCTACTGTTACAATTTGGTTTTTATATGGAGTTGCTTGTCCCACGACCAACAGGTTTTGAATTAAGTGTTGTCCTTTTTCCTAAGCTACCGAACCCATTTGGTGCTGTTATTAACAGCTGAGTTAAGCTGAGAGGAAGAGAATGATTCATACATTGCCAAGGGCATTTATGTGAAAGTGAACGCAACGATCTCGCTTGGAATTTAATCTAACAATCCAATCAGTCTTTCCGCGCTCATGCGAGCACATCCCAGTTGCTTCGTTTGGTTGAAATAAAATATTTATCTCGGGTTACTTTTTTCTGGCTGATTCTTCTTCTTTTTCTCGTCGTCGCCCTCCTCCTTCTTCTTCTTTGTGCCGTGAGGCTGTAGGAGGTGGGTAGGTTATATGCTGCTTTCTTCTCTCTGGTTTGTCTTCAATATGTCCTGTGAGTGTCAAATTCTCCGTACCAACTCTCTTCATATACCTTAAAAATTTCAATTGTCTCTTTCTGTTTCTGAGTATAAGTATCCTTTTTTTCCCCATTTTCTCTAAAAATCCTCCTGACTATATGTGGCAGAAATATTCTAAGTATAGACGAATGGTTGACTTGTAAATATGTAAGATAGATTCGGTCGAGAAAAATTGTCTAGCACGACACAGAGTTCCAACTTTCCTAGTAGCAGACCTAGCAATTATTTCGAGATTTTTCAATGAGGTCTAAAGTGTATTTGTCAAAATATTATGATCAGATTGCGTGACTAATTTTGTTTATTGGGCTTATTCGATTTAGCGAACTATTCCATTTAAGTCGTTGTCTACCTCCAGCAGCATGTACCCGGTAAAGAGTAATGTCACAAATTGGTAAGGTGGGGGTCTATAGTAACAACGACTTCTGTCCGCCGAAAGCGATCTCCACCTCTTTAATTCACACATAAACAATATGGCCGACACGCTACTTCCGTGTCTGAACAATGGCTGAAACGGTGCTTCCGTTTCCATAGTTCCCAGTTACACAACTAGTCAAGCCAAATATTGTTTGTTGGACCAATAATGCTTCTTATTTTATGTGCTGTGTCTCTTCAGGACGTAGGCGATCATGCCCCACACATCTTCCTGTCCCTTGTAGCTTTTAATAAGTTTTGCCTTTTTGTTATTTCTGCCAAACCCTGTTCTGCCATCCAATGTGTTACATGCTGCTTTCCTCTGTCCCTCTTTCCCTCAATATGTCCCGTGAGTATCAGATTTTCCAAGCCCTCTTTCCTCATTATGTGCCCCAGAAATTTCAACTGCCGAATCCTGATGTCAAGCATAAGTTTCCTTTTTGTTTCCATTCTCTCCAAAACCTCTCTGTTGCTCACATGTTCGACCAATGGTATTCTCAGCATCTTTCTGTAGAATCACATTTCTGTTGCTTCACGTCTCTTCCACATACACGGAAAGGAAACTACAAAACATTCTACAGACAGTAGCGAAGGAGAAGCGATAAGAAAGGACTAAGCATAAACTACAAGAAGACAATGCATGGTTATCAGCAAAAGGATGAGCGCAAGATGCAAATTACAGGTCGGGGATACAACAATTAAACATCTAGAGAAATATCTGGGAAGTGTTCTAACAGAGGACGGAAAGTGCGACACAGAGATCCGATGACGTATTGGGATCGCCAAAGATGCATTCCAAAAGCTAAGCAGAGTATTAAGAGAGAGAAAAATTTCGTTGAAAACAAAGAAAAAAGTACTGATCTCTTACGTGTTATCTGTCCTCCAATAATGTTAGCAGTCATAAAAATGTTAATTTGGCCAAATTTGCAACAACAATATATGCTACAGGATCTGCAGTAGTTTTTATTCCGCCCTTTCATTAAACATTTTCGTTTGTTGTCAGAAAAAAAAGGAATTAATGCAAAGTTTGTGCAAAAATATTCATCGAATTTTAAAACGGGGGCATTGTATTTTGAAAAATGATAAACATGCGTTGTTCTGATTTCTCGTCAGTTGTTTTTCTCTTAGTCTGAGCGATATTTTGCCAACTGAAATAAAGTACTTACTCGTCAACTCTGCCCATTTCTTGCTTATCTATTATACGCCTATAAATACGTTCAGGCCCTGAGAAAATGACAGTATGATTGGTGACGTAAGCGGCATCAAAATGAGTTCAAGTCACATGATTTGACGCTTTCAGTTGTCAAAGAGAAAAGCAAGCAAAAAAGAAAAGAAAAGAAAACACTACCGGATCAGCAGTAATAGTAACGGGAATGAGGTATGTGTGTATGTGTGTGTGTGTGTGTGTGTGTGTGTGTGTGTGTGTGTGTGTGTGTGTGTGTGTGTGTGTGTGTGTGTGTTTTGTAATCAGCAAGGAAGCACCACGCTGGAAACTCCGGTCTCACTATTAGCTCCTCGCCACTCTTTCCTCCTTACTCAACCTATCGCTATCAAAAAAAAAAAAAAAGAACGCTTTACCCCTTTAACCCTTCGTCCCACTCATCCAGCCGCTTACCTCTACCTCTACCTCTACCTCCAGCTCCACGTTACTCAGAGTTGAACCAAGTGCATGGAAATAAGCGAGCCATACTTGAGGTAAACAAACACACGCTTTTAAATGGAGTAAATTGATATTCAACATTACGGGATTTTGTTTCAGTAAAAAAAAAACACACTAATTAATGTTATTATTTCGGACAACGCGAAGAAAACAATTAACCACTACGCTAATATCACACCCTAGAGGTTTTTGGCCAAGTTATTAAAGCGAGAGACAAGAGAAATCTGCATATCAATTTGTGTCTCACTAAAAACATATACATTGCAACACATCCGCATCACCAGCAAAATTGAGGAAATTCCCTATTCTCCCAGACAATTCTAAATACTATTAGGAGGTACTGTTTGATTTACGGATCGACAGTGCCAAGGCAATAATTAGTTCGTTTCAGAGTAGATGTCGGTTGATAATTATTTTTGGTAAATTCAGGAGTAGATATCTTCCGCTATCGCCTGGTGCATGCTCCTTCTTCATCCGTTGAACAGGAGTAGAGGTTTATCCCTTGTTTCTTGTTAAGGATTTGGTTTCTGGTTCCTTATAAAGTCTTCTCATTCTCCTTCACTTCCAGTAAGCTCCTTGCGTCTTAGTGGCATTATCGCCTTGTTTGGGGTGAAACGATTTAAAAACAAATTCAGGCTACATTCACATATCGAGCAGATATGTTCTCGTTTTCGCCAAAAGAATAAAAAGAAAAAAACATCGACTGGTGTATTTCTGGGGAGGATAAAGTTTTTAAGAAGCAGTCATTGTGCTCAAAAAACAAGAGATAGAACATTAATCGCAACAAGTAAAATTCAATGATCACCTTCCTGGCTCGAGGTTTCGCAGATTTGATATCCGCTCGTCAGAACATTCAATAGTAAATAGTAATTGAATTTATTTACAGAAATCATATATAAAGATCTTGTTACCGGTACAGAATTTTATTATAGCAATAAAGGCGGACATTTTTTTTTTTAAATGTCAAGTACTGAAAAATCACAACTACTGTAGCTGGTCGGAAAAATAGAAAGACACTTAGGTCAGCTGCTAAGAAAGTTGGTTCATTGTGTCGTGCGAGACAATTTTTCTCCACAGAATCTATCATACATATTTATAAGTCCCGAAGGAGCTGCTTTCGCTGGTTCCTAGGCCTCATGAATTTAAACGTCCTACGAGGCTGGCATCCCGTTCCCACCCCTTCACCGTTGAAACTGTTAGATGTAGACGTCTCTTCTACTCCAATAGCTTCATGTCTCGCACATCTCGCCTGTGGAACTCCCTTCATTTATTCCTGTTTCCCTGACAAATACAATCTCCAACTATTTAAGTGTAATGTCAATCGACATCTCCAGTTGCCTTGATCTATCCACTTCCCTTCTCCACATCCTTTCACCTTTCATTCCTATCGGCTCTCGCTCCAAATCTTCTGTAACCCCCTTGCCTTGATCGATCCACTATCTTTCTCCACATCCTCTCCTTTACCACTCCTATCTGCTCTTCCTCCAAACCTTCTGTAACCCCTTGTGTGCTAGTGGCTTCCAGCCTTGTTTGGGGTGATAAGCTTAAAAAAAAAAGTCTACCATTCGTCCATGCTTATAATATTGCTACCATATATGGTCAAGTACATGTACTATATACCTCGAGGTCCTTAATAAAATCCAAAGAATAATTAGTAATATTATCGGTCCTCATATGGCTGCTTGGCTTCAGTCAGTTTCCCACCCCCGTAAGGTTGCCCCTGTTTGTCTTTTCCATAAATACTATCAAGATAATTGCTCGGGTGAGCTCTTCGCTATGGTACCTAGATTTAAAAAAAAAATTAAGCTCAATACTAGACTGAGGTCGAGATCTCATCAATTTACAGTTGAACTGGCTAGATGTAACCGTAAATTCCATGCTAACAGTTTCTTTTCTCGAACATCTCACTTGTGGAACTCACTTCCGGCTACACGCTTCCAACCAAATTTAATCGGCAAAAATTTAAATGCAAAGTCAATCGCTATCTACTATGCTCTTGATTACTCTTTCCTCTTCCCGCTCATTATTAATGTGTCTGTTACTAATTCTTCAACACCCTTGAGGTCTTAGTGGTTTTACTGCCTTGCATGGGGTGATATGGATTAAAAAACAAGTGTAAAAAAATAGTTATATTAGCAGCTTGCTTATAAGGAAACATTCGGAATATTTATTGATCGAGCAGCCAATAATTTATAAAAATGTTTCTCTTAAAGCATTTTTTCCAAGAAAATAGGTTTCTCGAGTCCAGTAGCGGTTATCGCTCTTTCCAGTATTGATGCGGTTTCCTACCTAACCTTTTATGTGAAGTAGTATCAAAGGTTCGCTTCTCGGTTCAACCTTCTTTCTACTTTACATAAATCATCTACCGAAGAGTATATTTCGATCATTTGTGAATATTTATGCAGATGATACAACGGTATATGGGTGCAGCTCCCAAACTCTGGATGACCATAGCTTGGCAGCTGACATCTCCTCTTACCTTGTCCTAATAGCTCATTAAAAAAAATCTGGCTGGTTACGTTCATTGTCTCGAAAAGCAAATTAGTGAGGTTCCATCATCACCAAGCAGACCCATAATTTTCACCGATCACGATGAGCAGGTCTTGCCTCATGGACGCCTCGCGCCTTGAATGCTTGTTGGTACTTAAACTCAACCGAGACCTCAAGCGGAACTCGCTAAAGATGTAAGAAAAATCGCTAAAGATGTAAGAAAAAATGGCCGGTTCTCTTTACCGTTCTAGTAATTACCTGGCTACTCCTGCTATCCTCTATCTTTACAAGAGCCAGATCAGGCCGGAAATGGAGTATTGCTGCCATATATGGGCAACAACCGCCCAGTCTTCACTTTCCAGTATCGATAGAGTCCAAAAGCGTTTCCGCGTCCTTGTGGATGTTGAATTACTTTCCACCCTACAACCCCTTTCTCACAAACGAAACGTCACAAGTCTCTCGATGCTGTATCGTTATTTGCATGGAAAGTGTTCAGGCGAACTACATTCCTTAGTTCCACCTTCACGCCTAAGACTCGCCATGCCACACACATTATAGCGAACCGCCATCATTCCTTTGGTATTCCATTGGTGAGATGTAAGTTGCACTCGAACAGCTTCTTCCTACGAACCGACACCCAAGGGGACGCTTCCTCGACCACTACAATCTTAACCCGTTCAAGTCTGATGTCAACTGTTAGTTCCCCACATATCCCCATAAATAAGCATTTTACTCTGTAACACTCTACATCGAGTGGCCCTTAGGCCTTGTATAAGGTGAGTGCCATTGTAAAACAAGTACGGAAGGTAAACATGTTGGTGATGTCCTTATTTTCTCATCGAGTAACACGTGATATTCTTTTAAACTGTTGCTACTGCTGAAAGTTCTCAGGTGACGTCCGTTCTGTTATTTGGTACAGTTCTTTGTTTGTGATTCTGTAGCGCCAATTCATCGTGTTCGAAAGAGGATGGTATTCGCTAATATCCACAGGTTTTACTCGCTCAAAACCATTTTTGGCCATTGATCTTGAAAGCGACTGAATACACCTGACAGTTTAGATTTTTGAACGCGTGTGACGTTTGGAATGAGATAATCGATTAGTTCATTCCATTTTATTTTTCACCCTGCTTTTGTGGTTTCCGGAAAAAGCAGGCTTTACGGAGTCTTGAATTGAGAGCTGCCATTTTCTCAGTCTGATTGCCAATCAAGGCTAGACGGCCCAGTCTGCTCTGCTATTAACCCCCTAGCTGAGAGGAGAAGTGATGTATTCGTACTTTTTCAAAAGTAGGTGTGCGAAAGCGAATGCAATGGTTTTCTCCTGGAATTCAAACTCGATACTCCAATCTAGTTTTAAGCGGAGATCTCTATGGAACTCAACCCTACCAGAATATATATATCGTGTAGAGGCAATAACTTATGTACAGAGCTCACAAATTGATTTCGTTTTATTTCGTGGAAACCAACAGCAACTTGAATTATAGTTTTATAGAATTTTGCATTATAGAATTATATATTTATAGAATTATAAAACTTGAATTATGGAATTATAAAAGATTGAATTCTGGAATTGCAGAATTATAGGACTGCAGAATTATAGACGTTTGCAATATAGATTTAAATATTTATAGAATTATAAAAGTTTGACTTATAGAATTATAAAAGATTGAATTATGGAATTGCAGAATTATATAGACTGCAGAATTATAGAAGTTTGCAATATAGATTTAAATATTTATAGAATTATAAAAGTTTGACTTATAGAATTATAAAAGATTGAATTATGGAATTGCAGAATTATAGGACTGCAGAATTATAGACGTTTGCAATATAGATTTAAATATTTATAGAATTATAAAAGTTTGACTTATAGAATTATAAAAGATTGAATTATGGAATTGCAGAATTATAGGACTGCAGAATTATAGAAGTTTGCAATATAGATTTAAATATTTATAGAATTATAAAAGTTTGACTTATAGAATTATAAAAGATTGAATTATGGAATTGCAGAATTATAGGACTGCAGAATTATAGACGTTTGCAATATAGATTTAAATATTTATAGAATTATAAAAGTTTGACTTATAGAATTATAAAAGATTGAATTATGGAATTGCAGAATTATAGGACTGCAGAATTATAGACGTTTGCAATATAGATTTAAATATTTATAGAATTATAAAAGTTTTACTTATAGAATTATAAAAGATTGAATTATGGAATTGCAGAATTATAGGACTGCAGAATTATAGACGTTTGCAATATAGATTTAAATATTTATAGAATTATAAAAGATTGACTTATAGAATTATAAAAATTGAATTATGGAATTGCAGAATTATAGGACTGCAGAATTATAGACGTTTGCAATATAGATTTAAATATTTATAGAATTATAAAAGTTTGACTTATAGAATTATAAAAGATTGAATTATGGAATTGCAGAATTATAGGACTGCAGAATTATAGAAGTTTGCAATATAGATTTAAATATTTATAGAATTATAAAAGTTTTACTTATAGAATTATAAAAGATTGAATTATGGAATTGCAGAATTATAGGACTGCAGAATTATAGAAGTTTGCAATATAGATTTAAATATTTATAGAATTTCAAAAGTTTGAATTATAGAATTATAAAAGATTGAATTATAGAATTGCAGAATTATAGGACTGCAGAATTATAGAAGTTTGCATTATAGAATTATATATTTATAGAATTATAAAAGCTTGAATTTGAATTAGAATTGTAGAAACCAGTTCTGAATATGACGATGAGCTATATCCGGCATCAAAGCCTCTTATCCTGAGATTGGATATTTTGAGAAGCCTGGAAATACCTCTTACTTTCTGTTATTCCCAGGTCTACCCTGGCCGTCGGGTGGAAGCACGGCCCCAGCTATGAGCTAATAGTGAACCCCCCAAACTAAACACTATGACATTATAAAAATAGATTTTTTTATAGTAAAAAATACCAGCAACACATTTTTATATAAAATAAATGGCCAACAATGCACTTTTAAAGCAAAATGACCAGCAATGCATTTTATCTTTAGTTGAAGGTACACGATTCTGTTCAAACTTAGATTTTGGTATTAAATAACTCATAAAGTTTGATATGACGCTAAACAAAATCAACCAACATGAAAGAACTCTTTCAGAACATTAATCCATATAATCTTCTGCATTTTCTTAAAGAAATCAAACTGTATTTCAAAATATAACTTCAGCAAAACTACAACATAAAACACACGTATCACCGCCTCTAGTACTTATGTTCACACAAACATATATGTTCACAGAAGCTGCGTATCATCTACCATGTATTCAATTATGAAAGCAGAATAACATATCTATTTATTACTTTATTTACATTATTTACATTATTCCGACTATTGTCCTCATCTTTGTCGCCATATTTATTACGACGTTTCGGCCGTTGTACGCTCCGGCCTTCTTCAGGTGGTTGGAATGCCGAACTGAACGCTGTCATATTCATAACAAGTACATGGTGATAGAGTTAGTTGTGTGCTGATCTCAAATGCTATTAATCTATAGCCTTCTCAGCAATTTTTATTGGTTCAAAGGTTATTTCTAGAATTTTAATAAGACTCACACTCTCTGGGTCCTGGCACAATGACAGGACCCAGAGAGTGTGAGTTCAATACCCGGTTGGGGCAGTGGAGAACTTTCAGAGGGAAAAATTAACAGGAGATAACTGATAACTGACATCCATTAAACATGGCACGTGGAACTAGAACAGTTTACCCCAGTGAGCGAAATTAAGGGCTCAAGACAGCTATTTATTACTTCAACGCGGCCGAGAAAATTAAATTTCAGCATTAAATGACCCATAAGAGATGATATGCCTTTAAACAAATCAATCAAAATCAAATCAATTATAGAATATGGAATTATAGAATTATTGAATTTTGGCTCCTCGGAACTCATCTCATTGATACTGAAATTTTATGTGAAAATAAGTAAATAAACAAAAGAATTAGCAGTGTCAATTATTAAAATACTTTTATAAATTTATTCTTTTTATTAAGAAATCAAACTCATTTTTCCATTCGGGGTAAAAGAGAATGAATAAATCCAGTTTCATACGTTTAAGTCTTATTAAAATTCTAAAAATAACCTTTGAACCAATAAAAATTGCTGAGAAGGCTATAGATTAATAGCATTTGAGATCAGCACACAACTAAGTCTATCACCATGTACTCAGTTTTGTAACTCGCCTCTTTGAGAGAGCTAATTTTGTTTACTGGGACTATAAAAGGACACTATACGCGATCCTTGTATTCTCAGTTGAATAAAGCTTTCTTAAAACCTACATCTGCGTACTTTTGTCATTACAGTACTCTTATCTTTTTATTCATTTTTTTCCTTGTAAATTGAACTTTCAAAAACTAACATAAGCTAAATCTATACACTTGGATCCCATCAGTGGAAAGCCGATGAAACTAAACAAATTTTGGAGACATTTTGTAATGGGATTGGTTTAGCTAATAGACAATTAGCATATAAAGAGCTATAACTATAGCTCACGGCAGCTGTGTGTCAGAGTACTTAGAATATCTACCTCTACTAAGTTTAATCATCCTAACACATTTATCATTCAAAAGTTTTTTTCTATGTGTCATATCTGTAGAACAATCATGGCTTTCGTTAACTTCCGGGGTTTTGCTGCTGTTACTGACCCTTTTCCTAGTTTTATCTTTCTTCTGGTTTTTTTCTTTCTCTTTTTCTCACTCAGTCATACTTCTTAAGCCTGTTTATCCACCAACACCGTACTATTTTTGCATATCTGTCTACCAATTTTACACATTATCCAGCTATATGCATTTTTATCAATGCTTCCCAATTTGTCTCTGTTCCGCTAGCCATCTAAACAAGTAGGCTACACGCTGTTTTCCCCATGATTTTCACGAGTGCTTAACGAATGTAACATTCCCAAGTCATACGTCCTGTTAATGTTACATTCCTTAAGCACTCTTTCCTCATTATTTATCTCCGAAATTTCAACTGTCTCCTTCTGATTGTAAGTTTTCCTTGTAGTCCTGTTTTTTTTCTTGAGACTTCCTCGTGCAAAAGTACAGTCATTACAAAGATTTTTTTTTTGTTTCAACTTTTGTTCGATTGGGGAGACATATTTATAAACCATCCATTTTTCAAGTCGACGATGTCATTTTTCAATCTTAGTTGTCGACAACAGATAGTAGTGACGGACACGGGTGGGGGACGTGTATTCAAAAAGTTATACAAGTGCAAAACAACTCACACAGGCAAAAAGAAAATAACAACGAGAGAATAGAATGTATACAGTTAAAGAAAACAAGCAAAAACACAGTGAGACGAAGAATTCTGACTGTTGTCAAAGCAGCTGACTTTCAATGGCAATTTTGATTGGCTTGTGCCTAACAGGTTGTAATACTTTGCCAAAAATTGGTACTTCTTTAAATTGCATGCTTTCCAGACATCTATTATTAATTCAATACTTTCCACCAAACTCTGGCCAGGTGAGGATTCGCCCGGTTGTTTCATTACATTCTTCAAAATCAACTTACCATATTAATTTGCAATAATGATATATAACGTCTCGATTCGTTTAATTAATACTACCTATGTCTCATAATATTGGTTAATGTATGAAATTTATATAAAAATCTAAATTATTATCGGAATGGGGTAGAAAATTAATACAAACCGGAGAAAAAAAAACTAGACAAAGAAAATATTTTTTTAATCGGTTTCACCCCTAAGCAAGGCATTAAAGCCACTAAGAAACAAGGAGTTACAGGGTGTGAAATAATTAGGAATAGAAACATTAATAATGAGCAGAAAGAAAAAAAGATTAATCAGGAGGACAGTAGATGGTGATTGACATTGCTTTTAAATTTTTGCAGATTAAAGTTGACTGGAAAGCTTGACGCCGGGAGGGAGTTGCCCAAGCGAGAAGTGCAACAAAGGAAACTGTTAGCATAGAATTTATGGTTACATCTTGAGCCAGCTCAACTCTAAATTGATGAGATCTAGTATTGCGCTTAAATTCAAAAAGTCTAGTTACCATGCAAAGTGGGTAAGGATGGAGATGGTGAAATAGTTGATAAATTCGGACTAGAATCTCGCCATGAACGCAGAAAAGGATAGATTCAATGGTCAGGTAGTAGAATCGAGAACACCCAAAACGCATATGGACATAGAGAAGCCCGGGGGGGAGAGACGAAAAACTGGATTGACTATCAATAAGAGATTCAGTAATGCAGTCATAAACGGCAAAACATATCCAAGCGCCGAAGACGAGAGCGATCACCTTACAGTGATATGTAAATTTACAGAAATTGAAAAAGGCCAGGGTAGCACCCAAATTGCAATACGACAGACTTCCGATTGACCCGAGTGTAAAGGAGAAATATAAGAACTGTGTCAAAAGTATATACAGTGGACAAAATGAGAATGGAAACTCGACGTGGAACGCATTCAAAGAAGATTCCTTCCATTTCCTTGCTTCCCTGATAACTGCAATCTCCAAAAATTTAAATATACAGTCAATCGCCATCTTCTGTCTTCTTGAACCCCATTCATCTTTTGTCTTTTCCTCAATCCTCCCTATTCTCAGTTTTCTCTTTCACTTTCATTCCCAGTAACCCCCTATGTACTAGTGGCATATCCCCCTTGATTGGAGGGAAATGAATAGAAAATACTTCACACTGGATTTATTCAATTTCTACGGTGAGGTGATTCTGAGAGAATTAGAAGTCCTACCAGGATTTATTAATGGCAGCCACAATCTAGTGTTTGTAGCAGATACAAAATGGACTCCTACAGAAGGTAGTAAAGGAAAGACAGAAGAAAGGATTAAATATTAATTGTAAGACTGAATGTATGTTTGTTAGCAAAAGGGGCAGCCCAACATGCAAATTGCAAATTGGAGATATCGAAATCAAACAGGTGCAACACGTTAGATATCTGGGAAGTATATCAACAGAGGACAGAAAGTGCAACACGGAAATCCGAAGGCGCATTGGGATAGCGAAAGATGCCTTCCAAAAGCTAAGCAAAGTATTAAAGAAACAGAAAAATATCGTTAGAAACAACGAAAAATGTACTGAACTGTTATGTAGTATCAATCGTCCTATATGACAGAGAATTCTGGACAATCTCCTCACGGTTGAAAGAGAGACTTAAAACAACAGAAATGTTGTTCTACAGAAGGATGCTGAGAATACCAGGGATTGAACACATGATCAACGACGAAGTTCGAGAGAAAATGGGAACAAAAAGGACACATACTTAACACCAGGAAGAGGCAATTGAAGTTTCTGGGGCACATAATGAGGAAGGAAGGCTTGGGAAACGTGATACTCCCTGAACAAAGTGAAGGCAACAGGGACAGAGGAAACCAGTGCGCTACCTGCCTGGGGAGCTGGAGTGAGTGAATGGCGGAACAGGGTATGGATGAGATTGTAAAAAGGCAAAAGACAATAACAATAAGGGGCTGGAAATTGTAGAAAGCCATGATCGCTAACGTCCCGAAAGGACACGGCAGATATAAGAAGAAGAAAAAAAGGAACTTTTTGTCTTCTTGGGCTTTTGGCTTGTATATGTTTCTAGTTTTATCGGCAGGGACAAAGGTGTTAGAGGAATGTTATCTTTGGAATTCTACTATGTTGTTATGGAATTGGGAGGCACGGTAGAGTAATGGGTAGGGGCTCGGACTGAGGAATCGGCGAGCAGAGTTCGAATTCCAGTCGAATCCATTACATTCACTTACGTGCTAATTACGTTGAGAAAGGTATGAATCCTCTTCTTCTCCTCCCCCTCAATGAGTAAATAGCAGGACAAATCGGGTTCTATAGCCTTGGATGGCAACTGGTGTACTGCAGAAGGAAATAGCAACCTACTGCGGAAAAAAATCTGCCTCGTCAATCATGTATCTTTCGATACATGATCGCCTAACCGTGTATCACGCATCGCACGTAACTGACAGTTATGGAATATTATCATGGTGATTCGTAACTTAGGATAGTGAGTTCCATTCTCACTAGGTGAGAATGGAACCCACTATTCAGCCATAACTGATCTAGCGAGACAAGTTTGCTAACCATTAATCCCACATCGAAGTGGCCAAAATGTGTCACGAGGTCGATAAAATGAGGCACCCAACGAGGATAGAACTGAAAACTTGGAGTCGTCATTGTTGTAGTGAAACAAGCTTGCTGACCATTGCCCCGTGGAGAGGTGCCCTGGGATATGATGATGTTCATTGAGATTTTCTCAAAACTCTCTTGCAACCGTGTGTCGCTACTCCTTTTGTAGCCTCAATATAGAGGTCACTGGAAGATTAATAAAATGAGATGGAGCAGTTCTTTCCGGTACTTTTATTTAGGACGAATGATTTACTCTAAATTATTCATTGTAATTACTTTTAATTATCTTACTTTATTTATTATTTTAAATTTGTTACTTTATTTATCTTTATATTTCACTTATATGGGCCGAGTGCTTAGTACGTTCACATTGTGACCATGAGACCTGGGTTCGAATCACACCATGGTCAGTTTGTCAGAAAGGAGACTTCCTGATGTTATCGAACTGAAAGCGTCGATTCCTGCGTGCGACACCTTTGGAAAGTGCCTGAAAAGTCTACCACGGGTTGTCCCAGGCCTTGTGAGTGGAATTGGGTAGACGGAACCTTTGGGGCCGTCGATAGCTGTGCTAGCACAAAGTTGCAAGTCATCGTGGCCGAGGACTTGAGTGTGCTGGCTTTGTTCAAATTGTTGATCATGCTAGATAACACTCTCTTTCCCAGAAACTGTAACTAAGGTCTGCTCAGCATGGTTGCATATTAAACCACTGGTGGATTCTGTGGGTGTTAAGTAAACAAATGCGCCTGAGCAAGCGTCTTCAATAGGGATTGGCTAACCGCCCTAGTAAACGGGTATCCTCAAATACGAGTGGCCAGCTATACTATACTATATTTCATTTATTTATGTTTTGTATATTTTTCAACGACCACACAAGAAGGTTTTATCGATGGAATTCCTTTATTAAGAACAATCAAACACTTGCGAAGGACAAAACGTAAAAAGGGTGAGGGGTGAGTAGCTTAGTATACCAACGGATGATGCATGCAAGCGGCGACGCAGGAAGACATTTCTAGACAGGGGATGCAGTTATACAATTGCAGCCATGTACACCCGGTCAACGCTGGGTAACTCGGCTAGTATTTTATATATCATATCTTTCCTATGTAATCACTTTTCCCTGGAGCTATGGGTTAAATAATAGATCGGGCTGGGATTTTCAGCTTTGGTTGGCAACCAGTCTAGAAGAAGAAAAACCCTGAATTTCCAAACCCAGGTAAATAAAATCGTTAACGGTGGGAACACGTAGTCGAAAAAGAAAAAAAACAATCCTTCTTCAGATTACATATGTAATATATTACTTCGTCGTTGTTCGGTTCATTGTATTCACAGCATCCTTCTGTAGAACCTCATTTCTGTTGTTCCAAGTCTCTTCTTCATCTGTGAGGAGATTGCTCAGTATTCACTGCCATATTGGAGGACTGATATTACGTAACAGTTCAATACGCTTTTCTTTGTTTCTAACGAATTTTTTCTGTTTCCTAATACTTTGCTTAGATTTTGGGAGGCATCTTTCGCTATCCCAATGCACCTTCGGTTTTCAGTACTGTACTTTCCTCTCTCTCTCTCTCTCTCTCTCTCTCTCTCTCTCTCTCTCTCTCTCTTAAAACATTTCATAGATATATAAATTTGTTTTACTTGTGTTTGATTTTGGTATCTCCAATTTGTAATTTGCATGTTGGGCTCTTCCTTTTGCTAACAACCATGCATTCTGTCTTCTGTCAATGTTTAGTCCTTTCTTCTCGCTTTCCTTCACTACCTCCTGGAGGAGTTCTTGTAGTTTTCTTTCCGTGTCTTCTATCATCGCAGTGTCATCTGCATATCTTATGTTATTAAGATTGTGGCTGTCAATAATAATTCCCGGCAGGACATCTAATTCTCTCAGAATCACCTCACCGTATAAGTTGAATAAATCCGGTTAGGAGTATTTTTTCTATTCATTTCACCCCAATCAAGGGGGATATGCCACTAGTATACAGGGGGTTACGGAGAATGAAAGTGAGAGAAGCCTAAGAATAGAGAGGATTGAGGAAAGGACAAAAGATGACCGGGGTTCAAGACAGAAAATGGCGACTGACATTGCATTTGAACTTTTGAAGATTGTAGTTTTCAGGGAAGCAAGGAAACAGAAAGAAATTCCACAGTTGGGAAGTGCGAGAAAAGAAACTGACTTGAAGTGGTCAAGATTGTAATGTTTGGGAAAACATCCTGCCGGGAGTTTGTTCATTTTGTTTAAGATCTACTCAGATACGTGGTTGAGTCTAAAAACGCAAAAGATATATGCTTCCTTTATTTTGATTCACTCAAGATTTTCGCCAGCAGTATTTTTTTTTTTGCGTTTTTCTTTTGTGCGAACAAGAGATTTCTTTTTGGAATTTACTTTTCCTATAAAATTTCGGATTATATTTGTATCGATGGTAAGTGGAATTTTAGTCCTAAATTTAGGATGCTTTCTTTATTTTTATTTTAAGTGATTCTAAAAGTTGCAAAGTTTAATAAAAAATCGAGTGGTCGTATGTTTTAATGATTTGCTGCCTACATTTTAATTCTTCGCTATTAATACACCGAGAGTATAGTATCGTGTTGTGCCTTCTTACATTCACTTTCACTTGATGTGTTTTTAGCATTTCGTTATAATTTTTATGAATAAAGACGAACGGAAAACTTATGTTAGCCGATGCGTTCTCATCCACCGAAGTTTTTTTTTACCGAAATACATACATGAATATAAAAATGTTAAAAAACATTAAAAGAAAACAGTTAAATTCCTACACTTCCATTATTTAAAATATATAATGCACAAATAAAACTTTGTTCCCGATGTGCTGGAAAACCAGCGAAACTTAAGACGCGCACCAAAACGTAGGTATATGTATATAGCTTTGCTCTGTCTAACCACATGGAGCATATATATATATATATATATATATATATATATATATATATATATATATATATATATATTCCAGTCGTGAATCCTCTTCTTCTCCCTCCCTCATGCATCGAATTCAATGGGAGATATAAGTATATATATATATATATATATATATAGAGAGAGAGAGAGAGAGAGAGAGAGAGAGTTGCATGGAGAATCCATGTTGCAAGGGAATCTGCTTGTGTTTCGGGTTGTATTACCATACGCATAGACATATACGTCACAAACCTATATCGATACAACTTATAATGTTAGCTCTATCACTGATATTGAGCGTTTCTACTAAGTACCGCGCATATACAATACAATATATATATAATATATATACACACACAAATGAAGAGAAAGAACAAACATATTTAGAATCCAGAGTTCTTTAGCATTTCAGCTATTTGTGTGCCATGCGTGATACACTCTTAGGCAATCAGGTATCTTTCGATACATGACTAACGAGTTTTTTCTCCCCGCAGTAGGTTGCCATTTCATTGTGTGGTAGACCAATTGTCATCCAAGGCTATAGCACCTGGTCTGTCCTGCTAGCTGGGGCATAGGGAGTAGAAGAGCATTCATACATTTCCCAAGGGTATTAGCATGTAAATGAAAGCAATAGATTCGACTAGAATTCGAACTCGGCTTTTCGATTCCTCAATCCGAGCCGCTATCCATTACTCCAGCGTACTTTTTAATAAAGTGCTCGCTACAACGTAGAGCATAATTAATATATATATATATATATATATATATATATATATATATATATATATATATATATATATATATATATATATATATATATATATATATATATATATATATATATATATATATATATATATATATATATATATATATAGAGAGAGAGAGAGAGAGAGAGAGAGAGAGATAGATAGGTAATATTAGTGGTCAATATATATATATATATATATATATATATATATATATATATATTTCCAAGAAGATAGAATCCAGGTAGAACTCAATGTCCAGGAGAGAGAAAGAATATAAACAAAAAGGTTCAAACACTAATATTCCATGGTTATAATTTATTACATTGGAATCGTAATCACGATCCAATTAATCAGACTTACAAATTCAAAAAGAAATCGAAAAATATAACTCCGGGTATAAAAAATAAAATTTTACTGAGAGTGTATTTGTGGGAGACGTGTGTATACATTTGTGGTGACACTACGCACAATAAAAAAACGATATGATCTAAACTTAAAATCCAGAAGATGAGAGAGAGAGAAAAAAAAAGATGGGGGGGGGCAAACTAAAAAGGAAGGGCATTTATAAGAGAACCGACGTGTAATTAAGAAAATTTGACAAAGCAAGTAATATCACCTACAGGTTACAAATTTAACATAACATAAAAATTAACAAATATTTAATCTAGTAAGGACCTACTATTTATATACCCAAAAACACATACGTAGATACACACATATACAACAATATATTTATATTTACTCGCACATGCATACATATACGTGTGCACGCACACACACAGACGCACACACACACACACACACACACACACATATATATATATATATATATATATATATATATATATATATATATATATATATATATCCATACACATACATTCCTGCATACATATACACATACACACATATACACATAGACATACACATATGTGCACATACACACTCTCTGTTAAATTTGAATCCCTACCTTTAGGCCTTCTTGTTCTTCTTTCTTCTGTTACACCTCTCTCTAGAGCTTTCATACATTTCCCTCTCACACTTGTTTCCCACTCGCACACATACACTTTCACTAAAATTTTATTTTTTATACCCGAAGTTATATTTTCCGATTTCTTTTTGAATTTGTAGGTCTGATGAATTGGATCGGGATTACCATTCCAATGTAATAAATTATAACCATGGAATATTAGTGTTTGAGCCTTTTTTATTATATATATATATATATATATATATATATATATATATATATATATATATATATATATATATATATATTGATTAAAATGTGATATACCTATCGGGGAAGTGCGCAATATGAGAGATAGTTTATAAATAAAGGCAGTGTGGACATAGGAATCAACACAACATTGGGATTGCCGGTTTCAGGCTTCAATGCGTACAACAAACTGACAATCACCATACAATATTATCTCTATGCCCACATTATCTTTATATATATATATATATATATATATATATATATATATATATGCGCGCGTGTGTGTGTCTGTGCGCGCAAAGAGAGAGAGCATATGCGCGAAATTTCGTTTTTAAGTGAATTTAAAAGACAACATTTACCTATTTTACACATTTTATTCAACCACACGGTGCCAATAAGATGAAAGGGACAACTGGGAGTCAAAGACAATGAAAAAGACTTTAGAAGGAACCGGAAACCCAATCCTAAACACGGAACAAGGGATAAACTTCTACTCCTGTTCAAAAGAATGCGGAGGAGTGTGAACCTGGCGATAACTTAGCCTATTTTTGTTTGGCGTGAAATGATTTTAAAAAATGAGCCCTTTTCTTCCATTACCATTCGCCATCTTTTCAAGCAGCTTCATTATTCCATCTTCCTAGAACTTTGTATCATTCTGAATAATGAACTGATTTAAGGGGTTTTTAACAGACTCCAGATAATTAAAGTTATTTCCAATAACGTATTTTTTAATTTACTGAGTTTTAAACGCACATACAATTCGTAATTTCTTGTTTCCAAGGATAAACCTCAGTAAATTTAAAAAATAAGTTATTCGAAAATTCACTTGAAGATGAAACAGAACTAATGCTTTTAATTTAATTATATAATTATGTTTGAAGTTTTTAGCTTCGTTTTTTGAAACATGGTAATTCCCGTGTAGCGAAGAAACCATATTTTAAATCAGTTAATTTATAATATATATATATATATATATATATATATATATATATATATATATATATATATATATATATATATATATATACCGCAGCATCAAGTGGGAATCAGCAGCCTACTCATAAATGCTAGCTCAATGAACAATACTTAATGAGTAATATTATATGTAATACAACAGTTAAACTTACACGCCTTCACTGTATGATATATACTGGTTCCATAAAATTAAAATTTAAACCACGATAATACACTTATAAACATCCTTGAACTTAGGTAGGTATCGCAAAATTATTACCCTCTAGAAATACGTTTAGGAAGTGAAAGGACAGAAAAATCGGGGAACGATTATTAAGTGATGGATAGTGAAGAAAAACTGGAACTATGCGGGAGAAACGAAAATTTGGAGATTGTGCCACACTGGATACGGTGAATATTAATGTTCCAGAATCCTTCCCAGTTATTAAATAAAAGAAAAGAATAAAATTCCGGATGTATACACGCCAAAAAATATCTATTGTCCAAAATATCACCCGGAACTTACATCCAGATTTCATACAAATTTCTCATAATATTTAAATGCTGATTTTTTTTTTTGCTTTGTTTTTTAATCATTATTTTTTTGTTATATAAAATATTAGCCCGGTTTGATGATCCCTGTGTCTGCAGTAAGTATATTTTTATACTTTATTATCGAGCACATTTTAACTATCAATTCAATAAATATATATATATATATATATATATATATATATATATATATATATATATATATATATATATATATATATATAAAATATCGCATATTGAGTGCTAGTGTTTATAATAGAGTGATCAATGTCATATAACAGAGCTATTAAGTATGTATTAATACATATACATATACCTCACTGGTAGCACCATTCGGAGTTTCATACACAACACAGTCTTCTGATCGTGTATAGAGACTGACCATTATAGGATTTAAATTTTATTAAAAATATATGGTTGACGCAATATATATATATATTTATATATATATATATATATATATATAGAGAGAGAGAGAGAGAAATAGATAGATAGATAGATAGATAGATAGATAGATAGATAGATAGATAGATAGATAGATAGATAGATAGATAGATTGCATTTAAAATAGATGGGCTTTATATTTTGTAACTAAAATAAATATGGATTAATGGTATTTATTAAAAATTTATATTAAAATAGACGGACCTTAAACTACATATAAGAAGAAATAATTTATCATTTATCCAAAGTTGTTATTTATATTTTATAAAAATAAACGGAGCTAAAAAAAACATAAAAAGTATGTGTGAGTGTGTGCGTGAGGCATCGAATAAATAAATTATATATATATATATATATATATATATAGATAGATAGATAGATAGATAGATATAGATATAGATATATATTAAATATACGGGGTACGATGGGTAAATTTTCACAATTTTATATTTTTAATTTCGCGCATGCGCGTTGTTTTTTATTTTATCGACTGCACGGTATAGTCGGGTCAATTGGGAACCGTCTGTGAGAAAAAGAGTACGATAACGCAATTCACTTTTGGAAACAGCATACCGTAATGCTTGGCATTCGGACCGGAAACTCCAATACGAATATTTCAAAGTGTTTGGGTGTCAATCTGAGGACAGTACTGAGGATTCATAAAGAGTTGGATGAGTCTAATGGTGATTAAGAATTTGTTTGCAGTGATCTCCAGTGATGGCGACGTTATGCCTCCATCTTCCCACAGGACCTCAGACTCAACACGGGAGCCTATATCAAGTGCCTTGAGGGGGAAGTAATGCTGCCCTGGTTCAAGAGGATGGCTGAAGGAAACCATATGTGTGGCAACAGGACTCTGCACCATGCCACACAAGCAAGAGTACCCAGTCATGGCTGTCAGACAATTTCTACGACCACGTCACCACTTACATCTGGCCTCCTAGACTGCAACACCCTTGATTATTATGTGTGGAGCACAGTTGTGCGAGAGACCAACAAAACTCCTTATAACACCAAACATGAACTGAAGGCAAGGATTTTGACAGAATTCACCAACTTACTACGAGACCATCCAGAAGAGTTACAGGAGATTCCGAAGTCATCTGGAGGCCGTGTTTGAAGCCAATGCTGATTTTATTGTATAAATTTACTCTTTAGTATTTCAAGATATTTTGTGTAATTTTGGTAAATATATCTGTTAAAACGAAATGTCAGTGTTATTTTCATTTTTGCGTCATCTAGATGACAATTTATCCATCGCACCCTACACATGTACGAGAATTATTCAGAAAGTAATGTTTTCTGTAATGTTTTTTATATAAAGTTCACCCAGTACAAATCACTGTAACAAAATGAGGTGTGATATGGACGTGAAAAGAGAAAGCATGAAGTGAAGATCATGAGGATATGGAGGATAGCTAAACTTGAATTTGGTGACATAATAATTGGGAGTTCAGTCCATGGGCTGGACAGTGAGTACTTGATCTAGCGAGACAAGCGTAGCATAGATGTGGCACCAGGCCGAAAGAATGGTGATTTTCAAAGCATATATATGGCACAAGGACAAAATTATGAAGCACCCATTCAGGAACGAACTCACTATTCAGTTGTGATGATCTAGTGAGATAAGCGTAGCTTAGATTTGGCACAAGGTCGTAACTGATCCAGCGATACAAGCGTAGCATTGATGCGGAACAAGGCCGAAAGTATGGGGCACACAGTGGGGATCGAACTCACTATTCAGTCGTAATTGATCCAGCGAGACAAACGTAGGTTATAATATAGCACAAGGCCGAAAGTATGAAGGATCGAGCTGACTGTTGTCGTAATTGATCTAGTGAGACAAGGTTAGCATAGATGTGGCACAAGGCCGAAAGTATGGAGCACACAGTGAGGAACGAAGTCTTCAATCGTAACTGATCTAGCGAGACAAATATGGTAACCATTACACCAAACAATGGTGACAATTATGGGACAAGTGAAACACATCTCAAAAATTCATTGCCAAAACTGTTGACAGGAGAAATAGTGTATTGTTGGTGAAAACGTTCTATCCTACGGTACTATAGTACCCGCTCCCTTCTTTCTGTCGGGGTTTCAATGGAAATAAATATATGGTATTATTTTAGGAGCGTCACACACACACAAACACACATGTACAAGCATGCGCACACAAAGACACATCATCACACACACTAATATATATATATATATATATATATATATATATATATATATATATATATATATATATATATATATATGAAGTGTAGTTCACCCTGTACAAGGCCCGGAGGCCAGTCGAGGTAGATGTTACAGAGTGAAAGGCACAATTTATGCAGATATGTGGGGAAGACTTAAATAGGTTAAGATTGTAATGATCTTAGAAACATCCTCTAGGGAGTCGTTTCCGTTTGGAAGTTGTTCATGGGAAGAAGCTGTTTGCTACAATGTGAGTGGCATGTCGGCTCTTAGCCGTCAAGGTTAGAACTGGCGGAAACAAGGAATGCAGTTCGTCCGAACACTTTCCACGGAAGTAGCGATAGAGCAGTGAAAGTCCTGTCACCTTCTGTCTGCTGGGTAGAAAATAATTTGTCACGCATAAGAACGCGGAGACGCTTTTGGACTCTATCGAAACTGGAGAGTAAGGACTGGGCAGCTCCCGCGCAAATATGACAACAGTGCTCCAATTTAGGCCTGATCTGGCTCTTGTAAAGAGATAGTTGTACGAGGAATCGGATACTTACTGGAATGGTACATGGTACCGACCATTTTTCCTGC
This sequence comes from Acanthosepion esculentum, assembly GCA_964036315.1. Lineage (NCBI taxonomy): Eukaryota > Metazoa > Mollusca > Cephalopoda > Sepiida > Sepiidae > Acanthosepion > Acanthosepion esculentum. The sequence goes on along the minus strand of OZ038485.1, from coordinate 33,220,616 downwards.
ATTTTTAACAATCGATCGTATATACGAGTTCCAGTTGAAGCCTGGGATGAGTTGAAGGCCCAATAGTCACTCAATACACGGAACCTCCTCGTGGAGACATCCATTCATCGTGACTCGTTGTAGTTCGGAGTCCGATCGGTGATACTGACGTATAGGTTATGTAGATATATAACTTAACCGATTTCATTCAGCTTTCTACCACTTCTGTCTTTATTTTGCTTAACATTGTATCAGTGGTAGTTTTTTGAAGAAAGGAGACACGAAGGAAGATATAAGCTCTTGGACGTATCTATTTCTGTGTGTTAGTCTGCGTGTGTCTGTGTGTGCGTATGCTATGTATGCACGTCCACATTTATCGATCGATTCCGATGAAATTGTACATATACGTTGCAAATTTAATAAATTAGGTCAGAATCAACTTTTCAATCTCCAGGACTCTAGGGTTTGGCAGAAAAATTGATAAAACTTAAGGTGGGTACGACTTTTTGCAAAAACCAAGGCAAAGTTACACGCGAACAAAATTTTTACTGAATGACATGATGTTCTTTGCACTTAATGCAAAACATCAGCTCATGTTACGAGGTTTATGTAGAGTGCTTCATAGTTTTCCTGCGACATTGGCTTCACACCAAAAAATCGTGTTTTTCATACTACTTAAAATGAAAACTTTAATAACTTCCTCTTCTTGTATCCAATTATCTTCAAACATGTCGCATAAAGATTTGCCATCATGCAAGAAATAAGACAGCGTGGTTTTAGTCCTGTTCGCTTTGCCACGTATAACGAAAAACCACGAAAAACTGTTAAAAAATATCGTTTTTCGGCCATAACTTCCTGGTTTTTCGTACAACACTTTTCAAATTTGCCATGTAAATTACAAATGACACACAAATTGTCTTGCGCGAATGTTTAATTTATATTATTTCACTTAAGTGGATGTAATCTACGAAAAACTAGGTCCCAAATCGGCTTTTCTCATTTTGACAATAGTTTCTTCATATGATTCCATCCTAAATTGACATTAGAACAAGCGTTAAAAGGGAAAAATTCCCGATGAACCTCTTATTAACCAAGCTTTACAGTAAACGTGCGAAGAAGGAGGGGGCGTTCACGCGTTTGCACTTGCAGTTGAATCAAGCTCTGATGTTTCATCCCTGTTTTTGTTTGATTGTAAGATTTATGAACAATGCCATACTATTTGAAACTTATAACGGTCACAGGAAATTTACTGAATATCTAAAACATTGAAACAATTTAACCCCGATCAACGACCACACAAGAAGGTTTTATCGATGGAATTCCTTTATTAAGAACAATCAAACACTTGCGAAGGACAAAACGTAAAAAGGACGAGGGGTGAGTAGCTTAGTATACCAACGGATGATGCATGCAAGCGGCGACGCAGGAAGACATTTCTAGACAGGGGATGCAGTTATACAATTGCAGCCATGTACACCCGGTCAACGCTGGGTAACTCGGCTAGTATTTTATATATCATATATTTCCTATGTAATCACTTTTCCCTGGAGCTATGGGTTAAATAATATATCGGGCTGGGATTTTCAGCTTTGGTTGGAAACCAGTCTAGAAGAAGAAAAACCCTGAATTTCCAAACCCGGTTAAATAAAATCGTTAACGTGAGAACACGTAGTCGAAAAAGAAAAAAACAATCCTTCCTCAGATTACATATGTCAGTTGTTGGGTCAACCTCCAAACCTACCCACAGATCAATTCGATTCAGAAATCTCACACGAGGCCTTATGTCCAACGACAGACCAATCAGGTATCGTATATTATATATATATATATATATATATATATATATATATATATATATATATATATATATATATATATATATACACAAATAAAGAGAATGAACAGACAGATTAAGAATCCACAGTTCTTCAGCATTTACTTTTTTGAAAAAGTACTCGATGCAACGTAGAGCAAAATATTTTAATAATATTTTTACTTAAAAACTATTTTACATCGCTACATAAAATGCCTATGTTTCGGAAGTTAAAATTGTTCCATCGTCAGCCGATTTTAATCATGTTACCTAACATCACCTGATGATGGAATAATTGTAAGTTCCGAAACGTAGGAATTTTTATGTAGCGATGTAAAATAGTTTTTAAATAAAAATATTATTTATTTTTATATATATATATATATATATATATATATATATATATATATATATATATAGTTGAATTGATGTGAGTTTGTCTCCCTGGGTTCCACGCTATTTTCGATCGTCAGACAATCGCAAATTTGTCTGACGATCGCAAATATCCTGAAACCCAGGGTCACAAACTCACATCAATCTCACTAAATATGTTAGCTCTATCACTGATATTGAGCACTTTCTAATAAGTACCGTGCATATATTACATGTAAATAATATATATAAAAAATTGCATACATATATATATTTATATTTATATGCATACACATTTTACATATATATATATATATATATATATATATATATATATATATATATATATATATATGTATGTATGTATTACTTATTTTATAAGATAGATAGATAGATAAATAGATAGATGCATACATACATATGAAGACTGTGTGATTAGATAGATAGATAGATAGATAGATAGATAGATAGATAGATAGATAGATAGTACTATAACGCTATAAAAGGTATCAAATGTCCATGTAAATTCAACTCTCATTATATCAGTTAAAACTTCAGTAGTACAGCAAAACCTGACATTGTCCATTGTAAACAATATTTCTTGCTAATTCATAGCCATTCTGAAATTAATTACGCTTTAATATTTTCAAATGAATAACTGCCCCAATATATTTTAAAAGTACTTACGCTTAACATAAAATTGTTTAAAATAAAGGTATATACTTTATGAATAATAGTTTTTAGCCAAAAAATTACACAAGTTTGAATAAAGGTATTTTCGTTATGAATAACGCTTGTCAGGTTTAGCATAAAAGTATATTTTAATTTTCTTTTGTCCTCTTTGATAGACCAAGTCTGTTTTAAACGTAGCTCACAAAAACTTGAAGTATCGAAATTCAAATTTTCTTTCTGCTGGTCTTTCAAAAGTAGCCATATCTAGCAAGCCTGTTGTGAGATTCAATGTCAGTTAATAAATTTTATTCCCTTGGTTTAGGCACAGGTAAAATTAAGACAATAACTCCCCATTGCACTAAAGAATGCGGAACTGGATCAAGATTATACCCTGATGTCTGCAGAAAATACCCAGGAAACGAGGCATTTTACAAACTACTTAAATAAAAAAAAAAGAATTTGCGGGGTATTTAGTAACCGTAGGTATGCTAAATATACATGTCATATTTGTATGTCAGGTGGATTCGTTCATTTCTAGATGTAAGTACCCTATTGCTACTGTCCATCAGCATGGCTGATGCTAACCTCCGGGAAAGTGAGCTATTGCTCCTTATCGGTCGAACGTTTTCCGCGGATATGTAGTGGAAAAGTTATGTTGAATCAATTTCTAGGTCAACTGTTTAAAAAAATTGGTTCACTGTGTCGTGCCAGAGAATTTTTCTTACCAGAATCTATCTTACACGTTTAGAATTCATCCATGCGTTGAATATTGCTGTCACGCACGGTCTGGTGCTTCTGCTATATATTCAAAGATTTTTGATAAAATACAAAAAAGAATCTACAATGTTATTGGTCTTGACCTAGCACATCGGCTTCAGTCACGTTCCCACCGCCGTAATGTAGCTTCCCTGTGGATTTTTATTAAATATTTTCATGGTAATTGTTCTGATGAAATTTCCGCTATGGTAGCTAGACTTTGCGGATTTAAGCGCAGTACGAGGTTGGTGCTTTATGATGTATAGTGATAAACATTTTGAATTACTAAATGTTAGTAACTTAATTTTCGGACATCCCTTTTAATCTCATAAACTATACGTCTTAAGGGTTGGGCTAGCACAAAACATGTGAACTTGCACAGTCAAACTCGGTTGCTTCTAGTCTAGTGTACTAAACACTAAGCTATTCCCTAAGTACCCAACTGTAATGTTGTTTATTTCTCTCGTAAAAAGTGTACAGGCTGTCTGCCAGCAAAACTGGCATTTTAAAATGCCTACCGCCGACACTGATTATTTGTCAGGTAAATAACCCACAAATGACTAAGTTATAATGTCATGTAATAAAAACTATTATTTTTATTATAAACATCTTCGCTGTAATAATCACAGTTAATAATTAGTTCAGTTGATATCTTCTGAATATAAGTTAGAATCCTGTAATTATTTTTAACTGAAGTTGATTTTGTAATCATTTTTGGTCAGTTATATAATATTGCGGTGATAATTATATTAGCCTGGTTAAAAGTGGTGTTGACAATATGACGAATATAACCCATTTGTTTATTTGGCGGGGCGTCTTTTGTGTTTTAAATAATTAAGAAAAGACTGGTGTAATGGTTATCAGAGAAGATAAATTCGGCAACCTGAGTTCGATTTCGTTCACGTCTGCTTATATTCACTTCACATAATTTCCCCCGAAAAAAGGCATGAAACTACATTTTTCTATCTAACTACCACATACACTATTAGCTATTTTTTTTACAAAAATGAATTGCTAGCAATATTTTTGTTTACGTACAAAAATTTATTGTTGGTAATATTTTTTTTGAAAAATTTATTGCAGGTTTTTTGTTTGTTTTTTTGTTTGTTTTTTTTTTTTTGTTTTTTTGCTTTGTGTCCTATCAATCCCAATGGCTTATTTAATGCCAACAAGATTTTTATTGCTGGTAATATTTTTTCAAAAAATGTATTGCTGGTAACAATTTTTATTCAAAACTTTATTGCTGGTAATAATTTTTTACAAAGTATTTCTGATATTAAAACCTATTTTTACACTTTCATAGTGTTTTGACCACAGTTTTGTGGGAGTAACTATTTAGCCATAGCAGGTACCCTAACAGGTGCTACTAACCCGAATCAGGGTGGACCTGGGAACACCAACAATTAAGAGGTGGCTCCACGGTCCTTAAAACGTCCTGATCAGAGGCCTTGCTGTTGGACGTAGTTTATCGTCTTACCCTGGACGCGGATGTAGTTTATCGTCATACCCAGGACGGTTTATTGCTGATAATATATATATATATATATATATATATATATATATATATATATATATATATATATATATATATATATATACAAAAATGTATTTCTGTTTTATACTTTCCTAGTGTTTTGATCCCATTTGGCGGGGTTAACTATTTGCCCATAGCTGTGACCCTAACAGGTGCTAGCACCCAGGGTCATGGTGGACCTGAGAATAACAGCAATTAAGAGGTGGTTCCATGCTCCTTAAAACCTACCTATCAGAGGCCTTACTGCCGGATGTAGTTTGTCGTCATACCCAGGATGATTTTAAACAACATGAAAGGTCTTTCATTGGGATCTTATCTTAAGGTGATGTTACCTGTATTCGGGTAAATTTTAAAATTTTAGTTTCTTTTCACATTTTGATAGTCATTCCTCTGTAAAAAAAAACTTTTAGTTTTATGGTGATTTTCTAAGCGTAGCTTAGATGTGGCACAAGGCAGAAAGAACCGGGCAGCCTTTGAAGATTGAACTCAACATCCAGTTGTAATTGATTCTAACAATTACAAGCTTGCTAACCATTACACCACGTAAAGTTGTCGGAATTCCTAGGTCTATGTGCGGCAAGAATAAATTCAAATTTCAAAGTACAAAGAGCAAAATGTGTTAAAGGTGACATTTTACTTTAAAATATAATTGCCTATAAAAAAAAAATTAACTTCGATTGATGCTTAATTAAGCAGCGTTAAAAATACATCTGAGTTTCCCTGGGGCTTTTTATTAAATATTTTCATGGTAATTGTTCCGATGAAATTTCTGCTATGGTTGCTAGACTTTGTGGATTTAAGCGCAGTACGTGGTTGGCGACAAGATCTCATCATTTTACAGTTGAGCTGGCTAGATGTAACCGTAAGTTCTATGCAAACAGTTTATTCTCTTGCATTTCCCACTTGTGGAACCATTCTCGCATGCGTTGAATATTGTGGTTAATTTTTTACAAAGTATTTCTGGTATTAAAACCTATTTTCACACTTTCATGGTGTTTTGACCACAGTTTTGTGAGAGTAACTATTTACCTATAGCTGGGACCCTAACAGGTGCTACTACCCCGAATCAGGGTGGACCTGGGAACACCAGCAATTAAGAGGTGGCTCCACGCTCCTCAAAACCTCCTGATCAGAGGCCTTGCTGTTAGACGTAGTTTATCAGGGAAAATTAACTCAATATTCTTTGTTTAATATTTTAACTGATCGTATCTTTGGCAACTTCGTATGCTTCATGCTAATAAAAAAAAAATAGAAAAAAGTGCATTTTTGCACATTTCTGTGCACTGGTATATTGCTCCTTAAATTAATTCGGTTCCCACACGATCAACAAAGTTAATCAACGTCAAGATTGGTCAGCACCTAGATGGGTGACCGCTTGGGAATAGCGGGTGTTGTAAGCTTGGATGTGCGACTAATGTAATGTATGATGTCTCGGAAGTTTCTATCGTAGAGCCGAGTTCCAATTCCCGTTGCATTCGTTGTATTCACTTCCGCGCAAATACCCTTGGGAAAGGTATGAATCCACCTCTTCTCCCTCCAGCTATGGGTTAATATGTACGACTTGTATCACTAAAACCATTATTATCTCCCAAAAAGTAAATAAATAAAATTGTGTACAAAATATTTAAATTTCGGTATTAAATAAAACATAGCGGTTCATATGCCGCTAAACAAAAACAACCGGAATAAAATTGATTAGTAATTACTGATTTAAATTCATTTTTGGTTTAAATACTTAATAAACTTGCGTTAAAGAAATCTGAACCTTGATTCATACTTAGCATATCCTTATTTTTTTTTAACTAATATGGGCCTTGTCATGTTTATAAGCTTCATGCTGATAGAAAATCTGAGCCTAGCTTCATACTTAAAATACTTATTTTGGATCAGTCTTAACCTTGTCATGCTGTTGGCTCGCAATCTGACATTCTTGGAATATTTCCCAAGTGATACGTGCGATATCTAGTCCAAAAGTAGACAGTCTCAGAATTTTTGAACTGGTCTAACTTTAACCCAACTCAAAGTATTTTTTAAATTATGATTGTTTGAAGTTATTCAAATATAACACATGTTTAACTCTTTGAGCCCTGCGTTCCTGAAAAATTTAAACCCTTCTGCCTGGTGTGATGAGTCAAAATTCGCAAATAATTGGTATGCAATGTTTCACGGTAGATATAAAAAATAGTTACAAGTGTTTATCCACCGTTCAACCGGTGCCTGTGCACTAAGTCATTTTTCTCTACCACTGTTTAACCGGTGGCTGGACAATACGTCATTTTTCTCTACCACAGGTAGTCAGGGCTCAAAGGGTTAATCATCTAATTTTAGATCAGTTCTGGATAGTTAATTTTTCTGCTTCATTTCGGTCGGAAAGTTACTGGAAATTTGAAGGTAATAAGTAATAGACAGGTTTAACTTGGTGGTCTTTTTTCAATGAGCGGTATCAAGTGTATACTGGGGTACTACAAACACAAGATTCGGTTAAATTAAAGCAATTTGTTGAAATATTTTCCTGCTTTTTTGTCTCTGACCACACAGCTTCGAATAACACTAACTAAAAATACTCGGGACAACCTTTTTCCCTTTTTTGTGTAATTTCCCAAGTTTTAAAACAATTTAAATCCACAAAATGGAAGAAAATTGTTCTCGGCAAAATATTTAAAATTTAGTTCCTTTCATGCGTTAAATGGGTCATTACTCGCTTCTGGCATCATATGGCGCCACCAAATATAAGTTTTAGACATCATTTTCTTTGCATTCCTCATAAAATTATGATCTAGACCTCTATTCCTATGCTTTTGCTATGCTGAATACATTTTCGACTCTGGAAATTCCCACCCAAATTAAGTCTAAATGCGTGACAGAAAAAATGTAAGCTCTTGTCGGAAAACCAGGGTTTCTAGATTTTAACCCGTATTTTTTTAATTAAAAATATTGATTTTTTTTTAATTTTAATCTCCTTGAGTAGAAATAACATTAATACAGTTTCATAATTAAACTGAAAATCATTGAAAGGGGCTCAAAAACCAGAAATGTCCGCTTGTGAAGCACAATGTTTATAAACATCATGCTAATAAAAACTGTATAACGTGACAGAATGTCTCGTTATTCGTATCTCACTATGGTCGACAAAAATAAAAAGAGAATAAATGAGCAAATACTTGGTCAAACTACTCTTCCATAACAACCTTATAAGCATCACCAGGGAATGAGCTATGGGGAAAAAAAAGAAAGAAAGAATTCTGGTATTTTTATTCTTGTTTTGTTTGATTTTCATTGGTTAGTCCCACTTCACGCGCATTTGAATTGAATCTATATTTGATTCCAATTCCTGAGGACAAATGATCACGACACCCTACACGTTCGCACATCCGCGCAGACTGGCGCATGCCGCATGCGAGCAAATACAGACACGAACACAAACAATACGGAAAAAAAAACTTACGCCAATGATGTGTGTATAAAAAAGAAAAATCGAAAAATATAAGCAGAAGACAGGACGGACGGGTCCGCCTGTGAAAGTTTGCAATCGGGATGCTGAAGGTTACTTTCAGCAAACCGATTGCAAAGTTTCGCAGGCTAAGTGACAAACTTTTTACTCATATTAATTATATACTCTACAAACCCTTTCTCATAGACGAAACGTGGCAAACCTCTTGCTACCCTATCTCTACATTCCTTAGTTTCACCAGTCCAAACCTTTGCAGCTAAGACCGGCTATCCCACGTATTCAGGGTCGAATCTTCCTCATTCTCTTCGTAGCCCATTCGAAAGAAAGAAGTTCCATTCGGTCAGCTTCTTCCTTAGAATAGCTACTTTGTGGAACAGATCCTCGAGATGATGCTTCCACGATCACTACAGTCTTAACTACCTCAAGTTTCAGGTTAACTATTATCGATTTTTCCACTAGCTCAATTCAGTGGCTTCTTCACTTGTAAAAAAGCCCTGCGGGATAAGTAATGCTGAAGTCAGTTATAAAAGAGAAATATTGTCTAGATCTGATGAGGTTACTTAAGAACATGACTCGCCTTCTTAGATTAATGTTTCTGTCTTGTAGCAGCTTCTTATTCAAAACTACCTCTCATACATTCTCTTCTCTGTACAATTTCCTTACCTCCTGTGCTATACTTGTTATAACTGATCCAAACACCGAAGTATTTAAAGTGTTTCGTATTTATTAATTCCACATCCTGAATTTTTATAAATTTAATGCATGAGCTATCACTGCTTTAATTCTAATTCCAGATCAAATTTTCTGTTTTGGAAACGTTTATCTTGAGTTTTACTTCTTGAAACATTTGATAAAGGATTTTGATTTTTCTATTTTAGATTATTCCTGTCCCAACCATAAAAACCTATGTTATCATCCTGGCCCTTCTCAACATCAGTACATCAGGAATGCTGTTTTATATTGGTAGATTCGTTAGGAATATGGTATGGAATGTTTCAATGATCAGCCCTCATCTTTTCACATCTGAGCATGTATATGCGCAAAGCATATTCTAGGAAGAGATGAAACAGGCTGATACATTCATTTCTACCTTGTCATGCTCCTGATCAGGTTTGTAATGATTTGGTGTTAGGATCTTCATCAAACATTTACGACTATTGACCGATATAGTCATTTTATCAAATGCCATCAGTGCAAAAATAGAACCGTGATTATCGATTTGTTTTTACCCAAACTGCCAAAAATGAGACATTATATATGCACGCATGAGGTTAAAAAAAAGACTCTAGTGGCAAAGGGAGGTAATTCACAAATAAAGGGCAACAGAGAGAGCCAAGTTTGACAGCAAGGCTGCACCAACTGAAACATGAAGGCAATTTAAGTTTAAGGATTTAAGTTCTAGATTTAAAAAAAAAACTAGAATTTAGAGAGACACAAGTGACGTCATCTTCTAATGAGTGGTCTTTGACAAATTTCCAAAGCAGTTTGAAAAGATAGTAAACATTTGAAAGCGTTTGGCAGTGGCTTCCCCAAGAGTGTGCTTTTTAATGGATGTTTTTCGCATCAGCTATTGACTTATGATTACATCGAGGAAAACACAGAATGTCAACGGCAGAAGATACTGGACAGGCTTTTACAAACATTAACAGAACTAGTTTAATATGGTGATAAAAACAAATCACAGTTGTATAGTGATTATTACCCGTATCGACATATACCTGAAGAAGGCCTGAGGGAACAACAACTGAAACATGTTCATGATAAAAATAAAGATGAGGACGTTAGTCGAACTAAAAATAATAAAGATTAACATAAATCTTTATCGCAGAGATTTAGATTGAATATGAACAAATATTTTAATGTATTTATTTAATTAGTCATACCTGTGGTATTTACAGATGCATAAAACCATAATATTATGTATTGATAGGATTCTTACGAAATTCACATATGAGTTTCCTTATTTCACATAATTAAGCAGAAATTGAACTTTTAAACATCTTTTATTCCGAAATAAACTGTTCAAAATATGTTTTATTATATATTATCCTTAAATACTTTATTCAAAATATAATAATTTTTTGTCGTTTCGCCCGCAAGCAAACAATAAAACCACTGGCACACAAGGGTATGAATGAATAAGAAAATGAAAGACATTATTAAGGATTGAGAACAAAAAATAGAAATCAAGAAGACAATAGATGACGACTGATATTGCATTTAAATCTTCGAAAATCAAAGTTGGCTGTAAAGCAAGAAACCGGAAAAGAAAGTGCGAGAAAAGAGACTGTTAGCAAAGAACTTAGTTACATCTAGCCTTTTCAACTATAAAATGATGAAACCTTGCCGCCAGTCTAGTCAGTCAATTATGTGCCATGCGCGATACACGCTGAGGCGATCTTTCGATACATAACTGACGAGGCAGATTTTTCCCGCAATAAGTTGCCATTTCTTTCTGCGGTAGACCAGTTGCTATCCAAGGTTATAGAACCCGGTCTGTCCTGCTATTTACCCATAGCTAGGGGACAAGAAGAGGATTCATACCTTTCCCAAGAGTATTAGCATGTAAGTGAATGTGATGGATTCGACTGGAATTCGAACTCGGCTCTCCGATTCCTCAATCCATTACTTCATCGTGCCTCCAAATACTGCTCTTAAATGCATAAAATCTAGGTATCAAAGAGGAAAGCGATATTTTTTCTGTTAAATACACAGAAATGTGGCAAAAGGCCGAAGGGGGGATTGGGGAATGGACGGTCTTCTTCTGTCTTAACTATAACTTAGCTAGCCACAAACACTGACCCAATCGTACGAACAATATTCCTTACACCAAGACAACACATTCATACGTACCTTTCTTACTACATTCACCATAATACCTCGTGTCTCTATGAAAGTACTAACTTGTCCCCATATTTACAATTCGTTGTCTGTGGGGGGAGGGGAATAAAACAACAATTAGCAAAGAAGAAAGCTTATCAGAGCATTTACCATGAAAGTATTTATAGAAAAAGCACAGGGAAGCTATATTACGGCGGTGGAAAAGTGACTGAAGCCGGGATGCCAGATCAAAACAAATAACATTGCAACTTCTTCTTTGGATTTTATCAAGAAACACTAAATATATAGCAGAAGCACCAGAGCAGATGTGTCAGCAATATTGGAAGCATGGACGAATGATAAACTGTTGAGGAATGCGAGCGTGCGCGTGCATGTTACATCGTTAACAAATATTTTGGGTTAGGTTTTTATTTACGGAATAAAATCCTGTGCAAATGGAATCAAATTTACATTTACTTTCTAAAGTGCTATTTTCCTAAAACGATATCACCCTGAAACACCGGTGATCGTACTGTTAGCGTGAATATGCAGGTGGTGTTATTTGTTTTAATCAAAGAAGGCAATAAAGCGACTAAGACGCAAGTCGTTACTGAGTGTTAAAGAATACGAGGAAAAACACTATTAAGGGGAGAGAACTATAAAAGAACATGAATTAAGACGACAAAAGATAATGATTGACATTGCATTTAAATATTTGAAGATCAAAATTGACTGGAAAGAAGCCAAAAGAAAGTTCAACAAGCGAGAAGTGTGAGAAAAGAAACTATTAGCATAGAACTTATATTGTTCCATGTAGCTCTTTCAACTGTAAAATGATGATACCTTGCCGCCAATCTAGTACTATGCTTAAATTCATAAATCTAGATACTAAAGATGAAAGCTCATCAGAATAATTACTATGAAAATATTTCGATAAAATGGACGGGGAAGCTACGTTATGGCGATGGGAAAATGACTGAAGCCGAGATGCCAGGTCAAGACTAATAACATTACAGATTCTTCTTTGGGTTTTGTCAAGATAATAGATAACGAGAGCCGACTTTCAGTTCCAGTCGTATTCGTTATAATCACTTACGCGCAAATACCCTTCGAAAACTTATAAATCCACCTCACACCCCCCCCCAGCTATGAGTTAATTAGTGAGACTTGTATCATGAAATCATTATTATCTTTAAAAATCCTTACAATCTAAAAATATTTTCTGATTTTTAGTAATCTGTAAAAAAGAAAGAAATCCAAACATATAATCATCTTTAGTGGTAATCAGCAAATCCTTCCGTGAAACCAATTTTATCTCTCCTTGAAAGATCATGGGAATCAGAATGGAAAGAATTCTGACAATCTTGAAATGAAATCTTCCCTACTTTCCTTTAATGTAATAAAAGGGGTTCCAGAGATCTGGTTAAATATAAATTTCAAGGTGCTAATGCCTTAATTCTTCTGGTCTTGTGTCAGATATTCTTTTAGCCTAAAAATCGCATCCCTCAAATATGCTACCCTCCTGCTTCATCACCATCACCATCACCATCACCATCACATTAGAGTCTCGATTTGGATCTCTGCGACTTCTGTCTTTACCCAAAGCTAAATACGACGTTGAAAAGCCATTGAATAAGATAAAGGAGAATGGAATAGCGGCAGCTGATGACGATCCCGAAAGCTATCATTACATATAGTGGAAGGCGATGTTTAACTAAGTATATGAGATTCCAAAGGTAGTATTTGAAGTGGACTAAGGCACCCCCCCTCCTTTAGCAAGACTATTGTTTTCCTTAATATTAAGCGGGTGGATACCTTCCAGATAGACTTCGTATACACACACACACACAGACACACACTATATATATATGTGTGTGTGTGTGTGTGTGTGTGTGTGTGTGTGTGTGTGTGTGTGTGTGTGTGTGTGTGTGTGTATGTGTGTGTGTGTGTGTGTTTAATCCTTTTACACCAAGCAAGGCAGTCAATAAAGGCGCTCGGGTGCAAGAGGCTACTGTGTATCTGTCTATATTTCTGAGATGAGGTATTATGCACACTATTTACATTATTCGGACTATTGTCCTCATCTTTGTCGCCATATTTATTACAACGTTTCGGCCGTTGTACGCTCCGGCCTTCTTCAGGTGGTTGGAATGTCGAACTGAACCCTTTATTTCGCTCACTGGGGTAGACTGTTCCAGTTCCGCGTGCCATGTTTAACACTCACACTCTTTGGGTCCTGTCACTGGATCTAACCAACGCCTTTATCCACTGTGAGTTCAATACCCGGTTAAGGCAGTGGAGAACTTGCAGAGCGGAATTAACAGATGACTGATAACTGACATCCATTAAACATGGCACGTGGAACTAGAACAGTCTACCCCAGTGTGCGAAATAAAGGGTTCAGTTCGACATTCCAACCACCTGAAAAAGGCGGAGCGTACAACGACCGAAACGTTGTAATAAATATGGCGACAAAGATGAGGACAATAGTCCGAATAATGTAAATAGGTTACTGTGTGTTAGGGAATATTTTAAAAAAAGCTACTAAGGAGAAAGGAAAACAAAAATAAAAACAGAAGATAACGATTGACATTTAAATTTTTGAAGATCAAAGATGAAGCAGTGTGGGCTCAAAACCAACACCGAATGGCGACAGTCTATTTCATGCTTGAATACAATTTTTAGGTGCCTAAAGATTGCGTTCAGATATTAAAAAGACAGTTGCAATTCGTCGTTAATCTTCGTCTCCCTGTTGCTTATATTTATATACGCTCTATCGTAAGTTTTGAGCCCATTTACTCATAAGTATAACATACGTCATAAATATATTGTATCATATGTGTACATGTGTGTGTTTTTGCCGACAATTAAAGGAATTGAACGAATCGTGTTTAAATAGAGGCTCTGTCGACGTAACTAATTCCTTACGGCGCTCTCTCTTATCAGCATTTACCTCGACGCTGTATGTTATACTGACTGAAAGGAAATGTAATAGCAAAATAATACGGCTGCTCTATGCACTGTCAGTCACGACCAAAGGTCAGCCAAGTGCACGTACGGACGTGTTTGAGATATGAATAGAGGACAGGAGATATAGTTCACGGGGTCGTGTTTCAGGGAAGTCCATTGCAGCCGAATCAAAAGTAACAATCTTTAAAGAAGCTGTGACTGATAGAAAGCGTCTGTTTAGTCTTATCACTGTTTGGTGGGTGAGTTTCATCTTCTTCTATGTGCTGTGTCCCTTCAGGATGTTGGCGATCATGGCTCTTCGCAACTTCCTGTCCTTTGCAGCTCTTAGTGAAGTATTTTTTCTTTTTGCAATCTTTCCTAATCCCCGTTCTTCTAACCATTTACAAAAGCTCGCTAGGTAGGGGTTATGCACTTTGTTTCTCTTGCCTTCTGTATGTCCTGAGAGTGTTAAATTTCCAAGCCCCCTTTCCTCATTATGTACCCTAGAAATGACAGCTCTCCCTTTTTGATGCTACGTATAAGTGTCCTTTTTGTTTCAATTTGAGTTTCATCACCAGTCTTTAAAAAGCAAAAGAAGAAAACAGAATCACAAACAACTTTAGTTTTTCCTTTTTGATCAAAGAATTTAGTATAAAATCTACGATAGCCCAGAGTATATACAGATATGTACCAAAGAAAATGAAAGCGGTACAAATTAGGCAGCACTTATTTCGATTAAACGCGTTACTTAGATCGATTACTTCAATACTTATGTAAATGCAAAAACGTCTTAGTTGGCAATAATATAAATGACAGATGACAATAAAAAGATACTGTTGATTATTTACGACTAATTTGTTTAATGCACTGACTGTTGTTTGCGCCACGTGGCAATAATTCTAAATAAACTGATGCACTAAAATAAGTAATCAAGTTATCGTTTTAAGTTTCTCTGAATATCGGTGCTAAATAAAAAAAAAGTTGTAAGAAAAGAGAAACTGTAAAATATTGTAAAAATATTGTTTATAGTGGATTCTTTGGTTGGAATTTCATCTCATTTTGTCTGGTAGGCTCTCCGATTATCATCCGGTGACATGGCGTGACGGGATAAGCAAACTTTTTACAATGTGAAAGACGGTGATGTAAGTCTTGATGAGCAAGGTCAGTGAGGACATTTCCGGAATTAAAATGGACGAAAATAAATGGAGAAAAAAACAACACGATGGAGGCGTTAGTGAATTTTTTATACCAAAGTTAAGTGGGAAGCAAAGTATGTTTAAGAATTGGAAATAGCTGTAGCAGAGTTGGCAGAATTTATTTTAATTTTTCTTTCTCTCTTTTTCTCACTTTCTTTCTTTCTCTCATACTCTCTTTCTCGCTGTGTGTGTGTGTGTGTGTGTGTGTGTGTGTGTGTGTGTGTGTGTGTGTGTGTGTGAAAGTAGATGTCGACATGTATGTAAGCAAATGGTAGTATGTGATCGTAGAAAGGGTATATATTCGATGTATCCATGTGTCTGTATCCGTATGTGTGCGTTTATGTATGTGTGTATGCATATGTTTGTATTTGTACGTGTGTATATGTGTTTTGTGTGGGGGGTGTCGTAGGAAAAAGGTAAACATAAGTATAGAAATGAACCAGTAAATTAATTCCCGGATACTCTTAATTTTAGAAGCATTCGACGGAGTCTTAGTGAGAGTGATCATTTAATCTGTCTTGGAACTGACTTCCATCGTAAAGTGAAAGTACCATAATCGTTAGCAAATCCAATCGACCTGTAATGCTATGTTCAAATCAGATAGATAGATAGATAGATAGATAGATAGATAGATAGATAGATAGATAGATAGATAGATAGATAATGAGTATACTGTAATAGATATACATATATAGATAGAAAGAGATAATGAGTACACTGACATAGATAAATAGATAGATAATGAGTATACTGTAATATATATATATAGTGAGAGAAAGATATATAATGAGTACACTGAGATAGATAGATAGATAGATAGATAGATAGATAGATAGATAGATAGATAGATAGATAGATATAATCGAGAGAGGAACAGGTATGTGTATAATGGAAGTGGTAGAAGGGAAGCACCATTTAAAGAGTGTATCAAAGAAAGAAAATAGGAAGAAAATAAAATCGCCAGCTCGCTGGGCCGAAGGTGAAATTTAGTTTCTGTTTGGGGAAATAATGACTGCTTGATCTTCAACAGAAACCTTGTTTGAGTGGGCGGGAAAGGGACAATAATCTAGATAACAAGTTCAAGATATAATTAAAGTGTGTCTAACTTACTGTCTCTGTTTCTCGTTGAGTCCCACACGGTAGGTTACGCTGATGGCCGCATACATGGAGCTGAAGATGAGTATTTCTTTGTACATCAATTTGTAGACGCTTCCTCGCCATATTGTAAGTAATCGAAGGAAGCCACCGAGGCTGGTGGTAGCCACCCGATACTGGTAAATGATGGTCATCGTAGCGCCAGACCCCTCTCAGGGCCGCGCAGGAAGCGACAACTCTAATGCCTGGCGGAAGTGACGTCGTAGGTCTTTTCCGTGAGGAGTGCACTCTGGTGCGATCGGCGGCTTCGAGTACCAAGACAGCTGCCAGCTCTTGGTTGGGAGACACGTACCGGTGAGTCAGTGCCTATGAAAGAGAAACAAAGAAGGAGGGTGGGAAGGATTGAGGAAAAAAAAGCAAGAAAGAAACAATACAACTGATCATGGCACAAAATGAATACCTGGAAGCGTGTAATTGTTATCATTACGTCTAGCAAAACAACCCCAACCCCTCAAGCCATGCTTTTTGCCACACAGCGGTGCAGGAAAAGGCCAACAATTACCCGGGTTCTGTAATGTACACAATTGTACGTTCCTGGATGTTGTTTCATTTTTAGTGAGGGCCGTCAAGTCTTTTCCTTGTCTTGTTATGACTTTAAGGAAGAGAACGGGGAATGCTACGACTGCTACAGAATAAAAATAAGAGGGAAAAAAAGCTTTCGTCAATAAAACGACTTTAAGTCACTTTTCAAATCCACTGAAGTTTATGTTTACAATATTAGCCATTTCCTTATAAATAAACGTTCGACATTCATTGACCAAACAGCTAGTTCTACTTTCGGTTGAAATTTATAAAAACTGTCTCTTAAAACAAAATCAGTTCCTCGAGTCCAGTAACTGCTCTTTCCAGTACTGATCGAAGCGCCCTTCCTAACCTTTTGTTTGAAGTTACGAGAAATGTCAGCATCTTCATCATGTCATTATTTTCTCTTTGAGTTGCATGCGTTATCCATTTTAGCTGTTGTTTCTGTTCGAAGTCCTCAAGTGATGTGCTTTCTCTTATTTGGTACAGCTCTTTGTTTGTGATTCTGTAGCACCAGTCCTCGAGGTTCGATGAAGTATGATCTTTGCTGAAACCAAAACATGCTTCACCCGCTCGAAGCTATTTTTAAATATTGATCTTAGAAAACGGTTCTATAGAGCTGACAGTTTACATACTTCTGAACGAGTTTGGCGCTAGTCATGACATCCATATGAGAGTCTAGATCCGGTGAGGTTATTTAAGAATATGACACAAGATTGTTTTAATTTCACGAGCCATGAATTTTTGGATATCTCAGCTTCAGTTAATTCCCCTTAGTAACTCAATTTTCCAATAGAATAAAAGCGTTAGTTGAAGTAATTCAAAGAGTGACTTGACCCAAAGTAAGTTCAATACTTGGCCACAGCAGAGGGAACAAAACTTGGAGAGTTGATTTACTAACGGGAATCAACTGAAATTTAGATATCACGGCACGTGAAATTAAACTAGTTTGCTCCCGTGAACTAAATAAAGGTTTCAGTTCAAAATTCCAACGTATATCCCCTAAAGAAGGCCGGAGCATACAACGACCGAAACGTCGTAAATATGGCAATAAAAATGAAGACAACAGTCCCAATGGTGTAAATGATGTAAATAGTTACAATACCTCATCTCAGAAATATAGACAGACTCTGAAGAAGGCCGGAGCCTACAACTAACGAAACGCTGTGAATATGGCAATAAAGATGGGGAGAACAGTTCGAACGATGTAAATAGTTTAAATACTAATCAGATTTTCATTCTAACTGCGCAGATAGAGGTTACCATTTAAAAAATAAACCTTTAATGTCTAATAATGTGTGACGCAGTTTATATCTAAAAAGGACACTGGCTAAATGGATTATTTTCAGATAGAAATCCTTTAGACTATTATCAAAATGAACTTCCCATTTGTCATGACACACCTCATGAGTATTATTGTTTTATTGTTGATTCGTTTTTTTACGGCTTATCAACCCTTTGCAGGTTACTTAAAGTAAGAAAATATTTTTAGATTATAAGAATCTTTTGTAGATAATAATAATTTACTGATACAGGTCCTACTAATTGACCCGTAGCTGCGAGGGAAGAAGTGCATTCATGCCTTTCTCAAGAGTATTTGCGCGTAAGTGAACATAAAGAACCCGACTGGAATTGGAACTCGGCTCTCTTGATTTCCAATTCTGAACCGTTATTCATTACACCACCCGCATATCTAAGCTTACATCACTTTGTATTCCCATGTGGTAAGCCATCTTGGTAACTTAGGTGATCGTACAGGAACCGGACCTCGTTATCTTTATCAGTTATTATATAAAAAAAGAAGATTACATTTTTGTAAAGATTTACAGATCGCGGAAAGTATCTACCTTCCTACGCCATTCTAACACGATTATTTTGCCTCTAGCATTCTATCGCATTAATTAATATCTGAAGCATTCGTAACAGTATTTAACTGTCTGTTTAACTCTATAGCAATGTTTCTAAATCCTGTTTTTTACCCTTGCACTCTTTTCCCGACATTTTAGAACATTTTTTATTTTCCTCTTCTAACTTTCTTATTCAGTCATATATCACGATTTTTTTGTTCTTAAGTCAGTGGTTCTCAACTATGTTTTCACCCGTGGACCACTTTTACTCTTAATTTTTTTGATGGAGTCCCATAACTATTCGATGGAAGAAAAAATGGTTATTTTATTTGTTACTAATAGATAAGTTTAGGAGTTATATTATAGAAATAGTAAATGTATTAAATAGTAAATGTATTAAATACAGTGTAACCCGGATATAAGAGTGTTGTCGGGACCGGAGAAGAAGTATCTTATATCTGGGTTTCTCTTATATCCGGGTTTGGTCTATTATATATACATTAACACTTGCTCTAATTTGGGACCAGAGAAAATCTCTCTTATATCCGGGTTTATCTTATATCCGGGTCTCTTATATCCGGGTTACACTGTATTATAGAAATAGTAAATGTATTAAATGCTAAATGTATTAAATATTATAGAAATAGTAAATGTATTAAATGCTAAATGTATTAAATATTATAGAAATAGTAAATGTATTAAATGCTAAATGTATTAAATATTATAGAAATAGTAAATGTATTAAATATTATAGAAATAGTAAATGTATTAAATGCTAAATGTATTAAATAATTATAGAAATAGTAAATGTATTAAATGCTAAATGTATTAAATATTATAGAAATAGTAAATGTATTAAATTGTATTAAAGTAAATGCATATGCTTTATTTTGAAGTAAAACTAATTTAATGAAAATAAACTTGTATTTTACAACTAGATTCTATGGAACATTTATGTACATTAGTAAAATGACTTATAATAAACCGTTTTAGAATATAGTAATAGATAACGGCTCGGGTTGAAGAATCGAAGAGCGGAGTTCGAATTCCAGTCGAATCCATTACATCCACTTACGTGCTAATACCCTTGGGAAAGGATTGAATCCTCGTCTTCTTCCCCCAGCTATGGGTAAATAGCAGGACAGACTGGGTTCTATAGTTTGGGATGGCAACTGGTCTACCGCAAAAAAAATGGCAACCTACTGCGAGAAAAAAATCTACCTCGTCAGTCATGTATCGAAAGATACATGATTGCCTAAGTGCGTATCATGCATGACACATAACTGACTGACTGAAGTAATTAATAGATTTAAAAAGAGAGCAAATTTACTTAATGTGATCCCTGTGGCTAATGCTGCTTTGCGAGTTTTTTTTATATTCGGTTCCATCGATGTCAACGATAGTCGATAACACCTTTTCACAATGTCGAGTCTATTAATGTATTAATTTATATTAATATATTAATATTTTATTAATATTTAAAATTAATATTATTATTTATTAAATTAATTTGTATAATAAATTATAATTTTTATATAATTTACTTTATATATATATATACATATATATATATATATATATATATATATATATATATATATATATAAAGTAAATTATATAAAAATTATAATTTATTATACATCCATATATGTATGTATATATATATATATATATATATATATATATATATATATATGAATGTTTCATTAAAAACGACAGACAAGGTACTACGATTGAGCTTTTTATTTAATTTTTCTTGTGTTCGAACAAGAGCTTTCTTTACAGGACAAAGGGTGTGTAAAAATAAAAACAAAAGAAAAAGAAAAAAGTAAAAAGAAAAACTAAATAAAAAAGAAAAGGCCAAATATTAACAATATCAACTACGAACAAAGCCACAATGTGCTAATCGTATTCGGAAATTAAAAACATCCCTACTACACACTAAGACATACACATAATGCACACACTCAATTAAGCTGAAAAATCGAATCATCCTTGATAATGGCTAATGGTATAGTCGAAAGCGCTCGGAAATATAAAACATTTGGACAGTTCCTACACACCCTTTGTCGTGTAAAGAAAGCTCTTGTTTGAACACAAGAAAAAATAAATAAAAAGCTCAATCGTAGTACCTTGTCTGTTGTTTTTAATGAAACATGCATAAACGAAGGATTGCTGCCTAAATATACAACTATATATATATATATATATATATATATATATATATATATATATATATATATATATATATATAATCCTTCTTTCATATATCTTTTTCAGTTTTTATTCAACTTTTACAATCAAAACACCCGGGGCACCTCGAGGTGGTATAACTATTACGACTGAGTAATGATTTCGATCCTCACTGGGTACCCCATACTTTCGGCCTTGTGCCACATCTGAGCTACGCTTGGAAAATCACTACAATCAAAACAACCAGTAGAGTAAAAGGGACGCTAGCTTACATCGGTTGATCTCGTTTACTGCTAGAAAAGTAATACTTGCCCCTTTACTATCCATCTTTGTCTTTGTTCTGGCATCCGTTCACACTGACTCAAGTAGTTTACTCGCTGTTGCCGCTTGCTTCTTTTCACTACCGTGTGAATGTTAAATTCCACAAGCCTTCTTTCCTTATTACTGGTATCTTGGTGAAATTTAACAAAAAAAAACATTATCTGCCTCAAAAAGTACATAGTAGAATTATCATTTTAAGAAAGATTAATATTTTAACAGTCTAACTGTTGCCGCAATTCCCTTCTTAAAACCCGAGATATTTCTCTAAAAGACAACCCCCATCCCAGCCAGTTAAGAACGTCTATCTCTGGACTAGCTAATATATTCATTCATTTGCCTTTAGCAACAGTAATCGGCATTCGAGCTCAGATAAAAGCTCATATTTCGAATATTGATATTCAATGTAGGAAAGCTCACCCCCATATGAAATATTCACACAACGTCTTTCTATTTGCCAACAAGTACATTCGTATACTTGTAAAATCTGCAATCCAAACAGGATGTATATGCACTCCACTTATATAAATATATTCTTTTAATTTGGACGCAATGTTGAAAACGGAGAATACTGTACTCAGAAAACATTTACTCTTATTCGTGCAAACATTTTAGCATTTTCATTGTATAGGCAAGACCTTATATTTTCTGTAAAACCACCTCACAGCACTTATTACTGACTTAAAATACATTCGTGTACTTGTATAATCACCTACATCTGGATTAATACAAATGCAAATAGGGGAATACGCATGCGCACCTCTTTACACATTATCTTCAACGCTTATAGGAAAATGTCAGCAGATCGAGCCGTTCTTATTTATAGCTATCTATTTGACATATTTTATAGTATCTTTTAATATCAGAACCTTTCAAAATTATTCACTTTTTAATAAAAGCTATTGTTTGCTCAAAACACCCATTAAGTGCAGTGATATTTTCGCGTCAATTTAAACAAAAGAACACTTGATTCCCATGTATCCATTTTGTCATTGCGTTAAATGTCATGTCTTTTCATTTTCGTCGGATAGTTTATGCTCTTTAGTGAAAGGATGCCTCAGTCTTTAAATAATACGGGACATTTGTTTCTGATGGCCAATTAATATTTGCTCACAGGAATTGTTTTGGGTAGGAAGAACTTATATAGTAAGAAAATATTGGTCGATATTTAGACACTCCCGATGATCGGTTATCGTATGCTTTTTATACTAAGCAAAGGCACTTAACGGTGAAAGGGTTAATAATGGCCGGCTACACTTTTCCAAGCTGGAGCGGCTAACCAATCTCTGTTGCAGACGCCGGCACAGGAACATTTGTAATTGTTCAATACCCAAAGTTCTCAACCCATAGTGTCCATCTGTGGATTATACCGTAACTATGCTGAACGAGCCTTAGTTACAGTTTCTGTGAGAGAGCGCATCTTGTGTGATCAACAATTTGAACAAAGTCACTTCCATCAAAGCCTCAGTCACGCTGACTTGTGACTTCGCGATAGCACAACTATCGACGGCTTTCGAACAGTTCCGTCCACCCAATTTCACTCACATGGCTAGATTCAGCCCTTGGTATGGTTTTTAAACATTTACCAAAGGTGACTCCTCAAGCCGTTAACATCGAGAAATGACAAATTGACTATGGTGAGATTCGAACCCGAATCTCATGGTTAGAACGTTCTAATCACTCGGCCACAAAAAAGTATTAGACAAGCTTATTTAAAATGATGACTATTTTTAATAAATTTTCACCCAAAGGGTGAAGAGCCACTCAAGGTAGAGGCTTACTGGATGAGCTTTGCAATATGACTGTGAGTGGGAATTGGGAATTGAAGATTTTGAGGATATGGAGGACGGATAACGATTGAAACATGACTTGAAGGGGCTAAGATTATAGGTGTTCGGAGAAGCATCCATTCGACAGTCGATAGCCGCCTGGGTAGAACTTCTTCCTTACAAATGGAATCCTAGAAATGTAATATAATTGTTATTACAACAATCGCAAACGAGACCAGTTACAAAAAACGACAGTCACAGGACACATAGATGAAGGAAAAAGACTTAAAGAAATAGTTTAAGGAAGTATCCGAAGTATACATTCTAATGAAGTCGCGAAACTGAATCTCCCATACATTAAATTACATTTATTCAACTCCAGAATTTATCAATTACTGTCAGTTAGTGTGTATGTGTATGCGGCAGCGGGTACCCATCCGAAAGTAGAGCTTACATTCTCGTCTGGATTATCTGAGAGAAAAAAAAAATGTTCTTCTCTGGGGTGGGTGTTTATGCATCTATCTTTGTCATGCGGCACTTTCTCACGCTTGTCCATCACGTTTTTACATGTCGGTTTTAAGATAGCCACTGTCATAACGTCAAACCCGGATTTGCACTTTGCGGACAGGAGGTATCTATCAGACCAAGCCTTCTCTGACGTCATACTGAGTGCCAAGTATATTCTATCGTGAAACTCTCAGATTAATGAGAACGTTCATCTGTACTATATGAGTACCGCTTTTTTTATTTATATTCATGATTTTAAAAAAAAGCTAAGGACGAAATCATGCATCTTGGTATAAATTGGGCTTTACAATCTTAAAGCCGACGTCGATCATGCAAAGAAAATATATTCTATTGCAAGAATTGTTATGCGAAATTGCTTTTTTAAAACAACTATTTCTTGTTCTCATAATTAACTATTAAATAATAAAAGAATTATAGTCTTACACCGAATGTTTGCAAACAATATCTATTACTAAGAAAGATATTTCCATAGAAAAGAATCCCTACTTCGCCACCACTTAATTTTTTAAAGTATACAGACCAAATGTGATGTTCCTACACCAAACTTAGTAAGCAGTTGACTGGGAAACAAGAAGGTCATTGTAACGTTGTTATATAGGAATAAATTGTCGCTGCTGACACTTGAGTTTAAACATAGATCACCAATGAGCAAACACAGGCGATACCATTATTGAATTAAGTAGACCACGTAACCATAGTGGAAACGCATATATGTAGGAAGTCCCGTGACGTCTAATTGATCGCATTTCTATTCTATCCTCTAGACTATATGATTTGTTATTTCTAATCTATCCTCTATTACTATTCGGATCGCTATTCTAGTCTATCCTCTATACTATACGTACCGCTATTCTCTACTCTATTCCCTATACTATTTCTTTATTCGGTTCACTATACAGATTACTGTTTAAGCGAGTATTATCGAACAAGTACTATTAGTGCGAGATTATTTGAAGGCGTCTGACACCAGTATTGTTCAACGGCGTTACTATAGTTGTATCTGCGATTACAAAGTCTCTTCTACAATGAGCATTACAAAACTGACAATCAGTATTAGTTGACATTACAAAAGTGTCCATCGAGTGTTCGTTGACACCACAAAAAATTACCCTTAAAGACATATCGTCCTGGTGTCAGTTCAAACTGAGGCATTCTTTTTTATATATACTATTTTACTTCAAACTAGTACTTTTTTTTATTTCAGATGAGAACTTGGAAATGTCCCAACATATTTCAGTTAAATATTCACTTTACAAAATTATAGTTTACAATTATAATTGAGGTATATGTGGAAAAAAACGATGTTAGTTTAAACTAACTCCATGAAAATATGTATTAAACTTTAGTTGAAAACAAAACAACAACAAAAACGAAAAATGATGACTAATCTAGATTAAATTTTAAATTTAAATTTTCAGAAAACCACAGATAGAATGATATTATAATAATTCTATTTCTAAAAGCCTGAAATTAGAGAGAATGTCTAACCACCTCAAAGCAGCAAAGAGATGTATACAAGTATAGAACGATTGTTTGGATTTCTTACTAAAATGGTTTTAACAGTTTGCTCTACTTTTGATGAACTTAGTTCAGTGGTAAAGCAGCAGACCAATAATTTAAATACCTGAGGTTATAAAAATGTGTGTCTGCTCATTATTTTAAACGCACCTTTTTTATTTCAGTTAACATACTTGAAATACTCGTTAATCATGTGTATACCATACAATGTTAACATAGCGTTTATTGGTGCTAAAAATAGGATTGGTGTGTCGAGTTCAAATTCCGACTGAGACTGTTGCATTCACTTTCGCACAAATACCCTCGAAATGGCATAAACCTATCTGTTCTCTTCCCACAACCAGCTAAAGATCAGTAGCAGGGTAAACTGGGCTATCTAGTTTTGGTTGGCAACCAGTCTAGGAGAAGGACGAGTCTGAATTCAAAACCGGTTATATGTGGGATTAGCAATTCCATCTATAAATAACAACTTTCTACGGAAAACATATCTAACAGGTGGGAGTCTGTGGTTCACTACTCTAGTTAACTGTATAAAATGGCTTTCGATATTTGAGATCATTATAAAATAAAAAATACCAAGCTAAAAAGATCTTCAGGTCGGGCACTGGGATTTACAATTTGTAGATGCCTTCGACCCATTGAAGAATTTCGCTTATATACCGCCTCATGTGTTATCCTGATATATCTGGTTGGAATGAAAGTTTTGCCCGATTTTTGAGGTGAAAATATTGTTGAAGTATGGCCCCTTTATGGTATTTTCTAAGCGTATCTTGGATGCGGTACAAGACCGAAACTATGGGGCTCCCAGTGAGGAACAAACTCACTACTCCGTCGTAGTTGTTCTAGTGAAACAAGCTTGCTAACCATTACACCACGTCGAGACACCCGCATCATCTCTTTATGTTGTCGAGCAATGCTACTCTGAGTAATTTATATATTTTTCTTTCAGATCATAAGAATATTATTCATAATATATTTCAGAATTTGCTCCTGTGTTCATCCCAACTAAAGAACACATTAAAAATGTTGCATTCTATGAGTTTCATAAAGATGTAGTAAGGCAACAAAATCCGCCCAGCTCGATTATGGAGTCAATGTATTGAATGAAAGAAGTTGCATTTTCCCGTTTCAAAATTAGGAATTTTAATCTCGAGCAGTGATTGCCAACTACCGTGCTGCGGAACACAAGAGTGCCGTGCGATCCTCTAAGTGTTTCACGAAATATTTTCAACTGAAGAAGAAATGTTGGTCTGCTTATCGCACATTCAACCAAACATTGAAGAAATCGCAAAAAATAAAACACCAGGCACAGGTTTCACACTAAATAAACTGCACAAATAATTGAATAGAAACATTGAAATAAAGTAAGTTCATATTTATATGCGTATTTTTTTTTTTAATCTCTGGTTTTATTTCATAACATTTTAAATATATATCCTTTAAAAAATTTGTTATGTGTGCCGTGATATTTTCATTTGCTCCTAGGTGTGCCTTTGCTTAAAAAGTTTGAGAAACACTGGTCTAGAGCAGGGGGTCACCAAGCTTTTTTCACAGAGGGCCTTCGCTTTCCTGTGCCTTTTTTTAAGTAAATATTTTCATGGTATTTGTTCTGATGAGCTTTCATCTTTGGTGTCTCAACTTCATGAATTTAAGCGTAGTACTCGATTGGCCGTTATGGCTCATCTTTTTACTGTTCAATATTCTAGATATAACCGTAAGATCTATTCTAATAGTTTCTTATCTTTCAATTCTCGCCTGTGAAACTCTCTTCCAGCTTCTTAATTTCCTGTCAACTACAATTTTCAAAAATTTAAATGCAACGTCAGCTTCTGTCTGCTTAAATTCTGTTCTTTTATTGTTCTTTCTCTTCTATCATGTCTTCACTTGCAGTCTTGGTGGCTTTATCACCTTGCTTACGGTGAAATGAATAAGAAAAATCAAGAGGACAGTGCATACATGGTCAAAAATCGAATGGAGTCAGAAGTGATCGATTTGGTGACCCAAGTCAAAGTTGTTGTGAGTGACAAGACAGGTGTTACAGTTCAACTATGCAGCCTTTTTTTTTCTTTTTTGTTACGGTATCAGTTAGATACAAATACATTCTTGGGAAACAAGTGGTGTCCAGCCCACATCGAAAACAGTTCTTTACAATCTTTCCCACATATATTACAAGTGGTGATAAAAAAGAATCCAAGGACGCTTATATATCAAATACAGAATAACAACATAAAACATACAATATTTGGGGGTAGGGACAAAAATGCAAAAAAAGATAAGATAAAAAAATAAAATGATGCACACTGAAATTATACATATCATTAAAACAAATTAACATATTTCTTTCTGTTGGAATTTCTGGAATCAATAGTTATAATTATTTACATCCAGACTAATATTCTCGTCTTTGTTGGCCATATCACTATATTTCGGCCATTGTGTCCTCCGACCTTCTTAAGACCTTTGTCGATCCGGTTAATGTTCAGGGAATTTCAAACTGAACACTTTATTCAATTTACAGGGGTGAGTTGTTCTCGTTCTGCTGTCCATATTTAAAAGTGATCTGGTCAATTTCTTTTTTCAGTGCTGCTCAGTTATTGCGCACGCTGCTTCCATCTGTCTGCACTACTCGGCCTAGGGACTGAACTCACAACTGCCATGTCAGCAAATGATTTCCTCAATCCTATAAGTTGTTTCCCTCTAGAACAATAGTACAGGCTTAGATTCAGTGAAAGCAGGACGAGCAATAACTGAGCTGTAGTAAAAGAAGAAAAGGCCGAAGTACTCCTAGACATGGACAGCAGGACGGGAACAACCTACCCCATAGATTAAATAAACGGTTCAGTTCGCAATTCCATGAAGGTTATTCGAATTAACAGATACCTGAAGAGGGCGGCCGAAACGTTGCGCTACGAACAAAGATGAAGACATCAGTCGGAATGTAAATAAAATATCTCTTGATGAATAATTCTCTTTCCCACCATCTTTGTTAGTATCTTTCCTTCATTTAATCTTTTTCAGAATTACTTGTACATTATCTGTATACAATATCAAATCATGACGTTTTCCTTTTTTTCTTCTTACTCAACCTCTTTTCCCTTCTTAATGAATTTTCTTATAATTTTTCTCCTTTTTCTTTTTCCTCCCTTTTCCTCGTTATTCAACTTCTCTCTTCTTAAGGAATTTTCTCAAATTTTTTTCTCCGTTTTTCTTACTCAACCTCTTCTCTCTTCTTAACGATTTTTTTCTTATAATTTTCCTTTTTTCTTTTTTCCCTCCTTTTTACTCTTTACTCAACCTCTTCTCTCTTCTTAACGAATTTTCTTATAATTTTCGTTTTTCCTCCCTTTTTCTCGTTACTCAACTTTTTCTCTCTTCTTACGGGATTTTCTTATGATTTTTTTATTTTAATCCTTTTTCTTCTTATTCAACCTCTTGTCTCTTCTTAATGATTTTTCTTTTTCCTTCTTTTTCCTTCTTTTTTTTATTTAACCTCTTCTCTCTTCTCAGCGAATTTTCTCCTAATTTTCCTTTCTTCTTCTTTTTTTTCTTCTTCTTCTACTACTACTTCTTCTTCTTCTTCACTACTTCCAGCGAAAGTGTTCGGACGAACTACATTCCCTGTCCCGCCAATTCAAACCTCCACGGCAAGGACACGCCATGCCATTTACATAGTGGCAAACCACCCACATTACCTCCGTATTTCATCAGTGAAAAGTAAGTTTCACTCTAACAACTTCTTCCTGCGAACCACTGCTCTGTGGAACCGACTCCCAAGAGGATGTTTCCTCGATCACTGCAATCTTAACCTGTTCAAGGCTAGGATTAACCGTTATCTTATACTCCTAACAGCACAAATTGCATCCTAACGTAACCCTCTACATCGAATCGACCCCGAGGCTTGTAATGGGTAAACGTTACTGTAAAAATAATTTTAAAAACCATCATGGTCGTTTTCTTATCCTAATCCTTTTACTCTCTCTCTCTCTCTCTCTCTCTCTCTCTCTCTCTCTCTCTCTCTCTCTCCTCTTTCTTCGTCATCATTTCTTTCTCCTTCACGTCTCTTTTTTTCTATCAAATTTATCACCTCCTCCTTCTCCAGCTTCCTCTTTCTCCTCTTTGTTACTCTCTCTCCCTCTCTCTCTCTTTCGCTCTCTCTCTCTCTCTCTCAATCTCTCTCTCTCTCTCTCTCTTTGTCTTTTGATTTTCATTATCTGATCATTAACACGAAAACAAACTAAAAAGCTGCTCTCATTTATCAAACAGATGACAAAATACGTCTGCCTTGCCGAGGGTCTGCAACCGCAAAATCCATCAGGAAGGAAGACTATTAGTCCCTTACTGGATTAATCAAACGATACAGACATATGTAAATGCAAATTGACTGTAGTAAAAATACATACATTAACAATCTATTAAAAAAAAAAAAAGGAAGAGAAAAATTCGTGTGAGTTTACTTACATTTTTTCTGCAGCGATTTTACTCCCGTTTAGGAGTAACGTGCGACCTCTGAAAATTCACGTGTCCTCTGTGTCACTCTTAGGGAAAATAGTATCTGTCCGTTATCAATGCAACATACATCTCGTCTCTGATAAGAGGCAAGCTCAGCGAGCACATTGTTTGCCACGGGCGCCGAAAGTTAGTGATCGGGCCCTGGGAAATACCAGACTTTGAGGTTCGGGGCTATGTCGTGTTGCTTGACGTTGCGGGATCTGTCCTGTTCACTGACAGCAAGTACATGTGTTTACTTATAAAATCTGAAAAAAAAAAAAGTTAAACAAACAACCAGTGTCAAGTTACACTTCATGAAAAATTAATGGGTCATTTTTTTTGATCAGTCAATGTTTGGTTTGGAGAAAATGCAGTTTGCACGGTACAATGGGACTGACAGTATATTCTACAGACGTCAGATTCGGGAGAGAAAAGGACAGCAACGTCACGCGTACCTTTTTAAGAAAGAAGTTGTGTGTGTGAGAGAGAGACAGAGAGAAAAAGAGAAATAAAGAGAGGGATTGTGTGTGTGTGTGTGAGTGAGAGAGAGGGATTGTGAGTGAGTGAGAGATAAAGAGAGAGCGATTGTGTGTGTGAGAGAGAGATAGATAGATTGTGTGTGTGTGAGAGAGAGAGAGAGATGAATTGTGTGTTTGTGCGTGTGTGCGAGAGAGGGAGAGAGAGAGATTCTTATCGAATCGCGAAATTAAATAAATGGACACTCTTCTAGATCATTTTGCATTAATGCAGATGTCCCCCAGGGCTCTATCCTTGAACCCATGTTGTTTTCATCAATAACTTTCGTGATGACATCAGTTCTCAAATCGTTATCTATACTGATGACACAACCATTTATTCCCGTCTTAATAGTAAGTCTGATAGATTAGATGAGGTCAAATAGGCGCCCGATCTAAAAAAAAAAAATATCTACTTTCTGTTGTTAACTGGAACAAGGAATGGCTTGTTAATTTTGACGCCTCCAAGGCGAAACTGCTCTCTTTTAATTGTGTTAGAAAACCCTTCTTACCTTGCATCAGCATGGCTGATGTTAAACTCCAGGAGAGTGATTCATTACGCCTTCTCGGACTAACGTTTTCCGCTGACATGAAGTGGAAAGATTATATTGAATCTATTGCTAGGTCAGCTGCTAGGAAAGTTGGTTCACTGTGTCAAACTAAACAATTTTTCTCGCTAGAATCCATCAATATACAGATGAAATGGCTAGATGTAGCCGTAAGTTCTATGCTAACAGTTTCTTCTGTAGCACGTCTCTTGTTGTTGTGTCTATAACGGCTTCTTGTTTCCCGGTCGACTTTGATCTTCAAAAAATTTAAGTACAATGTCAATCGTTATCTACTTTTTCATAATTCTTTACTTTTATTCTTCTCTCCCCTTAATAGAGTTTTTTTTTTAATCTCATATTCTTTAACATTCAGTAACCCCCTTGCGTCTTAGTGGTTTTATTGTCTGGTTTGGAGTGAAATAAACGAAAAAAGCTCGAATTTTGAGGGCGTGGGCTTTTATTTTTTATTATTTGTAATTATCTATATATGACCTTTTTTCTGGATAACCTAAAGTTCCCAGATTTATTAAGTAGAAATGCTGAAATGTTCAAATTGAAATTGAAATGATTTCAATTATCTGTCTATATTTCTGAGATGAGGTATTATGTATACTGTTTACATTGTTCGGACTATTGTCCATATCTTTGTTGCCATATTTATCACAACGTTTCGGCCGTTGTACGCTCCGGCCTTCTTCACGTGGTTGGAATGTCGAACTGAACCCTTTATTTCGCTCGCTGGGGTACACTGTTCTAGTTCTACGTGCCATGTCTAACGGATGTCAGTTAACAGTTATCTCCTGTTAATTCACCTCTCCAATTGCCTTAACCAGGTATTGAACTCACACTGTCACTGGATCTAACCAAAGCCTTTATCCATGTGTCCTTAAGGACATCTTTGTATGAATTTCTAGGACTTATAAACCTAATGTCTTCAGTAACCTTTTTTACCAGTGCTCATATTGCAATTTTTGCTGTTATCATTACGTTTTTTACCAGAGCTCATATTGCAATTTTCGTTGTTAATATTGCTTTTCTCTGGCACTCCATATTACTGGTTCCCATGTTGTATTCATTTCTATGCTTGGTCAATTGTGATTTCAGTTAATATTATTTCGTATATAAATTTTATTTTATCCAATTTATAAGAAATTATTTTAATTTAAATTTGAATACGGCGTTCGATAACTTCATTCAATCTGACAACCCAAGCCACATATATGTAGCAGTGAAAACTGAAAGTATATGGGCAGGTATTGAAAAGTACTTGGCCCGACCCTCTAACCAAAATCTGACCAAATATCAAAAAAAAATTCTTTGTATACAAATTCCTTAACATCTGTAATTCGTCTTCTATGCGCTGTGTCCATTTAGGACGTTGTCGACCATGGCTCATCCCTAATTTCCTGCCTTTGTAGCTCTTCATAAATTGTGTCTTTTTGTTACCTCTCCTAATCATTAACCCGCCATCCATTGTCTCAAGCTCGCTAGGTAGATCAGACAAGCTTTCTTTTCTCATTATGTGCCCTAGACATTTAATCTTTCTCTCCTTGGTATTAAGTATAAGTGTACTTGTTTACATTTTCTCTAAAACTTCGTCGTTGCTCACATGTTCGGCCCATGGTATTTTCAGCATCATTCTGTAGAACGCCATATCTGTTGCTTCAAGTCTGTTCTTCATTTGTAAGGAAACTGCCTAACATTCACTGCCATACAGGAGTACTGATATCATGTAACTGTTCAGTACTCTTTCCTTTAAAACCAATACTTCTTTATATGGAAGCTACTGACCAATGACTTTCTGACAATTATAACATCTGGATATTTGACAAACATTATTCCTGTTTCCCTGACAAATATAATCTCCAACTATTTAAGTGTAACGTCAATCGACATCTCCAGTTGCCTTGATCTATCCACTTCCCTTCTCCACATCTTTTTACCTTTCATTCCTATCTGCTCTCGCTCCAAATCTTCTGTAACCCCCTTGCCTTGATCGATCCACTATCTTTCTCCACATCCTCTCCTTTACCACTCCTATCTGCTCTTCCTCCAAACCTTCTGTAACCCCTTGCGTGCTAGTGGCTTCCAGCCTTGCTTGGGGTAATAAGCTTAAAAAAAAACAAAAAAAACAGTTCCATATTCATTGTTTTAAAAATCAAACTGTTTGCGAAATGAAACAGTTCTCTTTTTAATTACTGCCGATGGATCCAACACTTCTCCATGTCGAAGTGACTGGCCAATGACGTTCTGACAATTATAACAATTGAATATTCAGCCTTTCTTAAATATTTTCATTATTATTATTGGTGTGGGTGTATCTTTTAACATCTTTATTTATTATTATTTTAATTCCTTTGATTTCTGGTGTGTACACATTTCGTTCTGGGTCCCACCCAGAAACCTAATGTTAGAAATGACATCATGCATTTTCCAGTGACAAAAAAAAGAAAATATTTTACATATATAAAGCCCTTCGTAAGGTGTGGGCTGTACTTGTGAGAACATTTTTTTGTATTTCTTTAAGGCATGGGCTTCCCGGAAGCCCTTCAATTCGTCTACTGGAATCTTTTCCAACCAATCTGAGGGCGCCAACTACAACAGTTGATGTTCCCATGTGCCACAATTTTGAGATTTCGATTTCAAGGTCCTTGCATTTTGATAGCTTTTTGAAGATCTTCAAACGTACATTGCAGCCCGCAGGGACTACCATATTAATAAGCAGGCACTTTTTTTTTTGCGGTTTCTAATAACAATGTCTGGGCGATTAGCTTTGATTGTTCTGTCTGTGTGTATTGTGTAGTCCCATAAAATTGTAACAGGTCCTATCTCCGTAACCGGGTCTGGGTGGTTTTCATACCAATTTCTTTCAGTTTCCTTTCTGTAGAAGTTGCAGATTTTCCAGTACAGATATTGGCCCACTCTGTCATGCCGGGTTTTATATTCAGTAGGTGCCAATACCGTGCAACCTGATACAAGATGATCATTATTATTATAAAGGCGTCGATGTATTTTTTTAGAAATCGACGTAGCATAAAACTATATTTAAAAATACATTATGCTCTTTATATATTTAGACAGATAGAATTAAGAGAAATATATTAAATGTTTATTTTTCAATGTTCCTTTCTTTTGTGTATAAGGGAGACAATATACTTTTATATTAATTTAACTATTATCGGTGCTGATCTGGCAGCTCGGCTTCAGTCACTTTCCCACCGCCGATAAGTTGCCTCTCTGGGCCCTTTCTATAAATACTTTCATGGTAATTGTTCGGATGCGATCTTCATTATGGTACCTAGACTTTTTTAAATTTACGCGCAGTACTAGACTGGCGTCGAGATCTCATCAATTTACAGTAGAGCTGGCTAGACGTAGCCATACGTTCTATGCTAACAGTTTATTTTCTAGCACTTACCACTTGTGAAACTCCCTTACGGTTCCATGCTTTCCAGCCAACTTTAATCTGCAAAAATTTAAATGCAATGTC
Organism: Acanthosepion esculentum; assembly: GCA_964036315.1. NCBI lineage: Eukaryota > Metazoa > Mollusca > Cephalopoda > Sepiida > Sepiidae > Acanthosepion > Acanthosepion esculentum. Next base: position 33,186,183 of record OZ038485.1, on the reverse strand, counting down.
AATCGCTATCTACTGTCCTCCTGATTACTCTTTTCTCTTCCCACTCAATATTAATGTTTCTCTCTCTAATTCTTCTACACCCAGTAGCCCCTTGTGTCTTAGTAGCTTTACTACCTTGCTTGGTGTAAAACCTATTAAAAACTATCATATAACTAGGCTCTCATTTTTTTTAATAATGACCTGTCCCTTCAGGATATAAGTGATCAGGCTTCTACACAGATTCCTTTTCTTTATTATCTGCAAATTTCCGTGATTTTTGAGAAAGGGGAGTGGTTTCCTACTGTCTTCTCTACGATTTTTATTCAGAGATATCCTTCTCCAAGATTGACCAAAACGAGAACCAAGTCTACCGTGCCATTTCAACTCTAGCAATAGCATAAGAGATGGATTCGTGCCTTCTCGACGACATTAGTTCTTAGATCAGACTTTACGAGCCAATAACAGTTAGGCTACTCTAACATAGGCTACTTGGCAGAAAACACATTACCTGAAGACTTTCAGCAGTAGCAACAACTAAAAGGAATGGGATATGTGACGCGAAGAGAAAATAATAACACAATTCAAATGATGTTTCACGCTATTTCAAAGTGTTGAAGGTTAAGGAGGAAGCCCCCATCAATACTGAAAAAGCGACGCGTACTTGAGGAACTTATTTTCCTAACAAATTGTTTACGAAAATGATCTTAAAAATTTTAACCAACAGTAGCACTGGCTGTTCTGTTAATGAATGTTTAATGTTTCCTTATAAGGAAACTTCTAATATTACCATTACTATTATAGTTTTCGGATGTTTTATCTTTTAGATCAGGGGTCGGCAACCATTTGGAAGGAGCGGGCCAGACAGCTATGCAGTGTCTCGGAGTAGGGCCATGATATCAAATGTACTATAATAAATTGTCTCAACCTCAGACCTGTCCGTCCAAAAGGCTGCCTTGGTCGGGAGAAACTTTCTTTACGGCAGTTGTTTCTTGACAAATTAAGCAAACACATTTGCCGAAGTGCTCAATGAAAAAATAGCTATGTATCCAGCTTTCGTTAAAATTTCGTCATTCAAAATCTACTTTTCTTTTCTTAGTTTCCATGGGTTTTGTTTTTGTTCAGACAAAAAAAGACTTCTGGAAAGAAAAGAAAAAAAGTTTACGGTAATTGAGTTAAGTTGAGATACAATTCAGTTGGCAGGCCGGACAAAAATTCTTTGGTTACCGTCCTTTGGTTACCGTCCTTCTGTCTTAGACAATTCTAATACAGGTTAATGTATTTAAGATGTAGATTTTTAAACAATGGCTGGAAAATGGATGCAAAATATGCAAAGTTGAGGCATTTGCAGGGCTGGATTATCCAGTAAACAAACTAAACGCGTGCTTAGGGCACCAAAAGAGAAAGTGGCGTCACCGGTTTTTCTTTAGTTATTAAGTATTATCGTGACCAGATTAAATCTGTGATAAGACCTTACGGGTTAGTTTTAAACAGCGTAAAAATGATGAGAAATACTTATTTCATTGTGTGTTAACTATTTTTATAGGGGCCTTAAACCAAGAAAACATTGCTACTTTATAGTTTTTAAAGGTCAGGTTGACCAGTAAAGAATGGATTTATTTTATATATCTTCAAGAAACTTCCTGTGCTTTCGAAATTGTATAAGTTAACTTCTTTGCCTCGCATCCCACGTTCTCGCACTTTCTGTGCCAATTAATGTAACTATTTTAACGTTTTCTTTTTATATATTTTCGCCCCAATCAAGGCAGTAATGCCGCTAACGCGCAAAGGGTTACTGAAGTCGAAAGAGAGCAGGGTGAGGGGAAACTGAGTAAATGTTGCTGAGAAGAATGGACAATAAAAAGAACGGAATTCAAGTGGACAGAATGTGACGATTGACGTTGCATTTAAATTTTGAAGAAGTTAGTTGGCAGCAAAGCAAGAACCTGGAAAATAGTTCCATAAGAGAGAAGTGCCAGAGAATAAACTATTAGGATATAATGTACGGCTACATTTAGCAATTTCAGCAGTAAAATGGCCTAGATGCCAATGTATTACTACGCTAAATTCATGAGCAGGGGTTTAATTGAAGCTGAGATACCAGGTCGGAGATCATAATATTGAAGATTTCTGCTATAATTTGCGTTGTGGGTAGTGACAAATAATATGGGTACGTGGCTGAGTGATTAGAACGTTCGCATTCTGACCATGAGACACGGGTTTGGATCTCACCATGGTCGATTTGTCAGGAAGGAAACTTCCTGATGTTATCGGACTGGAGAGGTCGATTCCAGCGTGCGGCTCCTGTGGAAATGTGCCTGAAAACCGTGCCGTCGATAGCTGTGCTAGCACGAAGTCACAAGTCATCGTGGCCTTATCATGCTAGATAACACGCTCTTTCCCAGAAACTGTAATCAAGGTCTTCTCAGCATAGTTGCAGGATAAACCACAAATGGGCTCTGTGGGTGTTGAATAAACACAAAGGGGTCTGAGCAAGCGTCTGCAATAGGGATTGGCTAGACGCCCTAGTAGACGGGTATCCTCGAATACGAGTGGCCAGCTATATGTACAATGACAAATAAGTTACACGTTAATTAAATTACTTCATATGTTCATCATAGACAGGTAGATATTTTAACAATAAGAAATATACTTCGTTAATATATTAACTCTCGCCTATCAAGGGGTACTCGTCGTGACATCACAGTTAGCAACTTTGTCACGTAGAACATTACTAGTGACTTCGAACCCCCACTAGGTGCTACATACTTGTGACCTGCCACCAAAACTAAGCAAATCTTCGTGAATAAAATCTCGGCTGCACCAGTATGATGGTTAACAAACAGATTTCATTAATTATTACGAGTAGTGAATTGTTGCTCGTTCACTATTATGCGCTAGACAATCTTTCTCGACAGAGACTATCTTGCACATTCGTTTGTGTATGGAATACTGCCACGATATTTGGCCTGGTGCTTCTATTATATACCTAGATTTACTTAACAAAACCCAAAGAAGAATCTGCAATGTTACCGGTCCTGACCTGACATATCGGCTTCAATCACTATCGCACCGCTGTAATGTAGCTTCCCTGTCCGTTTTCTAGAAATATTTGCATGTTAATTGTTCTGGTGAGCTTTCTTTTTTTTTTTTTTGGTACCTCTACTTCACGAATTTAAGCGCAGTACTAGATCGTCAGATAGGTTTCATAATTCTACAGTTTCAGTTGCTAAATGAAAACCGGAGGTTCTATGTTAACTGTTTCTTCCCTCGCACTTCTCGTTTGTGGAACTCTCTTACGTTTACTTGCTCCCCTGTTAACTACGATCTTCGAAATTTTAAAACAATATCAATCGTCATTTTCTGTCTCTTTGAAAGACCCGTTCTTTTATTACCCCCTTTCACTATCTTTTGCTCTCAGTAAACCCTTTCGCCTTGCTTGGGGTGAAATAATTAAAAAAATATATAAATGAAAAGGTCTTAATATAATTAATGACAGGGCTCATAATACTGTTATATTAAATGTAAATGAAAAGGTCTTAAAAGGTAATCAGATATTTTATGTAGATATGAATTGTTACGTTATTTTGCTTGTTGTGGTGCTGTAGGAGAATAGAAACGGTAAGCTCTAATATTAATGTTATATATTATTTATGCTTTATATGATCTGCTGTGTAATAGAGTGACAATGATATTATTAACATCGTTTTGAATGTATTCAAATCAAAAGTCTCTAAAAGCTTGGTGGGTTTTTTTACTACAGATAAATACAATTGCAACAGCGATGCTACGTTTGATACAAAATCGCAATTAATGTGGAGCCCCGTATACGTTTTAGAACATCTCAGGCGTTAAAATTTAAAACTTTTAGGTGTAATTGAGAAGGTGCAGTTTGGGAAGAACACTTCCTACCAAATAGAAGCTGGATTTTGGTTAAATTCTACATCGGGAACCAAAAGCTGTGCTATTGATTAATTTTTAAAATCGACAAAAAAGATGCGGAAACATGGAGGAGGGTATAGGAAACTAACACCAATTCTTCTTTGGCTGCAATGGAGTAGGTACAGCCTAAGGGGGACAACTCCTGTGATGTTGGCTAATTCTCGCCTTGAGGTGAAAACCCGCGCGTTTGATTGATTTTTTTTTTTTAATCGGCAAAACATAAAACGGACAAGTCATGGAGGGTACACGAAATATGTTGTTACAATTCATTTTTTTCAGTTCTTCCGTCGAACTATTCATTGAATATTTTGTCGATATGAGTTGACCTTCGAACCTACGACCAAATTCATGCTTAAAACCGATTCTCATTTGATCATCGGTTAAGTAGTGTCGAGCCGGGTCAATACTTAGAAACCACAACAGCAGCACCTAATGTTGTTGAGAACTGTGGTTCCATACTCCTCAGGGAAGATTACGTGTCTAAAGGAAAAGGATTCGACCTTCTTAAAATAATCAAGAAATACGAGCAAAATAATTTCGCTGCCAAATGCTTTCGTGCAGCTAATATCTTCTAAAGGAGTCATCTGCAGAAATTGTTTTATCGTCTTGACAAAGAAGTTTAAATGATTAAAGGTGACCTCTGAAGAACCATGTCAAACAACACTGACAAAGAATGTCAACTAAGTGGAGCGGACTTGATGGATGACTTGGTAGAACAAAATCTGACAGGACAAAGAACGTTTTTCCTCCATAAGACTGTGGTTCCTAGCAGCGTAAGACAGATAGCATACGCGCACGGAATTGAAGGCACTCTTCTGTTAGACCGTCCGTCCCCTCACCTCGTCTCACCTTTCTCTCACTCGCCTACAGTTGGCCCTTACGAAAAGGTTGCAACAGAATAAAATTTGCTCACTGCAGCAATTTTGTCTCATGGTTTTATTTCGTTGATAATGATCTGGCCAAAGGATTATTTTCCTGGTATTAAGCCACATTCAACTGGAAGAAGCTTCACTCTGAGAACGAACCTGGTACATTCTTCTTTATCTCTCTCCCCATCTCTTCTTCTTCCTTCTATCTCTCCCTCTCACTCTCTTTCTTCTTGTTCTTTCTATCTCTCACTCTCTCTCTCTCTCTTCTTCTTCTTCCTCTCTCTCACTCTCTCTCACTCACTCTCTCTTTATATATATATATATATATATATATATATATAGGTAAAGTTGTGTTTGGTAATCCGTATGGTTAATTCCAGGGAGGATGTAATCCAGAAAGCTCAATGTAAAAACAGAGCAAATATTAATTATATTAAGAAACAGACAACTTCAAGGGTTCATGGTAATTATAATTTATTTCCTTAGAACCGAAATTCGATTCTAATTCCTCAGATCAACATTTTCATAAAAATAAATGGGCGGCAATTGTCGGTTTCTTAATATATATATATATATATATATATATATATATATATATATATATATATATATATATATATATATATATATAAATGAGTGTATAATATCGTACATTGAGTGCAGGTGTTAATAAAATAGTACTCAATTTAAAATTAAAATAACTGAGCTATAAATTATATATTCATAATAAATATACATTTTTCCTCACAACACAACTATAAGTTTCATGCACAACGTAATCTTTTAGCTGAGCACCTGAAGTTTGCGTTACACTTTCTGTTATTTGTTACTACAATGCACAGATAGGTAAATTCACTCATCTGCTTGATTTTGACGTTCAAATTTGTAACATTAGCGGTATCCTTATATGGCTAAAATTTATAAAATCTTTCTCTTTCACAAAAATAAGTTTCTCAAGTCCAGTCACTGTTATCGCTCTTTCCTTTATTGATGGCGGTTTCCTTCCTAATATTTTGCTTTGAAATAGAGCGGAATATCAACATCTCGATTATGCCATTATTATCTCTTCGAATTACATATGTTGTAGGATACCTACGGACGATAATAGGTATGTCCCTATTCACATAAAAACAGTACTAAATACTGTATGTTGGTCTGAAGTTGAAGATTCGTCTCCAGTTGTGCTGGTCAAACTCTCTGCTTCCGGACAAAGAGAATACCCAGACAACGCTATGTCAAATGGCAGAGTCTCGTCTCGGGAAACAGCTACCCGACCCCGTTTTATACGGGGTCTACGGGGAATTTTTGGCCGAGCCTACGGGCTCGGATACCCCACATTAAATTCGGCCTTGTGCCTCATCTGACCGCGTGGGGAGGTTGGTAGATATCCTGCAGTTGGAGATTCATTGTGGAATTCACTTGACTCACTTCTAGCAGTTGACTACTTCTTCTACGCTCCGCTGGCGAATCTTATATGTGTTGTTCTTGTCCTAAGTATTATCATTCATTACCAACCTTCGTGTAATTATTCTATTCAGTAACCTTCCCTAGGTTATAACAATGTACTATCAATTTTAGTTGTTGAAATTCCTCAAGTGATGTGGTTTTGTAGCGCCAGTTCATGAGGTTTAAAGAAGGATGGTCCTCTGTGAAACCTACAGGTTTCATTCGCACAAAGCCATTTTAACCATTGATCTGAGGAAGTGAATATATACAGCTGTTTAGATATTTCTGAACAACCTTGAGCTGTCTCTTTTGCTGATAACTTTGTATTGTGTCTTCTTACAATTAACAGTTAGTCTTTTCTTCTTGCTTTCTTTTATTACCTTATTTCTTAGTTCTGTTCCGTGGGCCGATAGGCACTATTGCGAAAAAACATGGTGAAAATAAATTTCAGGGTATTTTTTTTCATTTTTCATAGTAATTTCCAGAATTTTCTAATAGCTTTCCATGTATATCTGTCTAAATTTTTTACATTTATAAATATTTTAGTGAGTGACACACACACACACACACACACACATATATATATATATATATATATATATATATTACGAATAGTGCAACAGTGACAGGTGTGTGATAACAAGAAATGTGTCCGGTTAAATGGCCAATGACAAATGCCTTTAAGCCGGTCTAAACCGGTGTTTAAACTTGGACACAAGACAATCAGGAAGTGTTAATTTGATAGGTCGAGGCTAGCTGTATATGTTCCCTTTACATCCTACCATGCACGTAAGAAAAGGCAGAAATTCAGTTAATCAACAATTAAATCATCAGCATATGGATGGGAAAAAGATATGTTGGGTTGGACAGAAAGGTGTGTTCGTTTTTTGGCGTTCCATTACATAAGGAAATTTTAGTGTTAAATAATTCTATTAAAAAGAACCAGTTTTAATTGTTTTCATTATTTACATTGTTCGGACTGTTGCCCTTATGCTTGTTGTCATATTCACGACGTTTCAGCCTTTTTACGCTCCGGCCTCCCTCAAGTGATCGGAATTTCGAACTGAACTCTTTATTTCATCCACCAGGGTAGATTGTTCTAATTTCACTTTCCGGATGTCTCAGTTATCTCCCTTTAACTCAACTCTCCACGTTCTTGTTCACCACTGCAGTAGCCAGGTATTGAACCCACAACTCTTTGCGCCAAGTCACTGGATACAATCAACACATTTATCCACTAGGCCATGTATCCTTGAGGACACATGACACAGTGGATAAAATTCTAATCTCCTGAAGAAGGCCGGAGCGTACAAAGGCCGAAACGTCGTGAATATGACAATAATGATGAGGACAACAATCCGAACAATGTAAATAGTTACAACGCCTCATCTCAGAAATATAAACAGATACAGTTTTAACTTTGGGGTTTATTTTTAATAATAATTGTCATATCAGCACCAGATTGATTACGTAGTGCTTAAGCAAGATAGGGGAGGGAGGGAGGGACTATACAATCTTAGCAAGAGACTTCTGGCAAATAATTTCATTGCACTTTTACTTGGGAAGAAACATCACAAATTTTAATTGTATACTTTAACCACTGAGCTATATCAGGGATCCAGGTATGTGAGAAGGGGAATTGTGATAAATATTCTTATTGCAGTAGTACCAACTATATAACCTTATGACTCATTTTTTTCTAGTTTGCTATAAAAATTCGTTAGTTTTATTAGTTTGACACTAACTTGCAACTTCACAATGAGTGCTGTTTATTGGTCGTCAAATTCCACACAGAAATGTTGCAAATTCCGTACAGAAAAGATGTGCAGTCCATACAGAAAAGTTGAAAATTCCATACAGAAATGTTGCAATTTCCATACTGAAAAGCTGCAAATTCTTGGATGAGAATCTCCGCCATATTTGACGTATCCTCCAGACTTGTTAACATCAGAAAAGCTCTCGTTTATCTACATGCAATACTCCTTGCCTGGTCAATGTTAGAAAGTAAATACTTACACGATAGTTGTTTTTACTTTTTCTCATCCTTCGTAATCAGTAATAATAACTCATGGTCCTATTTTGGTGGGTCCAAACTCTCAATTGTATCTGGTGGTCTATTTTCGTGGCGAAAAACTATCTTCGTCATGAAACGAGCAAACTCTTCGTAGAATTCATTGAATAAAAAAATGGAGTCGTTCTCTTTTCATGAAATACACAACTGAATTTAAAGTTAGTCTAAGATCATAGAGAGATTGATGATTTAACCAATTTATATTAATAAAATATTTTCTCATTAAGAAAAAAAATCGAAAGATTTGGCATTAAACTATTCTAATTACAAGAAAGCCTCGTTCTGGGAATTCAAACCAGAAAGAAAAATATGATTCGATTCGTTTTACAACAAACGTGTGACAAAATGGCGAGTGTCACTAACTGCTCAAGCAATATGCAGTAGCAAATGTAGTTCGGTTATAAATTAGGTAAGTATACATCATAGTAAAGATGGTCTTCTCGCTACGAAAATAGCCCACCCGCTGCTATTCTCGCACAGCTGGTAGTTTTTAAATAGTTGAGAGTGTGTGCCCACCAAAATAGAACCATGCGTTATTACTACTGATTACGAAGTATGAGAAAAAGTACAGTGTAAGCATTTACTTCCTTATACGACACCTACCTGCTCAGTGTCATTTGTAAGAGACCGGCCATTAAACTGGTATCCAAAACCCTTACAGTTAAGGCTATAGTGCCAAGTCAATAATAATAGCGAAATTTTTAGCATAGTAGAATATTCAAAACAAGAAACAGTAAGCTGTAAGGTTACATCCCTGGTACTAGTACAATAAAAATAGTTACCAAAATTCCCTTTCTCAGATACCAGAACCTCTGCTATAGCTCAATAGTTAAGACATATAATTAAAATTTGTGAGGTTTCTTCCCAAGCAAAAGTGTAATGAGCCTGGTTGCCAAATCTACTCTCCTAAGATTGCATAATTCCTGATGTATCTCAGCCGTTATGAGATAAAATTGAAAATTGTGCGGTTTCTACGCAACCCCCAGTGCAATGACACTTTACCAAAATTTCCATTCTAAGATTTCAGAAATCCTGTCGTTGCTTAGTAATTAGACATTAAATTGTAAGTTGCGATGCTTCTACACACGCAAAAGAGCAATGCCATTGCGTACATTGCATAACGCCTGCTGCACCCCAAGTAAGTCGACCGCCGTCGAGATTAGAGTAATTGTGAACTGCATGATCTTGTTAGTAGCTGCATAGAAAGTTCAAATGAAAAATTTAAAAAAAGAATTATTTGTCGGATGATATAAAATTAAATGCTGTCAGTGTTCTGCACACGAATGAGTGCAGCATGACTATTTAAATGAATTGCAGTATTCAGATTCAGATTCAGATTCCTGTTTTAGGTCAATGGTTACAACATAAAATTGTGAGATTTCTATGCAAGCACCAGTGCAGTATGTTTGGTAACCAGACTTCTGGGTCATAGATTGCGTAATTCTTGATGCATGTTTTTACAATGATGTTCACTCTACACAAGGCTCGGTAGCTACTCGAAGTAGAAGATTACAGATTAAAGTAGAGGATTACAGATTAAGATTAGAGTTTATGCGAATGTGCGAGGAAGATAACGATTAGCTCTACACTTGAACAGCTTAAGATTTTAGCGATCGGGAAGCGTCCCCTTCAGTTCCACAAAGCATCAGTTCGTGGGTAGAAGCTGCTCTAGTGGAATTTACATGTCACAAATGAAAAACAAAGGGTGGTTCGCTATAACATGCGTGGCAAGGCGGATCTTAGCCGTGGAAATTAAAACTGTCAGAATATACCTCGGGTTTCTGTCGCTGCTGTAGTTGTGATCTTCTCGCTTCATTTTCGAAATGTTGGAATGTGAGGTTAAACAAGGAGTGAGTTTCTACTTGAGTCAAATAAGGAACCCATTTCGTATAACCAGCTTAGGGAAAAATGACTGGAGTCTGACCACTCTTGCTTCAGTTTTATCTGCGTGACTAGCAGGTCGATTTTTAAATACGTTCTCACGAATGAATCTCCACTTAGGAGTCGATTACACAAAGCATCAGTTCGTGAGAAGCTGATCAAGTGGAACTTACATCGCACAAATGAAAAACGAAGGATGGTTCGCTATAATATGCGTGGCATGGCGGATCTTAACCGTGAAAATTAAAACTGGTGGAACTAAAGAACGTAGTCCACCTGAACTGACAGAATATAACTCCCCGAAATGGCGGGCTGCTTCGGTGATTGATTTGTTTCATCGGAAACTTTCAGCTTTTTCTTCATATATGTTTAATTTTTTCCCATTTTTTTCTGCGGTGATGTTCACCCTGTCCAAGTCCAAATAGCCAGTCAAGCTAGAGGATTATAGAGTAAGAGGTAAGGTGCACAATTTATGAGAATATGTGGAGAAAATAACGTTTGATTCTAGACTTGAACAGATTAAAATCGTAGTGGTCGAGAAAGTATCTTCTTGGGATTCAGTTCCACAAAGTATCGGTTCGAGGGAAGAAGCTTCTCGAGTAGGACTTAAATCACGCCAATGGAATACGAAAGGAATGACGGTTGTTTGCTATAATGTGCGTGGTATATCGGGTTTTAGCCATGAATTTTAGAACTGTTGGCACTAAGGAATACAGTTCGTCTAAACACTTTCCATGGAAATAGTGAGAGAGGAGTTGTAGAGTGGAAAATAATTCATCACCCACAAGGATGCGGAGACGCTTTTGGACTCTATCGAAACTGGAAATGGGATACTGGGCATCTGCCGTCCATATAAACAGTGCTCTATTTCTGGCCTGATGTGAATCTTTAAAGGTAGAGGATAACAGGAGGAATCAGATACTTACTGGAGCGGTACAGGGAACCGGCCATTTTTTCAGCACCTGTAGCGATGGACCGTATGTACGTGTTCCACTTAAGTTCTGGGTTGAGTTTAAGTCCTAATAGGCGCACAAGGCACAGGGCCACCCTAAGGGAACATCCGTTCAACGTGAGCGGTGGTAGTTCTGGTCCGATCGGCGATGATGAAATGTAACTAATTTGTTTTCGAGGCATTGAATGTAACCAGTCAGTTTTTACCCCACTGAGATGTTAGAGCCTGGCCAGAGGAGACATCGGCTGTCAATCTCTGATCATCTAAAGGTTTTGAGGTGCACCCAGAAAAAGTAAGTAAGATGTTGGAAGGTCTCTACACAAGCACGCATTCAATGAAACTGGTTATCACAATTCCCTTTTCTCCGATTGCAAAATACTCGCTGCAGGTTAGTGGTTAAAACGTAAAATGGAAAGTTGTGAGGTTTCTGCACAAGCTCTCGTGCAATGAGATGTTTTCAACAATTCCCGTTAAGAGATTGCGAAGTTCCTGATATAGCTCACAACTGCAAGAATGCATGGTTGTTAGCAAAAGGCTGAGCCCAAAGTGCGAATTGCAAATCGGAGATACCAAAATCACACAAGTGTGAAAATTGAAATATCTGTGAAATGTTTTGACAGAGGACGGAAAGTGTGGCACTGAAATCCGAAGGGGCATTCCAAATGCTAAGCAGAGTACTAAGTTCTGAACTGTTACGTGATATCTGTCCTCCTTTATGGTAGTAAGTGGTGGAAAATCTCCTCAAAGATGAAGAAGAGACTTGAAGCAACAGAAATGTAGTTCTACAGAAGGATGCTGAGGATCGCAAGGACCGAACATGCGAGCAACGACGAAGTTTTAGAGAAAATGGAAACTAAAAGGAAACTTTTTGGAGAGACCATTCAAGAAAAGAAAACACAACAAGGACCTCTCATTCTCCGACAGAAAATACTCAAACAGAACTACACTATCCACATACATATGGCATCTAAAAGACAGATATATTACACCACGGATAAGCTGGGAAATGTTGAAAAATACACCTGCCTACAACAACATTACAAAGAAATGCCTACTTTGCCTACACGAAAAGGTAGCAATAATTTCTGACACCCAACAAAACAAAATTACTAAACATAAGATCAGAAATAATTTCTGAATGCAGACATGAAAACAAATACCTATTATCGCAATTTATACCAAACGGTTAAAGAAATACCAACCAACACTGCTACATAAATCACCATTGATCCTATGAACACGAAAAGAGAAACCACTGACACCATAACACCATCTATTATTTTCTAATTCAAACTACTATCATAATAATTATAATTATTGTTATTAGCATTCCACCACCATTGCTACAATCACTTCTACCATTTAACCATAACTATTTGCTGCCACAATTGTTATTATCATCACTCGCCGCTCCCACCATTACTACCGCATCACAATTACCATTACCACATCAGTCCACAATTAGACTTCTTTCACTTCCCAGCAAAATTAATATCACCGTATAAATACCAATAAGTATTATAAATTGGATTTTCGACTATTTACATAAGCGCAATCGCCCAAAACAAGCAATTAATGAGCTTTGAAATAATAACAAAACAGCATTAAAAAATTAAAAATTAAAAAATAATAATAACAATTTTACCTACCATAGTCTTATACAGACCCCATCTTAAGATAAAAACCAGACGGATAGATGTGTGAACGCGCGTGCATACGTATATATGTGTGTGCGAGAACAAAATAGAGAAACGGTATATCCATTGACACTGCCACTTGCGAAAGAAGTTCGCTACACAATCTAACATTGAATACTGCGACCAACTGCGTATATATGCACGCAACGAAACATGGATGCGCATATACGCCCGGTCCCACACTGTTCATATATGTTTATGTTTGTGTGTGCTGCAATACGTGAACGTGCGTGTATGTATGTCTGAGTACGTATGAGGGGCGTTCCGACACCGATATACGCAACCATAAATTAATCCAAAATTTAAAAATTAAATCAGTTTGTCTGACGATCGCAAATAGCGTGAAACCCAGGGTCACAAACTCACATAAATCCAACTAAATATGTTAGCTCTATCACTGATACTGAGCGCTTTCCAATAAGTACCGCGCATATATAATATATAAATAATATATATATAAAATTGCATATATATATATATATATATATATATATATATATATATATATAGACACATTTTATACACACACACACACACACACACACACACACACACACACACACATATATATATATATATATATATATATATATATATATATAATCCTACTTGTATTATTATAGATAATTATTTATAAATATCCTGCATATTATACGAGGGACGAATGAAAAGTTTTCGGTCTGACCAAGAAAGGAATTCTTTAAAAGTCTTGATGTTTGGTTCTTCCAAAATCTGACTAAACATTAGTATAAGGAATTCTCTGTTGGAAAAAAGACTTTTCAATATCAATTCGTACTTATATATATATATATATATATATATATATATATATATATATATATATATATATATATGCGTGTGTGTGTGTGTGTGTGTGTGTGTGTGTGTGGTACGCGCGTGCGTGTGTGTAATTCTGCGAATTATATTTTACTATAAATATTCGTGAAAATTTCACAGTAAAATATACGTAGACATTCCCCTATCGCATCGTTAAATATTCGAGATTAACAACTTTAACAAACTATTGCAATAACATTCATAAATATGAATGCTGGTCGTAATTTGAAGAAATATAGAGGGGTAAAAATGAAAAAAAATTGAAACTGACAACTTTTTCGATTTCACTGAAACAGACGTTAAAAACACAAGGGTGTTATACCCTATTCTATCTTCTTTCTTTCTTTCATTCATTTTCTTCACTGAAACCAAGTAACGTCTCTGATATGTCTTTTCCATCTTTCCACGCGATCAGCACTGAATAGTCCATTATTTATGAGGTATTGGCTGGGCGTAACGTAAATGCCAACGAAGAAACTAAGGGTGGGAGACAAGCAGAGTTATAATAAGATTATTCAGAATAAATTATTGCACAAAGAACAAGAAAAGTGATGAGATCTTTGCGGAATATTCTAAATGCAGTGCGAAATCCTTTTTAATTTTTTAATTTTTTTTTTACTGTTTTATACGTTCTTACACCAAGTCGACATGTAACACTTTACATTCAGTGACCTAGCCATATTGTCATCTTCACTGATTTTCTTCTTTCTTTGCTATCTCTCTCTCTCTTTCACTCTCTGTCTCTGACTCTGCATCTGCCTGCGTCTCTCTCTCTCTCTCTCTCTCTCTCTCTCTCTCTCTCTCTCTCTCTCTCTCTGCGCAAATGTATGTTTTAATCAGTTCATTTATCAGCTTTCTTTCAGGAAAAATTTGTCTAGTCTCAAGTTCTCTCATGGTTCGTAAAAATGATATTGTCGCACTGTGTAGTTTTTTTTTGTTTTGTTTTTGTATTTTTTTGTGTGTGTTTTTTGTTTTTTGGTGGGTGTGATATTTTTGTGTTTTTGTTTTTGTATTTTATTGTTTTTTGTTATAGTTTTTTTTGTTTTATTTTTATTTTTATTTTTTGTTTGTTTTTTATTTGTTTTTTTGGATTTTTGTTTTTTGGTGGGTGAGATTTTTTTGTGTTTTTGTTTTTGTATTTTATTGTTTTTTGTTATAATTTTTTTGTTTTATTTTTATTTTTTGTATGTTTTTTGGTTTTGTTTTTTTGGTGGGTGTGATACTGAAATTTATAAAACAAAAGAATTCCCGTTTATAATTATAAAGTTTAAAGTCTATCGGAGAAGAGGAGGAGATCGGCCTGATTTTACTCTTATGCGTGTTTCTGTATATTTGCGTGTGCACACGCGTGCTTGTATGCATGAGTTTTTATGGCTTTACGTGCGATGTTTGTTGAGTTAAAGTCGCTTCCAAGTGTCACTTCTTTTTTTATGCGATATTTTTTGACAAATGTGGATGTGTGCCTCCTCAAGGAGAAACGATGCAAATTAACACCAGTAGAAAAAGCAATCGTTCTGCTGAGTCCGCTTTCTGGTGTCCTGTTGATTAGGCCATTTTACTCTATCTAGAATAAGAACGCCCAAACGTATAGAATACCTTTTCGTTGGACTTTCGAACACCATGTTGAAACTTGTTCGTTTTCCAGCCGAGTCTAGTGAGAGGCGTTTGCTCCTCTTACTGAATAAAAACATGTAATAATTGAAATACAAAAACAGGGAAACAAATGAATAAGAAAAAGAGACCACAAAGAAGACTTCATATTAGGCCTGAAGTCATTGTTTTTAGATTAGATAATTTTACAAGAGAAATATTTCAAATACCACTCTTAGTTTATATTAGGACATTCAGAAAGTAATTGCGTTTTAGGAGATACGCTATTCAATCATTGAACTTGCATTTATTACAAGGTAAAATGTTGAAACTATCTTCTTGCAACTGTCTGACAAGATGGAGGTTAATTAACACTGATAGGAAGGCAGATAAAATAGCATTATATATATATATATATATATATATATATATTTGTACAGACTATCCTAGAGAGATACAAATAGAAAAAAAGAAACAGATTCCCGCGAACAGGTACAGAGATAAACTTGAAATTCATGCACGCAGAAGGCAACATTATAATAATCTCACAAACACACGCGCATACAAAAGAAAACCTGGCCAACTTTCTTCTCCCTACATATAGCGCTTTTCGCTACGGTATAATTTCATGTTTTGAAATAAAGAGTCACGTTTGACGCAGAGGATAATCGAGAGTTATATTTTCTTATATGTTGTTCTAATTGTTAGTTCAGTGAGAGTATAAAGAGGTTTCATCCGAGGCTCTCAATGTTTATTTTTCTTTGTTTCTTTTTTTCTTTGTTTCTTTTATTTCTTTGTTTCTTTTATTTCTTTGTTTCTTTTTTTGTATCTGATCCTTTTTGCGGTAATACCTATACATACATCTAAAAGTTACTTTCACTGGATTCTTTCAGCAGAAATGACGTATCTCTTACAGAAGATATATTCCGATGATTTCCCAGCTACAGATTCTATAAGTACCCTCATATTTATACGCACACTAACACTTCAGTAACACCATCAAGAACGCGGCACTGCCCGATATCTTCGAAAGTGCCAAGTTTTTGATTTGGTTAACGAGGTAACATAATGGCGTAGCAAAATGAATCCAACAACTTTGTCAATCAAAATTGACAAAACAAGATTTATCATTCCCTGCCATTTAACTAAAGAATGGTGTCTAAATAATTTTCTCCTTTACCCAATGTCGTACGCCCCAATGTCGACATTTTTTCTTCTTTTTTTAAAAATTTTTTCTTCAATAATTGCAAAGAGTTCCTTGTGTGAGTAAATGGATAGCTCGTTTACACTGACTTATGGCCTTTGAGTCGCGTCTTTGATACTTTCGTTTCCCGCCTTGTCGTTACACTGTCCGGGTGAATGATGGGATATATGACTGGCTTTTTTTTTTTTACTGGCTGTTGTGGTATTATAGCCAAAAGATTTTGACATCTGTCTAAGTTAGTGAAAAAGCTTCAATAGCCGGTTTTTGTTCTCTCGTTGGGTCGTGTGAAATGTTTCAGTGTACTCACTAGCACAACAAATAAACATAATTTTTTTCTTTCGCTTGTTTTCTATTCATTTTTCGATCTGAAGATAGGAATAAGTTTTAAATTTGACCAACAACCAACACTATCTAGAGTTGTTTTTTTTTGTCGTAATTAGTGAGATTTATAAATACATCTCTATGAAAAGAACAATTATAATCATATATAGAGGTTGTTCAGGAAAAAAAAAGTCCTGTTCTATTACTAACACTTTCCTCATTTCAGGAGCACTTCTTTTATTGTCAACGTCTTTCTATAGTAAAACTATTTATATTCATAAAAACATTCATTAGGATAATATACAACTAATAACCTTGTTCTATGGATTGAATCTTGCATGCATTACTAATCGATGATAATCCTTTTTTCTTGCATATCTACATAACAAATGCCAATGTCAGTGCGTTAGTGTGTCAGTGTGTCACATTTTTCAACTTTAATCCTAGACGCCATAGCCCAATATATCATAACATTTTGTAATCAGGCCGACTCCGTGAGCAAATTAAAAACATTCCAGGCCGGCTCCGGACCTGCAACACTGAAATTTTGGATTCCCAAGCTTTCATTACTGGGATTGTTTTCGTTGATTTTTTGCGACGAATTTTTTGTACGATAACAATTTTTATAACTCGGAAATACATTTGGGAATAATCGAAATTAATTGCGAAATCTAGCAAAAGTTACCCATCAAATAAAAATAACTGTTTGTACGGAAAGTAAGGACCTACGTACATCAAGTTAAGTTTTAAGTTAGTTTATAATAAAAATCATTTACAGCACTTTTCTAGATTAAAATTATTAACAATAGAATTATATTATACATATAATAGCGTTCTCTATCAGTAACACTTGACTTAATTACTGTTCGGCTTCAGACACTTTCTCACCTCCCTAATGTAGCTTCGCTGTGCCTTTTCCATAAATACATTCATGGTAATTGTCCAGATGAACTCTTCGATGTGGTACCTAGACTTTATAAATTAAAGCATAGTACTATCAATTCACAGTTGAATTGACGAGATGTAACCGTAAATTCTGTGCTAAAAGTTTCTTTTCGCTCACTTCTCGCTTGTGGAACGCTCTTTTGGCTCTATGCTTTCCAGCCAACTTTGATCTTCAAATATTCAAATGCAATGCCAATCGTTATCTATTGTCCTCTTGATTACTCTTCTATTGTTCTTGCTCCTTAATAATGGTCCTCTTTTTTCTCATTCTTGCACACTTAGTAATCCATTATGTCTTAGTGGCTTTACTGCCTTGCATGGGGTGATATGATTTTTAAAAATCCCTTTCTCCGTGATTTTTCAATGCATTTTTATTTAGAAAATGTGTTTACAATAAAAACATATTCTACAGTTAAATCAATGCATTGATATTCGTGGGTCACATGGGCCACAGCGATAACAGTTTGTTTCAGGTTTGCTATTCTATAGTTTTAAGAAATTAAAAATTGAGAAACTGTAAAGTAAGTTGGATAAACTCGAATTCATTAAATGTTGTCTGTCTATATTTCTGAGATTACGTATTGTAATTATTTACACTATTTACATTGTTTGAACTGTGGCCCTCATCTTCGTTGCCATAGTCACGACGTGAACAAAATACACTAAAAATATCATGGAAAATAAGAAAAACAGAATCAGGCGACAAACATTAAATCCAAAGACTGTAAACACGGCCTGGGGTAGAAAATGACTATAATCAGCTTCCAACTTACAACTGTAAAGTCATACTTAACACGTGACACTAAATTCTATTTCATAGTCACAACACGTGAACCGACGTTCATTTTAAGTTTAAAATTAACAATACAAACGCCTTGCCGACTTCGAATCTTCAAAATGACCGATGATGCGCGAAAATATCGGGATCTTAGCATGTAATTTCTGCAATTCCTATTACATGTTTCCACCTGAAGTAAAGCAACTAATTGGAAACACCCACATATATGTTTCGTTGATTGCTTGGGGGGGGGAGGTTTTTTACGGTTTATAAACATTTTGCAGGTTATTCAAAGCCTGAAAATATTTACTTTTTTAGATTGTACAATTTTTTGGTCGGTGAGATAATAATGATACAAGTACTACTAATTAACCCATAGCTGAGTGAGAATGTAGAGGTGGAGTCATGCCTTTCCCAAGGATATTTACGCGTAAGTGAAATATTTCGAATCTGACTAGAATTAGAACTCTGCTCGCTGATTTCCAATTCCGTGCCGTTATCCATTGCACCACCCGCACATCCGAGCTTACAGCAACTGCTACTCTCAAACGGTCTCCCACCTAGGTATTGACCAGGCTCGACGTTGCTTAACTTCGGTGATCCGTACAAGAACAGGTGTTTCAGTTTATTATGAATACATAAATAGCCGTAAGGTTATGTTTCGTTCAACAAGAGAGGCATGGTCAAGGGACTTTGGTCTAATATTTTTATTAGGTGTTTCATGTATACGTAAAACTGTTGTTTTTTTTTCAAAAGAAGTTTTGAATTCCATTTCTTATTCCTTTCGTTTTCCTTCTTGTTTCTTCTTATACTTTTTTGTTTTAACTGAAATGAAAATATAGTCCACATGCATGATATAAAATTTGTGGGTTTTTGGAAAAAAAAAAAAAAAAAATATATATATATATATATATATATATATATATATATATATATATATATATATATATATATAGGTAATGAAATGTTTGGTAATCCGTATAGATAATCCCAAAGAGAATGTAATCCAGAAAGCTCAATATAAAAACAGAGCGAATATTAGTTTAATTAAAAAACAGACAACATTGTATAAAAATAATAATATGTAAATTTTTAAATCATTTTCTTTTATGCTTGGAAAAGTGATCTGAGGAACCAGAAAAATCCCTTTCCAGGGGAAATAAAATATAATCAATGGGCTCTTAAGGTTGTCTGTTTTTTAATTATATATATATATATATATATATATATATATATATATATATATATATATATATATGTTTGCACGGTGATTAAAAAATAAGTCCCTATTTCTTGTATCATGAACTCTCCCGTCTAACTGTAATTTTTACGAAACATGACAATCCATCGTATATAAAATAGGGAGTTACTTTTCAATCACCCTGTATATTACTTCAAACGTTATTATAGTGGATACATCGTATTTTTAAAAAAGTCGCATTTTTATTTATTAAGCACTCTGTATTACGTCTATCGAGAAATCTTAGTAAAGAAAAGGCGTTCCCCGGCAGCTATTACATTTCTCAAATGTGCAGGCCGATCGAACTCATACAAACTGCTTAAAATAAAAATGGGCCGTCTATTTTAAATACGAAGTATACATTATAATAATAAAAAATTTGGATTAAAAATAAAGCCATTAATTCTTTATAAATTGCTTATATATATATATATATATATAGAGAGAGAGAGAGAGAGAGAGAGAGAGAGAGAGAAAGAGAGAGAGAGAGATAGATAGATATCCAAATGCAATGGAGTCGAAAATAATATAAATTCTAACGTTCACAGCATTAATTCAAAAGAGGACTTAATACCAAAAGTAGAGCAATAATTATTTATTATAGATTTTGTTTTTATTATTATAGATTTTTACATGCGAACAAAAACAATTACTCACTCGAAAAACGCATTCTTGCTTCGATGAATTATGTGCATCTCGACTGGTTAGAAACAAAAATGGTTTTTGTCCGCATGTAAAAATCTATCATATATATATATATATATATATATATATATATATATATATATATATTCATCATTTTCTGGATGTTGAAATGAAATTTATCAAGGGTGGCGCCGTAATATTTTTTTAACCCAAGTCCTTTCGACTTTCTCTATGATCATCTTCAGAAGTAAATTACAATGACAAACATGCTATTGTAACCGCGATAAAATCTGCATTACGATAAAATCTGCTTTAGCATGTTTATCATTGTAACATACCCCAGAAGATGATCTTAACATCCAGAAACTGATTAGACTACTGGAAAGGATCACTATAAAAATAAGTAAACACAATATGTTTATATTATTCAATGAAACATGTTTGAATGGAGATATGCTGCCTAAATATACGCACACACATACACCCATATATACAGTGTAACCCGGATATAAGAGAGTTGTCGGGACCGGAGAAGAAGTCTCTTATATCCGGGTTTATCTTATATCTGGGTTTGGTCTATTTTGTTTTATTAACACAGGCTCTAATTTGGGACCAGATCAATCCTCTCTTATATCCGGGTTTCTCTTATATCCGGGTCTCTTATATCCGGGTTACACTATATATATATATATATATATATATATATATATATATACAGACAATCCTCTCATTTATGGACTCACCATTAACGGACAAAACCTGCGGCCAAAACGAAAAAAAATATCTGCAGGAAAAAAAATTTGCGGACTCAGCGGAACGAGTCGTATTATCTCTCAAAGTGACCGCTTGGCGGCAGCGGCGACCATTTCAATTGTAAACAAAGACGGGTGTACAGTATATAATATATATACATTAGCGCGAGCGTTAGAAAGTAGCTGTGAGAAAATATATTATTTTGATTAATATATCTATATAAAGTATATATTTATCCATGCCATGTATACATGTTTATAGTATTTACATCATGATCATAACTACTGGTAGTTACTATAGTGGTTTTATAACTCAAAAATACTCCTTTCCCATCTACGGACAATCGTTTTTAACGGACCACCCCTCCACCTGTTAGTCCGTTGATGAGAGATTTGTCTGTATGTATAAGAATGTGTTTCTCCCAAAATAAATAAATAAACGACGATCAACCAGGGTATTTCTGAAAGATAATGCTTTTAAGACAGTCATTGTAATTAAAGGGCTTAATATCAAGAGATAAAGCATTAACAGTAGCAGATAAAGACAAATATTGAACTTATCTGCCCCTACTCAAACTTTTGCCGATATGCTATCTAATTATTGAATGTGTGAGGCGGCTTGATAGCGAAATTGAATTTATTTACAGATATTATTTTAAAATGATGATCTCTGTAAATTACTATTAATCCCTCTGAAATGTGAATAGGGGTAGATAAGACGAACATCTATTTTTCCTATATATATAGGAACAATATATATGTGTGTGTTTGTATCTCTCTCCCTATATATATATATTTAAGTGATTCATCGAGTCTGAAACCTCAACAGAATGCAGAAAGCAACTGGACGGCCGTTTCGTCCTATATTTCGGACTCATCAGCAGTGCGCATCCACTACCGAGAATTGAAACCCGGACAGTTAGGTTGTCAAGCAAACACCATACAAACTGTTCCAACGGGCCTCACATATTCCGTGGTGGAACTCTACTGAGATTCTCTTTAACCATAAGACTGTGTCCCCCGGAGCCACGACTACTATCACCAAGCCGCTCACTCCAGAGCATTAGAAGCCGGTTCAAGCAATGATATACATTTGAAATTATTAGGAGAATTGTGATTCATCGAGTCAGACTCGACGAATCACTTAAATATAATTATCAAATTCTCCTAATAATTTTAAATATATATATATATATATATATATATATTTAAAGAATTAATGGATTCATTTTTTTTTAATCAGAAATTTTCATTATTTCAAACGTCCTATTTAGTCTATATCTGTATTTGATTATGTGCCCACCATAAATGTTTGGATCTGTGTCCCCTTCTGTAAGAGAAACCATTGTCCCTATCCGGTGTGATTTAGCCCGCTCGGCCACAGAGAGTGTTACAACCTAGAAAGATTCTATTTAGCATGTTAACGAATGCACACCCCTTCGTTCAGATTTGCTCGAAAGACTATATCTTCTCGGTTTCCTATCCAAAACTTAAAGAAAGCAAATGTGAATGTGTGTGTGTGTGTGTGTGTGTGTGTGTGTGTGTGTGTGTGTGTGTGTGTGTGTACGTGCGTTCAGATTTTACGGCTTATCAAATCTGCTGACTGCTCAAGAAAGATTGAAAAAGATTGATCGATTGATTTGTTTAACGGCATATCAATTCTTTATAGGTTATTTAATGCTGAAATTTACTTGTCTTGGGATCGCCATGTAATGAAAAATATGTTATTCTGCTTTCACGATTGAATACATGGTAGATGATACTCAGCCTTTGTGTATATACATGTTTGTGTGGATTGGTTTAGTTTGATTTGGTTTGTTTTACAGCAATGGGTTATTTAATGCCGACAAAAATTTTTATTGTTGGTAATATTTTTTTCAAAAATCTACTTCTGGTAATATTTTTTCTTTTCAAAAATCTATTTCTGGTAATTTTTTTTCTTCAAAAATCTATTTCTGGTAATAGTTTTCTTTCAAATATGTATCTCTGGTAATTTTTTTTTTTTTTTCAAAAAATGTATAGCTGGCAATATTTATTTTTCAAAAATGTATTTCTGGTAATAATTTTTTACAAAGTATTTCTGGTATTAAAACTTATTTTTACACTTCCATGGTGTTTTGCGAGTTAACTAATTGCCCATAGCTGGGAGCCTAACAGATTCTACCACCCCGGGTCATGGTGGACCAGGAAGCACCAGCGGTTGAGAGGTGGTTTCACGCTCCTCAAAACTTCCTGATTAGAGGCCTTGCTGTTGGACGTAGTTTATCGTCTTACCCAGGACGCGGACGTAGTTTATCGTCATGCCCAGGACGTGGATGTAGTTTATCGTCATACCCAGGACGTGGATGTAGTTTATCGTCATACCCAGGACGTGGATGTAGTTTATCGTCATGCCCAGGACGTGGATGTAGTTTATCGTCATACCCAAGACGTGGATGTAGTTTATCGTCATACCCAGGACGTGGATGTAGTTTATCGTCATGCCCAGGACGTGGATGTAGTTTATCGTCATACCCAGGACGTGGATGTAGCTTATCGTCTTACCCAGGACGTGGATGTAGTTTATTGTCATACCCAGGGCGTGGATGTAGCTTATCGTCATACCCAGGACGTGTTTGTGTGGAGATGATTACTAGAGGCGGTGATATGTGCTTTATTTGTTTTGTTGAAATTATGTTTTGGAATACAGTTTGATTTCTTTAATAAATTGTAGGATATTATATGGATTAATGTCATGAAAGAGTTATTTCATGTTGGTTGCTTGGCTGATTTTGTTTAGTGACATATCAACCTCTATGGCTTATTTAATGCTGAAATCTAAATATTTTGAACGCATTTGTATGCCTTCAACGACAGATAAAATGTATTGCTGATAATTTTACTATCAATAGATATTGTTAGTAATATTTTTATATAAAAATGCATTGCTGGTACTATAAAATGTAGTTTTATGCTTTCATAGGGTTTTGTTTTTGCTTTGGGGTTCACTATTTGCCCATAGCTGGGATCTTAACAGGTACTACCATCCCAGATCAAGGTGGACCTGGAAATAACAGCAATTAAGAGGTGGTTCCACGGTCCTTAAAACCACAAATCTCTCATTCAGAAGCCTTGCTGCCAAATGTAGTTTATCGTCATACCCAGGACTATTCGAGAAAGAGAAATGGCGTCATTCATCCAGTAGGGATGAATGAAATTCTTTACCATATTCAAGGCCAGATTATTCTCCGTTTCAAACACATCGCCCAAGTTAAGCAACGTCGAGCCTGAGCAGCACACAGATGGGTGACTGCTTGGGAATACCAAGTTTTGGATATGCTGGTGGTGTAATAGAATTGTTCATCGAAGGGCCGAGTCCCAATCGTCGTTCGGTTCGTTATATTCACTTACGCGCGAAATCCACATCTTCTTCCCCCTACCTATGGGTCAATTAGTAAGAACTGTATCACTAAACCATTATTACCTATAAAAAAATTATTAGAATCTAAAAATATTTAGATTGTAATCGAAT
This sequence comes from Acanthosepion esculentum, assembly GCA_964036315.1. Taxonomy (NCBI): domain Eukaryota; kingdom Metazoa; phylum Mollusca; class Cephalopoda; order Sepiida; family Sepiidae; genus Acanthosepion; species Acanthosepion esculentum. Next base: position 33,161,526 of record OZ038485.1, on the reverse strand, counting down.
CAATCAATTAACAGACGAGTAAGGCTGCCGTTAAGTACAAACATACTCTAACACATGAATATCCGTCTCCTCCCCATTGTCGCCAATTTAAATTTAAACACGTGTGTTGGAATATTAATTCGATTCAGAAAACCTTTTGTAAAAGTGCTACGAATTACAAATGAAACATACATACATGCAAACACACGCATATATATATATATATATATATATATATATATATATATATATATATATATAATATGAGAGGTTCATCTTTTAACCTATGCCTGCAGCAAGAAAAGCAAGAATTGAACGACCTGTCATGGAACTATCGGTCAAAAAATCTCTAAGTTTGACTTTGAAAAATGACCTTCGTTCAGTATATATATATATATATATATATATATATATATATATATATATATATATATATATGTATGTGTGTGTGTGTGTGTGTGTGTGTGTGTGTGTGTGTGTGTGTGTGTGTACGCGCGCGAAATGCAAGAGGGAGACAAAAAAAAGAGAAAACAAGAGACTTACAATTAACCGCTGCCGGAAGGAACTTTGTATGAGCATATATATATATATATATATATATATATATATATATATATATATATATATATATATATATATATATACGTGTGTACATGCATTACCTGAGGTTCGTACTATAAATAAACGGTAAATGTATATATTTCTATTATGTATGACAGCATATGTGTTGCTGATATAGAGAGCAGATGCTTACAAATGATCGCCATTGAAAGGACATTGTAAGTATATGTATGTACATGGATAGGTGGGTGCGCGTCTGTGTGTGGAGAGAGGGGGTGATAAACAGGGAAATGTCATAATGATTCATTGAAATCACCTTAATATATATATATATATATATATATATATATATATATATATATATATTTAAATAAAAATAAAAACATCCTCCTTGGGTCTACCCATACGGATTACCTAGTTTTTCGTAAACTAAATAAATATACATATATATATATATATATATATATATATATATATATATATATATATATATATATATACATATATATATATATATATATAAAATAAGTATATATATATATAAAATAAGTGTGTGTATATATATATATATATATATATATATATATATATATATATATATATAGGTATAAATGTGGAGATAAGCGAAATAATTAGATATTAGTCACTGTATATATGTGCTTTGGCGTGCATACACAGGTAAGCGAATAATTATTTACTGAATTTAATATAAGGTGTAAACAAAACAGTGCTCAAAGTGGTTAGACAGAGCTAAGTAGTACATATTAATAAATATATACCTATGTTCGTAGTGCAACCTAAAGTTTCGTGGTTCTACCAACACATCAGACACGAACTATATATATATATATATATATATATATATATATATATATATATATATATATATATATATATATATATATATAATACGTGTCGACCTTTATATTTTAAGAATGTCATAATGAAATACAACTGATCTCTTGATCATTGTGAGGACATTTGTGTGTGTTCGGGCAAGTATTTATATTAGATGTGTGCAAATGTGTTTTTCTAATAATAAAATAAAGTCATTAATGAAACGCAATTTTTCCTGTGTTTCAAAGTTTAGGTTTTTTTTAAAAAAAAAAAATTTTAAAAAAAAGGAAGCCACTACGATCTTTAGCCGTACATACATACATACATATTCGTCACGCTTATAATATAAGTAATGCTTCGGCTGCACGCCGTGACGCCTGTATTACTTAGTCTCAAAACTAACTCCAAACAGCATCTCCTCCTTAACTATGACATAGAGATCTTCATTTATAGTTATAGACTAGTTCACATAGTCACCGGGGGTCTACTGTTTGCTCCACATCTCCCCTTTTGAGATTATAACTTTTTATAAATATTTTATTTTGTTTTTTAGTATTAATATCTTCCCCGACTCTTTTTGGAGAGTTCGCCGACATACAGTGTAACCCGGATATAAGAGACCCGGATAAAAGAGAAACCGGATATAAGATTAGAGCCTGTGTTAATGTATATATAATAGACCAAACCCTGATATAAGATAAACCCGGATATAAGAGATTTCTCCGGTCCCGACAACTCTCTTATATCCGGGTTACACAGTACTTGAGTTTGTAGCGTTTCCGTCTCGGATCCACTTCTTCAGTACGCTTTCTTTTTCTGGAACTTATCCTTGTAGGTTCCACGACTTGTGATGATGACACATTGTAAACATCATATAGCATTTTCATTGGTTCTTCCAATGTTTCAAGTCTTTCATCTATGAACCTTTTTCTGCTGATTATGGTGCCTTTTATGTTCAAATCTTTTTCCTTTTACCATGTAAGTCAACTTCCCGATTCTTGCTGATATTATACCGTCTTCCCACATTTCTTTGCCATTCTTATATGTTCTAAAGAACACTTTATCTCCGACCTTGAAACCTTTAGCGTCGTTTTTGTTATCCATTTTTGTTTTTCGACTTCATAATAATTTGTCGAACACCGATTTTACTTTTCTAGCAAATATTAATTCCGTCGGTGACATGCCTGATGGTTTATTTGTGTTAGGTGTTACACGGTAAACTCTCGGAACATTTTTAAAGTGCTTCCTCGTCAACTTTCTCAAGACATACTTCAACGCTCTTTTGAACGTTCCCACAAACCGTTCCGCTTGTACGTTCGATCTTGGGTGGTACAGCGGGGTCGTAATATGTTCAATGGAGAACATCTTACAAAAGTCTTCGAATTATTTGCCAGTGAATTGCGTTCCGTTATCAGAGACTATGGTATCTGGTATGCCATATCTCACAAACAGTTCATGCAAGAAATTCACTGTCATTGAAGATGTTGGATTTTTGCTCTTATAAATTTTCCGGTCATTTAGTGAAACTATCAACTACCACAAGATAACGTTATCCATTCATAGGACCTGCAAAATCTATATGCAGTTTTGACCACGGCGTGTCTGTCTTTGGCCAAGGTTTTATCTCTGTGATAGGTAGTTTTGCTGCCAGAGCACAACTGCTGAAAGCTTTCACTATTTTTTCAATATGTTGGTCCATTCTGGTCCAATATACGAAACTACTCATCAAAGATTTAATTCTTCAAATGCCAAGATGTTCACTATGAAAATCCTTCAATATTCGCTTCTGTAACACACTAGGTATTATAACCATCTGTCAGAACGTTACTACGTTGCTGATGCATAGTGTGTAAACGTTTAAGTCTGGATTTTGTTCTTTGTTACATTCTTTCAATTACTTTTTTTATTTTCGCAATAAAGACGACATCTTCCGCTTTTTCTTTTATTTCTTCCAGGGTAACCGGTAATTCTTGTACTGTGTTGCACAAAATGTGTTTTTTTTTATTTCCATTTCGCTTTTTAGTGCTGCAATGACCGTGACCTTGTAGAGGACCATGCGGTGTGTGAATGTCTGAAGAGAAGATGAGTTATCTCTAAGTTAAGGCTTCCGCTGGCCGGTCCAGCTACATAAGAATGTTGGACTTTAATGGAGTCCAAAGAAACAAACAAGACCGATATACATGTATGCGAACAAATATATATTAATAACAGATAGATTAATACACGAATTACAAATACATTGAAGACATGAATAAAATGTTACAGTCTGTATGGAAAGTTGTGTGTGTGTGTTGAGTTGAATGTCCATACGGGGTGAATTTTGTTTTAGCGTGTTCCCAGAATATGGGAAACGCTGGTTGTGTATACGAGTTCACATATTGGAAATTTTTAAGAGAAAGTTTTATATACCTCGCCTCACGTGCGAGGTTGCGGCCCGCGGCCGAATTCGAGATAGTTGCTCGCACGTGCGCGTAAGCAGAGAAAAGAGGAAGAGGCGAAAGGTCAGCCAGTATTTATACTCCCGGGAGAGAGAGACCCCTGTTGAAGGGTTAAGGAAATGAGGAGGAGCTAACTGCGACAACCTCAAATGATTCCACATTTTTAGGTATTAATCTTGATAATCCATCCGCATGTTCTAATTTTTTTACACGGTTGGTACTCCATCGTAAAATCAGTTTAATAATATGGTACCCTAGCGTTGTAGTAGGTATTCCTTTCTTTGAACCACATATTGTTAATAAAGTCTGTGGTGTGTTTGTAACCTAGAATTTCTCCGATGAATAAATTTATGAAATTTCTTCACAGCAAATATAATTGCTAGATCCCCTTTAACCATCTGGCTGTGATTTTTCTCTGCTGGTAGATGTGAGTGTGAAACATGAACGAAGGCTTTCATTTACCGCCATCGTACTTGCGTAAAATCGCCGCTCTAATACCATACTCGCTAGCATCTGACACAATTACAACTTCTGTTTTGGGATCGTAGTGTGCTAATGATAAATCTGACGTAATTCCTTTTAACGCCTTTTGACAGTTATTCCAGTTCCACTTTATTCCTTTCTTAAGTGGATTGTTCATTTGAGTTCTCAAATTATGCATATTATGTACATATATTTGATAGTAATTAGCCAGTCATAGAAAAGATTGTAACGTTTGATGGCGGAGGCATATTTTTAACTGCACTTGTCCTCGGCAGATTTGGTTGACGACTATTTTTATCAATAATTTGACCACAGTATTTAATTTTCGGCAAAAAAACTATTCACAGTTTTTTTTCACTGAGCTCCGTACTCTCTTAGTTTTTCCAAAAATGGTTTCCCATGCCCAACATGTTGTTCTTTAGATACACATTTTGATTAAAATGTCGTCCAGATACGCCACTGTGAAATCGCAATCCGAAAACATGGTATCCATAACTTTTTGAAAAATAGCTGTTGCCACCTTTATACCAAAAAGAAGTCGGCTAAGCTTATATAATCCTCTGTGCATATTTATCCTCGTGGCAACACATGGCAAACGAGCACCTTGCGGACTCGGGCTAAACTACAGGAGACGGGGGAGGAGTTCGGCCCCCTTAACATGCGGCATGCAGGCCCACAGGTGTGCGGACACGCTCTGGTGCCCATGAACCAAACCCCAGCTATGGGTTAAATAGCTCCACTGCCTTTTGGACATCTTCGGGAGAAAAAAACGCTAAGGAGTAAACCCTACACAAATCCGGAGTGGAGCCCCTAAGGCTGACGGACGGCACTCTGTGCTATCTTCCAGCAACTCCTGCAGCTGCGCTGGTACCAAACTGTATTGGTTCATCCTTTCTTTTGGACTCTGCTAGCAAGGCCGAGAAGGGGAACTAGACGTCCGGGCAGCCCTTGTTCTCCATACATCCCGCCCAGGCTCGTGGCGCACTGCTCCAGAGTGGGACTATACAATCACCATGGCCTAGCACCTACAGCGCTACTCCATTGTCTCCCGAGACGGACGTGTGCCGAACGAACGAATTTATGGTCATTCATTTTGAATATTCATTTTCAATCTGAATTTGAAATACGCTTCAGAGAGCTTTGAACATATTCTTCCGCCGTTTAACTTCGAAAAAAGTTCCTCTGGACTTGGTAATGTCTTTCTAAAAATGTGTTTCTAAACAAATACTTTGTTCAATTTTCGCTTGTATTTCAGTATCTTTTTTAGCTGTAAACCTTGAACGAAAATTAACTCTTTGAACATATCTGGGGTCATTTCCTTTAGTCTAAACTTTCACATTCTTTGTTGACGATGCTATGATACGTGACAAAATCTTCGTCCTCTTTTTTGGTTAGATTTATGAACCTCCAACGAGCATTTTCATTAAAGATTTTCATCAGAATGTGTATTGTGTCTTCAAACCAAATTTCACCTGTTTTTTTTAGGTAATATATAATTGCAGTATTTTTCATAATCTATCGGAGCTATTTTCCTCAACAACAATCTCGTTTCTCTCTCATCCTCCCAGGCATTGCATTCCTGACTGAATATTTGTTCAAATCTACGAAAAGACGCAGAAAAAGTTAGTCCCTCATCAGGATTGTATACAAATTCTGATATAGTGTTTTTGGCAGCGGCTGGCGTGAGACACGTTGAAAATTATTTTGTTTCCTTCAAAATTATATCCAACAACTCCTGTTGCTGTTTTTGCATTTCTAGCAACTGTTGATCTTGTTGCTGTTTTTGTTGTGTTTGTTGTTGATTTTCAACTATCGAAGCCAAAATTTGCTCCATATTCGCAAGAATATGTTATTTTTTCCGACACCCAAGAGATTTTTTTTAAACTAACGTGATTAAAATTCATGTCGTCACCCATTTATGGTCCTCTAAGTCTGCTTCTTATCTATACAGTAAGTTTACAATATTTCAAAATCAATATCGTTTTATTCAGTGTCATTATTGCAGATAATTGATTGAAACAATTCAAGTACTTGTAAAAGTATTTGAATTGTTTCTGGTTATGAGTGAGTTTTAGAGTCTACTTCGTATGATCTATCATGAACTCTCTATGTGTGTTCCATCAAGAGGTTTACAATCGTGGCTCTCCACAACATCCCGTATTTTGTTCTTCTCGACAATATTTTCTCTTTTATGGTCCCTCTTTCTCTTTGTGGTATTTATTCTTCCATTCATTTAAACACGTTTGGCAAATAGAATACCTGCCGCTTTCTTCTGCTTCTTTTGTCTTCGATGTATCTTGTGAGTATTAAATTCGCCAAGTCGCCTTTCCTGATTACGCTTCCCAATGATTTTCTACTCTGGTTGTCTGTTAATAGTTTCTTTTTAGTTACTGTTTTCCTTGGAACTTCTTTATTTGTCAAATGCTCTTTCAATGACATTCACAATAAGCACCGTGGTGCTCAGTTATTTCAGCTCTATGTGGCATTACATAACAGTTCAGCATTCTTTTCTTTATTTCTAATGTTATTTTTATCCTTTAGAACCTTACTCAAGGGAACCAAATAAAACGGAGGGGGTCGTATTAAAGTAGGGAGTCGGAAAATGTAATAAATATGAACAGTTTATTAAACGGGACGTGGAAAAATGAGAAAATATAATAAATGGTGTGGGCTAAAAAGGGCGTGGTTGGTTTTATTTGTTTAGCGGCATATCAATTTCTATCTGTTATTTAATGCCGAAATCTAAATATTTTGTACACAATATTATTTTTTCATTTTTTGATACAACGATGTTTTCAGTGAAACAAGTTTTACTAATTAACCTATAGATTGGGGAGAATGAATGGATTAATACCTTTCTCAAGGGTATTTGTGCGTAAGTATAAACAACGAACACAACTGGAATTGGAACTCGGTTCTCCGATTTCCAATTCCGAGCCATTATCCATTATGTCACCCGCACATCCAAGATTACAGCACCTGGTATTCCGAAGCAGTCGCTCATTTAGGTACTTACCAGGCTCGATGTTGCTTAACTTCGGTGATCGTACGAGGTACCGGTGTTTGAACGAGATACAGCCGTAAGCCAAAGAGAAGAAGGTCACCAAGAAATAAAACTGAAAATGAATGTCCACAATATATTTAAGTAAAATACTTTAGCAAACTTGAAAATATTTCCATTTTACAAGAGTCTACAGAAGACGGTGATTGTGAATTGTCAAGAATTAATACGCGGTTGGGAGGGAGTGTGCCAATAAGCTCCAGTGGGGGGGGGGGGGGTCCAAAAATTAACAAACGCGGAGGAACGTTTATTTGGCACCTGAGCGTACTCAGCTGCTGAAAAGAATGTTTTTTTGCTATTCCTGAGAGATTTGAATTTCTGTATTACATTTTTTGCTTACGTTTAATTTTGAAGTCCCCATTGTGTAGCTCGCATCTTGGACTGCACCTTTTGTTTACCACTGATCGTTAAATGATAAATACATTCTTCTTGTTTTCCTTGATAACCAGGTTTAATAGTTCATTCAGTTTGTCTTCCTGATCTAATATCAGCGCAGTGTCGTTAAGGTTACGTCTGCCTATAATAAATCCTTTAAGTCGTTTTATTCTCTTAGAATTATCCTGTATGACAAGTTAAATTAATCAGGTGAGAAAACACATCCTTGTTGAACGCATTTAATTTTGATGCACTCTACGCTTTCCTGCGCTCCCGTTTACCACAGACTTGAAGTGCAGCGACTATATCGAATCACTATTTACATTATGCGGACTATTGTCCTCATCTTTGTTGCCATATTTATCACAACGTTTCGGCCGTTGTGCGCTCCAGCCTTATCAGGTTGTTGGAATGTCGAACTGAACCCTTTATTTCGCTCACTGGGGTAGACTGCTCTAGTTCCACGTGCCATGTCTAATGGATGTCAGTTATCAGTTATCTCCTATTAATTCCCCTCTCCAAGTTCTCCACTGCATTAACCAGATATTGAACTCAGGAGGACACGTGGCACAGTGGATAAAGGCGTCAGTTAGATCCAGTGACAGGACCCAAAGAGAATAAATTTTATAAACAAAACAAAAAAATGAAAAACTAATAAGAGAAAATTCTATAGAAAAATGTAGACATCAAGGAAGTCTATAGAAGAAGAAAAAAATCATCAAATGAAAAGTGAGAGTTAGATTAAGATATGTGGAAATGAGAAAAACTTATGGGTTACCCAACTTGCTAGAAACGCGTTAAAGAGCGCTCTTAACGTCTATAAAAAAGGCAATCATATTTTCTCTTTTTTTTCTCTTCCTCTTTTTAACTCTTGCTTCCAGATGTAGTCGAACGTAGACAAAGATCGCTTCCATAGTCCTCGGGATTTACTTGACCTCCCACATGGCCAGGTTGTGACACAAGGTCGAGTTTAACGTGGGAAGGGGAGGGGGAATGGACCCGAGTTTTCACCCGGGTCGCAGTGCTTTGGCTTTAGCTAGTCATAGCTGGTCTTGGCTGGTCTTAGCTGGTCATAGCTTGTCCAAGCTGGTCAGAGCTGGTCAGAGCTAGTCAGACGTAGCCACGATACCACCAGCGCAGGGACCAATCCCTGCCGCCGGCCCGTATCGGAGGAAGAATCCCGGCCCCATAGGCGATCATTCAGTGAGCAATCCGCGAACAGATACTACACTTTGATCTTAGCCTTGAGACCGAGGGATTCCTCGGGATTTACTTGACCTCCCACATGGCCAGGTTGTGACACAAGGTCGAGTTTAACGTGGGAAGGGGAGGGGGAATGGACCCGAGTTTTCACCCGGGTCGCAGTGCTTTGGCTTTAGCTAGTCATAGCTGGTCTTGGCTGGTCTTAGCTGGTCATAGCTTGTCCAAGCTGGTCATAGCTAGTCAGACGTAGCCACGATACTACCAGCGCAGGGACCAATCCCCGCCGCCGGCCTGTATCGGAGGAAGAATCCCGGCCCCATAGGCGATCATTCAGTGAGCAATCTGCGAACAGATACTACACTTTGATCTTAGCCTTGGGATTTACTTGACCTCCCACATGGCCAGGTTGTGACACAAGGTCGGAGTTTAACGTGGGAAGGGGAGGGGGAATGGACCCGAGTTTTCACCCGGGTCGCAGTGCTTTGGCTTTAGCTAGTCATAGCTGGTCTTGGCTGGTCTTAGCTGGTCATAGCTTGTCCAAGCTGGTCAGAGCTGGTCATAGCTAGTCAGACGTAGCCACGATACTACCAGCGCAGGGACCAATCCCCGCCGCCGGCCTGTATCGGAGGAAGAATCCCGGCCCCATAGGCGATCATTCAGTGAGCAATCTGCGAACAGATACTACACTTTGATCTTAGCCTTGGGATTTACTTGACCTCCCACATGGCCAGGTTGTGACACAAGGTCGGAGTTTAACGTGGGGAGGGAGGGGGAATGGACCCGAGTTTTCACCCGGGTCGCAGTGCTTTGGCTTTAGCTAGTCATAGCTGGTCTTGGCTGGTCTTAGCTGGTCATAGCTTGTCCAAGCTGGTCAGAGCTGGTCATAGCTAGTCAGACGTAGCCACGATACTACCAGCGCAGGGACCAATCCCCGCCGCCGGCCTGTATCGGAGGAAGAATCCCGGCCCCATAGGCGATCATTCAGTGAGCAATCTGCGAACAGATACTACACTTTGATCTTAGCCTTGGGATTTACTTGACCTCCCACATGGCCAGGTTGTGACACAAGGTCGAGTTTAACGTGGGAAGGGGAGGGGGAATGGACCCGAGTTTTCACCCGGGTCGCAGTGCTTTGGCTTTAGCTAGTCATAGCTGGTCTTTGGCTGGTCTTAGCTGGTCATAGCTTGTCCAAGCTGGTCAGAGCCGGTCCCAGCCAGTCAGACGCAGCCACGATACCACCAGCGCAGGGACGAATCCCCGCCGCCGGCCCGTATCGGAGAAGGAATCCCGGCCCCATAGGCGATCATTCAGTGAGCAATCCGCGAACAGATACTACACTTTGATCTTAGCCTTGGGATTTACTTGACCTCCCACATGGCCAGGTTGTGACACAAGGTCGAGTTTAACGTGGGAAGGGGAGGGGGAATGGACCCGAGTTTTCACCCGGGTCGCAGTGCTTTGGCTTTAGCTAGTCATAGCTGGTCTTTGGCTGGTCTTAGCTGGTCATAGCTTGTCCAAGCTGGTCAGAGCCGGTCCCAGCCAGTCAGACGCAGCCACGATACCACCAGCGCAGGGACGAATCCCCGCCGCCGGCCCGTATCGGAGAAGGAATCCCGGCCCCATAGGCGATCATTCAGTGAGCAATCCGCGAACAGATACTACACTTTGATCTTAGCCTTGGGATTTACTTGACCTCCCACATGGCCAGGTTGTGACACAAGGTCGGAGTTTAACGTGGGAAGGGAGGGGGAATGGACCCGAGTTTTCACCCGGGTCGCAGTGCTTTGGCTTTAGCTAGTCATAGCTGGTCTTTGGCTGGTCTTAGCTGGTCATAGCTTGTCCAAGCTGGTCAGAGCTGGTCAGAGCTGGTCTTAGCTAGTCAGACGTAGCCACGATACTACCAGCGCAGGGACGAATCCCCGCCGCCGGCCTGTATCGGAGAAGGAATCCCGGCCCCATAGGCGATCATTCAGCGAGTAATCCGCGAACAGATACTACACTTTGATCTTAGCCTTGGGATTTACTTGACCTCCCACATGGCCAGGTTGTGACACAAGGTCGGAGTTTAACGTGGGAAGGGAGGGGGAATGGACCCGAGTTTTCACCCGGGTCGCAGTGCTTTGGCTTTAGCTAGTCATAGCTGGTCTTTGGCTGGTCTTAGCTGGTCATAGCTTGTCCAAGCTGGTCATAGCTAGTCAGACTTAGCCACGATACTACCAGCGCAGGGACGAATCCCTGCCGCCGGCCTGTATCGGAGAAGGAATCCCGGCCCCATAGGCGATCATTCAGTGAGCAATCCGCGAACAGATACTACACTTTGATCTTAGCCTTGGGACCGAGGGATTCCTCCCCGCTTCCATAGTCCTCTGCTGCCTTTTGAACTCCCTTACACACGCACATACACACACGTGTCTATCACTCACGCTTGTTTCACACACACACACACACACACACACACACACATACACACACACACACACACTTAAAAGCACATTCTCAGAGCTAGTTAAAGTTCTTTTTCCTATCATTTCAATTGCGTACACATGTAATTCATTTTATTAATAACATGCATGGTCGTTTCTTTTAAATTTCACATTTTGTACTTTTTATTTTTATCCGGACTGACATCAGTCCGCCGATAATGTTCCAAGAGCCCATAAATACTTACTATACAACGTATACTCACTAGTAGCCATGGCTGGCTCAAGGTACTGTCAACTCGAGCAACCGACCGCGGCGCCATCAAGGCCGAAAGCGCTATCATGCCGATATGCCATGTGTTCGGGATCTTATAAAAACATACTTGGGTTCATCCACGGCCCAAGGCAGATTAAATTCTTTGTCTATTTTATCAATAAAAAATGATCTTGTAACGAAGATAGGTTCAGAAAGTCCCATGAAAAGATTTGCAGATCTAAAAGTTTACGTAGGATAATTAATGTTTTCTTTACCTTATATACTGTAATAAACTCTTTATTCTAGATTTTCAGTTTTTGTCCTTGTGAAAATTTTTACGATATATTTTTAAGGGCGCCGAAGTTCAGCTTGCCCGGAGTTCCGGAAACCTTAGAACCGTCGCTGCTCGTAGCAGTAAATCCCAGTATAAAGTGGTGATTTATTTTTACCCAAACATACTACAGGATGCTCAGTAAAAAATAAAAACAATTTTAAAAAGCGGTAAATTCAGAAAGAAATTTATTTAGCTATCATGATTCATGCACAAACTGAACAATCATCGTAGATGTTCGAAATGTTTCCCTGAATCTTCAACACAGAGTTGTAAACGTGGAAACCAGGAGGAGGCAGTAGCTTTGCGGATCATGTCAAGAGGAATTTCATTCTAAACTTCAGTTAAGTTCCACTTCACTGAATCAATATCGACGACGATTTTGCAAGTGAGTTAGAAGTATACTCCAGATACATTAATCCATAACATTCTCTTAGACGGCTACTGAGATAGACCAATTAGAGCTAGTTTTTTCTCGAAGAATAAAATTGCCGCTTTATTACTGGGCACCCTGTAGTATGCTGCATCAGGCTATAAGAACTGTACCGAATGGATTAAGCAAAAGTATAGAAAATATAGATGAACAGAAACGAATTAATATAAACGTTAAATAAATACAAGCGCTTAAAATAATTAAATAAATTGAAAATCTACCTGATTAGATAAGGTACCTAACATCTGGTTAAATTCTCTTTCACTATTCAGAAACCATAAGCGACGCTATCTTCTTGTTCTATCTTCTCGTTTCTTAACCACTTCAGGGCGCATTTGTAGAATAACTAAAAGTCTGGGGCACACCTTTAATTTTAGTAAGGAAAAATTAACCATTAAGTTTGAAAAAAAGAAAATAATAAATAAGTCACCAGAAATAAGCATTTACTTTTGAGACATTACATTGTACATTTAAGTATGCTTTTTATATATATATATATATATATAAATAATTCATAAATTACTCTTCTGTTAAGTTGAGGCGCCCCAGGCTACCTTTCAGAGCGCATTGGTGCTGTTATAGTCCGATAAATAAAGCAAAAACAACATCCAGAATGGCTAATCCAATGATAATGTTAATATTAGCCGTTTCCTTATAAGGAAACATTCGGCATTCATTTACCGAGCAGCCAATGCTACTGTCGGTCAAAATTTATAAACACTTTCTATTGAAATAATTTTTCAAGAAAATAAGATGGTTTTCAACAAGATGATTCTGAAAAATTGCCGTTCAAAAAATAATTGATTTGTTTTTACAAGCTTATCAACCTTTTGCAGGTTATTTAAAGCCATGACATATTTTTAGATTGTAAGAATCTTGAGATATAATAGTGATTTACAGATACAAGTCCTACTAATTAACCCATAGTTGGGTGTGAAGTGATGGATTTATACCTGCCCCGGCGGTATTTGTGCGTAAGGGAATATAACGAACTCGACTGGAATTGGAACACAGCGCTCCCAAATCCGAGCCGTTACCCATTGCATCATCCCCACATCCAAGCTTACAGCACCTGGCATTCCCAAGCGGTCACCCGTTTAGTTACAGGCCAGGCTCAACGTTTTCTTAACTTCAGTGATCATACGAGAATCTGTGCTTCAACGTGAACTTATGAAACACAATGACAGACAAAAATCTTTAATAGTGCAGCGCATGATTGGCTAATAAAGTCATTAGAATTAATGACACTTTCTCCGACTTTTATTAATTTTCTAAAAGTCTGTATAATTTATTTGCTTTGTTTTATTCTGTACAGCTTATCAACCTATTGTGTGATATTTAATGCCGAAAAATATATTGAGTTGTAAGAATAATTCTTTTTTGTTTTGCGAGTAAATATTTCATTAATTTTTTTTTTTTAAATATAGCAATGATTTTCTAGATGAAGGTACTACTATTTAACCCATGGGAGAGAAAATGGATTCATAGCTTTCGCAATGTATTTGTGCGTAAGTGAATGTGACGAACCCGACTAGAATTCAAACTCGGCTCTCCGATTTCTCATTCCGAAAAGATGTATGAAATAAATGTAATACTACTTTAATCTTCAGCATCCTAAATCTTCAACCCTCGAAATATTAAAATTACGTGTGATAATTTACATATTAACACTGTAATATTTCGAAGTGACACGCGTTCATCCGCGTTATTCTGTACTAGCAGCATGGCCCGGCGTTGCCCGTGCTTGATTCAAAAATCGTACGACTCATACAGCAATCGCTATCACTTGACTTAAAATATTTTTGCCTTTCCTTGCCTTTAAAGGAGTGCCCTTTGCCGTGCTGATGTTGCTACATGCCTTACTTCTTGCCTATCTCACACTGCGAATTTTTTCTAAGCTCTATACTAAACATTAAATCTTTTACGAAAAAAAAACTAAACAAAATGAACACCAAACGATCAGCTTTAAAAAAGGACTCGTAACTGGAAAAACCGAATGAAAAAAGAATGTTAACAACAAATACTTTTTCACACCCAACCCAGTTCTGCAGAATCAGAATCAACGTTGAGTTTAAGCAAGCGAATGAGCCAATTGGAGTAAAGTGCCATGCAGATTTAAATTTTTCCCACTTGTGACGAATGCAACTATCGATTTTTTTACATGCTAGCATGCTAGTTAACATTCGTGTCAGTCAACTGTTGGCTCTCACGCTGGCCAATAGAATCTTCCTGTCTATTCGTGGCAGCCAGCTATAGGCTCTCACTCTGGCCAGTAGAAAATGGCCGCAAACTATATGAAAACTGCCGTAGAAGCATGAAAAAATCGATTATTTTCACTATCGATGGGAGTTAGGAAATGCAAAGTCGGTCTTTGCCTTCGCACTAACTTGGAGCATGTGCATGTAAATTTTGGTGCAAATACGTCAAAAATTGCGGCCGTGCATTCGTTACACACACACACACACACATACACACACACACACACACACACACATCCTGCCTTTTATAGACAGAGATTATATAAATTACTTTCATACGAAATCAATAACACAGGTTATGAATGGTACATTTAATAAGTTTATTAATCACTAGTTCTACCTTGTTAGCACAAGGTTGTTAGAAAAAACTGAAGCCAAAGTGCCAATCTCAAATCGGAGATACCAAAATCAAGCAGGTACAGAAATTTAAATATCTTGGAAGTGTTTTAACAGAGGACGGAATGTGTGACACTGAAATCCAAAGGCGTATTGGGATAGTGAAAGATGCCTTCAAAAAGCTAAGCAAAGTATTAAGAAACAGTAAAATATCTTGGAAGTGTTTTAACAGAGGACGGAAAGTGTGACATTGAAATCCAAAGACTTATTGGGATTGCCAAAAAGCATTCTTCCAAAAGCTCAGCAGAGTACTGAGAAATAAGAAAATTTCGCTAGAAACAAGGGAAAGAATATTAAACTGCTATGTGGCATCAGTCCTGCTGTATGGCAGTGAGTGCTGGACGATCCCCTCAAAGATGAAGAAGAGACTTGAAGCAACAGAAATGTGGTTCTACGGAAGCATGCTCAGGATACATGTGAACAACGACGAAGTTTTGGAGAAAATGAAAACAAAAAGGAAACTAATACTTAACATCAGCGAAAGCGACAAAATCTTTTACAGAAGGTATTGAAAGAAAGCGAGAAGAAAGGACTAAACATCAACTGCAAGAAGACAGAATGCAGGGTTGTTAGCAAAAGGATGAGCCCAAAGTGCCAATTGCAAATAGGAGATACCAAAATCAAACTAGTACAGACATTTAAATATCTGGGAAGTGTTTTAAAAGACTACAGGATTGCTAAGTTTGAATTTAGTTAAACTACTATACAATTTATTTTTGTTTTTAAACTCAATTTTTTTTTCTAGCATCTTGTGTCTAGTTGTGGTGATGGTAGTGGAGTAGGTATGTCTACGAATGTACTTTTTTTCTTATATGGCAGTTAATTCTGGATAATCTCTTCACAGGTGAAGAAGAGACTTGAAGCAACAGAAATGTGGTTCTACAGAAGGATTCACAGGACAGACTGAAGGCAATAGAGAGAGGAAAACAATGAATGACCTAGTTAGTGTGCTTGAGTAAATAAATGTCGGAGCAAGAGATAATAAAAAGATGAAATTTATTCAAGCTATAAAGGACAGGAAGCTGGAGAGCCAACGTCCTGAAGAGACACGGCGCGTAGAAGTTTCAAGCAAGGAATAGTGCTGCTTATATTGCGGTATCTTGTAGAATAATCAAATCATCGAACTGCTCATACGGATAGAAAATGTGTTCAGCAGATATACAAAAATAAAAAGGGGTGTAAGACAAGGGTGTGTCTTCTCACCGGACTTATTCAACCTATACAGCGAAGTTATTATGAAAAGTCATACCAGAATTCATTATTGGCGGCCACAATCTTAACAATGTAAGGCATGCAGATGACACTGTCGTTAGCAGACACAAAATGAAAGCTACAAAATCTCCCACAGAAGGTATTGAAAGAAAGCGAGAAGAAAGGATTAAACATCAACTTCAAGAAGACAGAATTCATGGTTGTTAACAAAAGGATGAGCCAAAAGTGCGAACTGCAAATCCGAGATATCAAATCCAACAAGTGCGGAAATTTAAATATCTGGGAAAGTGTGATACCGAAATCCGAAGGCGTATTGGGATGGACAAAGATGCCTTCCAAAAGCTAAGCAGAGTATTAAGAGAAAGAAAAACTTCGTGACAAACAAAGAAAAGAGTACTGGACTGTTACGTGACCTCTGTCCTCCTGTATAGCAGTGCGTGATGGATAATCTCCTCAAAGATAAAGAAGAGACTGAGGATGGATTTTGTCTTCTTGTAGTTTATTTTCAGTCTTTTCTTCTCGCTTTTTTTTTCACTACCTTTTGTAGTTTCCTTTCCGTGTCCGTTTTCAACACTGTATCATCTGCATATCATTTGTTGTTAAGATTGTGACCGCCAATAATGAAAACATCAGAAAGGAATATTTTAAACGAGTAAGAGCGATAGACCACGCTGAGCTAACTATGCAAAACAAGTTTGAAGCTATTAATACCTTTTTCTTTATGAGCCGTGTTCCCTCAGGACGTAGGCGATCATGGCACTCCGCAACTTCCTGTCCTTTCAGCTCTTAATAAAGTTTGTATTTCTGTTATTTCTCCTAAACCCTTTTTCCGTTATCCATTTACTCAAGCTCATTAAATATATTATGCATTGTTTTCCTCTGTCTCTCTTGCTCCCAGTCTTCCCTATGAGTATCAGATTTTCCAAGCCATCCTTCCTCATCATGTACCCTAGAAACCCCAACTGTTTCTTCCTGGTGTTAAGTTTCCTTTTGTTTCCATTTTCTCTAAAACTTCGTCGTTGCTTACATGTTCAGTCCATAGTATCTTCAGCATCTTTCTGTAGGACCGCATTTCTCTTGCTTCAATTCTTTTCTACATCTTTGAGGAGCATTACTTGTTATTAAATATTCTTTGAATGCAATAAAAACAGAAAGAGAGTTTAGATTTTGGGGGCCTGGAAAATCTAACACTGTTAGGACATATTGAAGGATTGAGGGCGGGAGGAAAGCTATGAGTAAATTAGATAATGAGTTTGTGCAAATGGGTGTTTGAACAAAAGGGGTGGATAGTAAAAGTACAAACATTGCTAAGAGCTAAAAAGGACGAGAAGTTGTGGAGGACCATGATCCTGAAGTGACACGGCGCATATGGAAAGAATAAACAGGAATTTGTTCCAGTTGCGGAGAATTGATAGCACGATCAGATAATTTCTATCTATATATGAAATGCATCACTTCAAAATAGATATAGGGTTATCTGTACTTGGAGAGATCCAACTAGAACCCGCGTATAAAACCACATCCATAGGGCTTGAGAGTCGTTGTTCAGTGTTCATTTGTTTTTTATAGCTTATCAACCGTATTTAAATTAATGACGACTAGATTAGTTTGGATTGAAAGAATAATTATTTTTACTAGTGAATATTGCATTAACAATTAAGTATATTAATTCATTTTTCCAGACACCAGTTCTACTATTTAACCCATAGCTGGGGAGAAGAGATGGATTCATAACGTTCCCAGAGGTATTTGCGCATAAATGAATGTAACAAACTCAACTGGAACTCGGACTTGGCTCTCCAATTTCTCACTCCGCGTCACTATCCATTACATCACCCGCTCATCTACGGCTTGAGAGATATCTACCACTAATAAAGATTGTATTAAATATTGTATTTGAAAGTGTTTTTTTATCAGCATGAATCAACTAAAAAGTTACATATAATGAGTAAAGAAAGGCAAATTTCTAAACAAGATCTACAACTCGACGACCAAGATGAAATGGAAGGCAGCAAAATGATCAAAGAAAAAAGCATAAATTAAGGGCTTAGCCAACCTGAAGATCAAGAGCTGTATAGAAACCAGAAACACAAGAGTTTATGCTCGTAACATAAGCTCAAGGTCTGCTAACAAGATTTTACCAAGCAGATATTGTAAAGAATAGATCCAAAGAGTAAATCCAAAGTGTCGTTTAAAGAATATACAGTGTAACCCGGATATAAGAGAGTTGTCGGGACCGGAGAAGAAGACTCTTATATCCGGGTTTCTCTTATATCCGGGTTTGGTCTATTTTGTTTAGGTAAGTATGGCTCTAATTTGGGACCAGAGAAAATCTCTTTTATATCCGGGTTTCTCTTATATCCGGGTCTATTATATCCGGGTTACACTGTATTCAAAGAGTAAATCTAAAGTGTCGTTTCGGTACACAGGCTGAGGAGACTACTGATAAACTTAGCGTCAAATGAATTTTAATGTAAATAAGATTAATAACTTAAAAAATGCTGCCAAGAAAGTTGATTTACTGTGACGTATTAGACGATTTTTCTCTTCAGAATCTATCTTACATATTTATAAGTCTACCATTCGTCCTTGCCTTGAATATTTCTACTATATTTGGTCTGATGCTCCATCTTTATATTTAAGGATTCTTGATAAAATCCAAAGATGAATCAGCAATATTATTGTTCCTGACCTGGCGCCTCGGCTTCAGTCACTTTCCAACCACCGTAAAGTTGCTTCCCTGTTCCTTATTTTATAAATATTTTCATGGTAATTGTTCGGGTGAGTTCTTCGCTACGGTACCCAGTTATGGTACCCAAACTTTAAGCGTATTTAAGCGCAGTACTATCGGTGTATAGTTGAATTGACTAGCTGCAACCGCAAGTTCTATGCTTACAGTTTACTTTCTCGCACTTCTCACTTATGGAACACTCTTCCGGCTCCGTGCTTTCCAAACAAGTTTTCAACTTCAAAAATTTAAATGTAATGTCAATCGTTATCTACTGATTACTCTTCTATTGTTCTCGCTCCTCAAAAATGCTTTTGTTTTCTAATTCTTTCCCAGCCAGTAATCCCTTCTGTCTTAGTGGCTTTACTGCCTTACTTGGGGTGAATCCAATTAAAAACAAAACAAAAACAGTTGCAACAAAAAATATAATAATAATAATAATAATAATAATAATAATAAATTCTTATTCACATGGCAGTCCCAGCAGATTGTAATGTATCTTTGAAGATCTTAAAAAAATATATCAAAATACAAGGATATTGAAATGAAAATCTCAAAAATGTGGCACATGAAGACATCAATAATTCAGCTAAGGACTAAAGCCTCGCAACCAGATCCTATCACTGTCACATAATCAAGGATGGAACTAACCCGAAATGCAGGATCTGTGAAAACTGTCGACCATATTATCTCAATCTAGTATCTGATGAAACTGTCGACCATATTGTCTCAGAATGTCCGGAACTGGCAAAAATGGATATACCCACAGACATAACATAGTAGCGACATATGTGCATTGGAAGATGTACAAGAAGCACAAAATCGAAACCACCGAGAAATGGTATGATCACCAACCAGACACAGTTACCCAAAATAACGATGTAACTATCCTCTGGCACATGCCAATTCAAACTGACAGGGAAATAAAAGCCAACAGAAAATACAAGAAATTCAGGAAGTGCATACTTATTGACATAGCAGTAACATCTGAGAGAAACACCTCCATAAAAATTACTGAGAAATTGTCCAGGTACAAGGGCCTGGAGATCGAGATTAACAGGATATGTTGAATGAAGACTGAGGCTATACCAATAGTAATCGGAGCTCTGGGCTTCGTGAGAAAAGGGATGGATAATTTTACTAACAGGTGTCCCAGGTAACATTAACATACAAGTTGCCCAGAAGATCGTCCTACTAGGAACATCTCATATACTAAGAAAAGTGCTATCAATTAAATGACAATTCTATAGGGCCTAATGGCCATAGTTTCGACCCGTCTCTACAGGATACAAAGCAGGAAACGTAACATACACAAATTATTATTATTATTATTATTATTATTATTATTATTATTATTATTATTATTATTATTATTATTATTATCTGAAATACAAAAGATCGTGTTAAAGAGTACTGCTCACATAATTAAAAAAAAAATTTCAGTAACTTCCTAAGGGAAAACTTTCATATACCTTAGATTTCAGGTGAAAAATTTGTTAAATGATTGGATGAGACAAAAGATCAAAGGAGATAAACAGCAACAACAACAACAACAACAACAATAATAATAATGATAATAATCCATCTTCATCTGATATGAAAAAGATTTGTTTAATGAGTCACGCGGCAGGTCACGAATCCTATAACCCCTCACGGTGGTAAGGGCGCCACACGTACTGCAGCTGTAACAATAGTGGTCGTGTCTAGGGCAAGATAACCTGGCGGAGTCCATCCCTCTTCAGGTTAGTTTTTAAATTCGGAGTTTTCCTTCTCCTTAACTTCAGACAAGAGAGCTCAGTCTGTCCTGTTATTTAGCCCATAGCTAGAAGTAGATGGATCCATGCCTTTTCCAAGGGCATTAGCGCTAAACGAACTAAACATAATCAATCGAAATTCGAACTCGGCTCGCCGATTTCGCTTTTACTGAGTGCTGATCACATACATAGAACATCTCTTGCAATAACGTTCATAAGAAAAAAATTCATTTTCCTTAAATCTCTGGTGAAAAGTTTGATGATTGTATCAAACAGAAAAACAAAATAATAATAATAATAATGACCATAATGTGGGACGCTCAGGCTACTGTTGTCCAAATTATCACTCGGACTTCGGGGTCTATACGACCGAAATTAAAATACTACATTGAGAAAATCGGACTAAAACCTAATATCCTATGGCTTCAGAAGTCTGCGTTGCTTGTCATCGTAACTATTCGGTGAAAGCTGCTATCGTACTTAGGTCGTAATTGATAAAGAACACCCAGTTGAAAACTAAAAACCGTGTGAAATAATAATAATAATAATAATAATAATAATAATAATAATAATAATAATAATAATAATAAAACAAGTCCAAAATGGAGTTTCAAATGAATTCAGCAATACAAATAAAGCACAATACACCGACTGAAGCTGCAAAATACATAAAAAAGAAAGCAAAAACAAATGCTACCGACCAGATACAGAAACAATGGCAAGATAAACCGCTTCATGACCAATACTCTGCCCGTGCCAAGCAAGCTGATGTAGACAAGCCCCGTATCCATCAGCGGCTACGTAGTGCAGAGTTAAAAGCTGAAACGGAAGGTATTATCCTTGCTGCACAGGATCAGTGCTTGTTAACTAAAAATTATCAAACACACATACTAAAATATTGTGTGAGCCCAAAATGCAGCTTCTGTGATAATTACCCAGAAACAATTGATCATCTTGTATCAGGATGCACGGTATTGGCAGCCGCTGAATATATGACAACGTTGGCCAATATCTGCACTGCAACTTCTACGGGAAGGAAATTGAAAGAAATTGGTATGGACATCACACAGACCCGGTTACGGAGATAGGACCTGTTTCAATTTTATGGGACTACACAATACACACAGACAGAACAATCAAAGCTAACTGCCCAGACATTGTTATTAGAGACTGCAAACAAAAAAAGTGCCTCCTTATTGATATGGCAGTCACTGCGGACTGCAATGTATCTTTGAAGACCTTCAAAAAGCTATCAAAATATAAGGACCTTAAAATCGAAATCTCAAAAATGTGGAATATGGAACCTCAACTATCCCTATTATAGTTGAAGCCCTCGGATTAGTTGGAAAAGATTCCAGTAGACTAATTGAAGGGATTCCTGGAAGCCCATGCCTTAAAGAAGTACAAAAGATTGTTCTCACGAGTACAGCCCACACTTTACGAAGGGCTTCATCTATGTAAAATATTTTTTTGTCAGTGGAAAATGTCATGATGCCATTTCTAACCTTAGGTCTCTGGGTGGGACCCGGAACGAAATGTGTACACACCAAAAATCAAAGGAATAATAATAATAATAATAATAATAATAATAATAATAATAATAATAATAATAATAAAGATAGGATGTGTAAGAATGTTATGGGACTTTATAATACACACAGACAGATTAATCAAAGCAAATCGTCCAGCATCGGGATCACAGACCACAAGAAGAGAATATGCTTTCTTATTACCATGGCACTCCCTACAGACTGCAGTGTATCTTTGAAGATTTTCAAGAACTATCAAAATACAAGGATCTTGAAATGGAATCTCAAAAATGTGGTACATAGGGACATCAATAATTCCAGTTGTAGTTAGAGCCCACAGAATCATTGGAAAAGGGTCCGATAGACTCATTGAATGGATTCCCGGTAGCCCACATCTTAAAAAATACAAAACATTTTACTCACAAGTACAGCTCACACATTACGAAGAACTTTATCTATGTAAAATGTGTGCGATCATAAGTCTTAATATTTATTTTACAAGAGTGATCAGTGAAAAATGTCATGAAGCTATTTCTGACCTTAAGTCTCTGGTTGGGACCCGGAAGGAAATGTGTATACAACAGAAATCCGAGGAAATAATAATAATAATAATAATAATAATAATAATAATAATAATAATAATAAAGCGTATATAGAAGTTGGCTAAAAAATGTGTCAAAAAAAGAGTAGACTTGACTGTGTACTTGGTAGAGAGCATGATTTACTGGGAATTGTGCAGATTAATTTATCTGAGAAAGCAAAAACAAACATAAACTTCTGTAGAACTTTAAATGGTTCACTCAGTACAGGCTAGAAGACAGGATCTCGTTGTAAAGTAGACCGAATCTCGTTGTCGTAAAGTAGACCGAATCTTGTTGTCGTAAAGAAGACCGAATCTTGTTGTAAAGGAGAAAAATAATTGTCAGGCGACAGACGAAAATTGAAAGGGTGTAAAATGATGAACAAATATCTAGACTTTGCCAGTGAAGATAAAACGAAATTGTAGGAAATGAAGGTAAAAATGGTGGCCATCTTGACTGAAGAGCTTGCAAAGAGGTTGAAAACATTGGAATTCTTAGGAAGAATCAAGACAATCCTGGTATCGGTATTACTCAAAAATCAGCTTGAATAATGGAGAAAGTGATCGACTATTAAGAAGTTTGCTGTCACTTGATCCCCAGTGACAGCTACCCGTTACTACTGGTGCAAAAAAATTCAACGAATACAAAAAATAATTAAAACTTATACACAAAATTAGACATCCTTTTTAAAGATTAACAATATTTCGATATGTAAGCGAATGTTGGTCAATCTCCTCACAGAAGAAGAGACTTAAAGACGTTATTCTGCCAAGGACTGGGCATGTGAAAAACGAGGAAACGAGTTTTAAGGAAAACAGGAACTGTAAGGAAGCTGTTCCTAACAATCAGGAAGGTACAGCTGAAACTTCTGGGACGACGAAAGAAAGTTTGGTGAGTTTAACACTCACAGTACGGTTTGAAGGCTAGAGGAGCAGGGGAAAACTGCGAGTAACCCACTTGACGTGTTTGGGTGAATTAATAGCAGAAGAAGGATTACAAGCACATAGAGATTTTTAAAAGTCATTAGTTATTTTAGAGCAAAGAAAGACAGGAAGTTATGGAGAGTCACGATCGCCCACGTCCTGAAAGGATCTAGCATAAGAAAAAATGGACTGACGGCTATCTGTAGAAAAACAAACGTTAATTAAATATCTCTCTATGGAGGAATAGGTAGCAAATTAAACTCCCATTCATTATTTCTCTAGTGAGTTTGTTCCTCGCCGAGTGCCCAACGTATTTCTCTCTGTTGTGCTGCGCTAGTTTTAATAACATTTGATAAAAAAAAATAATCGAATGACAGGATTGAAACATATATGAAAAATCTAAAAATAAAAGTTATTTCTCTGTTTGCTACGTATGTGCAAATTTCCCGGCGCTCTTTGTTAAATCTTGGTACTGAATAATATGCAGATGAAAACTGGTTTTCCGCTGGAAACTTTTACACACGTCTGATGCATCCCCAAACGCAGTTATTATGCTCGTAGGTATTGTTGAAGCAAATATTTAAGACAGTTCTTCAATCTCTTCACGATTTTGTTGAAAGCAAACCTCATGAATAAACCGTCAACTTTTATAGTTCCGAATAGACGAAGACATGTCGTCTAATTTCATTACGGTAAGGCAAAAAGCCTGATGAGAAAAAAGTTTTTTTTTTTTAAATGAATGGAGAAGAGAAAAAAAAATTAGTTTTCTTACCTGGAAACAAGTTTATGTGAGAGACGTACAATGACATCAACAGCTGACGACGCTTGCCCAGCACAAACTGCCAAACTTCTACAAAGTCGACCGGTTGAGCCAGCGAGAGTGAAATGTGGAAGGTGGTAATGAAGGGGATAGGGAGGTACGTAAGACTTGGCGCATGATGGTGGGGTAAAAAATGTTTTATGACTTCTTGTATCGGGCGGAAGTCATAAGGCACACTTCTGTGTCAAGAGAAAAGTCAGTGACAAAGTTGAAAATGATTCGTTGAATTGAATCATTGGGTAACGCGCAAAAACAGTACTTTTTTATACTAAAATTCACACAATATAAAGCTCAAGAGCCACTCAAAGAAGAGGGTTACTTTTGAAATAGTTATGATGAATGAGGCATGTGATATGAATAAAAAAAAAGTAGATGGTGGAAAATCAAAATTATGACGATTGACCCTTGACTTTAAGAGGTTAATATTATCGTGAAACATTAACGTGGGTGTCTGTTCTACAAAGTATTAGCTCTTGGAAAAAAAATTGCGTATTATATTCTTCAAGCCCACTTTCTTCTATTATGTGTCTCAGAAAGTCTCGTTCTCTCTCTCTCTCTCTCTGATTCTAAGTAGAAGGTGCTTTTTTGCTTCCATTCACCTTAAATCTTCCTCGTTGTTTACCTTTCTGTCCGAGGCACTCTCAGAAACGTTCTGTAGAAATGCGTCATTGTGGCCTCGAGTCTCCTCTATGATGTAATTGTTTAGCATTCATTGTCATATAGGAAACTTGATATTATATAGCACTCCGGCACTGGGTTTCAAATTCTTTTCAAACTTCTTCGTAGAATGCAATTCAAAAATGAGGAAGCGATCAATTCAACTCAAAATTATTTTTATCTAGAATGTCCGATTCTTCCAACTAGTAATACTTACTTTTACATATATATATATATATATATATATATATATATATATATATATATATATATATATATATATTTCGGTTGAGCTCTTTCAGGAGGAAGTGTGAGTTTATAAACAGTGACTATTACTGCTAATAATACAAGACTCTTCGGTAAAACGAATCGAGTTCTCTCAGTCACTGTGTGTTTATCTAAAAATAAATACGCTTAAATTCACCAACTGGTTAAAGGTAGAATCTCCGACCGACGCCAATTCAGCCGGGTTTCGATCCTAGCTAGAGGCAACCGGACGTCTAGCCACACTGATGAGCTGTGATACAGATAAACTGTGTGTGCATGACAATATATATATATATATATATATATATATATATATATATATTGTTCATTCAATACGAGGCCCAAGAGCCACTCGAGTTAAAATGTTACTAAATGAGGTTGATGTAGATGTGTATAAAGAGGGAGTAGGAGGTGCATATCATCAGGATATGTAGGATATATAATGGTTTAACCTAGACTTGATAGGTTAAAATTTTAGTAATCGGAGAAGCATTCTTTCCAGATTCTGATCTTACCAGTTCTGGAGAAGAAGCTGTCTGAGAGAACTTCCTCCTTACCAATGGAATACGACGAGAATGGGGATGAGTTAACCCAGTGTACGTGGCATGATGACTCCTATCCGCGAAGGCCTAAACTGGTAGAACTAAAGAATTTATCTTGACTGAACATCTGCCATGAAAATCGCGATAGAGTAGCAAGAGGCCAGCAGCCTTTCCTCTGTGGAAAAGTGGTATAGGGTGGAAAATAATTCAACACTCACGGGGCTGCGTAAGCGTTTTTGAACTCTGTCAAGGCTGGAAAGTGGGGATTGTGTCGATCCAATCAATGAATTAATTTAACTATTGGGATTTGTCATTGATAATAATGAAGATTATATTCGCTTTCTACGGATTATCAACCCTCTGCAGGTTATTTAAAGCCATAAAATATTTTTAGATTCTAAGAATTTTTATTTTTTGGATATAATCATGGTTTAGTGACACAAGTATTAATAATTAGCCCATAGCTGAAGGAGAAGTGGATTCATATTATTCCCAGGAGTATTTACGTGTAGGTGAATATAATGAACGCAACAAGAATTCGAACTCGTCTCCTCGATTAACAATTCCGGATTATTATCTATTAAACCACCCACGCATCCAAGCTTACATTCTCAAGTAGCCACTCGCCTAGTTACTGACCATGCTCGACGTTGATTAATTTCGGAACCGGTTTTTCAATGTGATGTGACAAAGGTGGTCAAGGAGTACATTGTACCGAATCCTGAGCTTTCTAAGAGTCCGAAAACCTGTGTATTTCTTGTGTAAGCCTTGTAGCTCTCGGTATAGAACCGTAGTTGGTAAAAACAATATGACTCTGTGCTCCCTGATAAAATTCCTATCATAAACCTTGCTTCGTTTTATTTATAAATAAATTTAATCTTAAATGTGAACGGACTTTTATGCCATCTTCAAAAATGCGACATTACTTTCCGAACAACTCAATATATAAATATACAGATATCTACTAATGTTGCATATCCCCCTCGTTCTGAGGAGGTCTTTTGGTTGACGGGGTCGATTCCATAACGTTGTATCTTCTCTCGCTCATCTTCTCCCGGTCGGGTGTCGAAAAGTCCGGTGATGAAAGAAAACTTCAACCAAAGGTATTTTAAACTTATCTATTTTATTAATCACGTCGAAATATACATTTCTAACTAGCCAGTGGGGTCGCTCTATCACCCCACCACTGGGGTGCAAGTTCCAGAGACACGAAATAACCAAGTCTACTGTATATGACATGTAAAACCTAACTTACTGAAATCCCTTTCTATCTCTCTAATATTCCCATGCTACTTTTAACCAATCAAAAATGACTTCCTTTGTTTTTCTGTATCTGACCTCAAAGGTCAAAATGAGGAAGTCAGAGGGAAATACAATTCTCTAAAAATAATAGCCTGCTAGACTGTTATTTAACACTAAACTAAAGTTAGTTCGAAATACGAGGATAGGCAAAAGACTATGAAGGAGTGGTTGTAGAATTGTAATGTGTAGATGTATTGCATGCATTAATTTCAACTCTTCTTATAAATAACTATATTGTTTCTTTTCAGGTAAATTGATATCTGCCCGTTCCAAGAAGATTTCAAAATAACTAGTAGCGACTTCTATTGAAAATAAACAAAATTTGTCATTGTGGTGGTATCCAGCACCTATAGAAAAAGGGTTTCACTCCCAAGGACTTTCATGCTGACATGGTTGCTTCATTAGGGGACGATGCTCCAGCTTTATCAACAGTAAAAAGTGAGCAGCTGAATTTAGGTGGAGGAGTTTTGAAGATGACTCCAGGTTTGGACGTCCTGCAATTGCCACCACCGAGGAAAACATTGCTCGTGTTCACTACATGTTGATGGATAGCAGATTATTGACAATAAAGCAAACAACCAATGCTATCAGCATACGCCGTGAGGGTGTTGAGAATATTCTACACAATGAACTTGGTATGACGAAGGTTTCTGTTCGGTGAGTGCCACGTCTTATGACACCTGATCAAAAGTGCACCAGGCTGATCACATCACGGGAAAATCTGACAATGTTTGAGGCAGATCCAACTGCTTTCCTTTAAAAGCTTTCTGACCCAGGAGGAGTGTTAGGTTCATCACTTTCAGTCAGAAACAAAGAGACGATCCATGCAGTGAAACCTCCCTCCGCACCTGCTCCAAAGTAGGCCAAGGACGTTTCATCTGTAACACCGATAGAAGAAGCGTGTGGACCGCAAAGGGGACTATGTTGAAAAATAAACCTCAATAGGTTACATTCCATGAGCGTATCTTGGTTAACCTATGAAGCGACCCTCGTAGGATCAATACGGCCGGGTATCTAACAAGAATCGTAATACGCGCATAAAGTTCACTTAACTTCCTCTACGGCAAGCGCTTTAATAATTTATTGCTTTGATTGGGTCAAGAACATAGTATTGGCTCATCTACTATGGATCAAACTTGATACATCAGCGAATGATATACGAAACATGCATACTATCAAGTGACAGCAGATATTATTGAATAAATATATTCATATACACCTGTCTACAGGTATGTATATATGCTTATCATTTTTATGTATATTCTTAATTAATGTCTGGATGCAAGGGTAGCTAGCTAATCCCTGTTGCAGACATCAGCTCAGGCATATTTTTGTATCTTGAACACTCACAAAGTCAACCTGCGTTTTAGATTGTAAGTACATTGAGCGGAACTTAGTTATAGTTTCTGGGGTGATTATTAGTTGAACAAGGCCAGGACGCTCCAACCCTCGGTCACGATGACTTGTGATTTCGTGCTAGCACAATGATCGACGGCTTCAGTTCCGTCTATCCAATTTCATTCATGGATCTTGAATGACCTGTGGTATGGTTTCCAGGCACTTCTCAATATTGCTGTACACTGGGACAATCTTTCTGTTTTTCATATATATATATATATATATATATATATATATATATATATATTTAAACTACAATTTTTCATGATTTCCCTCGTACATTCATATCTGCTCGAAGCGTATCCATACGTAAACAAATGACGTCACACATTACCTAATGGACAAAGTCCGACAATTATTTTAAGGCATTTTCTGTTTATACGTTATTTTTAAGGATACAAATATTTAAGTAAATACTGTGTTTATAATAAACAGTATTATTTACCGGCCTGAATGTCCGAGAAATTTTCATAGAAAATATGTGTCCTCCGACACATGAATATACGAGGAAAATCACGGAAAGTTGTAGTTTAAAAGCAGTAAAATCGACCTTGCTAAACAAGGCGTTCCTCTGAAGCTAACCTGGTATAGCACGTCAGGCTATATATATATATATATATATATATATATATATATATATATATATATATATATATTAGAATTGGACATAGTCCGACAATTTATTTAAAGACATTTATATTATATTTAATGTATACTTGTATCTATAAAAAGAACGTTAAACATAATATAAATGTCTTTATATATATATATATATATATATATATATATATATATATATATATATATATTGGATGCTACATTATTCAAAGTATGCCTGTTTACTAGGGTGGCTAGTCACTCCTTGTAGATGCCAGGCAGATAATCATCTGGTGTGGTCAGTAGTTGAACGCTCAAATCCTTGGTCACGATGACTTGTGACTCTGTGCTAATATAAGTATTACCATTGTCCAAACAGTTTCATCTAACAAGTTTCACTCACAATGCTTGGGTCAACCGTTGTACGGCTTTCAAACCCTTCCATCGATGGCGAGTGCAGGGATCGTCGCCCCTGACCGATATTACCAAGAAGTCAACTCAGCCACGTGGTTAAGTGTCTACGGATTTACTTAAATGATCTAAATTAATGACTACATGCCAAGTAATGTTCCATAACATTATTGAGCTAAAACTTCCTGAAAATTCTTGTTCGCTATTACTATTATATTTATTCAGATTTCTTTTATATTATTCTCTATCTAATTATTGCATTTGTTATCCCAACACTGATTAGTCTTAAGTAAATAGCGGGAAACCGAAAATTCTTTAAAAAATTAAATAATTTTAAACTATAGAGTAAAATAAAAATAAAAATACGAATGTCGAAAACAAATTGAAAATAAAGGGTATCAGAAAGATTACTGATCTCTAAACGATTTAATCAGTCTTCCATGACCAAAGTGATTAAGACGACGTCCATGAAAAAAGTGCCCGTGAGTTGAGAGATAAGAGTTCAAATTTCATCGGAAACTGCATGTTCATTTCCAACCTTGGTGGCTGAAGAGTGTATCAGCCGATAATGTTGGAATAAAAAAAAACAACATTAAAATGTCGAAAAAATAATAATCAAAACATCAATAATAATAATAATGGATGTACTTCAGCTAAAAGAATATTTCAAAATATATTGTTCAAACTGTGGAAATCGGTATTTAATGTATGCTAAATTCTCCAGCGTCTTTTATTTAAAATAATAATAATAACTGTGCAGTCTTTGTAGGAAAGATACTGAAATTATGCAACACATTGTCAGTGGCTACACCCATCTGGTACAAAAAGAGTACAGACGTCACCATGTTGAAGTAACCCTCACAATACATTGGGAACGATTTAGAAAGTATGGCCCCGGGTGCACAGAGAAGTGGTACGAGGATTCATCACCGCCAGTAACCGAGAATGAGCAAATGAAGCTTATGTGTGACACGACCCTCTTTACTGACAAGCGCTTGGAGAGCTATCGCCCTGCTGTCATATTTTTACAGAAGAGCATCTACGAATGGATCCTGATAGACGTTACAATAGCTTGGAATAAGAACACTGTGAAGGCAGAACAGGCAAAAATACATATGTAACAAGACCCGGCAGTGCAAATCGGAGAAATATAACAACCGGCAATCACCTTCTATGGGTTATTTAAGGCCGAAATCTAAATACTTTGTACGCAATTTTATAGCTTCAACTAAATATATACCATAAGATTGTATGGTTGATAATTTTATCATAAATATGTATTGATGGCAATTTTATTAGAAATATGGATTGTTGGAATTTTATTTGAAATAAGTATTTTTGCTAATTTTATTACAAATAGGTATGGTTGGTAACAGGTTTTCAATTGTGCCATCCTCGTAGAGAAACACCCGCAACATCAGAAGGACGTGTTCCACAACTTTGTCGATTTCAAGAAAGCGTTTGATCGTGTATGGCATGACGGTCTTTGGCAAATCCGTAAGGAAATTAATGTAGATAATGGAATTTCCCAAGCTATCCTGGCCCTATATAAGGATTCCATCAGCGCAGTTCTTCTGGGGAAACAAATGGGAGGATTCTTCCGGACAACTGTCGGCGTGAGACATGAATGCGTACTTTCACTCACATTGCTCAACCTATTTCTAGAGAGAAACCCTGAATGAACATCGTCCTACAATTTCTATCGGTGGTAGACCCGTCTGTAACCTACGTTTTGCAGACGACATTGACCTCATAGCAGGTATTAACAGTGAGCTCCAGGACTTGACCTACAAACTTGTTGAGAGAGAATAAGCATATGGAATGGAGGTTAGCTCCGAGAAATCCAAAGTAATGAAAAACGCAAACAGTAACACCTGTTATGAAACGGGTATTCACTGGAGGAAGTGTCCAGTTTTAAATACTTGGGAGCAATCTTGTCTAAAGATGGTTCCTGCAACTCGGAAATCCAAACACGGATTGTCGCAGCCAAGGCAGCGATGACCAAATTGGCAAGAATATGGAGATGCAAAATCAGCTTTCAAACGAAGTACAGACTGAACAAATCGCTGGTAGTCTCCATTCTCCTATATGGATGTGAAACGTGGACATTGTTGACAGAAACAGAAAGTGGGCTGCAAGCGTATGAGAACAAATTCATGAGTATACTCCTTGGCATATTCTATTGGGGACATAAAACCAATGAGTTTGTGCGGAAAAAGGTTGAAAGTTTTGTGGGCCACCAGGAACCTCTTCTCGCCACTGTCAAACGGAGAAAAATCGTTGGACAATGCTAAACAATGGACAAGTATAACTATACTAGAACTGCTGATGGCTGCCATTGATAGACCGTTGTGGAGGCGATTCATTCTGCATTCGGATTCCCACCACCGCTTTGATTACAAACGTCAACAGGTTGATGACGAAGATGATGATGATGGTTAGTAATTTTATTAGAAATAGCTATGGTTGTTAATTTTATTAGGTATTGCTAGTAATTTTACTATAAATACATATTATTGGTATTTTTTTAATATAAAAAGGTATTTTTATACTTTCATAATGTTTTGTTTTTGTTTGGAGGTTCACTATTTCATATCTAGGACCCTAACAGGTGCTACCACCCAGGTTACGGTGGACCTAGGAACAACAGCAATTAAGAGGTAGTTCCAAGCTCCTCAAAACTTCCAATCTCCTGATTAAAAGCCTTACTGCCGGATGTTGTTTATCGTCATACCCAGAACTGGAAGCAGCTCAAGTTTTCCGTTTTGTGGTTAGTGCATTCGGGACTATTTCTAGGAATCTTTCTGCTGCACAAGACGTCTTGGGGATACCTGACAGTATTATGAGTACGCAAATTGCAGCACTGCTTGAAACAGATCATGTGCTGAGGAAGGTGATGTGTGTCTAAGCTGCGGGTAGGAGCTGAGACATGATCACCCAGAGGAAACATCGAAGAGTAGGTGAGGGTGTCAAATCAAATAATAATAATAAACAAAATGGTTGACCTAACTTTTGCAACACTTAGAGAAGACAGTGATTTAAAAAAAGAAAAACAATATTTCGACAGTATGTCTTCGAATTACGTTTAAAAATTGCATACAAGTATAAAAAATATAAAAATAATATTTTTTTTTACAAACGTCGCCTATCTTGAGAAAAATGTTTGTACTGGTAATTAATGCGACAAAACAAATGAAATGCAACCAGCATGAATGGAATGCAACTGAAATGTAAGTAACTTGATGGGGTGACCCTCATCTTGAAATTTTCTGTTGATTAGTTATTAAGAGCAATTACTGAAATACTATAGTATGTTATGGATCTCTCCTGTTTTTGTGTTCATTCCTCCGGGCATTACTAACTCTTATTAACTAATCAACTCTTCTCTAAGTGTTGTAATAATAATAATAATAATAATAGCAAACATCGAAGAGTAAGAGAGGATATCAAATCAAATAATAATAATAAACAAAATGGTTGACATGACTTTTCGAATATTTTCAACACTTAGAGAAGAGAGTGATTTAAGTAAAGAATAACACAGTGTTTAACAATATTTCGACAATATACCTTCAAGTTATGTTTAAAAATTGCATACAAGTATAAAAAATTTTTTTTTTTAAGTCGGCTATCTTGGGAGAAACGGTTGCACTGGTAACCAATGCTACAAAGCGAAAGAAACGCAACCAGAGTTAATGGAATGCAACTGAAATGTAAGTCACTTGATAGGGTCGTTCTCATCTTGAAATTTTCTGCTGAGCAATTACTGAAATAGTTTAGTATGATGTATTATTTTTTATTATCTGGAACAAACTTTTTACTGCGCCTTTAGGCTGCGAGCAAAAGAGCGAACTTTTGCGCTCACCTAATAGCAGTTATAACTCGTTGTACAACTGTCAAGCTTACAGCCCGTAAAACCATCTTTTTTATTCTGTGTGTGGGTGATAGTGGGCGTAAATGTGTCAATTCATCTTGGAGTATTTACACACATACTCCAGTTTATATTTACAATGTAACTCTTTTTTATATGGATACCGTAATTCTCGTTGTATGACACACGGCAGCGTATAATGCGCGCCTATAATTTGGCAAGGAATATTTAAGAAAAAAACTATTAATATTCAATCGCTGATTCCTCCAAACTTATATATATATATATATATATATATATATATAACTGAAAATTGTGAGGTAACAGTCTGTTTCATGCTAAACGCAATAACTATATTTTATATATATATATATATATATATATATATATATATATATATATATATACAGTAAAGTATACTTTACAAGGACCGTTGGCCACTCAAAGTAGAGGGTTACGTTAGGAACCCATTTGTCTGGATTGGATTGGAAGATTAAGGTTAAGATTTTAATGATCGGGAAAACATCCTGTTGGGAGTCGGTTCCACAGAACAGTGGTTCGTGGGAAGAAGTTGCTCGAGTGGATAGAATACGGAGGGAATGTGCGTGGTTTTCTACTATGTAAGTGATATGGCGTGTTCGTGCTGTGAAGGTTTGACGTGGCGGGACCAGAGAATGTAGTTCGTCCGAGCACTTTAGTAGGAAGTAGCACTAGAGCAGCGAGAGGCTTGCCACATCCCGCTAGTGGGAGAGAGGTTGAAGGGTAGCGAATAATTCGTCATCCACAAGGGCTCGGAAACGCTTTTGAACTCTATCAAGCCTGGAGAATGAGGTCTGGACAACTCACGCCCAAATATGACAACAGTGCTCTATTTTTGGCTTGATCTGCCTCTTGTAAAGGTAGAGAATATCAGGAAGTGTCAGGTATTTACTGGAGCGGTACATATGGCCGACCATTTTACCTGCATCCTTAGCAATGGATCGTACGAGTTCCACGAGATCGGGTGTGATTTTGAGGTCCAACAGTCTTTCAAGGCACAGTGTTCCCCGAGAGAACCTACATTCATCCTGATTGGTGGCAGTTCGAGGTCAGATCGGCGATGATGGAATGTAACTAGCTTGGTCTTCGAGACATTGAATGTAGCCAGTTTTTACCCCATTGAATATTTTGTGCGCTTAAAGTCATGTATTTTATAATGAATGGTTATTTTTTTTTAAAAAAAGTGGAAATAATTCGTCGCCCTCACGGGCTCGGAGACGTTTTTGAACTCTATCAAGGTCGGAGAGTGAAGTTCGAGTAACTCCCGCCCACATTTGACAACAGTACTCCATTTTCGGTCTGATTTGGCTCTTGTAAAGGTAGATGATAGCAGGAGGAGTTAGGTACTTACTGGAGCGGTACAGGGAGCCTACCATTTTATCTACATCCTTGGAAATGGATTATATGTACGTGTTCCACTTCAGGTCGGGTACGAGTTTGAGACCCAACAGTCTTTGAAGGCACGGGGCTTCTTCCCCGAGAGGACCTACATTCGTCCTGATTGGTGGCAGTTCGGGGTCAGATCGGCGATGATGGAATGTAACTAACTTGACCTTCGAGGCATTGAATGTAGCCAGTTTTTACCCCATTGGATAGTTTCTGCGCTTAAAGTCATAAAGTCATGTGTTTTATAATGAATGGTTATTAGTGGAAATATTTATTTTTATTTTTTTGAGAGTCAACCATAATCAGTCAATTTTAAAATTGGACGTTGATGAAAAAACTTTTTTAATCTTATAAAGAAAAATCATTAACTATTTTATTTCACAGAGAAATTTATGCAATATCAAATCAAAGCATCTTGAAAAATGTTCTAAAACGTAAATTAATTCAATAACACTCAAGAATATTATCTGCAGAGAGTTGGTCTTTATATATAATTTAATAAAACACATTATTTTCTTTCAATAATTGACAATGAGTAGAGGTATTAACTTGATATCTATATTTACTCGTCTGTTTGCACACATATTTGGCTTTAAGTGAAGTCATATGAAATAGAAAGAAAGAAAATAAGTAAATGAGAGAGTGGGCGTCTTATCTATTGAAACATTCAAGAGGCGGAAAACTATCACTGAAAATTGCTTGAAACGAGTCTATTTCGCACGCATATTTTGTCTTGTAATTCCAATTTTGAAAGTTTTTTTTACGACCGATTTAATTCACACGCAAATATACAGACAGAAACGCCGACGCATCCTTAAAACGAAAAGAACGCTCACACGTCGACATAAAGCACAGAATAGAGAGTCTGTAACAAAGCACAGACATCTATCAACAATTGTCACTATTAAAGAGGCTGAAAATCGTTTAAATGATATATTAGATAGTTTATCTAAGTGCAGAGATTCCAGCGGTTTTGCGTAGCAAATACAAGTGCCGGCATGATGAAATTACTTCCTTCAGTTAACCAACAACAACAACAACAACAACAACAACAACCTAACCCACCACATGGTGCTTACATGGTACGGTGCGTTTAATGTGGCCCTACAGAAGCATACTAAGAATACCATGGACCGAACATGTGGGCAACGTTTTAAAGAAAAGGGAAACAAAAAGGAAACTCATACTTAATATCAGGAAGAGACAGTTAAGATTTTTATGTCACATAATGAGTAAAGAGGGCTTGGAAAATCTGATACACACGAGACAGATTAAAGATGAGAGGGAAAGAGGAAAACAATGCATAACTTAATTAGTGAAATTGAGTAATTGGTTGGCGGAACAAGGTTCAGGAGAGATAACGAAAACGCAAAATTTATTAAGACCTACGAAAGACAGGAAATTGTGGAGAGCCATGATCGCCTACGTTCTGAAGGAACACGGCGCATAGAAGAAGATGCTTATTATTTAAAAATAATTTTCTCTGCAGGACGATTATTTTGTTCCATCTTTTATTAAGGATTCTCGGCGGAACGTTTATTTAAAATGGCCTGCTGATTTCATGAGTTAAAAAAAATTCCCTATCGGCACGACTATTTCAGATGGCACTTGCATTTGGTACAAAAGAATAATTTTCAAATCCCGATGAAAATGAATTTCAAGATTCTCGGCAGGAACTCAAGATTCAAATACGGAACTGGATTTTTTAAACAATTCACTTGAAATAAGGCGATAATACCACTAAGACGTAAAGGTCTACTGGGAGTGCAAGAGAATGAGAAGACTTTAGAAGAAACCGGAAACTCATTCCTCAGCAAAAAAAAAAAAAAAACAAGAGATAAACCTCTACTCCTGTTCAAAAGACCGGAGAGGGTGTGAACCGACCTTGATGAGTAGACAGAGTGATTTCCAGAGTCAGTCTACGAAACTCTAGATTTGGGATTTTGAAGGTAACATCAATCAGTTTCTGAAAATACCTAGACTTTTCGAATTTAAGCAGAGTCCTAGATTGGCATCGAGATCTCATCAATTTACAGCTGAGCTGGCTAGATGTAACCACAAGTTCTATGCTAATATTACTTGTAAATATGTAAGATAGATTATGAAGAAAAAAATTGTCTAACCCGACACAGTGAACCAACCTTCCTAGCAGCAGACCAAGCAATTGATTCAATATAATCTTTCTATATCATGTCAGTAGAAAACGTTAGCCCGAGAAGGCGCAATAAATCACTCTCCTGGAGGTTAACATCAACCATTCTGATTTGTTTCAGATGATGGATAGAGAGCAGTTTCGTTTTGGAGGCGTTACGATTAACAAGCCACTCTTTGCCCCAGTTAACAGAAGATTATAGTTCATTTCTAAGATCAGCTATCAATTTGACCTTATCGAATTGATGAGATATACTATTAAGACAGAAGTAAATAGTTGTATCATCAGAACAGAACTGAGTTGAGAACTGATGCCAATTTTAAAAATATTGGATTGTAACAAAAGTCCATAGCGTTTTGTTTACAAGTTGCCTTTCACAGGTGACAGAAATTTATGCGTAGTGTAGACCGAAATATTTCGTCTTAGTGTTTGCCTGTGTATGGAAAAATTGCACCTCGAAGATAACATTTGAAATTGTCGAAAGTACTTGGCCTGTCAATTCCATATGGCAACAACTCAAATATAAGGATCGTATTATTTAAGGAATTGATAGTAAGTTAATGTCTCATTAAGTCTTGTTAGCGAAGTGATTTCGCCATTAATCACATTAACATTGCTAATTAATTCTTTGTATAAATTGCTTCTTTATATATATATATATATATATATATATATATATTTAAGACATTTTTTATGTTTATACGTTCTTATATATATATATATATATATATATATATATATATATATATATATATATATATATATATTATAATTTTATCATATAGACAAAACCATTTTACTCACTACAAAGATGCAACTTGGTTTCAGTGCATTTCAACTGCACTTCGACGGGTGAGAGTCGAAAATGGTTATGAACAATCCTATATATATATATATATATATATATATATATTTATATATATATATATATATATTGTTACGAATTCTCAATATATAAAGATATGAACCCCTGGTTCCAAATAAAAGGATGCGTTCGCTCAGCGAGGAACACAACAGGTACCGACGAACAACAAACACAAGATTAACATTTGTAAATAAATTTTATATAACAAGATACAAAATATGGGTAAAATATGGAGTGACTGATATTGGATGTCAGTTCAAAATTTTTTTGTTTCAGAAATTTGGAGTTTGAATGTTCCTAATGACGGACAAAGTCGCTGTAGAATGTTCACAAAAGTTGGTTGTTCTTTCTTCCGCAATGTGAAATATAGAATTCTGGAATAATGTTTGTGTTCCGTTTCTCTTTAGTTAATTGGATTGCATCCGGGATGATAGTAAGATGTTTTCTTTGCATCTATTTGGGTAAAATATTCCTTTATTCTTTACCCAATTGAATAGTCAAATAGATTCAAGATATCTGGGATGATATTTCCTTATTCCTCACATAAGTAATGGAGTTGGTCTGTGGGTTTATTTCTCATCCCTCTTGATCGCATAACAATGGTCTATATTTCTCGTGGCCGGAATGACCTACTAAGAATGTGAGTAAGAATCGGTCACCTACGCTCACGTAACATACATCACCAAGTGGAATTTTGGTTTTGTTTTCCTTTAGTTTCCCGTTGACCTCCAATTCGCTCAAACACAACAACAAAAACAGTCTATTTTTAAAAGATTTATTCAATGCACGTACATTTTTAGCGTTTCTAAATGAACGACCGCGCCAAGCTAATAAAAACTCTGACTTACTGTCACTGATAACATTAACGTTTCTGATAATGACTAGAGATGGGGCGAAGCTAAGCGGACAAAAAATATCATGAACTTTGGAAAGTTTGACCATAATTTTTATCCTGGTGTGTGATAACTTATACATAATCTGGAAACTTGTAATAAAAAATTATCCGTTTTTTAAAAGTGATCACAATTGATGAAAAGCAGCTTCTTTAAAAACAATATAAAACAAAAAATATTTGTAGAAAACGAAAAGACTTATTGTTAAACACTCCAAAAGACAATCAGCATTCGAAGGTGATGCCTTGTATCTGGTGAGATTGCAAAGGGCATTACGAGCTCCTTCCGCCAAATCAGACGTTGAATTCAAAAGAGTAGTGTTTCTAATTGAAACAGGCAGCAATCAATGAAACGCATCCGGGATTAGTCAATTTGGCAGGATATCGTCTTCCTTAACGGCAATGCCAGGCATCAAGTCTCCTTTCAAACCTCGAAGAAATTGATACAGCTTTGCTGGGATGTTCTACTACACCCGCTGTACTCACCTTATTTCGATCCCTAAAAAATTCTCTTATGGGCTAGACCTTCAATTCTCTGAAAGCCTGTAAAAACCACTAAAACCAGTTCATCACCCAGAATGTCTTACTGATTGTTTCTCCTCTTTAAGAAACACATAAACCATTAGTCTTCGCAGAGAAGTCTCTGTCATTTGCACAATTCTCAATAGATCACTTTTCCTACCCACTCATGCCTATTTTTTAAAATTTCTCATGAGTTAATTTGCTATATTAAGGTATGAGCTTCATTTGTCAGTGACACTAGTTTAGACCTTTAAAGCTAGGATATGTCATGCTTTTTCAAAACAGTGGAAACATACAATTTTCGTCAATCTTCCAAAGGCAATAAGAAAGTTTCACTCCGACAGCTTTTTCCTAAGGACTGTTACTTTGTGAAAAAGACTCCCGCGTGGATGCTTCCCTAAGCACTACAATCTTAACCTCTTCAAGTCACGAATCAACCGTGAACTATCCTCATTATCTTCACTTCCTAGCACCTTCTCTTCCTTGTATATCATTTATTTATTCAGTTTCCCGCTACGTCGAGCGACACCCGAACCTTGCATTGAATGAATTCTACAATAAAAATAATGAACGGTTTCCTCACATGCACTAAATACTCTTCTGTTATATACTATCCGTCTTAAGCTTAATACAGTTTATTCTAAAAAAATAAAAATAAAAAAAATTGTTATTTACTGCTATTTGTTTTGAGTCATAAGTAATTTCAGTTTTGGAGACCCAGCTGTAATGACAAGATATCCTGGGTATGACGATGAACTACATCCGGCAGAAAGGCCTCTGATCGGGAGATTGAAGTTTTTGAGGAGCGTGGAACCACCTCTTAATTGCTGTTGTTCTCAGGCCCACCCAGACCCGGGGTGGTAGCACGTGTTAGGGTCCCATCTATGGGCAAATAATGAACTCCCTAAACAAAAACAGAACACTGTGAATGTATAAAAATACATTTTTATAGTAAAATTACCAGCAATACATTTTTATAGTAAAATTACCAGCAATACATTTTATACTAAAATTACCAGCAATACATTTTATACTAAAATTACCAGCAATACATTTTATAACAAATTTACCAGCAATACATTTTATACTAAAATTACCAGCAATACATTTTTATAAATTTACCAGCAATACATTTTTATAGTAAAATTACCATATATTTTATCTGTAGTTGGAGGCATACAGTTGCGTTCAAAATATTTAGATTTCGGCATTAAATAACCCATAGAGGTGTTGCTATGCCGCTAAACAAACTCAATCAATCAGCCAACATAAAAGAACTCTTTCATGACATTATTCCATAAAATATTCTACAATGTCTTAAAGAAATCAAACTGTATTCCAAAATATAATTTCAACAAAACTTCAACATAAAACATATCACGGCATATAGTAGTTATGTCTATACAAACCCGAATATGCTCAAAAGCCGAGTATCATCTACCATGTACTCAATTATGAAAACAGAATAACATAACATATTTTTGTTATTCCAAAGCTCACAAAAAAATTAAATTTCGGCATTAAATGACCCATAAGGAGTCGATATGCCGTTAAAGAAACAAAACAAACAATCGTTAGATATATCATAATAGGTGAAAAAATGGGTTACATACGACATCTTCAACAAAAAAGGCTGAAGATTAGCAAGGATAAAACGCCACAATCGATGCCAAAACCTGAGCCTTATAAAACAAAGGTAATGTTGTACTTGCGATGGGATCCATGGGGTTGATTTCTTTTCTTCTTTTTTTATTTTTTGTTTTTGTTTTTTTGTTTGTTTGTTTTTTGGGGGGGGGGTTGTTTTGTTTTGTTTTTTTGCAGTGAAGTTCACTCTACAAGTACAAGACCCGAAAGCCACTCAAAGTAGCGGGTTACAGTTTTAAGGCCTAGTTTATGTGGGTATGTGGGGAAGATAACGGTTAACCCTAGATTTGAACAGGTTAAAGTTGCAGGAAAACATCCGCTTGGGAGTCGGTTCCACAGAGCAGTGATTCGCGGGAAGCAGCTCGAGTGAAACTTACTTCTCACCAATGGAATACGGAGGGAATTAGGGTAGTTCGCTACAATTCGCGTAACATGATGGGACCTAGCCGTGAACGTTAGAATTGATGGAACTAGGGAATGTAGTTCGTCTGAGTACTTTCTATTTAAATGGGGATAGAACAGAGAGAGGGATGTGACGTTTCGTCTGCGAGAAAGGGGTTGGAGGGTGGAAAATAATTCGTCAACCTCAAAGACGCGGAGACGCTTTTGGACTCTATTGAGACTGGAAAGAGATGATTGTGTAGCTCCTAATTCGTAAAACGTAAGGAAACACAAAATGAAGATGTATACATCGAGCAGCTGCAACCTTACAATAAAAAAATTGTCCGAAAACCACCCTGCGCTCGTCAATACGAAAATTGTTGTTTTTCTCTATGACAATACAAGGTCGTATATTAACACAGGAAAAAAATGGAACTCGGTTGGTCTGCTCTACATCCTCTGCCATATTCATCTGACCTTACACCAACTGATTATTAGGCTTACGGCCACATCATGTTGAAACACCGGATCCCCCTACGATCACCGAAGTTAAGCAACATCGACCCTGATCAGTATCTAGTTGGGTGACCTCTTGGGAATACCAGATGCTGTAAGTTTGGATGTACGGGTGGTATAAAGGATAATGGCTGGGAATTGTTAATCGGAGAGCCGAGTTCCAATCCCAGTTGGGTTTATTATATTCGCTTACGCGCGAATACCCTTAGGAAAGGTATGAATCCACCTCTTCTCCCTCCCTATCTATGGGTTAATTAGTAAGACTTGTATCACAAATTCATAATTATTTAAAAAAAACTCTTACAACCTAAAATATTTTCTGCAATGAGTTGATAAACCGTAGAAAACGAATCAATAGTAACGATTGACAATTACCTTTTTCGATCACTGCAAAAAGCTTTAATGGGGGAAGCTTTCTCTAATGAAAACCAGATTCAAGAGTTGGTCGAAAACTTTTTCCGATCAAAACCTACGGCATTTTTACTCAAAAAGTATCAAAGAACTGCTTGATAAGTCATGTCTGGCGCGAAAATGCAAGAACTTCATCATCAGCAACAAGATCACTAAACAAGATAATATATGGAAATCTCATTAGTCATTTTCGCAATTTAGGAAATATTTTATAAGCTTTAATAATAAAGAAAAATTCCATTATTTAAATATTTTTAAATAGCGAATTATTAAAGGATATAAGGTTACTGAGAAACATTATCTTTAATTTTAAAGATATCCAATAAAGATATAAGTAACAACATCATTACTACCCCTACAACTAATAATAATAATAATAATAATAACGGA
The DNA here is from genome assembly GCA_964036315.1 of Acanthosepion esculentum. NCBI lineage: Eukaryota > Metazoa > Mollusca > Cephalopoda > Sepiida > Sepiidae > Acanthosepion > Acanthosepion esculentum. The sequence goes on along the minus strand of OZ038485.1, from coordinate 33,118,705 downwards.
TATTTCAAGAGATAAGCAATATGAATTATAAACAACACAAAGGACACATTAAGTCGAAAATGGAATTACTATAAATATCAGGTTGAGTCATAAATAATTTCCGTTTTTGTTTATCAAATGCATTCCTCAAAAACATAAAGTACCATTACATTTTATTCAATTATATATCACCATTATTTACAATGATTGTTGCCAGTTATCAGGCAGCTCTTCATAACTTTTTTTGAAAAGTTCCTTAGGTTTTGATGTGAAAAAGTTCTCGACGAACTGTTTCAATCCGGTTTTTCACTAGAAGAACAATTCTCCATTAAAATGTTTTGCAATGATCGAAAACAGTAATGATCTGCTTGCGACAGGTCAGCTGAATAGGGCGCGTGTTGTAGAACAGGCCAACTGAGTTTCAATTTTTGTTTCACATGTTATTCTTGCTGGTTACGGTTTTGCGTTGTCATGGAGAATAGCATTTTCCCTTTGACGAGCACAGGTCGAAACAGACATTTAGGGACACATTGCATCTGCTGGACGTATAAATGTGCATTTAGTGCTCCTTTGCTTTTTAAGAACTCTAGATGAATAATACCCCGACGAACCCACTGCAAGTACAACAAACATTACCTTTCTGTCATAGAGTCCAGATTTTGGGGACGGTTGTGCAGATTTATCCGTGCCAATCCAAAGCCATTGCGTTGAACAATGTCGTATGCAACCCACTTTTCATCACCTGTTACATATATATAATGGACATTTAGTTATGATGGTACATACATCATTACAGTTGGTTCCCAAAAACGAAAGATCTTATGACTCAACCTTACATTACACGGTAAATGATCCTTATTGAGGTTTATGTGATTTGCATAATAACTTCAGACGGACTGTATATAAGCGTCATGTTGCCTAAGCTACTTATCATGGACGCAGTTCCAAGATCCAAACATCGTTTGATAACGGGTCATAAAGGCAACAAAAAACTACCTTCGTTTTTTTTTTGTTTCTCAAATTAAAAACTCGACTGGAAATTGTATATACTTTTGTAATATTTTCTCCCGACTCTCATTATTAGATTACTATCTTAATTTCTTTTCCAAATATTTTCCTTTAACGATAAATTTACTTGACCGAATACCTACAAGAGTAATTATTTTACAGTACCTGCCTGTTTGAGTGACCTGTCTGGATTTCGTTTTTTCCACTGATTGCGTTTCTGTTTTGAATCGTCTACATTATCAGATTCAATATTTCCATTATTAATTCTCCTTTCATCTTTATTGTTGTTTTTTTTTCACAACGTCATATGACAATCTATTCTACGTCAGCTAAAAGAAACCTTAAATTAAGAAGTAGTTTTCAATGAAAGAAAGTAGTTTGCTTCCCAGTCAACTTTGATCTTCAAAAATTGTTATGCAATGACGATCGTTATCTTCTCTCTTCTTAATTCATTTTATTTATTGTTTTCCCTCCTTAATAGTGTTTTTCTTATATTCTCTAACACTCAGTAACACCTTGCGTCTTACCTAAAATGTTACGATTATGATGTTTTTGCCATATCCTTGATATAATCGAATCTATTTTCTTTTTAAAAAAAATAACTTTAAGGCTAAAAATATATATATACGAGTGGACAGAGTGATTCCAGGAGGGTCCGTCTACGAAACTTTGAAGTCGGGATACTGAAGGTAATATCAATCGGCTAAGTGACAAAACTTTTACTAGTATTAATTCTCTCTCTCTCTCTCTCTCTCTCTCTCTCTATATATATATATATATATATATATATATATATATATATATATTTATCGGGTGTTACAGCAAAATTGTCCAAATAGTGTAACAGCAAAATTGTCCAATTATTAGATTAAGCTTTGAACTGTTGTATCTTAGAAATGATTAAAGATATCTTACTAGAATTCTCCGAGTATTTATAACACTATTGGAATCTACTTGGAACAATAAGGATTTAGTTCTAAGTTTAAATGATGAACCCTCTTCATGTTGTGACCTCCTGATCCAGTTTCTTCTCTCCTGCTTCCACATTTTAAAACTTATTCACTATTCTCTTCATGCTTCTTGAAAGGACTTTGAAGATGGAAGCCAGAGTATGAATATTGGTACCATTACTAATTACCATTGGTAATTATCTTTTTTGCTTTTTGTACAGTTTTTTGTTGAGGGGTAGTGGGGAACAAAGTATCAAATGACGAAAATGAATCTCTATTTTCCTCCATTTTTACTTTTAGCGTGAAAACATTTAAAATTCCCAATTCATACACGAATCGTTTAGAAACACGCGTTGAAATGCCAGCTTTCAAAATATGTATATGTCATAAATTTCAAGCACGTGTGCAAACGCCACCTACTGAAAAATGCTACGATCTTTTTTTCCTAACGCAATGGATAATGCCACTAAGACGCAAGGGAGATTAAAAGAATATGAGATGTTAGCGAGGAGAAAGGCGAATAAAAGAACGGGACTTCAGAAGATAAAAGATGGTGTCGATTTTATATTTTTAAAGATCATATTTGACCGGAAAGGAATCCCACAGGTGAGAAGTGCCAGAGAAGAAACTATTAGAATAGAACTTACGGTTACATTTAGCTATTTCAACAATAAAATGATAAAACCTAGATGTCACTACGCTTAAAGAACCGCGCTTAAGTTCATGAATTCGAGTCACTAAAGAGGAAAGCTCATCAGAACAATTGTCATGAAAATTTGTGGGGCAGTTGAAAAGTCAGTTGGTAGCGATAAAAGAAATACTGGAAGATTACCTACGAGACAGGGTTCAAATGCGTTCAACGCCGAGATATATTTCCCCCTACTGCTACGTTTTGCGATACCACTATATACAGTGTGCTATGGATAAATTGTCGTCTAAATTACGCAAAATAACACTAACATCTCATTTTAACAGATATATTTACCAAAACTGCACAAAAATATCTTGAAATTCTAAATAAATTTATTCAATAAAATTACCACAGCCCTCCAAACGACTTCGAAATATCCTGCAACTCTTCTGGACAGTCTCCTTGTTTAACTTGGTGAATGCTGCCATAATCCTTACCTTCAATTCGTCTTTGGTGTTACAAGGAGTTTTGTTGGTCTCTCGCTCAAATGTACCCACACATAATAATCAAGGGGGTGCAGTCTGGGAGATTAGGTGGCCAGATGTAAAGAGTGATGTGGTCGCAGAAATTGTCTTACAGCCATGACTTGGTTCTCCTCTTGTGTGACGTGGTGCAGAGTCCTGTTTTAAGTAGCCACCCTCTTGACCCATGGCAGCACTACCTCCTCAGGGCACTTGATATAGGCCTCCGTTTCGAAGCTGAGGCCGTCACCAACTAATTCGGGAGTACTTTTCTTATCAGAACAATCAGAATGCGTTTTTCGAGATGCCGTACCTTCGTAATCAGCAATAAACTCATCCAACTCTTTCCAAATCCTTTGAACTGTCCTCACATTGACAACCAAACAATCTCAAATGTTCGTATTGGAGCTTCCGGCGCGAATGCCAAACAGTACAGTGTGCCGTTTCCAAATTTATGGCGAGGTGAATTGCATTATGGTGCTCTTTTTCTCACAGACGGGGCCCAACTGACCCTACTATACTGTGCAGTCGACAAAATCAAAAACCATCAACGCGTATCGGCGAAATTAAAAGTATAAAATGGCGACAATTTACCCATCGCACCCTGTAAGTGGTCATTACAATAAATGGGTGTTTGTTTTCACATACCCTTTCAATAAATCTTATCCGGCATATGACGAATTACATTGCAACCAATTATTGCATATATCGGATGAGAAAATATTTCTTTTATTTTAATGTTATATCTGTTACTACACTTATTTTTTTCTGGAACGTCCCAGGTGCCATGAGACGAAGAACGCATTCCGTTCACCAGCCGGACGGGCAGGTTTCAGCACCCCAGTTGGTTTGTTCGAGTCAAGGTTAAAGGCTATAAGAAATGATTTCTCGACAGATAACTTCTTTTAGATGACAATTGCGCAAACGCGAAACACTACGGCACTTCACGTGACGTTGACGTCAAACACCTTAATTAACATGCGCATTTATTGCGTGTGTGCACGCACACACGTTTTTTTATACGTTTTCGTAAGATAGATAGATAGATAGATAGATAGATAGATAGATAGATAGATAGATAGATAGATAGATAGATTATATGGACTTAACTCTGACTTAGCCTTTCATTTATTTGTTTATTACATCATTACGTAAATCTGTGTTAAAGAGTTCCCAATAACCTGATACATGAAAGGGAATCTTATATGAGACAAAAACTATTAAAGTGTGTGTGTGTGCGTAAATGTATAATTGTGTCATCAAGTATTATATATATATATATATATATATATATATATAGAGAGAGAGAGAGAGAGAGAGAGAGAGAGAGAGAGAGGGAGAGAGAGAGAGAGAATTAATATGAAAATGATTTTTTTGCTTAACTCATGTTTACTGCGAAGTTTCATGGCTATAGAGATGTAGCCACTCGTCAGAACATATTTCCACGAAACATCGAAGTAAACATGAGTTAAGTAAAAAAAAAATTCATATTAATTCTATTAACATTCCCTCTCTATCTTCACAAACAGTATTTCAAATTAACACTATATACATATATATGCCTTTATTCTGCTTAAGCATGACACTCTTTGTAGTCTTGTTGGTTAAAGCATATCTGACCTAACGATGGTTTCTCCTGCAAAATGTGACACGTTATGCTTGAGGAACATGAAGGAAATACAACCCAATTAAGTGAAAACACTTTTTTCATATTAATTCTATTAAAGCTCTATCTCTATCTTAGATATTGAGCACTTTACCACAAAGTCTGCTTGCCTTAAATACCTCAGCAAACCACTGAAAAACCAGCAATTTTGGCTTCAAAAATAGTCTCTCAAATTAACACTACATATATGTGTGTGTGTGTGTGTGTGTGTGTGTGTGTGTGTGTGTGTGTGTGTGTGTTAATAAACTTATCATTCAGTGAGAATCGAAATCGCTACTTCGCAATGATCTGTAAGATCAGCTAACTAACCCTTGACCCACAAATAAATATATGACACCCAGTGATAATCGAACACACCGTTCAGTAGTAATTAAGTAAACCAGGTTCTGGACGGCCGCATAGTTCAGACACTTTCCAGGATTAGCGTATTGAAAGAGTAGTAATGGCGAGCAGCATGCCGTCTACATCACTGATCAAAGCAAACATGGCCCCGGAAGGGGAACAACATGGACCGTTGCGAATCGTTTACTTGTAGCGGAACAACGGGCACGAGTGCCTTGAACTAAAGTTCAGCTAATGCCATAACATTGACATGTACGTCTACTCTGATGTTGCGAGATCTTTCACCGGGGGATCGAGTGACACTCAGTAGTGTTCTGTGATGAGAGCAGCTTCTGCCTTCATGCAAACGATTGTCATTTCCATATGCAGCATAGACTTGGGGACCGACATCTTCCAACGTGCATCTGTCCATGGCACATACACCCAACCACTGCCCAAATGATGTGTGCTACCATAAGTTGCAATTCTCGCATACTTTCGTTATTTGTGAATGGACGTTGACCAGTGTCATGTATGCCCAGAATATTTGTCAACCTGTTATGCTGCCATTCTTGATACAGGATGGCGATATATTATCCAATGATGATAATGCCCACACACGTATTACCTGTATTGTACAACATGCTCTGAAAGGTTTTCGGTAACTTCCCCATTGAACATGTACGGAACATGGTGGGAACACGTCTGACACGTCCAGTTCGCCCACCTACAACTTTTGTTTTATTGTATCAATGGGTACAAGTGGTATAGAATCGTATTTACAACCTGTAAAACCATCTGCATGCAAGTGTAGAGGCCTTTCTTAACGCCTTAGTTTAGTTGTTTGCATTAGTCACACAGATCTGGAGAGCAACATTTTTCTAGCATGGGGTAGAGTCTATAAATTACAACTCTTGCTCATCTTTGGTGTTTGTGGCTGGAACACTGAACAGCATTATATACATCCAAAACACTGTTCAACCCTTTCTGCTAGTAGTTTTACATCAAGAAAGGAATGCGCTATTCCAGCAGGGTAATGCCTACTTGCACAATGCCCGTGCTACTCGTTGTTCTGCAAGATGTTTGACAACTTCCCCAACCGGCATGATTGCCAGATGTGTCCTCCACTGAACATATATGAGATACGATGGAACAATGTTTGACTCATTCAGTTAGCCCACCTACAACTACTGTATTATCGATAGGGGCAAGAATGGAATCATGTATCGCTGGATGGTATTTACAATCTGTATGATCCTATAACTGCAAGAGTACAGGTCTATGTTAACATCAAAGGAGAATATATAGTGTATTAATTTTGATGTCTGAGTACTATTGATACACTCATTATTTTAGAACCTGTGTTTGTATTGATCTGTATGTGTTCATTTATTGCAATACAACCATATTAACTGTACGTTTAATTTTGAGTAAATTGAAATACGTGTTAAAGCTAAGTCCGATTTACACTTGAGTCAAAAGTTAGACATGGCTCAAGATTCCACTTGAATCATAAAATAGACTTGAGCCCGGTTTGCACTTGAGTTAAAAGGTAGATATAGGTTAGGTTTATACGCTTGTTTACAAGAATCCGCCTGAATTATGGCACCTTTTGGGTGTGTTCATACTCCTCTGCAGAGTTTGGAATTTTATACGTCATCTCTGTATATATGTATATAAATATTAATTATACATTTAATGACCTTATTTTCTCGAAGACTGAAAGCACATTTATACAAGGTATGGCAGTGAATGCTAGACAATTTCATTAACGATAAAGAAGAGACTTGAAGCAACAGAAATATGGTCCTACAGAAAGATGCTGAGAATACCTTGAACTGAAACGTGAACAACGACAAATTTTTAGAGAGGAGGGAAGCAAAAAAGTCACTTATACTTAACATCCGACAGAGATACTTTAAATTTCTAGGACAGATAATGAGGAAAGAAAGCTTGGGAAATCTGACATTCACAGGGCATATTGAAGGCAAGAAGGACAGAGGAAAGCGGCAAATAAACCATCTAACGAGCTTTTGTAAATGGTTGGCAGAACAGGAATTAGAAGAGATAACAAAAAGTCAAAAAGTGCTACAAATAACAGGAAATTGTGGAAAGCCATGATCGCCCACATCCTGAAGGGACACGAACGAAGAAGAAGAAGAAGAAGAAGAAGAAGAAGAAGAAGAAGAAGAAGAAGAAGAAGAAGAAGAAGAAGAAGAAGAAACTAAAAATTAACTATAAGAAGACAGAATGCATGGTTATCGGTAAAGGAAAGGTGTGAACTACGTACTATTAGGGGCGTTAAAAACAACTTTAACTATGTGGGTAGTGTCGTAACAGGCGACAGTAAATGTAATACAGACATTTGAAAGACCATTGAAATAGCGAAAGATGCCTTCCAGAAACTAAGCAAGCTATTACAAGAGACGGCACACGTAAAAGAAGAACATTGTCATTTTTTCCCTTGTATGCGTCAGTGTTCATAATTACCATGCGTCTACTTTTGTGTCACCTCACCGTCTGACAATGGTCGAAGCATAGTAATTAGGAACACTGACACATACCAGAAAAAATGACAATGTTACGAGCAGATAATAGACCATGTGAATAAATAAAACCTAATAACTATAAATAAAGATATTTCCAAATATTTCCAAAATCCTATTAAAAAAATTAAGTAAAAACGCTAAATTAGAGTCCTCTTCCATAGAATATCACCCCACAATATTCTCTTTATGATCACTTCGACCTGGTGTATTAGTTAGCAAGCATGTCTCGTCAGACCAATTACGACTGAATAGTAAGTTTTGCACTAATCCTCATTGGGTGCTCCATACTTACGGCCTTGTGCCACATCAATGCTGCGTTTAGTAAATCACTTGTAAGCACTTCGACGCAGTGTATTGTTTAGTAAGCTAGATCAATTACGACTGAATAGTGAGTTCGATCCATACTTGTGGCCTCATTCAAGTTGCGTATACCTTTTAAGAAATTTGCAACAGCAGTTTCCGTCCAATATCACCAACGATGGCCCGTTGAGAGAGACCTTGTTTTACAGCTAGATAATTCTGCCACGTTCAAATTCTGGCATTTTAGACTTTGCCATATTTTTACTTAATATGACGCTGGAGATACCAGCGGGAGGTGTTGCCTGTGCTAATGCTTAAATACAAATAACTAAATTTCGTTACGTGTTTATCAACTAAAGCTTCGTTTAAATATGGACCAGAGACTATTTATTCAAATAGGTAAATTCTAGGTAAATTGTCTTTATTTTCATTGACTTTAAGATTTTGGCCAGCAGTGTATAAACATGTGCAAAATTTTAAATATCTGGGAAGCGTTTTAACAGAAGATGGAAAATGCGATACCGAGATCTGAACACACATTGGACGAGAGAAAGAAGCATTCCAAAAACTAAGCAAGGTACTGAGAAACGGAAAAGCAGGCTGGATTGCTATGTGGTCTCTATAGCAGTGAATGCTGGATAATGTCCCGATGGATGAGGAGAAAACTAGAAGCAGCAGAAATGTGGTTCTACAGATAGATACTGAGAATTCCATGGACGGCGTGAGTGAGTAAGCAACAAGTCTTAAAGAAAATTGCAACAGAAAGAACACTTATGCTCAGAATCGGGACAAGACAGCTAAAATTCCTTGGGCATATAATGAGGAAGTAGGACTTGGATAATTTCACCCTTACGGGGCATATTGCGGGCAACAGATAGGAGAAGACAGTGAGCTACTTCCCTGACGCACTTGTGCGAATGGATGGCGGAAAGTGGATGGGAAAAATGGTAAAAAGGCTAACGTTACTAAGGTCTACAAAGGGTAGGAAACGATGGAGAGCCATGATCGCCTATGTTCTGATGAAGAAAAGGAAGAAGTCTGCAAATATCATAGAATAATTATTATCCTTATTAATTTATTTTTACTCGTTTTTCTTTCATCTTAGTTCTCTAGTTCAAATAGGCGCTGAGTTAACAGCCTTGATTGTCTTGATAATTTATAGATGTGTTGGTCATTTGTCAGGGTCAGAATTAATATATCTCTCTATATAAAACTGAGGATGTCTGTGTGTGTCGTCTGTCTGTGTGATACCTTTTCACTCAAGATCCATCCAAGCGATTTTGACCAAACTTGGCACATACATTGTACAATGTAAGAAATAGGTTCTTAGCGTAAAAAAAAATTGATAATTTTTAAAAAATCAATAATCGATAAAGCGGATCAAAAATCGATAAATTCAACTTTTTTCCTCAGATTTCGTTCAAACTCGGTATGTAGGTTACTTACATCATGATGAGCTCAACGATACCTCATTTTTATTTCTACGCCACTACGTTTAGCAAAAAACGAAAAATCGATTTCAACACAAATTGATTTCAACACAAATTTTAAATTAAAATCTCCGTCAATTTTCAAGCAATCTAATACAAACTTCACTCAATTGTAGCCAACAATAAATTGATTGTTTAACAGTCATTTAACTTGATAATTGTGTCCACCCATATAGTAAAAACCCGCGTAAATAGTGAAAAATAGTGATTTTTATTGGTTTCTTTCTTATTTTTCGTTGATCTTTCAACCAATTTTCACCAAATTTAACAATTGCTTTATAAATGTATCCTGTTTTACATCCCTGGTAGCACGCTGACAAATTGAATTTCAAAAACTCCTAAAATAATTGTGATCTGAATTGGGTCTTCATGTTGCCTGTTTTACCACTTCATGTTCTCGGCTAACTTCAATTAAATAAATACAGATTTCTGTTATATCAGTAACTGCATTAATTCAAAATGTTTTATAATGAAAGTACTTTAAAGTAATTGAAGATCGACTCTGTTACATCTAAACATGATACAGTTTTTTTCCTTTCTAATTGAACGCTTTTTCTGATCGACTAGCTGTGTATGGGTGCTAGTATTAAATAAATGTAGTCAAATTTTTAAATTTGACTACAATATATTTTCATTTTTGCAACAACGTTTTAGTCAATAAAAGTGCACGTCGGTTGATTTTCTGTGGATCTACCTTTTTGCGGTAAACAGTTTTATTATTTGAAATGTTCGTAAAAATAGATATATAAAGTCCATCTTCAGCTATGTACCGTGTCCCTTCTGGGCGTTGGCGATCATGACTCTCCGCGATTTCCTGTTCTTTGTAGCTCTTAATAAATTTTGTCTTTTTGCTATCTCTCCAAAACTCTGATCTACAATCGATTCAATTAAGCTCGCCAGGTATGTGATGCGCTGTTTTTCTCTGTCCCTCTTACCTTCAATCTGCCCTGTGATTATCAAATTTTCCAAGCCCTCTTTCCTCATTATGCGTCCTAGAATTTTCAGCTGTCTCTTCATGATGTTAAGTATAAGTATCCTTATTGTTTTCATTATCTCCATCGTTGCTCACGTGTTCAGTGGATAGTATTCTCAGCATGCTTTTGTCACATTTCTTTTGCTTCAAGTTTCTTCTTGATATGTGAAGAGATTGAACAGCATTCATTGCCATATAGGACGACAGATATTACATAACAGTTCAGTACTCTTTTCTTTGTTTCTAACGAAATGTTTCTTAATACTTTGCTTAGATTTTGGAAGGCATCTTTCGCTACCCAATGCGCCTTCAGATTCCATCATTTGTTAAAACACTTCCCAGATATTTAAATTGTTGCACTTGCTTGACTTTTGGTATCTGTGATTTGTAATCCGTATGATGGAGATATCAAATTATATAGTAAATGTCGAAACTCACAGTCCATAGGAGAAAAGTAAGTAAAATCTATTGACTTAAAGAAGTTCGTATGTAATTTCATCTGTCAGTGAATCTTTGGATATCTGTCCGCTTCGCTTCAGACTAAAGGAGTTGCTTGATGTAGATTTGTGCAGATGAGCTGGTATTTTTAAGTTGACTGACTAGGACATATTGCAAAGTCCCGTATTCATCTGTTTTTCAATAAATACAAATGCAACTGTAATTGGTTAAAATTTCTCCTTTTATGTCCCATGATTTGTTTTTCTACAATGTCAGCAATTTTTTAAGATTAATTTATTTTGGGTGGATTTTTTTCCGTAGCCTTTAATTTACGATGACCCACGTTTTTTCTGCATTTCAGACTTGTTTACGCATATACATGCTTGCTATTCTAACTATTGAATTTGATATATTACTGCAAAATGACTTATAATTAATTTCTGACTAGTTTTTCTAACATTTTATAAAAAGCAACAAATGTGAAAAACAGGAGGATTAAAAAATGGAAAAAAAAATCATATCCTTTTGATTCAATATAAAAATTAATCCCAAACAATTTAAGTTTTACCATAAATGATGAACCTTTTCAATCTCAATGAGTTAAACATTAAATTATTTATATCCTTGTAAAATTTTGATTTCTTTAATATTTTCAATAAAGGAATTTTTTTCTAACCAAATTAACATATTTTTTCCATTGTTTCACCCCCCCCCCCAATTAAGGCGATAATGCCACTAGAAAGCAGGGGGTTACAGAGAGTGAACGTGAATGAGAAGACGTTATTGGGGATGACTGAGAAAAGGGCAAAGGAGCAAGGTTCAAGAAGACAGAAGATGGCGACTGACGTTACTTTTGAATGTTTAAAGATTGTAGTTATCAGGGAAGCAAGAAATCGGAAGGGAGTTACACAGGCGAGAGGTACGAGAAAAGAAACTGAGAGTAGGAGTGGCGGTCGCATATAGCTAGTTCAGCAGTAAAACAGTGAGGCCTGGTTGCCAATCTAATAGCACGCTTAAATTCATGTAGTCGATGTACCAGCAAAAAAGCTCATCAGAACCGTTGCCATGAAAATAGGAAAGATACTGAAAGAAACAGTATATGAGAAACGTAGAAAAAAATCTGTATTTTATTGAAGTTGCAATTTGATCACAAAAAGCATGTTCAAAAATATTATATATTTGTTAATAATCAATTTTAAAGTGATAATTAGTTTTCACAGCTCGTGAAAAAAATTGTCTAACATTCACTGCCATAGAGGAGGAATGAGATTGCATAACATTTCAGCATTTTTTTCTTTGTTTGTAACGATTTTTCATGTTTCTATCACCAGATTCTGATGAGTTTCCACATGGATTCTGACCCAATCCCTCTCTTGCTATGATCCTTAAGGCTTCCTTCACATTACTCGTGTCTTTATATCTTTCCAAGAACTCTTTTGATTGGGCCAAAGTCTAAGCCAGTGGTTCTTAACCTTTTTCATCCTTGGACCAATTTTACTCTCTTGCTAAAATGCTTAAGGCTTCCTTCACATTACTCGTGTCTTTATATCTCTCCATGAACGCTTTTGATTAGGCCAAAATCTAAGTTAGTGATTCTCAAACTTTTTTATCCTTGGACCAATTTTACTCCCTTGCTAGGATCCTTAAGGCTTCCTTCACATTACTCGTGTCTTTATATCTCTCCATGAAATCTCTTGATCGGGCCAAAGTCTAAGCCAGTGGTTCTCAACCTTGGACCACTTTTACTCTTAATTTGTTTTGGTGGATAAATTTTGAGAAAAAAATAAGAATAATCCAAACATATACCGAACATAACATTTATTCTACTGAAAAACAATCTATATATAAAATTCTGTGACTCCCGTTAATCGATCCCTCACACCATCCAAAATAGCCATACATTGGCCGATCAAAATCAAATTTGACACCATTCCACTATAATGTTTGGAACAGGATGGCTGGTATTAATACCAAGAATAAAGTTTATTCCTAAATCATCCAAATATCATTTCGAATGGACAAAATCCAGTTTCCAATTCGCTCTGCGTTTGCGAGAACTATAAAAAAATCACAAGACTAAACGCTTAAAGAAGTTGGAATTTGGCTCCAGAAAGAAATATTTACGCATGACCAGTTGTATGTTCCATGCACAAGAGTATGAAATGCTAAGATTTTATTCTTCGCCTTTAAAAAAGAAAAAAGTAAAAAAAAGAAATTTTCTTAAAAAATATTGTTTATCATGAAGGCCTATAAAATTAAATTAAATTAAAGAAATTATTAAATCGCGATGTAGGTTTTTTGTCAAAATATGTTTCCAAACAAATCAGCTTATCAAATTTCATCGATTGGTTTTGCGAAATTGAACGAAATTTAGAGTTTGTAAATCTCGACAAAAATGTTAGCGATAAATTCAACAATACTAAATGCTGTGCGGGTTTCAACACCCGTCAACGTGTTGCAAAAAAATTCTAGTATATGAAACTTTTACAATTTGTGATTTTTCTTTTATAAAATGATGAAATTCCTGCTTTCAAAAAGATCAAGCATACAGCGTCAGTACAGATGAATCCTCTTTGTTTGTCCTCGTCCTGGAGGCAAAAAGAGAGTAAGAGCTTTGTATCTCCCACAAGAGTAGGAGCAAGACGGATCACGATTGGACGGTTTTGCGACCAATCCGAAACTCCCATACATGTAGTGTTTCACAGAGATAGATTGTGTTGGAAGGTCTTCTGTTGTTCCAGTCCAAAATCTTTGAGTGTCTGCAACGACGGCGAATGTTTTTAAGCAAAATTCTATATAAGAGTTGGGATGCTTGTCTCCGTTGGTGGTTGAATAATTGAAAGAAAAAACTTGTAGTTCCAACGAATGATTTATTTTATGGAAATATTTCAACTAGCAGTTGCTAATTTTAGTCACTCCTTAATTTGAGTAAAACAGTGCAAAAAAACTAGAAACGCTTAAGAATTCAAATCACGAAAAAAACCGAGTTGATGACGTTTACAAAGTAAAAGCAAGTTGAGGTGTAAAAAAAAGAATTGTTTTTTACTCTACAAATTGTTTTTTTTTCATATTGTTAACCAACAATAATTTATTACGTAAAAATATAAATATATATTACTATATAAAAATAACAAAACAAAAGTCATTGAAACAAAGCAAGTTCAGTCGACCAATGATGACAATTCCAGAACAACGTAACTATAAACAATTTTTTTTTCTATCCTCTGCCAGCCGCTATGATGGAGAAAGCATTACCTCGAACCGTCGCCAGTGAGACACGCTGCAAGAGCCACTCCGTTTCGCGAGGCTCGTTCCTTAATCGAGACGCAATCGCGCCAATCCTCCGAAGGAACACCATCGAACGAGGGCCAATAACCCCTGAAGTCTCCACTGCCACAGGAGTAAAAAAAAATCTATCAACAAGAGAAGAATATTTAGCTACAAATTACATTTTTTCTTCCATATCATAATTTCGTTTGGAGCAGAGTGGTTGTAAATTCTGGTTGTGTTGAAAAGGTTGGTATGGCTGCGTGTTGAATAGCATTTAACAATTATACATTTTTGTATCAAGGAAAAACAATGGAAAACCGATTTTTGTTTCAACGATAAAATATATATTAAAATCAACAAATACAAAACATTTTTTGTAATGTGTGAAACAATAAGATAGGAGAAGTAGTTTCCCTTTAACTGTTAGCTGAAAGATTAAATGTAAATAAACAAGTTTTCTGAAAGAATGTTCAAAGTTCTGTATTAGATAGAATGATGTTTTCAGAATAATATGTAATAAATCAGTTGTGGATTAGATATAACTAACAGAGCTGTTGCAACTTGGCTTGTTACATAGAACTGATGGTGAATGATATTTAAGTTCTGTGTACGTGCGTGCGTGCGTGCGTGCGTGCAGTGAGTAGAATGAATAGTCTGTGTAGACACGTGTGAGTTGCTGACTTCTACTGAGTTCTGCTTCTACTGTCTATTTTTGGAACGAATTCCGGTTTATATAACCATGGGTAGGCTCCCAGGACAATGGCGGGAGAATTTTCGAGAGCACACAAAAAATATCTGATTGGATGAAAAATTACCTAATGGGTGGTTTTGTAACAAAAGCCTGTTTGTGAATTAAGAGTAGGAAAAATTCAGTGTGGTGAATGCTATCAGTAAATTGTCCTGTGATAGTTAGTATTTATTATTTGACCAATCACAATTGAGAAAAATGTAGGCGTGTCAAACATAGTAGTAATCGCTACAAGGTCCAGACAGGATGGAGTTGTGTTGCATCTATCCTATTTCAGGCGGTTTTGTATTTGCTATTACCATTTGTTCATCTACTCTTCTTTCATTGAAATGCTTTTGGTTCGTCAATTTTATTTCCGGATGGTTGAAGTCAATTCTGTGACATTCTGTAATGGCATATAATGCAATCGCTGAAGTTTTTCCAATTTTTGTTTTTTCTTTTTCATTTGAAATTACCTTATCACAAAGTCTTCGATGTCCATCCAGTCGTTCTTTCAATGATCTTGAAGTCATGCCCACATAACTTTTTGAGCAATTCATGCAATTAATTTTGTAGATCAGATTGCCATTACTTGTAACTGCTCTTTCATTATTTAATCTGATGAGTGACCTTCCTATTGTGTTAAAAGAGGAGAATAAAACTCGTATATCTATCTGTTTTAAAATTCATTTGAGAGCTTCTGGTGTGTTTTCTTCATACGGTATGTTCACCGTTAAAGAATTTTCAAAACTAGAGTCTATATTTTTCTCAATGGTATTGTTGTTTATTCTTTCTAGTTGTTTGTACAGTAATCGTTTAGGGAATCCATTCTTTTGAAGGGTATCTATTATATTACGCTGCTCAAGATTTTATCCAATGGATCCGAACAATTTTTTTCTGCTCTTTTGAAGAATCCTATTGTAATTCCTTTTTATGTACTAAGGCTATATATATATTATGGTATCTTTTTATTTAATTTATTTATTTTTCTTCTTTTGTTGATAAGTATTTAGGTCTTCACTGGATAAGTGTTGCGCCCAGTGGTCTTTAGAAATAGCTTAGTGTTTGTTTTCTTTATCTTTGTTTTACTTTTAGTTTTTTCCTCCATCGCCAACGTCTGGGCTTTTGTTATCTTTACATCTGTACTACAAAAACCTTTCTTATCTAAAGTCATTTCTTTCCACAAACAAATTAAGGTATGTATAATGATAAAAATGGAAAAACAAAAATTGGTTATTAGACAATATACTTTGAATTTTTTTACGTTAAATTTCTTTTACCATGTTTCACCATTCATTCATTGTACATGCTCGGAATAGAAAATGCTGCAAAAAGACCTTTCATTGGTCAAGAATTACTGGCGAAACACGGCTATTATATGTAAGATGTAAATGCATTGCTAATAATTTTATTATTCAAAAGCGCTAAAATAAGAAAGGAATTGTCTATTGTGAAGAATTAAGCGTTAATGATAAAATACGGCTATTATATGTATAATGTAAGTGAACTTAATATTTTTACTACACAAGTACATTGAAGGTCAAGAAATCAAACCTATATGACTAACTATTTGACTTCCGTTCGAACTAAACCAATGTTTGCTTTTTGACCCCCGTATAAACGAAGCTTATTTTGGCTTTTTGGCCCTCCTCGTGCAAACCAAACCCAAGTTTTCTATTTGACCTTCGTGAAAATGAAGCCTCTTTCTATTTTTTTACTATTTAAACAAATATTTGCCTATCTAATACACCGACAGAATTTGGCATTAAATAACCCGGGAATGGTTGAAATGCTGAGAAACAAACTCAATCAAATCAGGCCAAATCAGAACCCCTGCTTGCCAAATTAGCTCGTTAACCAAGCTAAGTATCCTTAAGTTGGAATGCTGATTTTCTAGACAAGCATGATTTCCTACAGTAGGTGCAACAATATATCAATTCCACATTTTTCTTTATCCCACATTTGCCTTTTATGCTGGATTGACTAAGTGATGTTAGAAATATGATCATCTTTGCGTTCCTTTGTCTAGCAAAGAGCGCTACACGCCTTAAGTGCATCCCGTATTTGGAGAAAAGCGTCAGCATTGGAGAAAGAAGTGATATCCATTTGGAAATCTCGAATCTGTTAATAATCTGTGAATAAATGAAGTAAAACTTTTCCTAGGGTTTCTTTTGCGGTTGCTTATATTTCAGGACAAAAGGTAGAGATCTGTTGGTTCTTGAAATTCTGTCAGAAGTACAGATGAATCCTCTTTGTTTGTCCTCGTCCTGGGGGCAAAAAGAGAGTAAGAGCTTTGTATCTGCCACAAGAGTAGGAACCAGACGGATCACGATTGCACGATTTTGCGACAAATAAACAATGAAGTGGGACTCTCTTTTGCGGGGAATTTGTTATCGTTGTGCTTTTCTCCCCATGTGTTGTGTTACCGTAAAAAAATTGATAGTTATGGCCTAGGATTTGTAGAAGTCTTTACTCAGATTCACAAGAGGTGTTTTTTGCGACAAATGTCACCGTTTATTTTATTTTCGGCTTCAGTTACTTCTTCATATAGAGTTAATGTCGATGCTACTCGAAATATCGGAAAATTAATGAGACCGTTTTTTCTTCCTTTCTTTCTTTGTCTTATTTCCTTTGCTTTATTTACCTTTCTTTCTTTGTTTTATATATTTGCTGTTTTCTTTTTATTACGTTGTTTGTTTCTTTATTTATTTATTTAGTTGCTTTTTTCTTTCTTTGCTTTCTTTCTTCCTTTATTTTTTTCTTTCTTTACTTTCTTCCTTTGCTTTCTTTCTTTGCATACTTTCTTTCTATCTTTATCTGCTTTTGTCTTTGCTTTCTTTACTGCATGAATTTATTTAGTTTTTCTTTCTTTCTTTGCTTTTTTCTTTCTTTTTTTTCTTTGTTTTCTTCATTTCTTTTTACATTTTGTCAATTGATGGCTTGCATTCTCCGATTCTCGTTTCTTTCTTTCATTCAATCTTTTTCAGATATTCATTCATTCTTTCCTTCCTCCGTTTTAAATTTTGACTATTTATGACTTTCATTCACCGATTTACTTTTTTCTTTCCTTCTTTCATTCATTCATTCATTCTTACTAATTTAGTATATTTTTTATTGATAGCTTGGGTTCAACGATTTTTCTTTCATTCGTTACTTCTTTCATTTATTCACTCATTTTTAATTCTTCCTTTCATTTTAAATTTTGTCTATTTTTGGCTTTTGTTTACAGATTTTTGTTATAAATATTTCATATTAAACTATTATCGTTTTAAAAAAGTAGTTCATCACCCTTTTGCGAAAATTAGAAATTTAATACACAGAGGAATATCAAGTTTTACCTGGAAATATAGAATATATATATATATATATATATATATATATATATATATATATATATATATATATATATATATATATATATATATATATATTAATCATATTTTTAATCAAAATATTTTACATTGTGACACAGAAGTTTCTATGTACCGAGACTTAACATTTTCATCTGATCATCAGGCAATGTTTGGTAACTTTTTGATGAAAATGTTTTACATTTGAAAATAAAAAACAACATGTTTGCCTATTGAAGAGTTAAGATGAAGGAGGTGATCCAGATTTTAAAATCTTTGAAATTTCTTTTGATTAGTTAAATGAGACACACCCATAAGATTTTAAAATCTGGATCAAACATAGTGTTTTTATTTTCAAATGTAAATCATTTTCATCAAAAAGTTACCAAACATTGCCTGATGAGGTGATAAAAATTTTAAGTCTCGAAACATAGAAAATTCTATGTCGCAATGTAAGATATTTTTAATAAAAATATCATTCAAATATTATGCTCTACGTTTGTATTGAGCACTTTTTAAAAAAGTAAATGACGGAGAACTGTAGATTCTAAATCTGTTCTTTCTCTTCATTTGAACATATATATATATATATATATATATATATATATATATATATATATATATATATATCATAGACCGGATAATGGAATTCGCGAGATAAAAACAACAAAAATGATAATGACGTTGTTAATAAGACGAATAATATTTATTTTATATTAGTAAGCCTTTTGACTAAAAGGAAGCATATTGAGAATTTTGAAGTCGGAATTTTCGGACACGCTTGTGACCTCTATCAACGAGACAAGAAATAAACAATGAAGTGGGACTCTCTTTTGCGGGGAATTTGTTATCGTTGTGCTTTTCTTCCCATGTGTTGTGTTACCGTCAAAAATTTGATAGTTATGGCCTAGGATTTGTAGAAGTCTTTCTGTGAGAACTGCATTCTATGAATAAGCCTAAATTCCTCTTTAATCCTAGAATGTGTGAATCTGTTTTGAAAATGTATTTAAATTCGGACTTTCAGCGTTTTGTTGGCATTTAAAACAAAAAAAAGCCGCTAATAGCGCGCATTTAATGTTATCAATAATATGGTCTGTTTGGTTGAAATGTGTAGAATATATATATATATATATATATATATATATATATATATATATATATATATATATATATATGTAATGCCTCTTTAACCAAACTGGTAACATTCCATCACTGCTGATCAGACCCCGAACCTACCACCAGTCACGATGGACGGAGGTTCCCTAGAGGAGGTCCTATGTCTCGAGAGAATATTGGGCCTCAAACTCAGACCCGACCTCAACTGGAACTCCTACATACGATCCACAGCTAAAGATGCAGGTAAAATGACCGGCTCCCTGAACCACTCCAG
This sequence comes from Acanthosepion esculentum, assembly GCA_964036315.1. Classification (NCBI taxonomy): domain Eukaryota; kingdom Metazoa; phylum Mollusca; class Cephalopoda; order Sepiida; family Sepiidae; genus Acanthosepion; species Acanthosepion esculentum. The sequence goes on along the minus strand of OZ038485.1, from coordinate 33,099,142 downwards.
TAATTACCTGACTGCTCATGATATCCTATACTTTTATAAGAGTCAGAACAGGCCGAAAATGGAGTACTGTTGTCATATTTGGGCGGGAGCTACCAAGACCTCACTTTCCAGTTTTGATAGAGTTCAAAAGCGTCTGTGGGTGAAGATTTTTTTACACACTCCAACCTCTCTCTTACAGGCGGGGTGTGGCTACTACCATGGAAAGTGTCTCGGACAAACTGCATCTCCTGGTTCCACCAAGTTAGATCTTCACGGCTAGGAACCCCATGCCACTTACATAGTAGCAAATCACACACATTCGCTCCGTATTTCAAACAGCTTCTTCCCGCGAACCACTGCCCTATGGAAAAGACTCCCTAGAGGATGTTTCCCCGATCACTACAATCTTAACCTGTTCAGGTCTAGAGTCAACCGTTATCTTCCTGGCTATCCATATAAACTACCCCTTAACATAACCCCTGGGCTTTTACAGAGTGAACCTTACTATATATATATATATATATATATATATATATATATATATATATATATATATATTGGTGTGAATTTGTAAACAGTGACTATTTAAGCTAATACTGCACGACTCTTCGACAGAATTGAGTCACTGTCAGTCACTGTGTGTTTATCTGTATCTAAAAATAAACACGCTAAAATTCACATTGATCCCGTACCGTACGCTGACGGCTTAGTGGGAGAAGATCTGACTAACGCAAATTCATTCGGGTTTAGATCCGAGCTAGAGACAACCGGACGTCTAGCCACACTGATGAGCTGTGAAACAGCGAAACAGTCTGTCTGTGGATGACAAATATATATATATATATATATATATATATATATATATATATATATATATATATATATATATATATATATAGTCTCTGTATTTAAGGAGCAAATGTTCTTTAGGGTAAATATTATTAAAAACAACAGACATTTTGTGTCGATTAATTCTCCTGATCAACTTTAAAAAACTAAGAATAATCCTCATCAGACAAAAACTGATTCGTTGATTCGTTTTCTACGGTTTATCAACACTTTGCAGCACCTGTTATTCCTAAGCAGTCAGCCATCTAAGTACTGAATAGGCTCGATGCTGCTTAACTTCGGTGATTGCACGGGGACCGATGTTTCAACGTGATGTGGCCTAAAGATATTCAGATAAAGAGGAGACTTCGTTAGAAATTGTACGAAGTTCATTTTGGAAGAAAAGTAGGGTAGGTAGAGACAGTTGTTGATTTTCGGAAAATTAGTGAGTCTTGTGACGCAGGTAAAGAGTGTTGGGACGGAAGGAGATGTAACATGTGTTATATATATATATATAAAGACCGTGTTCTATATATATATATATATATATATATATATATATATATATATATAGAACACGGTCTTTTCTGCTATATGCTGGGGGGGAGAGGAGGATTCATAACTTTCCCAAGGGTATTAGTACGTAAATGAATCTAATGGATTCGACTGGAATTCGAGCTCGGCTCTCCGATTCCTCAATCCGCGCCGCTATCAATGACCCCATTGTAGTGAAATCAAATATTGGAAAAACTAAATAAAAAATTAATCAAATTTTCCTTGTCTGTCACATTCTACGAAACATGTACAAAAGAAAGGTTGCTGCCAAAATATACATTAATCACACACACGCACACACACATACACACACACACACACACACACATATATATATATATATATATATATATATATATATATATATATATATATATATATAATACCAATTGGTAATTGGTAATTTTTTTTAAATCTTATATTGAAATTTTTCTTTTTCTTTCTTCCTCTTTTAATATATTTTTTTCCTTTTTCTTTCTTTTTCCTTTCCCTTTTCCTCTTGTCTGGACAAATTGATTTCATTTCTAAAAAAAGCTTCTGTCTGAAGAAATGAATATTTGAATATATTCATGAAATAAGTTATAACCGACATGTATTTTTAAGGATCGTCTTCACACACACACACACGCACACACACACACACATATATATATATATATATATATATATATATATATATATATATATATATCGTCGTGGTCACCATTATCTACTCTGACTAAATAATTATAATTTGTATATACAAAAATACTTATAAAAATGAGAAAGGAGACGTGGAAACAAGAAGACGAGTATCATTTATTATCTGGTTGTTATGTGATGTTGAAGACACGAGAGAGAGCAATACTTAGTAAAATTGTGAGTTTTGGGTCAAATGTAAATCAAATATGGATCGGAATCCGACAGAAGGATAAGATAAAGAACAAGCAATATGTATACAGTCTTTCTTGTGTGTATTTTTATAGATGGGTGTAATGAGTGTCCAGAGAATTGAGTTGGAAAAATACAAGAAGTGTCTGGGATTCTCTTGCCTCGAATTTTTGTTGAGTGCTAAAAGATAAATGTTACTATTACAGCCTGAAAAAGGAAAAGGAAATGAAATTTTCTTTGACGCACGTGTTAACCACATGTCCCTGTGAACTGCTTGACCGATGCTTGACGATAATATCACTTGTTTGTGTGTAGAGGAGAAAAGTGAGGTCAACTGTCACTGGTTTTGAATGAGTGAATCAATAATTAAATATATAGAGAGAGAGAGGGAGAGAGAGGGAAACAATTAGCGATCCAAATAATTTATTTTTTTGTTATTACTAGTCTTTTGGTCCACCCAAACTCGTGGATTACAAAAGTCTTCCTGTGAAATAAAAAGATAATAGATGTTTGTTACTGGCTTCATTAATATCATCGCTGTTCTCTTTGTCATTGGTTTAATTTATTATTTGATTTGTCCATTGTTTATTGGGATTGTCGGCAACGCCGCTGCTGAAAAGCTGATTTGTTGGGAGTTGTTATTAGATATATATTCGACCACCAAATGCTTGAAATATATATATATATATATATATATATATATACCTTCAGCCATTTCAGGTTTTGCAAATACAAAGAACACAATTTAAGAGATTTGCCATGTCGTATTTTTCCGGCTTCAAGTCGACGCACATGCACACACACACACACACACACACACACACACACACACACACACACACACACACACACACACACACACACACTCATACTAGTGATTGCAGGTCTGAGATTTTTTTCCAGGAAAAATAATTTTTGTGCAATAAAAAATAAATTATTAATAACTTTTACTATCCTTCTTACAGTAGTGATATTTTTAAATAACCCATTCCTTCATTCCTTAATATAACTTGCGAAGGGCTTACAGCCATATTGTGCTGAAATACCGAATTAGGCAACATCGGGCCTGGTCAGTACCTAGATAGGTCACCGCTTGCGAATATCAGGTGCTGTAAGCCTGGATGTGCGGTTGGTGTAATAGATAATGGCTCGGAATTGTTAATCGGAGAGCAGAGTTCCAATTTCAGTTGAGTTCGTTATATTTACTTACGCGTAAATACCCTTGGGAAAGGTATGAATCCACCTCTCCTCCCCCAGCTATGGGTTAATTATTAAAATATTTTCTGGCTTTAAATAACTTGTAAAGTGTTCATAACCAGTAGAAAATCAATCAATCAATAAATAAATAAATTGAGAAAAAAACGACATTATTAGAGTCGTGTAAGCAGGGTAGGCCATTACATCGATTCCCGCGTCAGCTATTTGCAGAGATACAGAGAATGTGGAAAAACCTAGGAGAAAGTTGAAAGGTTATGGTTGAATGAACGAAAAAAGAAACAAGGAATATATATATATATATATATATATATATATATATATATATATATATATATATATATATATATATAATACCAATTGGTAATTAGTAATATTTAAAAATATTATACTGAATTTTTTTTTCTTTCTTCCTCTTTTAATATAATTTTTTTCCCTTTTTCTTACTTTTTCCTCTCCTTTTTCCTTTTGTCTGGATGAATTGATTTCATTTCTAAAAATGAGCCTGAAGGAATGAATATTTGAATATATATATATTAACAACATTTACCGGTTTGAATGTCCATCCAAGAAATTGTCATAGAAAATATGCGTCCTCCGACATTCAGGCCGGTAAATGCTGTTAATACTGTTTATTATAAACAGAGCATTTACTTAAATATTTGTATCTATAAAAAAAGAATGTATAAACATAAAAATATCTTAAAATAATTGTCGGACTTTGTCCATTTCATTATATATATATATATATATATATATATATATATATATATATATATATATATATATATATATATATATATATAGTCGTGGTCACCAAAGGTTATAACTCTAAATGTAAATGCTGGTAAATGTTGTTAATACTGTTTATTATAAACAGAGCATTTATTTAAATATTTGTATCTATAAAAAAGAATGTATAGACATAAAAATATCTTAAAATAATTGTCGGACTTTGTCCATTTCATTATATATATATATATATATATATATATATATATATATATATATATATATATATATATATATATATCATCGTGGTCACCAAAGGTTATAACTCTGAGTAAATAATTATAAACCCTCTTAAATTTATATATATACAAAAATACTTATAAAAATCAGAAACAGCAAGACGCTGAAACAACAAAACTAGTATCATTTATTATCTGGTTGTTATGTGATGTTGGAGAAACGGAGATAGTAATACTGAGTAAAATTGTGAGTTTGGGGGTCAAATGTAGATTAAATATGGATCAGAACCCGACAGAAACATAAGATAAAGAATAAGTAATGTGTATACAGTCTTTCTTGTATGTATTGTTATTTTTTGTTATTATTGGTCTTTTGGTTCACCAAATCTTGTGGATTACAAAAGTCTTCCAATGAAATAAAAAGATATTAGAAACGTTAAGATGGAATGAACGAAAAAAGAAACAAGGAAAATAAAATAAAAGTAAAGCGTGATGATTGATAAATTTGTCAAAAAAGGAACGAAGAAATAAATTAATTTGAAAATAAATTTTAATTACCGTATTTGACGGCATATAAGACGCACGGGTGTATAAGACGCACCCCAATTTCAGCAGGGAAAATCAAGAAAAAATTTGTAATTAATAAAAATATTAGTAAATGGTACAGCCTAGGCTATATTTATGTGGTGTTATTTTGGTTAAACAAGCCATAATTACAACTATACGAAAAATAATAGGATAAAACAATGCGAGTCTATAAAAACATTATTATATCCAAAGGTAAGAAAATAAAATAAAAATCAAGCAATTATTACAATTAAGCAAAACAGTACAGTTACCATTAAAATTTTATTTATCTTCAAATCCATAAAATCCGTCGTCTTCGTTATCAAAATTCTGATACTCATTTTTAATACTACTATCATGGATTAATTAGGATATAAAAATTGTGATTGTATTTATATCAATGCAACCGGAAGTTATCGCAAGAAAAATATTAATCAAACAAATATATTTTACAAATATATAATTTGAATTTAAATGTGATGAAATTAATATAATTATTATTATCAATGATAACACTTTTAATCTGCATAATAACCTTTTAAATAATGACAATAGGTATATGAAAGTTACTCTAAAGTCTAAGCTAATAGGAGTTGCCAGGTAGCTAATGTCGGTCGACTATCGCGTAGTTTAAACCTATATATGGCATATAAGACGCAGGGGAATTTTTAAAAGATATTTTAGTAAAAAAAAAAAAAGTGTGTCTTATATGCCGTCAAATAAGGTACTCAGACTTTACATAACAGTTCAGCAGTCTTTGTTTCTAACGAGATTTTCATGTTTCATTCTACCCGGTTTAACTTTTGGAACGCCTATATTGCTATTTGGATACGCCTTCCGATTTCGACGTCAAATTTTCAATCCTCTTTTAAAACATTTCCCAGATATTCAAACTTCTGTACCTGTTTAATGTTGATATCGGCAAATCAACACCCTCTGACAAATGTTCCAAGAAATCGGGCTCAAGATAAAACTTTCCAAAACAGAAACTATGATCTGGAATTCGAATGAAAGCAATGGTGGTATCTATCATGAATTCATTATAAAATTACAGGATGTGGAATTGGTAAATACTAAACATTTCAAATCCATTGATATATGAATCAGTTATAACAAATTTAGTTTTTTTAAGCATTTCACCCCAAGCAAAGCGAGAGTGCCACTAACATGCAAGGGGTTACAGAGAGTGAGAGCAAGAGTAAAGAGGGGTGTTTGAGGAACGGATAAAGAGACGAACGGGGATGAAGAGCAAGGCATCATATGTCGATTAACATTACATCTAAATTTTTGAAGAGAAACAAGTAAGAGAAAGGGAGTTCCACTGTTGAGAAGTGCGAGAGAAGAAGCTGTTGGAGTAGAAGAGGCGGTTACATTTAACTGTTTCAGCAGTAAAAGGGTGGGACCGAGATGCCAACCTAGTACCACGCTTAAACTCATGCAGTTGGTGCACCAGTGAAAATAGATTGTAAGAGCAGTTGTCATGAAAATGTTTGTAGAAAAGACAGAGAGAAGCCACATCATGTTTGTGAGAATGTGACTGGAGTCGAGATGCCAGGTCAGGACCTATCACATTGCATATCCGTAAGGAAATTGAACATAGAATAGGCTGCGCTAGAGGTAGTTTTCCCCAAAACCGCATATTGCTGCTGTAACGAAATTTGTGACGAAGTTCTCCGCTCGTCGTTCATTGTATAATCTGTGGTAACATCCAAGGTTGGCTGTATCTGCATATACATCCAATTCGCTATGTTCACAGATTTGTCTCTTTAGCCGTGATCGCATTCAACAACAACAAAAATAATGATAATTGGTTTTAAAGACACTGGTTAGAAATTAGTAACAATACGATTTCTCACTTAACCGTGGGATTCTTCATTCAGCTTCGAGAAGTGAACTGCTATCTTACTAACTTCCGGGAAAAGGACCCTTCTTACATTCACTTCCTGTGGTTTTGGTCACTGCTCATTCCTCCCTGGCCGCTGGGCAGCTACTTACTCAGTGGTCACCTGCCTACTTCTCTAACTGCTGGACCTCTTTCTCCTGGACTTCCTGATTCTCTCTGCTTATATGGATAATGGCTGGGATCCCACCACCCTATCTGTCCCGTTAGTGACTAGAGACCACCGAAAGCCAGATGGGTGGTCAAATCTTCAAAAGATTCTATTTTTATGATTATTCAAAATTATTAACCTTTTATGTTTGCCAATTCAAAGAAAGGCTAGAGACAGAAATCCTGAAAATATCTGACACTTAAGTTGACTCAAAGATGGACTGAAGAATTTCCTAAAAAAAAAACTCAAATAAGTGGACTTAAAGGAAAAAGAATTTATCTACTTATCTTCTAAGGATGTGTGAGAAATCTTATTGCCCCACTGCAAAACCAACACATTGGTCTGAAAACTCGAGTCATATTCTTAAATAGCGTCGTCAGATTGAAACTTTCATGTGGATGTCATGCATGGCGGCAAACCCATTCAGAAATATATGGAATTGTCAGCTGTATGCAACTGCTTTCAAAATCAATGGTTAAAAAAGGCAAGTAAACGATGTGAACTGGCACTACATATTCACAAAGAGTTATACCAAATAGCAGAAACCACATCACTTGTGGACTACCAACAGCAGCAGCAACTAAAATGGATAGTACATGGAACTCAAAGAGAAAATAGTGACATAATCATGATGTTGACATTCCACACTATTTCAAATAAAAGATTAGGAACTCCACCCACCATCAATACGGGAAAAAGCGAACCTATTTTGATGAAAAACTCTTTTAAGGGAAAGGTTATATAAATTTCAACCAAAAGCAGTACTGCTATAACAGGGCATGCACATATTGCAGTAAATGCAAAAAGTGAGCATCTCCTATGGAAGTACGCAAAAAATTATACATATATATATATATTTATTTATTATAATTTTATCATATAGACAAAACCATTTTACTCACAACAAAAATGCAACTTGGTTTCAGTGCATTTTAACTGCACATCTTCCGACCCCCACCCGTAGATGTGCAGTTAAAATGTACTGAAACCAAGTTGCATCATTGTTGTGAGTAAAATGGTTTTGTCTATATGATAAAATTATAATAAATAAATAATTATCGCTCTACTACCTGTATCGAGCTCTTTTTTGAATGAATGTTGCGAACGTTAGAATTTATATATTACTTTCGTACTCATCGCATCGGATATATATATATATATATATATATATATATATATATATATATATATATATATATATATATATATAAGGCAGGATGTGTTTGTGTGTGTAACGAATGCACGGCCGCAATTTTCTACGGATTTGCACCAAAATTTACATGCACATGCTTCAAGTTAGCAGGAAAGCGAAGACCGACTTTGCATTTCCCAAGTCCCATCGATAGTGGAAATAATCGATTTTTTATGCTTCTACGGCAGTTTTCATGTAGTTTGCGGCCATTTTCTACTGGCCAGAGTGAGAGCCTATAGCTGGCTGCCACGAATAGGCAAGAAAATTCTATTGGCCAGCGTGAGAGCCAACAGCTGATTGACACGAATGTTAACTAGCATGCTAGCATGTAAAAAAAATCGATAGCTGCATTCGTCACAAGTGGGAAAAATTTAAATCTGCATGCCACTTTACTCCAATTGGCTCATTCGCTTGCTTAAACTCAACGTTGATTCTGATTAAGCAGAACTGGGTTTGGTGTGAAAAGATATTTGTTGTTAACATTCTTTTTTCATTCGGTTTTTCCAGTTACGAGTCCTTTTTGAAAGCTGGTCGTTTTGTGTTCATTTTGTTTAGTTCTTTTTTCGTAACAGATTTAATGTTTAGTATAGAGCTTAGAAAAAATTCGCAGTGTGAGATAGGCAAGAAGTAAGGCATGTAGCAACATCAGTACGGCAAATGGCACTCATTTAAAGGCAAGGAAGGGCAAAAATATTTTTTAAGTCAAGTGATAGCGATTGCTGTATGAGTCGTACGATTTTTTAATCAAGCACGGGCAACGCCGGGCCATGCCGCTAGTATATATATATATATATATATATATATATATATATATATATATATATATATATATATATATATGTGTGTGTGTAAAATTTAATTTCATATAACAGGTAATAAAAGGACGCTACAAAACCACAGTACTCAATGTAAAATATAAAATAAATACACAGAGAGATAATAGCTACTGGACTTGAGAAACCTATTTTGCTGAAAAACTGTTTTATGCAAAAGATTTTATAAGGTCTGGCTGCTCGGTCAATGAATGACAAATGTTTCCTTGTAGGGAAACGGTTAATTATCCCTTACTTCTAGCTTTATTTTAGTACCTTGTGTAGGGGGTCCTGTTGTTTTCTGCCCTCAACACACTGCAGCATATTTGTATACTGATGTCATTGTCAAAGATATCACAACTATTTACTTCTGTCTTAATAGTAAGTCTGAACGGTTCGATAAGGTCAAATTGGCAGTTGATCTAAAAATAACAATCTGCTGTTAACTGGGTTAATGAATGACTTTGTTCATTTTAACGCTCCCAAAACGAAACTTCTCTCTATCAATCATCGGAGAGAATCCTTTCTGTCTTCCATCAGCTTGGCTGATGCTAATCTGCCGCAGGCTAACATTTTCCGTTGACATGAAATAGAAATATTATATTAAATCAATTGCTAGTTCTGCTGCGAGGAAAGTTGGTTCACTGTGATTCTATCTTTACATATTTATAAGTCTACCATTCGTCCATGCTTTGAATATTGCTGCCACATATTGTCCAGTGCTCCTGCTAGACAATTAGTGATATTAGATAAAATCCAAACAATCTGCAATGTTATTGATCCTAACCTGGCGTCTCGGTTTCATTCCCTTTCCCACCGGCGTTATGTAGCTCCTATAAAGATTCTTTTCTATAAATACTTCGATACTAATTGTTCTTTCCTTTATGGTATCTAGACTTTATTAATTTAAGCGCAGTACTAGATTGGCGGTTAGGTCTTATCATTTTACAACTGAAATCGCTAGATGTTACAATAAGTTTTATCGCACATCTCGCTTGTGGAACTCTCTTCCGGCTTCTTGTTTTGCAGTCAACTTTGATCTTTAAACATTTAAATGCAATGTCAATTGTTATCTTCTATCTTAATTCTTGTTCCTTTATTGTCCTCTCTCTTTAACAGTTTTTTTTCATACTTTCTAGCACTTAGTAACCCCCTTGCGTCTGAGTGGCTTTATTGCTTTGATTGTGGTGTTACGCAAATGACTGTCGGCGCAGGGACTGGGGGATAATAAGGAGAGAAACATTGATTTAAACTGCAAAAAATAGGAAGCTGTTGAGAGCCATGATTACCAACGTAATCTGTATAGTCTCTTAGAGAATGAAATTGAAACTAGTGTAGACCAAAAGAATAAATACATCATCAGGCTTATAACCATCTGCGGTCGTAGTGTTGCTGTTCTACTGAGCACCTGATCAGCTCCTGCTTACATACCAATATCTGTGTAGCGTGTCTTGAGCAAATAGATCTGGCAGTGCCCACTCGGCTCCGTTAATCATTACAGCACCCGTACATCTATAAGCATAATTTAGTCTCTTCCCCTCAGTTAAGGGTTGAATAACAGAATAGACTGGACTCTCTAACCTCGTGTGGCAACCAGTCTCGGAGAAGGAAAACTCTGGATCCCAAACCGTGGAGGTGGCAATGCGAAACGACTCGCTTATCTTTACCAAGAAAGAATGGCAATCCACAGATAATATAAAAAAGGGAACCATGAAGCGCCATGATCGTCTACTTCCTGAAGAGACAGGAGCATTTAGTATATATATATAAACCTCCCATCAACGGACTTCGGATGCAACAGACAAAATCTGCAGACAAAATTTTTTTAAATCTGCAGGAAAAAAAACTTCCAAATCGTTATGGATGTATTTAAAATTTTGCGGGATTAGTGGAAAGAGTCGCATTAGTCGGTGGCGGGCCTTTCAATTGTAAACAAAGACGAAACGTACGATATATTAGCGCGTGCGTGAGAAAGTAGCTGTGAGAAATCTATTATTTTTGTTATTTTGATTAATATATCTATATTAAGTATACATTTATTTATGTCATATATACATGTTTATAGTATTTCCAATATGGTCATAACTACTGGTAGTGTTGTAATGAAATGTCCCACACTCCCGATCGCCTATGTGGACTGACTATATCAGCAACTATATATAGTGAGCTCAAGATATATCTGGGGGCTTGCTTCGGGAATTAATTGGAGAGTAACCCAGACGAGGCTATGCCAAAGGGCAGAGTTTCGTCTGGGGTGGTAGACAGCTACCCGACCCGGTTTTTACGGTGTCTATGGGGAAGTTTAACCCCGCATTAAATAACGGCCTTGTGCCACATCCTGCCTCGCGGGGTGGTGAGGTAAATAACCTTGCTTCGTGAATTAATTGGAGATTCGTCTCCAGCTAAGCTAGTCGAACTCTCTGCCTTCGGGTAGAGAGGAATCCAGACGAGTCTATGCCGAAGGGCAGAGTCACGTCTGGGGTGGTAGACAGCTACACGATCACGTTTTTTACGGGGTCTACGGGAATTTTTTGCCCGAGCCTACGGGTTCGGATACTCCACGTTAAATTCGGCCTTGTATCACATCTGACTGTGTGGGGCGGTTGGCAAATATCCTTGCTTCGGGAATTACTGGCCTGCCACCCGAATCCCTGTCTTTCGGTAGTGTATTCTCTTTTACAATAAACCTCTCTTCTTTCATCTACACGCGTGTTGCTGTTCCTTAACTCGAGTACTACTTTTGTCTGTTTATAACCTCTTTAAGGATGTAACATAGTGGTTTTATAACTCAAAAATAATTCATTTCCATCTACAGATAATAGGCTTTAAGACACCTTCCCTACCCCTATTAGTCCGTTTATGCGAGGTTTGTATACTATAAAAAATTATTTTTTTTAAAGAACCAGGTATTAATGCCCATTTACAGAGATTTAAACGCAACCTAGATACAAGGAGGAAGCTGGTCAGGTGCTCAGCGACTCTGCAACCACACCCTGTCGTGGGGTTGATAATGATGAATGGTGTTGCCTAATGCCCACTATCCCAAAATTGGAACGGTGAGCATTAATAGGTTAGCTGAAACAAGACACGCATCTCAAAAATACAATACTTTAAAACGGAACACAAACTGTTGAGTAGTTAAAATATTTTAATACAATAATATTGTAAGATTGACTAACATATTTGTAAAGTGAATATTTTTAACATGTGGTTCATTGTTATTTTTTAAACAATGTCACTAATAAAATTTCAGTATAACATGAGAGCAGATGATTCATATCAATATTTTTTTTAAAATCATTACACCATTTGATAAAAATTCCTAATAAAAAATTATTAAAAATCATAAATAAATGTATTTTTAAGATTTTCATGAGCTTTCCACGTTCTCGGATTTCTAATATCCTTGTTGCCACAACGTTTTGGCTAATCCATTCTACGGTTTTCTTCAGATCTTTAATCGGTATGAAAATAAGTTAAGTCGAATTGCCCCGGGAAATAGGTTTTTTGTATTTGCCATCAGATTTGGGTGAATGTAATTCAAGGTCAGTTCTTAGTGTGTATGCGGGTGGGGAATCCACCCAGCCTATACGGAGACACAACTCAAGGTTGCATTTTATGGCAAATGGTGCAAATATTGCACGATATCTTAGCTGTTACTGCAGACATCATGATGTACCTTAGTCCTACCTACTGTTAGTGCAACGGAAAGGTGCTATGGTGCGGTGTACGAATCTACAGTTACTAAGCATGCCTGCCTCACCCGAAAAGCGAATTTATTGTCAACCATCAATTTCAGGAAGTGTCTACCAACAATGTTTTTAAAAAATGGTGTACAGTTAATTCGACTAAATTTGGATACACTTCCCGATCCTGTAAATTGTCAGCAGGAGTCATGCATCGTATCAGACGGGAATGAGGATTCCGCCCAACCCATACGCACACACACACACACATACATACATGCGCTAAAACTAATTTTGTGTCATGTTTTTTAACTATAAAATGAGTACCAGGACCGGCGTTAGGATTACGGCCCCCACCCACGTAACTTTGATACGCACCCTCCCTCTACTACATACCGATTTCAAAGTTTCTCAACCTGGGGTCCACAAAACCGCGAAAGAAGATTGGCGGGAAAAGACAGCGTTTTTTTGTTTTTTTTTTTAAATTGCCAAAAAATCAGAAAAATTATCCTATGTAAATGAAAATTTCAGTACATATTCATTATTTACTTTTATAATGAAAAAGTTTTTTTATTGAAAAAAATCTGAGAAAATGTTATTCTTTTTGAATAACCACCAATATTTTTATCACTAAATTTTACTCAAAAAAAATGTTACAAATTTATACATTTCATCTCCGCTGAAAAAAAAAAAATTTTTGCAAAGATTCCAACACAACACAAACGGGATTGTCTTAAAAATTTGTTTTAATAACAGTATTTCAGTTTTCGGGAAATTTTTTCATGTGTTGAAATCTTTAAACATTTTTATTTTTTAGCGATCATTTACTTGGTTTTATCTTTCTAGAAATGTAAAAAATACGGATTAGAAATTTTATTTTAATTACAAACCGTGGACCTCTGGTTAGTATTACTATTAGTAAAAAAAAAAAAAAAAATCAGAGATCCCCCTTAGTGGATGATCTCGGAAGAAAAAATGATTTTACCGAAATATTACCAACTTAATTGATTTAGAAAAATAGTTCAAAAAGAAAATTACAATTTAAAAAAAATAATCGCTACTGAAATTAGCACTTCTGATCACCCCACTTTCCCTAGTAGACATGGGACCCCCACGCGGATGAGAGATTCGGGGTTGTAAGCACCGGCCCTGTAGATTATCATAGTTGATGATTAACAATATAACTTAGTAAAAAGTAAAAAGCAAATAAAAACGCTGCTGAAACTAGCCCTTTGGGGCTCCAACCTCGTCGGAGGTTCCTGAGTAGTACGCATCGCACCGGTCATGCACATACACGATGTATATTATTAGTTGACGACTGACAGTGTAATGCAATTTGAAAATAATTTTAAAAAACAGTGCTGAAAAAAAAGTGGCAGAGGCCACAACGGGGCACCAAAAAACGCCGAGGGGTTCGGGGGTAAGACGCGCCGACCCTCATAACATCTAAAGCCCGACACTGCCGGAGAAAAAAAGAAACCTTTTCATGATGTTAGATCAAGTATTCTCAGATCAATTAGTCGGGACAACTCTTGGAATGACAAGAACATTCTAGAAACCAAGAATTCCAGAAAGAATAAAAAACGAAAAGGACTTAGACAACTCTTGGAATGATAATGATTCATTTGAACATTTAAGAATGCCGTACTGTCTATGTCGTTAAACTACATCAGCGTCCTGGGTAAGACGATAAACTACATCCAACAGCAAGGCTTCTGATCAGAAGGTTTTGAGGAGCGTGGAACCACCTCTTAATTGCTGGCGTTCCCAAGTCCACCTTGACACGGGGTGGTAGCACCTGTTAGGGTCCCAGCTATGGGCAAATAGTTAACCCTCAAACTGAGTTCAAAACACTATGAAAGTATAAAAATAGGTTTTAACACCAGAAATACTTTGTAAAAAATTATTACCTGCAATAAATTTTTGAAAAAAAAATTACCAGCACTAAAAATCTTGTCGGCATTAAATAACCCATTGAGATAAAACAAACCAAACCAAACAAAACCATTTAAGAATGCCCCTTCCATGTGTATTGTACTCTTGAAGAAGGCTATAGAATGGACCGGCCTGCAAGTCGTGATAATAGCAAAAAGAATGAGATAGCCTGAATAACATTTAGAATTATTTGAATTCATCTTAAAATTAAAGAAGGTATTCTCGAACTCTTCAATCAAATTTAATTGATTTCAGACATTAAAATGTTCACTTTCAAGATTAAAAAGCTTTATTTTACACTACAAAAGATAATAAAAAAATCATGTATTCAAGATCAAATGCACATATTTTTTATCAATCAAAAACGCTAATTATAAAATAAATTTAACTTCTATCAGGTAACGTGTTTATTTTCGTGTAAAATTGAAATAGAAAAAAAGATACGTGTTTTAGTTTATAGATAACGTGAAACATAAATGTTAACCTAATACGAATAACAAAATGGCCCAAAATTTTAATTTCCATGCATTTTTATATACACTATTAACACTGATAAATATGTCACACATTGATTCACCCATTAAAATTGATAGATTTGTCCAACATGAATCAATAAAACCAGAAGCATGCGGTCATTCAAAGATAACCAGAGACAAACGCACTTTCATCTTCCGTTTTCTGAAGCGAAAGTGTACTTTTCAACGGCACAGACTTCCTTTTAACACAACTAGAGTCATCACTCAATAGTGAAACAAAATAATGAAGTATTATTTTAAACTGGACTTAAAACAAAAAATAAATAATTTATAATAATGACAAGACATTTACTTCAATAAATCACTACTCCACGAAACATGACCACATCAATAGAGACTTCCTCTTGTCATCCATTAGAAATTGTCTTCCAATCTCTTATTTACTGAATGTTTAGATCTGATAGAGGAACTATATTGGTCCACAATATCATATATCTGGCAAGGATCCCAATACGGAAACATTTCAGAGCTCGTCGTGAGAATGACAAGAAGGAAATGAGAACCCTAATTTATTTATTCTTTTCCTGGACTATGCCCGGCGCATATATATGTAGAGATGTGAAGAGATAGGCACTGTTCGTTTAAGCATTCAATATCAAATAAATCTACTAGTAGAAAACAGCAGTTGCTCCCCCCCCCAAGGCCAGTGGGTTAATGATGAGGGGGTTTTGTTGATGACAAATATCCATAGCTAGGATAAGAATGATCTTGAACAAAAAAAAAAAAAAAAAAAAAAAAAATCAACATCCTCTACCAATATTCGGACAGTTGCCCTCATCTTTTTTGCCATATTCACGACGTTTCGGTCGTTGTACGCTCCGGCCTTCTTCAGGTGATTGGAATTTCGAACTGAACCCTTTATTTCATCCACCGAGATAGATTCATACACTGATGTCCGCAAAGACACATGGCCCACTAGTTGGTTGGGTCCAGTGACTTGATCGAGTTGTGAGTTCGATACCTGGCTAGTGCAGTGGTGAATAAAAACTTGGGGAGTTGAGTTAAAGGGAGATAACTGAATCACTCGGAAAAGGCATGGCACGTGGAACCAGAACAACCTACTCGCGGTGGACGAAATAAAGATTTCAGTTCGAAATTCCGATAACCTGAAGAAGACCGGGCGTACAACGAGCGAAACGTCGTGAATATGACAAAAAAAGATGAGGACAACAGTCTGAAGAATGTAAATAGTGTAAATAATTACAATACCTCATCTCAGAAATATAGACAGGTATCCTCTACCAAGTGTTACAAGAAATAGGACTCAAGGTAAACCTTTCCAAAACAGAAACTATGATCTGGCATTGAAATGAATGCGGTGGTGGCACCGATTCTGAATCCATCATAAAAATTCAGGAAATGGAATTAGTAAGTACTAATCACTTCAAGTCTATTGGTATGTAGACCAATTATAACAAATTTAGTATAGAAGATAAGGAAATTGAACATAGAATAGGTTGCGCCAGAGGTTGTTTCACCCAACACCGCAAACAGCTACAAAACCAAACCATTAACCTGAAAACTCAAGTGATTTTCTTAAATAGCCTCGTCAGATCGAGACTTTCATATAGATGTCAGAAATGGCACCAAACCTGGTGAGAAATATCTAAACTGTCAGCTGAATACAATTGCTAAGATCAATGGTTAAAAATAGCTTTGAGTGCGTGAAGCCTGTGGGTCTTGGCGAAGACCATGTTTCTTCGAACCTTGTGGACTGGTGCTACAGAATTGCTAACAAAGAACTGTACCAGATAAGAGAAAAAACATCACTTTCAACAGCAGCAACAATTAAAATGGATTGGAAATTGTTATGGTAATTTACCCACGCACGCATGAACTCTCCCAACTATAAATAGGAGCAGGTACTGCCTTTTGGGGAAGGAAGTTTCCAGCAGTCAGCTCTGACAGTCGGAACGAATATTCTTGCTGAAACACTCTCGTTTGTATATGTTTTGTATTACTGTTTCTGTTAATATATTTGTTTAATTCAATTCCTCTCTTGTGTCTTTATTTCTGGCCCTAACAAGGCCACAACAGAAATGTAACTCAAAAAGAAAATAAAGGTATAATCAAGATATCAACATTCAACACTACCTCAAACAAAAGGTTAGGAAAGAAACCCCCAATCAATGGTAGAAAGAGCATTAACAATTACTGGACATGAGAAGCTTATTTTCCTTAAAAAATTCTTTTAAGAAGGATTTTATAATTTCAATTGATAGTACTGGCTGCTCGGTCAATGAATGTCAAATGTTTCCTTATAAGGAAACAGCTGATATTACCATTACTATATGCATTATATATATATATATATATATATATATATATATATATATATATATATATATATATATCTCGCCACACAACAATTTACCAAAAACAACACAATTATTAATCAATCAGAGAACTAAAAAAGATAGACATAATCGAGCTTCTTTCGAAGAGAAAAAGAAAATCAGTTTCACTTGAGCCAATTTGATGTTAGCGGACGTAGTAAAGAACATATTACGTGTTTGTTCAGGTAGAATAATTAACCAATCGAAAGGCTCTATCTAGTTTTTAAAACCCCTAAGCTTTGGAGCCGATAATTAATCCAAATACAAATAGAATGTGATTCGGCAAACCGGAAAAGTTTATAAAAGACTATTCACTCGCCTCAAAAGTACGGCTTATTACAGCGGCAATTTTAAATAAACACGGCTGGACACTACTATCTACTACCGCCAGTTACAGAGGTAAAGACACTAGCTGGTAATTGTGTTCCATCCATTGCTTCTATATTTTTTTTTCAGGGGTTGATTTAAAGAGAGAGACTTGTTTGCCGTATATCAAAGAAGTATTACATGATAAAATACAATTTTGTTATGAAAACAGCGATTTCAAAAGGGACGGTAAAAAGACGTGCTCATTGTCAATGCAGTATGAATGAAATTTGACGTTTATTGGGACTACATAGGTATCTATTCTATATTCTAGAATTTAAACCTGTTTTTATGTCCGTAGCATGAAGTACAAATCATATAATACTACTACTAGCTTTTTATACACCACAATTGTTTATGAGTTCGATCCTTCGGTCACATTTTGTAACTATTTAAGAAATTAAGCTAAACTTAGTAAATACACTCTTTTTATATTTACTAGACAAGGCCCAAGGGCTACTCCAGGTAGAGGGTTACTGAAGAAGGTTGTTGTGTGAATGGTAAGCTGTGAGGTTTACAGTTGGTGGAATTAAAGAATATCGCTATTCTGAAAATTTGCCGTAGAAATAGCGACAGAGCAGCGAGAGGCTTGCGATGTTTTGTATGTGGGGAAAGGGGTTATAGGGTGGGAAATAATTAATCACCCATAAGGCCGCGTGGACGCTTTTGAACTATGAAAACTGGACAGTTCAAGCCTTAATCTGGCATATATATATATATATATATATATATATATATAATATAAATTTTTCTTGTCTATCATATTTAACGAAAGACGTTTAAAAAAAGGGTTGCTGCAGGAAAAATTTTATATATATATATATATATATATATATATATATATATATATATATAAAGTGGGATGAAAAGAAAGTATGTATATTACATTTAACCACACTCCACCCTGATGCATTTCCAATACACTTGCTTTTACCCTCCTCCTTACCTTCTACCACACCTCATGTCGTCTGCTTATTCATTTATTTATTATTTTTTTTTAAATATAATGTTCATAATTTTTTTTTTTTTTGATAAAGCGTTAGGAAATCAATTGACGGAAAAAAGCTCTACATGTTAAAGTTTTATCTTATGTGTGTATCGAATACTTTTTTGTACTACTGGTCTAATTCAACTCTGACCATTAACCTTATATATATATATATATATATATATATATATATATATATATATATATAGCGAGAGAAGGAACGACTTGAGAGAGTATTTTTTTTCTTTCCTTTTACTGGGGCTTTGATTTGATATTTTACAAACGGCAGCAATTGTTTCATACAAAAGAAATTTTACTAAAGTGGGGCCTGAACTAACACTTACCTGTTGAATCAATCATTTAAAAATTCAATTCATTTTTTTCTTTTTTCATATAAATTGCTTTGCGCGTTAAACAAAATGCTTATTTTAATGCTTAAATAACAAAATAGTCCTTTTGTGTACCAATGAATGTATCAAGGTAAACTATTTTGGTTAGTTTTTTTTTTCCTAAAAACTTTTTACTAAACACATTTTATGTCAATATTGGCAGGCACGTTGGCACTGTATAACAAAATTAGTAAAAACCGTGTTTGTTTTTTAACTTTATGCAACAGTTAATCTAAAATACAATAAGATAACATCATAAAAAACAAGAAAATACAAATCCTAAATCGTGTATAAAACGGATCTGGAGATCAAAAAGATTTAAGAGTAACCTCCCCTGAACCAAAAACGAAGGGGAGGTAATTTAGTAAACACTTGATAAAAAATATTCAAGTTTACTCTATAAAAATGCTTTCAACAATAAAATGTAAAATATAAAAAGTAATAACACAAATTTTAAGTGAAAAGGCAGCAAACGTATTTGCATTCATATTATTAAATTAACAAAATCTTTATTTGGTGGCATATAAAGCTCGTTTTTACCTTCAAATTTATATAAAGAAACTTGGGTGCTACCTAAGTATGTGATCTACCTTCAGAGTCTGATTTACCAGAACGACACATCACTAAAGTACATGATCCATGAGTTGAGAAAATTCTCTACATTAAAATATACATTAAAAATAGATATATACAGAATAAGGTAAGAGAAAGAAGTAGTAGTCTTTATTTAATATACTCTATAATAACAGACTAAATAAATAGTATCGTATTATTGTAAAAAGATGAGAAAAAAATGAAAACTTACCAAAGACGGAAGCAGAAAAGTTAGAAAAGTGGAAATAACACTTATATAGGGAAGTGCCAATGCATTATGGGTGAGTGGTGGTTGTATAAAAGCCAGAAAGAATGATGGGCGGAGGGGGGGATTTGGCTTTTCCTTTTGCAAACGGTGTCAGCGAGTGAAGGACAGTGGAGAGGAAAGGACAAGAGAAAGAGGAAAGGAAGAGAAGATTTTATTCTCTATCATTTCTGCATATCAGCGAGACAACAAGCTATTTCAGCATTTCACAATGGAAGGAGAGAGGAAGAGAATGCGTGCAGCAGTGACACAATTAGACCTTTTGATGGACAGGGAGACGTAGTGGCATGGCTCACAAAAGTGAAATTGGTTGCTAGGTTGCAACACATCACTGACTTGGCGAGCCTGATTCCACTGTACCTTGAGGGGGATGCATTGGCTCTCTATATGGAAATGCATGAGACTGAAATGACAGATGCTGAGATGATTGAGTCAATGCTACTCAAAGCCTTTATGGATGGACCATTCGTAGCATATGGAAAATTAATAAAATCCAAATGGACTGGCGAATCCATTGATGTTTATGCTAACAACATAATGCGATTAGCAGGATTTGTGGGAAAGAGTGCAAAGAGGATGGTAAAGTTGGCATTTGTGTTTGGATTCCCAGACCCAATATTGATCGCACTACAGCAGCTGCCCCGGGTAGAAACTAAAGAGATAAGCGAACTGATAACTGCTGCTATGGTGCTCACCACAAACATAACAGGAGAATCCCTTGGAATAGGAGCTGTGGCACAAAGCCTAACTGCTAAAAAACCAAGAACGGAACAGACAAGAAGGTTTAGTGAACAATGTTTTTGGTGCCATGGGCCACACATTGATAAAAGATTGTAAGAAATGACCTGCAGAGTCACTTGACAGGGGATCAGCACTTGGGATAAAGTTGCAGAAGGATAAAGAAACTGGAGAGTTGAAGTTCCGAAGGGGTAATGAGATTCCACCTGTGATGGATAAGTAAACAAGAATTGTTTTCAACATGTGGGACGCTGGTGGGCTATTACCTTGTGGCTATTCCATGCAGCTATATAAAAAAACAGGCAGAGAAGATAAGATAGGACGACCAAGTGAGTGATAGAACACTCAAGATGATAAAGGATATCGAGGAGGTGGAGGGAGAGGATCCAGTAAAGGGAAAATGGTACGTACCAATGAAGGACGATAGCGTAGTTTGGTTTGATGCAAGTAGCATAGCAGTGGGAGTTGTAGTGGAAGTAGGGGGTGTCAAAGTTGAGGACACTACTTGCTTGAGGAAGAAAACAGACGCCAACCACATAAATGTAGCAGAATTGGAAGCAGTGATGAAAGGCATGAACTTACCACTGCAGTGGGAGCTGAAGAACATAGAGGTGAAGACAGACTCAGCAACAGTTTTGGCATGGGTTGAGTCTGTTATTATGAAGGAGAGCAGAATATGGACTAAGGGAGCAGCAGAGATGCTCATAAAGAGTAGATTGGGAATTCTGGAGGACATCATTAAAGAGTTTCACCTACAGGTTAGAGCCAGCCTTGTATCTGAGGAGGCTAATAAGGCCAATGTGCTCATAAGAGTGAGGAAAGCTTGAAGTAAAATACCCCGTGATGCAGCCAAAGAATATGCCATGTGCAATGTTGAAGATGGAGGCATAAAGAAATTGCATGAGATGTACCATATGGGTGTTGAGAGGATGCTTATTTGGCCAGGAAGGTAGACCCAACTACCTATAGGGGAGTTGTGGAGAGAGTAGTGCAAGCATGCCAACAATGCCAATCAATTGATACAGTGTCAAATATACAAGAGGCCAGAGAAGTTCATGTCTCAAACAATTGGGAAAGACTAGTGATTGATGTCATGCATTACCAAAATGGGTCATATCTGTTGATGGTCGATTGCAGGCCCGGACGAATAGCCATATGGCAGGAGTCAAAGGGAAAAACGGGGACAGCGGTTGCATCTATACTAAATGAGCTGTTCCTAGAGAGAGGCCCAGTGGAAGTGGTCTTAATGGATAATGGTACGGCTTTCAAGTCAGCACCAGTCAAGGCAATACTGGAATAATAATAGGTGGAATGTGCAGGCGTATTACAAGCCTGCATACAGACCTAGTGGAAACGGCATTGTAGAGAGGCATCACGGGACCGTGAAGGCAATAGTCGAGAGGGGGACAAATATCACCAACTGAAGAATAATAAATAACATATACCCTCAGGTAGGCCAAGAGGATTCTGTACTGCAGTACACAATATTCCAGCATGAGTGAAGACATCCATTGGTCATCCCCGAAAATGAAGTAGCAGTGAGGCAACCAGGTTCAATTCAAATTGAAGAGGAGGTATCGATAAAGCAACCTAGTGCTTGCTGCACCACACAATGGGAGCAGGGAATGCTGACTGGAGTACAGTCACAGAATAGTGTTTCTGTAGATGGGACCCCTCGGCACATCCTGGATGTACGACAAGTGAATGACTCATCGGATAACGATGTTAGTACAGCAAGGCAAGGTGATAGTGATACAGATGATCCAGTACGTGGGTCATGAAGAGAGGCGTGGCCACGTGACTACGTGGCATGAAGATGATCTTGTTGAGATCAAGGGGGCGTGTAGTAAAAAGATGAGAGAAGAAAAAAAAAGTGAAAACTTACCAATGACAGAAGCGGGAAAGCTAGAAAAGTGGAAATAACACTTATATCGGGAAGTGCCAATGCGTTATGGGCGAGTCGTGGTTGTATAAAAGCTAGAAAGAATGATGGGTGGAGGAATTTTGTTTTCCTTTGCAAACGGTGTCAGCGAGTGAAGGACAGTGTAGAGGAAAGGACAAAAAGAAAGAGGAAGAGTTTTTTTTTCCTCTAGAGTTTCTGCATATCAGCAAGACAACACATGATAAAAAAAAACTAAAGGAAATTATTTTATCTAATACTATCGCTGTCTGCAAACAGTTTGATCATTCAGAAATGCAATAAATAAATTTTAGATTGCATAATTTTACAGAAAATTAAATCTACATGAGATTATAATGTTTGAACAGGTACACTTCTCGATTTTTTTGTTGCACATGTAGATAGTTTTCTCTAAGGTTGATTATATATTTAAGAAGAATCATGCATGCAGATCACATGCTTAAATAGCACCAAAACTTGTTTTGAACCAAGTTAAATAGGGAACACAGAGGAAATTCTAGAAACATTCAATATATTATCCAGCATTTTATTGAATATTTCCTGGTGAAATGGTTAGTGTTATGTGCCATTAAATAGGATAATATTCGATATTCAAATGAATTGTTTACATTCAATGTGTAGAATAGTATAAAAACAGTTATTTTTTTAAAGTTTTTCATGTATTTAACCTATTCACAGATGCAAAATTCAATATGCATTGAAATAGTCCTGCTTCTAGGAGAGTTAGAGTCACCATATCTTCTTATTTCATTCATTACAGTGACTACAACAAAACAGCACACTGTAATGAATGTGAAAATGAACAACACAATAAAAAAAAAAAGTGGCATTGCTCATCTTATTTTGAAAAAATAAATTTTAAAAGTAACCAATTTGGTCAATGGAAATTTGAGGGGTAGAAGATTAACTGCCATAATTCAAAATCTGAAACATCTTTCTTTAAAATCATAAAAATGTAAAAGACATTAATCAATTATATACTTCAGAATTTTAAATAAATTAAAACAAAAAGTAAGATTATCAATAAATTACTACTGGTTTTAAGTATATATATATATATATATATATATATATATATATATATATATATATATATAGCTTTATGATTCCAGTATTTTTTTCAGTTTTTAAAAAGTATTTTCAGTTCAACAATATTAAAAAATAATAATAATACTTAAAAATCAAGTAAAAACTAACATTAACAAAAATGCCAAAACATTACACATTGAGACATGATTTCCAGAATATAGAAACTTTCAAAAAACATGTATATTAAAAATTTTCAATATTTTCTACTGACAAATAAAAGTTGCATCAGGCCTACATATATTTGTGCATAATTTTTCTAATTAAATTTTAGTTTGTATTAAAATGATTGTCAGTTTATTTTAAGATACATTTTAGATAAAATGTTTGAAAAGGTAACATAGCATAGATTTGTTTTTTAAATCCCACAAAATAAGAACCTGATGATTGACCTAGTACTATTTAAGTAGACTAGTCCCCTCGTAAACAATAGGGACAATTTTATGGGGGAATATTTTTTGTAGATTAGCATTGATTAGTTATCAGTTTAGATGGAGATCCTGTTTATAATATCGATATTGTCAAATCAATCCCTGATATTTACAAAGTTATTGGCCTTTTTGTTTTTCATATGAAAACAGACATTTTGTGAGGTGGATACAAAATGATTTCTTTTAAATAACAAACAAGTGGATATATGCATTTTTAATTAAAGAACAAAAATTTACATGAATTAATAAAATTGCATATCCATTTATTCTTCATTTAAAGATGAATAATTTTGAACTTCCAAAAAAAATCATATACAGAAAAAGTTTTTAAAGGATATTATTGAAAGAATTTTTTTTTTTAATAAGTTAAAAATTTCTGAAAATTAAAAATATATACAGATATCATTGATGTCAGAATTTTCAAACTTGACATTTAAAAAATAACAACTAAGTCGATGGAGTAAGAGGAGGCATCGTAGAGTAATCGATAGTGGCTTGGATTGAGGAATCGGAGAGCCGAGTTCGAATTCCAATCAAATCCGTTACATTTACTTACATGCTAATATCCTTGGGAAAAGTGTGAATCCTCTTCTCCCCACAGCTATAGGTAAATAGAAGGACAGACCGGGTTCTATAGCCTTGGATGGCAACTGGTCTACCACAGAAAGAAATGGCAACCTACTGCGGGAAAAAATCTACATCGTCAGTCATGTATCGAAATTTACATGATCACCTAAGCGTGTATCATGCATGGCACATAAGTGACTGAACTCAACCCAAGAACACTAACAGTTTAAAGTCAGGGGTCGATTTAACACAGTATCAATATTACAAACAGGGCACCCCTACTAAAACAACAATGAACCAATGTTTTTTGGTTATGACAAATGTCATAGTTTAAGAAATGTTTAAAGAATGCTATTCTACAAAAATCATCTCCCAAAAAACGTTTTCCTATGTTTTATTAAAGTAGAGCCATTGACCTTTTCATAGAGTTGACCTTTCTGTATATGTGATTAAAATCAACAGAGTAGGAACAAAATTTCACACCAGGAACATAATATTCCATTTTTTACATTTGCAGACAAAGAAAAAAGTTTGAATACTTGTTTTTATTGTTACATATATTTTATGAAAATCTATGACAAAGTGGAAAAATTTTTCATATGACACATTTCATCCCTTAGGACTTCATCAGACTAAATTGATGTTTACGTCGATGTGGCTACACATATGCGCAAACAAAATTTGTTACATATATTTACTCACATCATCATTATGCCCATAGCCTAATGAGGAAAACGGTTTATTTTACACAAAAGATATATATTTTTTAACATAATTCCCTTCCTTGTCAATGCACTTAATCCAATGATTTTTTCATTAATAGATCAAATATTACACAGTGGAAATATCAAAACAAATTTTGACTTATTTACATTGTTCAGAGTGTTGTCCTCATCTTTGTCATATTCACAACGTTTCAGTCATTGTACACTCTGGCCTTCTTCAGGTGATATACATTGGAATTTCAAACCGAATACTTTATTTAGTCCACTAGGTGAGATTGTTCTACTTCCAGATGCCATGCCTGTTCTGGATATCTCAGTTTCAGTTATGTCCCCAAGGCCACCTGGTCCAATGGATAAAAGCATTGGTTGAAGTAATCCAGTGACTTGACCCAAAGAGTTGTGAGTTCAATACCTGGCTACAGCAGAGGTGAAAAAAAAAATTGGAGAGTTGAGTTACTAAAGGGAAATAACTGAAAACTGAGAGATCCTAAAGAAATGCATGGCACGTGGAACTAAAACAATCTACACCAGTGGACAAAATAAAGGGTTTGGCTTGAAATTCCAATGTATATCACCTGAAGAAAGTAGAGTGTACAACGGCCGGAAAAGAAAGATGAGGAGAATAGTCTGAACAATGTAAATAGTCTAAATAGTTACAATATCTCATCTCAGAAATATAGACAAATTTTATGCTTGTAAATGTTTCAGGCTATAGACATGTTCATCCACTTTCTTATACAAATAGGGACTTCAATGTCTATAACCTATGGGAAAAAAAGAATTAATTTTATACAACAAATATTTATTTTTCAACATAACCCTCTTTTTTGTCAATGCACATAATCCAATGCTCTTCTGTTAATTACATACATTTAACATTATAGACTGAAAATTTCAGCTGTGTCTGGCTATATAGACTTACTGATTTTTCTGATGCATTTAGGAAACACAAAAGAAATTTTGCCAATGCTCCATGCATGAAAGTTGTCATCTTTTAAAAATCAAAAAAAAATTTTTTTTTATAATTTTTTGACAGCTTTACTGGGCATGATTCAATAACATTAGAATCAGCATTTAAAGTTTTCACTTATTTACACTTTTCTTAAACATGATATCAACCTGGTTTATCTTCAATATTAAATCATATTAAATCCTTACAAATGTCTCATATTACTGCCCTTCTGTATATTTGGCACAAGAGCTTAAGCTTTTCAATTTGATTGATTTTCTTTATATGGCTTATCAACTTTTTGTGGATTACTTAAAGACAGAAAATATTTTTTTAGATTTTTTTTGTTTAGAAAGAACTATAAAAAACTGAAGCTGGTTCTCACAAGATCACCAAAGGTGGTAAGTAATGTTGTGCCTAGTCAGTACCTAGATGAGTGACTGCTTGGGAATACCAGGTGCTGTAAGTTTGGATGTGCATGGCGTTTTAATTATTTTACAAGCATTCACTTCACAAGCAAATGATATTTCTTAATATTGACTAAGTAAGGCAATAAGGAATTAGATAACTTGAGAAAAGAGTTGATTTAGGACAGAGAAATAAATGGAAAAATCCAAGATGCCTAGCAGAGGAACATTATCCCAAAAGCAAGTTAATTATAAGTATTTATATAAGCAATGTAATTTGCATAGATTTTGAGAATGTGTTCATTAGACGAATTACAATTAACTTTCATGTTTACTACGATCCATTGTTTCAAACATGATATGGCTCCATTAAAAGATATTTAGTAGAACACCCACTCAATCTGAATTTGACAAAAAACTGGCGTTAAAGTAGAGGTTCACATATACATGGAACCAGAGGCTAAAAATAATCTGATCTCCTCAGAAATTCCCCTTTAAAACACCTCAGGCTTAAGTGATTAACCCTTGCTACACTCCCAAAGGAGAGTTATTTTCTGGGATAATTGATCCCCTGCAACTGGGCATGATTGATTAATTTTGTGCCTCAAGACCAAAATGCCGGGCAGGTCCCAATTATAAATACCTTGATGTAAATCAAAGTGAATTTAATGACAATAAGAAAGTTTAATGGGTAAAATACTATTTATATCATGCGAAAATTGACAATATAACAAAGAATTTAAATAAGTTTATAAAATAATTCTGTTTTCTCTAATCACTTATATATGTAATAAAAATAAGAATACAAAGTGTGCGTGTGTTCAAACAAAAATGTTAGTGCATCATACACCAAACGTATTTCAGCTTATTCCGGGCATTTCAGGTTTCGGTTATCTCCCTTTAACTTTGATACACTTTAACAATTTTTGAAAACAATGATATGTTTTACGTACAATTATTGTACATATAACAATTCAGCTGCAGCACGACAATAAAAATCCATTTCTCCAAAATATTGTCCAATGCAAAAAGATCATAAATTGTTATTAAATTCGTGACAAAGTGAAGTACACACAACAATATATTTTAAAAAATCCATAAAATTACAGAAGTAAAAATTCATTAAATATATATGTCTGTGTATTTTTTGTAAGAAAAATTTTAACACGGATTATAGAATAAATAATTACATCTACGTTTTAAGTTTTGATATCTATACAGTGTAGGTATTTTTAACTATTTCTACTTAAAAATCAAATAAAATGTAAATATTTTATCAACAACTCTGAATATATATATATATATATATATATATATATATATATATAGCAATGATTATGCATATAAAAATTTATACAGAAATTATTAAGCATATAAAATGAGCCACCATTGAAAAAATGTTCTGAGCATAAGTGTATTTACATATATAATAACTGATATTTACATACATAATTGTATCTACACATGTAAATAAGATAGCATTCAAAAAGAGTAGAAATCTTTTCACAAGTCTCTTTCATATAAAAAGGTCCTGAAAAATCAATGCTTATAGAATTGATAGTTCAGTGGAATTAGTCTTTTGATAATTTCATTGAATAATTTCGGCAGCATGTTTTCATTGAGACATGTTTCGTTGAATACTTTAGACATGTTTTGTCTTCTTATTTTCGATAGGATCATTTCATATTCGCAGATAAGCTTTTTGGTGTCATTAATGGAAAACAAGAGAAAATTGCTGCGTTGATACACATTTCTTTTATTTCCAAGTACTTTCGACATAGCAAAATGTCATCATCAGGGTATTGTTTATTACTGGATAAATATTGTAGTGTTCATTATTGTGAAAGACAGAAATTGTTGTGATTATCTGAAAATTAAATTTCTTATATGTGGGGTGAGGAGCGCCGAGTCAGAGCATAACCACTGACACTGTTTAATAATAATGAATACTACAATACTTATCCTTTAATAAACAATACCCTAATGATGACATTGTTATGTCAAAAGTACTCAGAAATAAAATGAAATATGTATCAACAGAGCAATTTTCTCTTCTCCTTCAATAATGATACCAAGAAGCTTATCTGTGAATATGAAAGGATCCTATCAAAAATAAGTAAACAGAACATGTCTAAATTATTCAATGAAACATGTCTCTCTCTCTCTCTATATATATATATATATATATATATATATATATATATATATAATATCTGGATAAAATAAATGAAACAAAATTGGGTGTTTTTTTTTATGAAAGTATTTATTTCTGTGTTTTTATATATATTTAATATTTCAGACCACCTCGGTCTTTCCTCAGAAATCAAATGAGATACTTTCTGAGGAAAGACCGAGGTGGTCTGAAATATTAAATATATACAAAAAACACAGAAATACTTTCATAAAAAAAACACCCAATTTTGTTTCATTTATTTTATCCAGATATTATATACATATCAAGGAAGTATACGTGGCCTCTCATTATGCTATATATATATATATATATATATATATATATATATATATATATATATATATATATGAGAGAGAGAGAAAGTAGTTAAAATTCATTAAGGAATGGCAGTTACACAATTGTCCCTACATGAATACAAGCACTTGAATCACACATACTCTTGGTTTAACTCTACATTTCTAATGTCTCAATAGGTTCAAATATTGGTCTGTTCACACACCTACATCTTTTGAACAGGAGTAGAGGTTTATCCCTTGTTTCCTGTTTAGGATTGGGTTTCTGGTTCCTTCTCCTAGTCTTCTAATTATCTTTTACTCACAGTAACCTCCTTGCATCTTAGTGCCATTATTATTATTATTATTATATAACTTACTTCAGGTGAAATAAGTTAAGATTTTTTTTTTTAAATATTTTTCTCAACAGTTCATAACATTGATATTTAGTAAACATTTTTAATAAACATTATTGATGTTTAGTAAACATTATTGATATTTATTTTCATCCACCAGCCTGAATATTCAAGAAATTTTATTAGAAGAGAGTGTATTTTTCTTTAATAAGATTTCTCAAATATTCAGGCTGGTAGATGAAAATAAATAAACAGAGCACCTACACAAATATGGGTATCCAATAAATGTAACATTTAACTAAAAAAAAACACACACTCTTGAACAACTAATGTTGATCTTCTGGAGACTGATGCCTAATGCTTCAACACAGATGATGGACTATAGAAGTGTTCTGACTCAGGTTGTGGAATTTTTGTGGAGAGTCTTTTATTTTTGCTTTTTATTTATTTATTTATTTTAAATCAAAGGCACCCAGATGGTACTTATTTCTCTGCTTGGTCTATTTAGAAAGTTGTCTGTGCTTAACATGTACACTGACTGTCATCTTATCCTACTGTACTTTTTTATTATCCTAATTCCTCAAGGTTTGATGACCAACATTTTTCTCCCATATACGATATCTTTAATATTAAATCATATTAAATCCTTACAAATGTCTCATATTACTGCCCTTCCGTATATTTGGCACAAGAGCTTAAGCTTTTCAATTTGATTGATTTTCTTTATATGGCTTATCAACTTTTTGTGGATTACTTAAAGACAGAAAATATTTTTTTTAGACTTTTTTTGTTTAGAAAGAACTATAAAAAACTGAAGCTGGTTCTCACAAGATCACCAAAGGTAAGTAATGTTGTGCCTAGTCAGTACCTAGATGAGTGACTGCTTGGGAATACCAGGTGCTGTAAGTTTGGATGTGCATGGCGTTTTAATTATTTTACAAGCATTCACTTCACAAGCAAATGATATTTCTTAATATTGACTAAGTAAGGCAATAAGGAATTAGATAACTTGAGAAAAGAGTTGATTTAGGACAGAGAAATAAATGGAAAAATCCAAGATGCCTAGCAGAGGAACATTATCCCAAAAGCAAGTTAATTATAAGTATTTATATAAGCAATGTAATTTGCATAGATTTTGAGAATGTGTTCATTAGACGAATTACAATTAACTTTCATGTTTACTATGATCCTTTGTTTCAAACATGATATGGCTCCATTAAAAGATATTTAGTAGAACACCCACTCAATCTGAATTTGACAAAAAACTGGTGTTAAAGTAGAGGTTCACATATACATGGAACCAGAGGCTAAAAATAATCTGATCTCCTCAGAAATTCCCCTTTAAAACACCTCAGGCTTAAGTGATTAACCCTTGCTACACTCCCAAAGAAGAGTTATTTTCTGGGATAATTGATCCCCTGCAACTGGGCATGATTGATTAATTTTGTGCCTCAAGGCCAAAATGCCGGGCAGGTCCCAATTATAAATACCTTGATGTAAATCAAAGAGAATTTAATGACAATAAGAAAGTTTAATGGGTAAAATACTATTTATATCATGCGAAAATTGACACTATAACAAAGAATTTAACTTTTTTCTCCAATATATGATCAGACATGCCTGATTTCAGTCTCTCTCTTTTCAGTGTTCTTCTACCTATGCTTTTAGAGCATCTAGTCTCTCTTCTGTATTCTTTTCCATAACAGCAAATTTAAAGATTACCAAGTACAAAAAGAGATACATGAAGTCAGCGAGAGATTACAATGGCCAAAACATTATGAATATGACAACCAATATAGGCATGCTTGTCTGAATAGCAAAGCATATAATAATGGTAATTCCTCATCTCAACAATTTTAACAAAAAGAAAACATCTTAGAAAATATATGAGGCATGCCAAAGAGAAGCATCAATTCTAAATACAAAAGGAAATGGTGAGAATTTTTTAATAGATTTACAAGATTTTAAGCTCAATACAGATTAAGTGCATATAAAGCTGTATAAATATTTAAAAATGCAGATATTTGAAACACGATAAAAAATAAAATACAAGAATTTCATGTTTATTATATTAAAATAAATATATGTTCAACGTTAGCTATTTTGTTTTGTCGTATGTTACTGAATGGTTAAAAACAAAATTCAAATGCTCCTATGATTTCAGAAAACATCCTTTCCAATTTTTTTTTTTTTACTAAATTTCACCCAATTCAAGGCTCAAGACCCACTCAAGGTAGAAAGTTACAGTTGAATTGGCAATGTAGAAGGTGTTGTGAAATATGAGTAGAAGGTGGTATGAAATGGATATTATAAGGACAAGGAGGATAGATAACGATTGACCTTGAGGTCAAGATTAAAGTGTTCAGAACAGCATCCACAAAGTAGCAGTTCATGGGAGAAAGCTTAGTGGAACTTCCTCCTTACATTTGGGATATGGATTGATTTACTGTTTTGTTTTCAATGGCTTATCAACACTTTGCAGGTCATTTAAAGCCACAAAATATGTTTTTGAGATAATAATGGTTTAGTAACACAAGTCTTACTAATTAACCCATAGTTAGAGGAAAAGAGCTGGATTCATACCTTTTCCAAAGTTATTTGCACAAAGTGAATATAATGAACCCAACAGGAATTCAAACTCAGCTCTCCAATTAACAATTCTGAGCCATTATCCATTACACCACCTACACATTCAAGCTTAGAGCACCTGGTTTTCTCAAGTGGTCACCCATCAAGGAACTGACCAGGATTGATGTTGCTTAACTTCAGTGATCATACAGGAACTGGTTTTTTAACGTGATATTTCTATAAGCCGTTGGAATATTGAGGAAATGAGGATGATTAGACTCCAGGGAAGTGGCATGATGTGACCTAACAATAAATGTCTGAACTGGTGTAGCTAAAATGAAGCTCATTTGTCATGGAAATAGTGATAGAGTAGCCAACTGTGTAAAAGCGGTTGTGATGTGGAAAATAAATCATCCTCTACAAGCATCAACGGATTTTGAACTCAATCAAGGCTGGAGAGTGAAGACCGAGCAAACTCAGCCTAGGTTTGGTGCTTAATCTGACTCTTGTAAAGATGTAACATGGCAAAAGGAGTTAGACACTTCCTGGAACCATAGAATGATGAAACCATTTTTACCAGTTTGTGTACAAATAAGATTTTGATTTTCTTTAAATTGCTTCTCTACTCCTGCTGCTAATAAAACCAATCCATACCTTTTGTTTTTTTAGAATCAGACACTTTTTTTCTGAAGTGAAAATTTCACCCCAAGCAAGGCAATAAAGCCATTAAGATGCAAAAAGTTTCAGAGTGTGAAAAACTACTATTAAGGAGAGAGGACAATAAAAGAACAAGAATTAAGAAGACATAAGATAACAGTTGGCAATGCATTTAATTCTTTGAAGATCAAAGTTGACTGGGAAGCAAAAATCAGGCAGAGAGCTCCAAAAGTGAAAAGTGTGATAGAAGAAACTGTTAACATGGAACTTATGCTTAGAGCTACCCATTTACACTGTAAAATGATGAGACCTTGCTGCCAATCTTGTACTGTGCTTAAATTCATAAAGTCTAGGAAAGTTCATCAGAACAATTACCGTGAAAGCATTTATAGAAAAGACACAGGGAAGCAATGAGAAAGTTACTGAAGCCAAGATGCCAGGTCAAGTCCGTTAACATTGCAGATTCTTTTTCGATTTTATCAAGAATCTCTAAATATATAGCAGGAGCACCAAACCAGATGTGTCAGCTATATTCAAAGCAAGGACAAATGGTAGACTTATAAATATGAAAGATAGATTCTGGCAAGAAAAATTGTCTAGCACAACATAGTGAACCATCTTTCTTAGTTGAAGACTTAAAAATTGATTCAATATGCTTTTTCCACCTGATGTCAGCTGAAAACATTAGTCCGAGAAGGTGCAATGAGTCACTCTCCTGGAGGTTAGCATCAGCCATGCTGCCGGAAGGTAAAATGAGTTCTCTCAGATGATTAAAAAAAGTTCTGTTTTTGAGGCATTAAAATTAACAAGCTACTACTTGCCCCATTTAACAACAGATTGTAAGTGATTTTTTAGATCAGCTGTCAATTTGGCTTTATTGAACCAATCAGACTATAACAAGTGATTTGGAATTAAAGCAAATGTTAGACGTAAAACACATTGGAGAAGTAATTTTCTCATGCAGTAAAAAAGACATGCTGCTGGAAGGAGTTTTGATTAAGAGTGAAAGTAAATTTATTATTTTGAGCCCTCAGTTTAGTTGTTCTGACATCATTAAGATATTAGGGTTCAGATTTTGTTTAAAACCTTTCTGAAATGATAAGTTTTCAATTAGTCACATATATTCACTTTGCGTCTGGAAGTTTTAGAAGTCTAAGAACCCAACAAAGTTCAAATAGATAAATTACCTACACATTATACACTTTTTCCTGTGGAAATATTCTTAGCATATCAAAATGAATGTTTGGCACAAAAACCTTTAAACTTTTTTATTAAAACATGATTGAAAATTTTATCTCATTGTTGTCATCTTTATCTTTTTTTCTGATTTTGATTTTTAGAATTTTTCAATTGATTTGGATCAGATCTAATTCTCATCAGTATTAAATATTAAATTTCCAAATATTTATATTTACAGAGTACGAGAAATATCCACTGAAAGATTAAGGGAGAAATTTAATTTATTTTTTTAATGTGAAAAATAACTGACAACTAGTTAAAAAAAAAAATCGGATAATTAAAAATAATAGTAACATTTTCAATTTAGTACAGAGTAATGCTTGCTTCTAAGTTGAATTTGTTCATTTTAAGCATAAACCTTATCATAAAATTATCTTCAGACACTAAAACATTTTTTGTCTCCCAGGTTTCAAAAATAGTCATAAAGAAATGAGTACATTATAGATAATAAAGGATTTTTAATAAGAATTTTTTTTAAAAAATTCAGAATGCGTTATTTTTTTGTTTTGTTTTTTCAAAATATTCCTCAAAGATCTCTCCCATTTTCAACTTCTTTCCATTGCAATGATTGTTCAGGCAAGACATTTTCAACACTGTAGGAAAAAAATACTTTACACTGTAAATAAATGTTCTTTATAAAAAAATTCTCATTTTAATGTTTTTTTGATTTCATTTTTTGTCTAAAATAAAATTAACAAGCTACTACTTGCCCCATTTATCAACAGATTGTAAGTGATTTTTTAGATCAGCTGTCAATTTGGCTTTATTGAACCGATCAGACTATAACAAATGAATTGGAATTAAAGCAAATGTTAGACGTAAAACACACATCAGAGAAATATTTGTAAATAAATATTCTTTTGAGAAAAAGTCTCATTTTAATGTTTTTTGATTTCATTTTTTATTATTTTGGCTATGAAATGAAAGACAACTTTTTAATTTTGAAAAGAAAAAATTTGGATATATAAACCTTTAATTTAATTTTAAAAAGTTGGATTTAAAATCTTTCATCCCTTCTAAGAAAGAAGCAAATCAGTTGGCAATATATTTTGTTCTAGTTTGGAATTTTCCTTCTCTATGTTTTTTTTTTTTGCTTTCAAAAAATAAAATTTTAAAATGTCTACTAAGCAATTAGCATTAAGCAAAATGAATTATGCATTATGAGTTATTTATTCAAACACGAGTAATAATCTCAATAAAAATACATTAATAGAAAACTAATATTGAACTATCATAATAACTGAATATTTTTTCTAAGTACAAAATTAACTGAATGATTATTTATACTAATTGGAAACCAGCCTTGAAAAAGGCTCCCTGGAAACCACTTCTGATATTACAAATGAAAAACACAACACAATTAAGTCTTCATGTTTCAATGACCAGGAAAAAATATCAAGAAAAAAGTTATAACTTCGGTTTTGGTCAAGGAAATTTTCAGTTAGATGTCTATTTTATATAGTTAAACAAAAAGATAAAGAGTTAACTAAGCAGAAACACAAATGAAGGTTTCAGTCTAGTAATATAATTGCATTGTAAACTGAACCCTCTTCTCTAAAAACTTAAAATGTTTTATTTTCAGCTGGATGTCTAGTTATAGAGTTAAATGAAAAGATAAAGTTTTGATTTAGCTATTCTGATGGACACAAAGTGAGGGTCCCATTTAGCAGTGTATTTATACTGTAAATAGAACCTCTTGTGAAAAACTTTAACTGGTTTGGAATTTTTTAAAATTAAAATGCTAAACCCATGATCCAGGGTTCAAATAGTAATCACAGAAAATTTATTGGCTACAGCCCAAGTCATTTTTGCGTTAAGTAATGAAAAATAAACTGAAAAAAAAAAAACTGGTGAATTATATTAAGATAGTACTGATACTTTTAATATTAATCATATCCTCATAAGGAAACATTCAGTATTCATTAAATGAGCAGTTAGTGTTACTTGAATTACACTTTTCTTCACTCCCTAGCTATCAGCTTGGGTTCAAAATGTAATATCAGCCTTCTCTTGGACAAACTACACTTTATCTCACAATTCTTTGGACAGAACACACAAAAAAAAATCATAGTTGGTTCTTGATGACCTTTCAAATGGTTTATACAAATTGCCCTAAAAAAAAAAAAAATTAAATTAAAAAAAAAAAAAAACAGAATGCACTCACACATACCACATTTCCAAGGCTCCATATTAGTTGGCAAATGAGGGTGAGTGCCTCTTTAGAGATCACACTTGATCTGAACATTCATGGAACATTCAATCCTCAAAGGCATTGCACCCTCCCCCAGATAAAGTGCCACCACACTGTACAATTTAAAAAACAGTGTAGACATATAGTATTGTCCAATGCAGCTTTTTTAATTTTTAATCATTTGACTCCAAGCACTAGTATGCAGGGCATTTGCAGAAAGTGAAAGTGAAAGTGAAGACTGAGAAGAGGAAGAATTGAGAAACAGACAAAAGAGGAACAGGGTTCTAAAAGATAGAAGATGGTGATTGACATTGTATTTAAATTTTTGAAGATTGTTTAATGAGGAAGGAGGGCCAGGAGAATCTGTTGTTACTCACGGGTCAAATAGAGGGAAAGAGAAACAAGGCAAAACAATGCATGACATACCTAGCGGCCTTAAGCAAGTGGATAACAGAACATGGTCTGGGAGAGGTGGCAGAGGGAAGGAACTTGGTCAGAGCTGCAAGGCATAGAGAGAGGTGAAGAGCCATGATTGCCTATGTCCTGAAAGGACACGACACATACAAAGAAAGAAGTTATCAGGGAAGCAAGGAAATGGAAAACAGTTCCACAAGAGGGAAGTGCAATAAAAGAAACTGTTGGAGTAGAAGTGACAGTTACATTTGGGACCTAAATGCCAATCTAGTAGCATGCTTAAATTCATGTATTTAGGGCACCAGGGAAAAAAGCTTGTCAGAAATGTTACCCTGAAAATATTTGTAGAAAAGACAGAGAGAAGCCACATCACATCAGTGAGAATGTGACTGAAGTCGAGATGCCTGGTCAGGATTGATTACATTGCAAATCCTTCTTTAGATGTACAGCAGGAGCACCAGATCAGATATGATAACAGTATTCAATGCATGGATGAATGATAAATTTGTAAATGTGCAAAATGTATTCTGACAAGAACAATTTTCTGACACAACACAGTGAGCCAACTTTCCTTGCATTAGATGCAACTATTGATTCAATGTAGTCATTCCCCTTCATGTCAGTGAAAAATGTGAGGCCAAGTAAGAGTAAGGTGCTGCTCTTCTGGAGTCTAGCATCAGCCATGCTGATAGCAGAAAAAGTTCTCTGTAATGGTTAAATGAAAGCAGTTTTGTTTTGGAGGCATTAAAATTTACAAGCTTTTTTGTAATGTATTTTTATTGTATTATGTATTAAGGATGTCATTTAGTTTTGTCCAGGGGTCAGCAACCTTTTGGAGAGCGAGCCTTGATATCAAATCTACTGTAATAAGTTGTCTCGATCCAGAAGGCTGCCTTCATCTGGAGGTTTAAAGAAAAAACAACAAAGTTAATGTAATATTATTTAAACAAGATTACTTATTTACTTTGCAGGCTGGACGTGGCCAAAGAGCCACTGGTTGCCGACATCTGGCTTAGTCTATACTGCAAAATGGGCCAGCACAACCAGACAACAAAGTGATAATAATGCAGCAGTGAAAGTGTTATGTTTTTTATACCAGTAATAACAATGATTTTTACTGAAGACCAAGGGACCACTAGTATCAGTACCACAGTATTTTTCCCCAAAGTAATTTAGTAATGCGTCTGTCTGTATTGTTTCAAGTCTTAGAATACCAATTCTTCTATCATTTTTGAAAGAACTAGAAATCTAAGGAAATATTCTTAGATTATTTTTCTTGTGTCTTTATTTAACTATCATTTCTTGTAAATTATCATATTTGATGACATGTAAGACATGAATTTCTGTCTAAAATATGGCTCAAAAATATCCCTCAAGTCTTCTATCCAAAGCTGAAGTATCTGACAGACTGATGTTTACTCAGACATCATAGACTATCAGTAGTTATACAGCGCATAATTCCATAAAACTGTAATATTAACATAAATCAGAAGAGAGTCTTTTATGCTATCAAACAGAGTACCTAATGGTTAAAAATCACTTTGAGCAAATGAAGCCTGTAGGTCTCACTGAGGACTATCCTTCTTCGAACTTTGTGGACTGGCACTACAGAATCACAAATGAAGAACTGTTTCAAAGAACAAAAACAACATCACTTGAAGACTTTCAATAGTACCAACAACTAAAATGGATAGCACATGTAGCTTGAAGAAAGAATAATGACATAAACAAGATGCTAACATTCCACACAACCCTGAACAAAAGGCAAGGAAGGAAACCCCCATCAATACTGGAAAGAACAATAACAGTTACTCAACTTGAGAAACCTATTTTCCTAAAAAATATATGTTAAGAGAAAGATTATAAAAATTCCAACTGAAAGTAGCACTGGCTGTTTGGTCAATGAATGCTGAATGTTTCCTTGAGGAGAAACAGTTAATATTACCATTACCATTTAGCAGGTTATTGATGAGGTCTAAATGTAGTATGGGACTTACTCCAGATGATGCCAAAATAAACTTTGCACTTAATGTCAGACCATCAGAGAAGTCAGGTGCATCAACAGGTTGACCTGAAAGATAGCCATCTAGCCACTAAGTGCAAATCTGCACTTTACTTAATGTCAGTGGCTGACTTATGACATGTAAACATGTGGTTGACCCAGCTGCACCTAGGATGTGTATGTGCGAGAAAAACAGTATGACAGGTAGATATATAAAAATCCACCCAGGTGGGAAAAGACGGTCTCTTATGCCCTGGCAAGATATACAATCTATGTTTTGAGAAGGCCCCAGGGCTGCACATCCACTGGCAGAGAGTAACTGACAAAAATCCGGAGTTGAATAAAAATGTTATGTATGAAAGAATGGGTTGTGTGCTTTCATTAGTAATTGTACAACAATTGTTATATAAGGATCTTAACACTTTTTTGTATTTCTTTAACATGGAAACTACCAGAAACATGATTTAAACATTAAATGCAAAACACTTGACTTGAATTCACCATACACAGACTTTAAAAGAATTTGATTTTTGAGATCTTCGCTGATGACTCCTCTTCCTTGTTAAGTCCCAGAGTTGTATCCATGAATTCATTTTCTGTTTCTCTTTCCATGATACTGCAACTAGAAAGAAGAGGGGACGAGGCGAGAGGAAGAAGGCTTGTGGCCGTCTCCACTGGATGGACATAAAGCTTTTGGCTTTCTAGAGACAAGATACCAAAAGACTGTAGCAAATCTATGGCTTCTTCAGCACGGAACTTGAGATTGGTGCCTGTCACTGAGAAGAGCCAGTCTTCAATTTTTTCTTCTAGTGTCTCTTGAGTGATGCCACCTGAAACAGAAAACCGTTAGTATTAAGATCAAATAAACTTTTCAGACATTTATTTCACTCCATGATGAAATAATTCTTATGTTTGATTCACTTAAATAATCACACCATATATACTCAGCCAAGGGAGAGAACTCCTGACTCATTCTGAAAACATCTAAATGTACATGAAGATAGAGTCTTGGCAGCTTTTATCTTTATTTACATCTGTGTTGATGGCTAACATGGAAAGAAAACTACAGGACCTTCTAGATAGGGTGTTAAGAGAAAGCAAGGAAAAAGGACTAACCATCAACTGCAAAAAGACAGAAAGCATGGCCATCAGCAAAAGGGAAAGCCCCAAAAGTTACAAAATGGAGATTTCAACATCAAACAAGTACAGATGTTTAAATAGCTGGGAAGTGTTTTAACAGAGGATGGAAAGTGTGACACTGAAATACAAAGGCGTATTGGGATAGTGAAAGATGCCTTCAAAAAGCTAAGCAAAGTATTAAGAAACAGTAAAATATCTGGGAAGTGTTTTAACAGAGGACGGAAAGTGTGACACTGAAATACAAAGGCGTATTGGGATAGTGAAAGATGCCTTCAAAAAGCTAAGCAAAGTATTAAGAAACAGTAAAATATCTTGGAAGTGTTTTAACAGAGGACGGAAAGTGTGACACTGAAATACAAAAGTGTATTGGGATAGTGAAAGATGCCTTCCAAAAGCTAAGCAAAGTATTAAGAAACAGTAAAATATCTTGGAAGTGTTTTAACAGAGGACGGAAAGTGTGACATTGAAATACAAAGGCGTATTGGGATAGTGAAAGATGCCTTCAAAAAGCTAAGCAAAGTATTAAGAAACAGTAAAATATCTGGGAAGTGTTTTAACAGTGGACGGAAAGTGTGACACTGAAATCCAAAGGCGTATTGGGATAGTGAAAGATGCCTTCCAAAAGCTAAGCAAAGTATTAAGAAACAGTAAAATATTTGGGAAGTGTTTTAACAGAGGACGGAAAGTGGGACACTGAAATACAAAGGCGTATTGGGATAGTGAAAGATGCCTTCAAAAAGCTAAGCAAAGTATTAAGAAACAGTAAAATATCTTGGAGGTGTTTTAACAGAGGACGGAAAGTGTGACACTGAAATACAAAGGCGTATTTTTCTTTTTCTTTTTTTACCAGTGTGAATCTCTCAAAATTTCTGTATGTTTTTTTAAGCTTATGTAATACTCCAAATGTTTTTGTTTTT
The DNA here is from genome assembly GCA_964036315.1 of Acanthosepion esculentum. NCBI lineage: Eukaryota > Metazoa > Mollusca > Cephalopoda > Sepiida > Sepiidae > Acanthosepion > Acanthosepion esculentum. The sequence continues at coordinate 33,058,233 of OZ038485.1, read as the reverse complement.
TTTTTTTCAATGAACCAAGCTCTTCTGAAAGTTTTTCAGTTGCTGGTGTTTGAGTTTTCTCTCGTTTTAAAGTGTCATATTAATATATTAAGATGTATCAAAAATATTTTCATTTCTTACATAACTTCTAAATCTTATTTCATGTACACATTATTATAACTATTATAGCGTTAATATTGTCATTAAGGCTTTAATATATTATTATTATTATTATTAACCCTTTCAAGTCCTCTGGGACATATGTGTCCCACAGATGTTTTCAACACGTCCTGCAAGACATAATTGTCTCCAAAACACATTGATATGGGATAAAGCAGACATAGTTTCCCATTGCTATATTTATAATAATACATTCAATAATAATATTTTTCTAAGTCAGTCATTTAGATATGTCTACTGAAATAAATAATATTTTTTGCTGTATACATCAATTACACAAATGTGGTTTTGAAAAAGTTAATATCATTAATATATGTGTGTGTGTGTGTGTGTGTGTGTGTGTGTGTGTGTGTGTGTGTGTGTGTGTGTAAAAATTTCAGATAGAGTATATCTGTAAAAGGACTGCATGAATAAAGACAAACTTATCTTAGTTGACATGTTTCATACTCAGAAACTATATCAAGGCAAATGTGATTTGCCTTGATTGTGTGTGTGTAAAAATATTTTTCATTACTTTAAATGTTATATTTAGTAGATACAAGTGTTTGAGTAGACATCCCTGTTTTTCTAAAAAGCATAAATCTATGTCTACCAACATGTGCATTTGAGAGTCTTAATACCGAAAATATACATTCCAGCAGGATTCAAAACCTGCAGTTTGGTACATTTTAATGCAGCCATTTGAGTGCCAGACTTTTGGATACAAGGAAACAAATGTTGGTTGATACATCATCATCAAAACTAGAAATCAGTTTTAAAAATTGTAACTTGATTGAAAAATAAAAACATTAAATCTTTTAATCACTAAAATCCGTAATGGGGGTTTATTTCGTTCATTTGGAAATTATAAAAAAGATTTTCTCCCACTCCTGGTTGAGGGACACATATTCTGTAGCATTTTGGCACAAATAATTGTTGTAAGTCAGTTAGATTGGTGATGGTGTACATCACTGAATGATGATTTTCAATAAAGTTACAGTTTAAAAATTTTTTAAAGTTCTACCTTTGAACGATGATGACTCAATCAACATTTTTTTTTCCTAGGATCCAAAACTCTGGGGGTCAAATCAACTGTAACCCAGATCACCATACCAAATCATCAGAGCCTAAACAGCTGCACCCAATCTCATTCCATCAAACCTGCATCCCTCTTGTAAGGGAAAACACCATATAGCTTGGCATGCTTTTAGACTGCTCGGCCATGAAGACCTTCACAATCAAGCAAAAGTTCAATTACCTTATTTAAGAAATGCATATCTTTCATTTGTTTGAATTCCATATCAACTAACTTTTATGTTCATATCAAAAATATAAAGAAAGTAATGTTTAAGGAATCAATGAATTTTATTCATAATAAAACATTATTTCTGATAGCTTTAAATCTTGTTATATTTAGTTTATATGCATATTTGTGTAGACAGCCATGATTTTTAAACAGTATATATATATATATATATATCTGATACCCCCTGAAGAGTGGATGGACAGCTTCCCCTACAAAGCTCTGGAGTCAGGATGCTGAAGATAACATCAATCATCTAAGTGACAAACTTACTCATATTAATTTATTTTTATATATATATATATATGAGTAAGTTTGTCACTATATATATATATATATATATATATATTTCAATAAATCAGTAAATGTTACATGGGCTTAACTGACTGACCAACTCCTGAGTTTAATCTCAGATCACTCATTAGGTCAGATGTTCAATAAATCTATTGAAATTATTATCAAATCTCATAACCCTTGGAACAAGTGGTAATCATAAATTTCAAATTCTTACCACATTCTTTTCATTAAAAATGTAACATTTAAATTTAGAACCAATTCAAATGTTCTCTTTTATTTTATTTTTGAATATCACTATATTTAATTTCACTATATATATATATATATATATATATATATATATATATATACTGTTATACATGCATTTTATATATGTAAATAATGTCATCATTATTGGTAATTACCAAATGATCAGATAATTCAGAAAATAAAACATATGATTATTAATACTTAACTGTTGTATGTTTTGTTTCAGACATTATGCATGCAGATACAATTATTGAGATTCTGACAGTTTTGATGTATTATTTTAACTCTTTATCATTCAACTTACCCAAACCCATAATTTTTCTTCAAACACTATTGATAATAAGTTTGTCTGTAGTTCAAGATTGGAAGGAAGCATTTATAGAGCCCATATGTAGATTACCTTGCCTTGTGCCATCTTAGATGTTTAAATGTCTGTGTCATTCTTTGAATTTCATTTTATCTGTTGTTCATTTAAACTTTAATTTGTTTCATTAAACTCTCTCTCTCTATATATATATATATATATATATATATATATATATATATATATATATATATATATATATATATATATAACTATTTGTAATTTTTGCAGTCATACATGGATGACGAGCTATTTTTGGTGACTGAAGAATCGCTATCAGTTCAAAGGAAGAAGGCAAAAAAAAAATGGCAAAGAAAACAAAAGGTGGACTACCCCTCCCTCCCCTTCACTCTGGTACCACCAAAAGCTAGTGAATGATTTTGGCCCCTTCACAACCACCCGCCCAACCTTGTAGAGGCCATATGCAAATTATTTTGTCTTAACTGCGGCAAAAGATGGCTTGTCAATTTTAACATCTCCAAAACTAAACTTCTCTCTATTAATCATCTGACAGACCTCTCTCTGCCTTACATCAGCATGGCTGATGCTATCCCCCAAAGAAAGTGACTCATTGAACATCTTTGTCGACTTTCATGCTCACCAACACGTGGCTGAAATATTCCAAAGGTACTGATGTTGCCAGTATACAGACATTAAATTTTTCCATTGCCCAATCCCTCACCCAAATCATGGACTTCACTACTTGTTTCCCTTACCAAACCAAGCAACAGGATTCCTTACTGGATCTATTTCTTACCTCCTCTCCTATTTCTTACCAAGCTTCACAATACTGCCCTCTTGATAACTCGGACCACTCTGTGGCAGCAATTGATATGCCTTCCAAGCAACCATTTAACAAGAACCCCCTAACCGTAAGACCTCTTTCCATTACCAGCACATTGATTGGGACTCATTCCAGGATTTTCTTTGTGATGTCCCTTGGACTGACATCTTCAGCCTCCCAATTGAAAATTGCACCACTGATATTTCTTCTTTGGTCAAAGCCAGCATGAGCGCTTTCATCACTTTTCGGAAATACCTGGTGAAACCAACAGCATGCTCAGCCACCATAGCACACAGCAGCCACTATTTCCAGCTATACCAGCATGACAGCTCTTATCATAACTGGTGCCTATTTGCTACTGCTCATAACAAATGTAAGTCCCTGTTTGCTGAGAGAATGAAGCAACACACAGCCTCTGAAAACTTTGGCTCTTGTGATTATTGGTGTCTCTCTAATAGGGTACTAAATAAGTGCTAGGTCTCTATTCACCACCCTCTTGAATCAATTTCAATCATCCTATACTGATAAAGCTGAATGCTTTGCCCTTAAATTCTCCTCAAACTCTACTCTTGACTCATCTGAAGTATCCCTGCCTGTTATCATCTCTAACCTTGATCCCCACAAAGCATGTGGACCCGATGGTATCCCTGTAATAGTCATTAAGGAGTGTGCTCCCAAACTGGATCCTGATCTCTCTAAACTGTATAAAAAACGCCTCTCTGCCTCCTGCTTTCCTGCCTGGTGAAAGTCATCATTTGTTGTTCCAGTTTTTAAGAACTCTGGTGAACTGTCCAACCCATCTAACTATTGATTTATTAGCCTTCTACCCCTTTTTGGGAAACTTCTAAAGACCCTAATCAATGCAGAATTGGTTCATCATCTCTCATCGCAGGGCTTTTTCTCAGACAAGCAATATGGTTTTCATTTCTCCAGGTAAAATGTTAATGTACTAACAATAATTGCAGAAAGAGTCTATCATGCTTTAGATAAAAATGGTGAAGCTTTGAACATCTCAAAAGTCTTTGACTGGGTCTGGAATTCAGGTCTTCTCCACAAGCTGAAAAGTTACAGTATTTCTGGGAACATTTTTGAGCTGACCCAGTTGTTCCTATCAAATCGTGAAATGAAAGTTGTCCTGCAACATCCACTCATCTACATCCTTTCGCACTAATGCAGGCGTCCCCCAGGGCTTCATCTTTGGTCCTATGCTGTTTTTAATCTTCATTAACGACCTTCCCAATCATATTAGCTCTCAACTTGGCATCTACAATACTAAACTGGCAGCAAGATTGAAAGAATTTACAATTGAGCTAGCTAGATATAGCCATAACTTCTATGCTAACACTTTCCTCACACCGCATGCTTGTGGAACTCCTTACCGGCGCCATGCTTTCCAGCCAACTTTAATCTGCAAAAATTTAAATGCAATGCCAATCACTATCTACTGACCACTTGAATGCTCTTTTTTCTTTCTACTCATTACTAATGTTTCTGCTCCTAATTCCTCCACACCCTGTAACCCCTTGTGTGTTAGTGTCTCAATTGCCTTGACTGGGGTGACACTGATTAAAAAAAAAAAAACACCCACCCCATAAATATCGGCTCTGAATGTTGAACCAGCTACATGTATACTCTGCCATAATATATGACAATTTTCCTAGGTACCTGCTGATGTATTATTGTGTTTAGCCATAGAGTAGTTCTACCCATGTAGTTGGCTCCACAACTACATCTAAATTGATAAATCACATTGTTAATATGGTGGTGGTGGTGGGGTGTAGAATATCCTTTCAAGTAGAGATCCATGCAGACCTGGTAGTATATATATATATATATATATATATTATATATATATATATATATATATATATATATATATATATATATATATATATATATAACTAACCTTCCACATTTAACACCCTAATAAGATAACACCAAGCCAGGTAAAAATACAAACTATTAACTCCTAAACAAGAAAAACAAAACAAAGTGAAAACATATAAATAAATATTTTCTTTGCCATTTAAGCATTAATTTTAAAAAAATTATTTAAACAAGAAATAATCAAAAACAGAATACACCTATATTTTTAAAACTTTAGAAAAAAACAGAATATTCAAGAATATTAGCCTAATTTTAAGTCGTCTCTGACCCCAGAAATAACTTTGTTACATTATCTTTTGACACCCAGAGCCAAAAGATAAAGAAAAAGAAAGAAAAGATATAAGGAGAGAGCATGAGGAGACAAGTAAAATATGAAAGGAAGAAATAACAATGACATTCTACATATGCACATGTACAGGCATGTGCATGCATGCACATACACATGCATACAAAGAAGAAAAATCAACCTAACACCAATAAAAAGCACATAAATCTTTTTAACTTAATATAAAAATAATAAAAATGAGAAAATTGACAGATATTTGCTGATACCTCCTGACAAGTGAACTAAACAATTGCACAAAGATTTGTCTAAGAGACTCCAGAATAGAGGTGCTGAATATAAAATCAATTAGCAAAGTGGCACATTTTATAATTGTATTAATTATATATATATATATATATATATACACACACACACACAGTAGCGAGCATAAAGATCAGAACGATGTTAAGAAAAAGTCTAAATGCGAAATAACTTTTTATTTTAAATTTTCAAAGAACATTTTATCAAGGAAAAATAAGGATATAAAGGTAAATTATAAAATTCCAAAATATAAAGCTCAATAAACTTATTTTGATAAAGTTATAAGAATAATTATATAACATTTGCAAAAAATAGATGATCAAAAACATCAGAACGATTAACAAAATCATACTATTATAATGGATACATCACATCCAAATGAAAATAGCGTTCATAATTCATTAGTACTTAAGGTACTTTACTTGCAATAACAGCTTGACATCTTTTGCTACATGAGCGAATTAATATCTTGCATTCATTAACGGATATTTTCTCCCGTTCTCCTTTCAAATTAGTCCATAGTTCTTCGACGTTTGTTGGATTCTTTTCCTTAGCTCTTTCATTTAGTAACTTCCAAACATTCTCAATAGCATTCATGAGCAGGCCACTCCATAACAGTAACATCCTCCTCAGACAGAAATCTCTTAACAGACTTCACTGTGTGACATGGCACATTATCTTGCATAAATACAGCTGGTTGATTAATTGCAGTTCTCAAATTAGGTACAACATGTTTCTTCAATATCTCTTTGTATACAGTTGCGCTAATTTTACCATGTAGCCTAACAAGAGGTCCCATACCAGCAGCTGAAATCATGCCAAACACCATCACACTTCCTCCTCCAAATTTAACGCTGCTTTTAGTGCCCTGAGGCAAATATCGTTCCTAGGGACTGCTTTGAACAAACCTTCTCCCATCACAACAGGTTAAACTTTGACTCATCGCTGAAATGAACACAATCCCACTGTTGTTCTGTCCATATGACATGTTCAGTGGCAAATTTCAATCGGCTCCTTTGATTCTTTTTAGAAATGTAAGGCTTCGTAGAGGCTACTCGACTGTTCAGATTTATTTCATTAAGTCTACAGGAAATAGTGTACCTTGATATTTTAATGCCAAGGTTAGCATTAGCTCTTTTAGAGATAGCGGTTGCTGTTGCATATTGATCCTTTTTTTGATTCATTACCAATCCATCTGTCTTCTCTTGCAGTAGTTTTCCTAGGCCTGCCAGGTGTTTTCTTGGCTTCACATGACCCAGTTTCCTCAAGTTATCTTAAAATACTATGAATAACACTTTTAAATTTCCCCACACTCTTTGAAATATCCACAATCAAGAGTTTACCTTCATTACGTAACTTGACTATCAGTTTTCTAAGTTCCACTGACGTCACAGATTTTTTCGCCATGCTTACAATGCAAGAGCCAGTAAACAGCTGGTGTAATTTAGTAAAATACCCGATTTTATATTCTTACCCTAATGCAAAATAATTATTACATTTTATGGATTTATTTAATCATTCTGATGTTTTTGATCATCTATTTTTTTGAATGTTATATAATTATTTTTATAACTTTATCAAAATAAGTTTATTGAGCTTTATATATTGGAATTATATAATTTACCTTTATATCCTTATTTATCCTTGCTAAAATGTTCTTTGAAGCTTTAAAATAAAAAGTTATTTCACATTTAGACTTTTTCTTAACATTGTTCTGATCTTTATACTCGCTACTGTATATGCGTAATGTGAATGCTAAACAGTTAAACTGGGTTTCAAAGCATTTATTGCATACTGAGAAAAATTATCTGACCCCTCCCAATTATTAAGTCCTTACCCTTTTATTAGGCATTCAAGAGTACCAAGTTCAGAAGATCTTACACTTGGTTTAAATGCATTCAAAGAATCTTTGGATTTTTTTTTTTTTAAAGTATGCAAGGAGTGCTTCTTTCTAGCATTCAACTTCAAGACAATCAACAAATTGAAAAAAAAAAGAAAGAAAAAAAGAAAGAAAAAGCTACAAAAAGAAAAAATAAGAAAAACACTTACCAAGTTCTGAAGATCTGAGAGTTGCACTTGGTTTAAATGCGTTTAAAGAATCTCTGGATGTAAGTAAAAAAAAGTAAACAAGAAGTGCCTCTTTATAGCTTTCATCTTCAGCACGATCAACAAGTAAGGTTAAAAGACTTCGATTGTTGGCCAAATTCTTGTAGTACAGTATGCGAGACAGCTTCACCAAATATTTGTTTCTCTTGTTTTTATAAACAGTCCACACTCTGACACTTATCAGTCCTGTCAGCAAGGTAACTAGCAATGACCAGTCAAAGTTATACTCAACAAGTACCATAAAGACTTTGACTACAATGCTGACCACAGCAATGCCTACTGAAACTGATAAAAGCCCCTTGTCCAACATGTTCATTTTAATCTTACCATCAGGGAGTACCATTTCCAGAGCATCCACTGGGACATCTTTGAAGGCCTTTAGTACAAGTTTTGAGTCCTTTTTCTGTCTGATAACAACCACAAGGCGCTTATAGTAATGGATAGGCTGTGAGGAATACATCTTCCAGAACAAGAATTTTGTGTACCAATGCTGGAGGGCTGGTGGCGTATCTCGACCCAAAGCCCAAAAACGAAGAATATCATACTTGTCTCGGTTGACACTGATCTGGAATAGAAGTCAGTAAAAAATTCATTGTAAGAACCATGAATTTACCTACTTTCAAGGGTAGGAATAGCAAAATAAAACCTGATTCCATATCCTAAAACCACAAAGCAGCATCTTTTTTTTATTATTTTCTTAATCATTTCACTCCAAGCAAGGTAATAAAGCCACTAAATTGCAGGGGGTTACTGAGTGTGAGAGAATATGAGAGAAAAAAAACATTTTTAAGGAGTAAAAAGCAATAAAAGCACAGGAATTAAGAAGAAAGAAGTTAATAATTGGAAATCAAAAAACTGGAAGAGAGTTTCACAAAGAAGAAGAACAAAAGAAGAGGCTGTAAGCATAGAACTTATCTAGCAATTACAACTCTAAGCAGATGAAACCTTACTGCCAATCTAGTACTGCACTTAAATTCATAAAGCCTCGGTACCAGAGGAGAGTTCATCAGAGCAATTACTATGAAAATATTTATAGAAACGGCACAGGGAAGCTACATTAAGGCAGTGGGAAAGTGACTGAAGATAAGATGCCAAGTTAGGACCAATGACATTGCAGATTCTTTGGATTTTTTTCAAGGATCTTTAAATATATAGCAGAAGCACTAGATCATATGTGGCAGCATGGACAAATGGTAGACTTATAAATATATAAGATAGATTCTGGCAAGAAAAATTGTCTAGAATGACACTTGAACCAACTTTCCTAGCAATTGATTCAATATAATCTTTCAATTTCAGCTTCTTCATATATTGTGCATCGTGAATTTTAGATAATATAAACTCATCTAATTTTAAATATTTTTTTGGGGGGGGGGGTATAAAATTTAATTAAAGCAATAAAAATAGATACGTTAAAAGATGTGGAAAAATAACAAAAAAGAGAAGTAACAAAAAATAACATTACTGTAAAGTGGTAATATCAAAATTCGACATAGTAATATTAGCCATTTACTTATAAGGAAAGATTTGGTATTCATTAACTGAACAGCTAGTACTACTGTTGGTTGAAATTTATATAATCTCTCTCTTCAAACAATTTTTCAAGAAAAAAGGTTTCTCAAATCCAGGATTAACAAAAAATGGCAGCAAAACTGGTTTATCAGTTATCTCTTGTCAGAGCTCAATTGAGGATGAAAAATGTGCACAGTAATTAAAATGAACATCAAAAGACCAAATATTATATAAATTCATAACACTTATAGGCGAATTATATTTAAATCCACCAACCACTTCTGCTTACAGAGAGATGGCTGGTAGGACTTAATGTAAATTGTTTTTTAAACCTGCAAAAGAAATTCAAAATTAGCCTTCTTCAGTACTGAGAATATATCCTGATTACATGACAGGGTACATTGCCGTTCTTTTAGCACATGTTCAACTATCGAACTAGTTGTATTCACACACCTATGCAAATTGACCACCTTTCCCTTACAAATATTGGTTGGTACATGCTTCCAACTATTGACCTACTCTACCTACATAGTGTCATATTAACTATGCAGACATGCTGGGAAGAGAAATTGCAATAAATATTAATAATAATATAATATAAAGTATAAATAGATAAATATTTATTTTAGACTAATTTTTTGGCTTTTCTGCTAAAATGGATAAATATAGGATTTTCATACTCTGTGCCTGAGAGAAGACATTTTATTTGTTTTAGACAGCTTGGATTTCTATGGACAACTTGGATCAAATCCATATGAGAGAAGCAAAAAATCTTTTTTCTTTTTGAAATATATAACAAAAAAGTAAGAGTATAATGAAAAATTTTCTCCTACATATTTTTTATTTTTCTTTGAAGAAAAAGAAAATTTTTTAAATTACAAAAATTGAAAATTAAATTTAAGAAAATTGAAGGAAAATGGCAAAAAAAAAGAAATAAATTAAGAAAAATGAAGGAAAAAAGAAAATTACAGAAAAAAAAGGGAAAAATGGACAAAAAGAATAAAAATAAAGATAAAAAATGGCATAGAAAGAAAATTATGACATCTGAAGAAAATAAAGAAAATAATTTTAAATTACAAAAATTGAAAATTAAAATGAAGAAAATTGAAGGAAAATGACAAAAAAGAAAAAAATGATGATAAATGAAGAAAAAATGAAGAAAATTGAAGAAAAATAAGATTAAAGAAAAAGCAGGAAAATGGACAAAAATGGAAAAATAAAGGTAAGAAAAATGGCATACAAAGAAAATTATGACATGAAGAAAATTAAGAAAAATTATAAAAACTAAGTAAAATGAAGAAAAATACTTATAGCCAATTTTATGGCAGTCTGTGAAATTTGGTAGAACAGTAATGAAAGTCTCTAATGCATTCAGTTGATGCATATTGTCCAATTCCTTCATACTTTTAGGTAGCAACTTAAATTATTTTACATTTACATTAACACAAGTTATCCAGTCATCAATCTAAAATGACACCTTTTCCATATATTGAACTATAAACTATAATTTTAGAAAGTGAAAATTTCACTAAAATATGTTGAGAAATTTCCAGACTTTCATCTGAAATAAAAAAAATATAAACCCTAAGCAAAATGGTCATAATACATGGAAGAAGGAATGTATCAGTTTAAACTGACATCAAGAGGATAAGTGTCTAGAGTAATTATAATCTATAGTATCCATAGCAAGTAGGTTTATAGAGACTGAGGTTGCTAGCCCCATGCTCAAGCAATTATGAATTCAGAGTTATCCTACTCATACACTGGCTGCCAACCAAGGCTGAAGAGTCTACTATTTAACCAATAGCTCAGACAAGAAAACAAGATTGATTCATACCTTTCCCAAGGGTATTTGTGTGAAAATGAATGTAACAAACTCAACTTGTATTCGAACATGGCTTGCCAATTCCTTGTTCTAAGCTGCCATTCAATACACTACTCACACATCCTTCTAAGTATAAATACTTAACAATAACATGAAATACTTGCGACTTCTTGGTCTTAGCAAATAGATTTAAGGTTACTGGTTGGATTTTTTCATTTACCTTTATGCCATCTCCAATGGAATGTTCTTCCAGAGCCTTGTTGACCATAGATGGCGGAAGTTCGGAAAAATTGGCTTTTTCCAAAATGTCCTCCAACCGCTGAAGTACAAGATATTCTTTGTCAAGTCGTTCCTGGCGTGTCCACACCCGAGTTTGAATTGTGTCTTTGTCAGGGTTGATAGGATCGAATAAACGCTGAAAGCAACAAAAGCTTTTGATAACAACATTCATGGTACCATAATGTATTTATTGTTTTGATTTAATCGTAAAGCAAAAGACAGGGGAATGGAATGGAACAGCTAAAGGTTTTTGTACTATAGGTAATTTCAGATGTTAGAAAGAGTTTAAAAATGTAAGTTTAATAAAGACATCATGTGACAATGTACATGTTAAGAATTACATTTATTCTCTTTGTATTAAGCATACATTTTATTAACCAATTATAAGGCCTCATTTTGAGTTTACAGAATACACAAGCCAAATGAATATTTACCTTAACTTCCTGTAGGACTCCATGATACTTGTTTACAATTGCATTGTCCAAAGCTTGAGAGAATCTTTCAAATTCTTTTTTCTCATCTGCTCGCAAAAAGCCCTCCTGCATTACTAAATGCCGAAGCACAGAATAACGGGTGACAGGAATGTAATGTTCTCTGGGGGGAAAAAAGTGTGAAAATTGAAAGAATTCAAAAATAAAACGTTAAAATAAAAATATAAAATCAAAAAGTCACTAAACAGCTTCCAGAATAATCTTAATAATATATAACATATTTTGATTTGATTTTATATTCAGCCAATCAAAATTTGTATTTTCTTTTAATGTATGAGGTGACACATTTACGTATGAAGTCATAATGACTATAAATAGCTACATTTGTTACCCATGAGACAGTTAAATACATACTGCTTCCCATGAGTACGTAAAACTACACAGCAAATGTGAGATAATACAATTCAGTTTTTGTTCCTTGTTCTTATTTCTTAAATTTCACTGAACAAAATTTGCAGTGTTTTTATCCAATCAAATAACAGAATTTTAAAAAATCTTTTCCCTTAATATATTACAACAATAGGAGTTTTAGCACTATTTATTTATAAAAAAAATACATATTTTGTAACGGCTGAATATACAGATATTTACTAAACTGAGATTTGAATAGACAAAATGAAGACTGTATAATATCAAACTAGCAAGTGAAGAGAGCTAACAGACGGACTACACAAAAAAATTAAACAAAGGAAATTTCCATTTGCAAATACATGTTTTTTTGTAGATGCAGCATAATGGTAAACTGTACATAATGGTAAACATTCTAAGCTTAGCTTAGTATGGTACAAGGCTAGAGGGAGAAAAAAGGAGATGAAAAAAAGATTGTCTAGAAAACCAGCATTAGAAATCTTGAATTTTACCTCAGCTCCAGCATACACCTCTAGTGCCAGTCAGGAATATGTTACTGTGGCACTCCATAAATTACTTATTATCTCATCACAAAAAAGTATCTTAGCTTAGTTATGTAAAAAAAAAATACCAAATTGATACCACTATTTATTAAGCTTAGTATGGCTCAAGGCCAAAGTCATGCATTTGGGCAGCAATCCCTCTTTTATACAGGTTTCATTAAAGACAACTGATAAGCTACTGCAACTGAACTTTTTATTTAATTTTTCTTGCATTCATATAATTGTTTTCTTTTCTGAACATAAAGTGTGTAAAAATTGTCTAAATGTTCTATATATATATATATATATATATATATATATATATATATATATATATATATATATATATATAATGAGCCCTTACAGCTATTATCAAGGATGCTTTTTTATTTTTAAATAAATATGTAGATTTCTATAAATATGTATCTATAGTAATGAGAATTATTATTTCTAAACATGAACAGCATATTGTGGCCATGTTCATAGTTAATATTATTGATTGTTGTCTTTTTCTTTTTCCATTATTTTTCAATCATAATAGCCTCATCCACATATTTAAGAAATGGCTAAAAATAATGGCAGCATTAATAATAAATGAACATGGCCACAACATGCTAACCATGTTTGGAAAATAAAAAAATTCCCATTACTATAGATACACATATATAAAAATGTATACATTCAGTTTTTAAAAAATTTTAAATCCTTGATAATGGCTAATAGAATAGCTAAAAGCATTATATATATATATATATATATATATATATATATATATAATGAGAGAGAGAGAGAACATTTGGACAGTTTTTACAAACTTTATGTTCAAAAAAGAAAATACTTGCACAAATACCCCCAAAATTGATTAAACTCTTAATCACAGTACCTAGTTAGCTGTCTTTGATGAAATTTATTATATATATATATAATTATAATAATGTTACATATGTATAACAAAATATGCACAATATTATATTATTATAAATAATATATTTATTTATAATATATGTTTAATTATATTATTATTATTATAATAGACTACAGAAAGGCATTTGACAGTATTCCATACTTATGGATAAAGAAGAGCCTAAAAATATGCCAGGTATGCCCCACAATGGTCAAATTCATAACGAAGAGCATGAAAAACTGGAAAATTACACTAAATCTAAACCATACAAATGGGTCATTAACATCGAAAACAATCAACACTAAAGTGGGATCTTCCAAGGAGATTCATTGTCACCCTGACACTTCTGCCTTGCATGAGCACCACTCAGTAGTACTGAACAACAGTAGCTATAGATACAAGTCACAGAATGGCAAACTGAATCACATATTCTATATTGATGATCTTAAAACATTTGCCAAGGACAACAACCAGCAGAAAAACCTACTTACTATTGTCAAAACCTTCAGCGAAGACATTAGAATGGTGTTCAGAATTGACATATGTGCCAAAGCCAACTTCAAAGGCGGTAAACTAATGAAAACTACAAATTTAGAATTTGATATCAACAACAAGATTAAGTAACTAGACCAAGATGGTATACACAAATACTTAGGAATTATGAAGGAGACAGAATAGAACATTCAATTATGAAGAAAAAGATCTGAAAATATCATTATAGGAGAGTGTGTTTGATACTAGAAAGTGAATGAAATGGGGCCAATAAAATGAAGGCTATCAAGACCTTAGCTATACCAGTAGTAACATACAGTTTCAATATTATTAAATAGAAGTTGAATGACATTAAAAGATTGAACACCAAGACCAGAAAAATGCTTACCCATATGAGGATGCACCACCTAAAATCAGATGTTGATAGGCTGTACATACCAAGAGGCCAAGGTGTAATGCAACTTGAACTAACTCTAAAAACTATAACAATCAGATTGGAAGCATACCTCACAAAAACCAATAGCCCTCTCCTACAAATAGTAAAACACCAAATCCACTCCATTAACAAAGAAATTGTACTCTTCAAGAAACAGTTTAATATACCTGAAATCCTACCAACAAAAAACGAAGCGAATACCTTCCACACTAAACAAGTATAACAGAAAGCAAAACAACTCGGCCAAATGAAGTTACAAAAAACTGGAGAAGGCGTTGCATGGCAAATACATAAAAAGAACGAAAGAAGCAGATGTGGACCAACAGAAAATACATCAGTGACTGAGGAGCTCTGGGCTGAAAACTGAGACAGAAGGCCCAATCATTGCAACTCAGGACCAAAGCCTCGCAACCAGATCCTATCACTGTCACATATGCAAGAAGCACAAAATCAAAACCACTGAGAGATGGTATGAGCACCAACCAGAAACAGTTACCCAAAATAATGATGTAACTATCCTCTGTGACATGCCAATTCAAAGTAACAGGGAAATAAAAGCCTGATATTATCATAAAAGACAATTCAGGAAGTGTATGCTTATTGACATAGCAGTACCATCTGAGAGAAACATCTCCATAAAAATTGTTGAGGAATTGTTCAAATACAAGACCCTGAAGATCAAGATTAACAGGATGTGAAGAATGAAGACTCTACCAATAGTAATCAGAGTTCTGGGCCTCATGAGGAAGGGAATGGAAAATTTTACTAACAGTGTCCCAGGTAACATCAACATACAAGTTACCCAGAAGATCGCCCTATTAGGAACATCCCATATACTAAGAAAAGTGCTATCAATTAAATAACAATTCTCCTATAGGGCCAAGGGTCAAGGGCCATAGTTGGACCCGGCTTTACAGGATACAAAGCAGGAAACATAACACGCATATGATAATAATAATAATTACAATATGTATATCTATTTTAATATATTTATTTGATTTTTTTTTTATCTTTTCACCCAAGGCAAGGCAATAAAGCCACTAACGTACAAAGATTTACTGAGTGTGAAAGAATATGAGAAAAAGAAAAATATTAAGAAGTGAGGATAAAAGAACAGAAATTAAGAAGACAGAATATAAAAAATGATATTACATTTAAGTTTTTGAAAATCAATGTTGACTGGGAAGGAAAAAACCAGAAGAGAGGCATGTGAGAGAAGAAATTCCTAGCATAGAACTTACAGTTACATCTAGCAATTTCAATTGTAAATTGATGAGACTAGCTGCCAATCTAGTACTGCACATCATTTTTTAAGGTCTAGATAAAGAGAAAAGCTAATCAGAACAAGCACCATGAAAATATTTATAAAGAAGGCACAGAGAATTTATATGTAACTAATATGTTAGTTATATAAATAAATATTAATATATTTGAAGGGATTCCTGGTAGGTCATACTTTAAAGAAATACAAACAAAAAAAATTCTCAAACACAGGGCATACCTTACATAGAGCTTTATCTACTTAAAATGTGTCTTTTTTAAAATTCTTTTTTAATGTTTCGTGGAAAAATGTCATGATGCCATTTCTGACCTTAGGTCTCTGGTTGAGACCCGGAAGGAAACGAGTATACAACAGAAATCAAAGGAAATAATAATAATAATAATAATAATAATAATGACACAAGGTAAACATTAGTTAACCAAATAACTCAACTTGTAAGAGTCAGGAGATATTTTTTTCAGCCATTCTTGTGCTAAAACAAAAAATGGGTAGGGTTTTTTATGCCATCAAATAAATACTGGACCCTACAAAAAATAGTTTCAATTATTATACAAAATATATTTCTCCACAATTTAGCAACAAAACAACATCAACTAACATAGTTTTTCTCTTTTTTTTTCTTTTTTTTCATTTTCTTGGACAATAAAGAATGGAATAAATCAGTTTCCAGCAATAAGCTTTAAGATAATGTGTCTTTGAAAATAAAGCCATCATGATCTTTTGGCAAAGCAACGAGAAGACAGCTTCTGAAGTAGAACAATAAAAAGCAGCAGTATATTTGAGCAGCGACCAAATATTAAATCAAGTATCCAATCAGTGACATTCCTTCTATAAGCCATGCTTTGATTGATTCCCAAAATTGTTCAGGCTGCTGAGCTCGATTTTTGTGTTGCTGTTGTTTGCGTAAACAACAGCAATGCACAAAGAAAGTTCAGCAATCCAAAGATCTCACGGAAAAATAACAATTATTCCCAAAACTAGAAACAGCTTATCTTGGTCCATTTATTTATGAAGCACTTAGTTTCTACATGATAATATAATGTCTTAAAAATGTTTCAATATGCTAGGGTTAAAACAAAAAATATTTTTTTAAATTATAAAGTC
>OZ038485.1:33033804-33036304 GCA_964036315.1 Acanthosepion esculentum | reverse complement strand
TATATACTTATATATATATATATACTTATATATATATATATATACTTATATATATATATATATACTTATATATATATATATATACTTATATATATATATATATATATATATACTTATATATATATATATATACTTATATATATATATATATACTTATATATATATATATATATATATACTTATATATATATATATATATACTTATATATATATATATATATACTTATATATATATATACTTATATATATATATATATATACTTATATATATATATATATAAGTAATATATATATATAAGTAATATATATATATATAAGTAATATATATATATATATAAGTAATATATATATATATATAAGTAATATATATATATAAGTATATATATATATATAAGTATATATATATATATATATAAGTAATATATATATATATATATAAGTATATATATATATATATAAGTATATATATATATATATAAGTATATATATATATATATAAGTATATATATATATATATAAGTATATATATATATATATAAGTAATATTATATATATATATATAAGTAATATATATATATATATATAAGTAATATATATATATATATATATAAGTAATATATATATATATATATATAAGTAATATATATATATATAAGTATATATATATATATATAAGTATATATATATATATATATATATAAGTAATATATATTATATATATATATTATAAGTAATATATATATATATATATAAGTAATATATATATATATAAAAGTAATATATATATATATAAAAGTAATATATATATATATAAGTATATATATATAAGTAATATATATATATATATATATATAAGTAATATATATATATATATATATATAAGTATATATATATATATATATATATATATAAGTATATATATATAAGTATATAAGTATATATATATATATATATAGTATATATTTATATATAAGTATATATATATATATATATATATATATATATATATATATATATATATATATATATATATATATATATATATAAGTATATATATATATATATTTAAAGACATTTATATTATGTTTAAATCTATAAAAAGAACGTTAAACATAATATAAATGTCTTTAAATAAATTGTCCAATTCTAAAATATATGACGTCATTTGTTTACATTTGATACGCTAGAGCAGATATGAATAGAAGAGATTCATGGAAGATTTAAGTTTAAAGATAGTAAAATCGACCTTGCTAACCAGACGCTCATCTGTGGCCGAAAGGTTAAGGCACATCACGCAAAATGATGGTTCCGTATAGGATACAGGTTCGATTCCTGTCGGAGAGCGAAAATTTTCTATGAAAATTTCTCGGACATTCAGGCGGGTAAATGTTATTTAATACTGTTTATTATAAAACAGAGCATTTGCTTAAATACATGTATCTATAAAAAGAACGTTAAACATAATATAAATGTCTTTAAATATATATATGTATATATATATATGAGTATATAAGTATAAAATAAATGAAACAAAATTGGGTGTTTTTTTATGAAAGTATTTATTTCTGTGTTTTTGTATATATTTATTTATTTAATATTTCAGACAACCTAGGTCTTTCCTCAGAAATCAAATGAGATACTGTGTTTGTGTATTTGTTTACAGCGTTTGTTTACAGCGTTTGTCGTGAAGCGTGCATGTCACGTGATGTGCAATGCGACTTTGTTTGAATTTTTGGCGGAAGACTGATGATAGTGTCTTAAATGTTGTTTAAAAGGTTTTTTGACCATAACTCAAGAAATATTTCTTTAAATATTTTTAACTGTTGAAATATTTATGTAGATTTAAAATATCCACGTGTTTGTTTACCCCTAGTTTATATGTGTCTAATTTTAGAATTCAGTATTTTTCTTTTTTCTTTTTCGTATCTGTGTTGTACTTAAATTACTGTGTTTGTGTGTTTGTTTTTAGACTCGGACGACACGTGGTGTGGAACGCGATTGTGTTTGATTCTTTAACGGACATCTGGTGTTTTGGTTATTGTTTAAAAAGGATTTTTTACCATATCTAAAGAAATTTTTTGAAGAAATATTTTAACTATTGAAATATTTATACTGATTTAGAATACCCAAGTCTTTGTTTAACCCTAGTTTATATGTGTTTAATTTTAAAATCCAGTATTTCTCTTTTTTTCTTCGTATGTATGTAGTTATTAGTTATATTATATATATACATATATACATATACATATATTATATATATACATATATAATATATATTACATCTCAAACCAGACCTAAAAAAACTATTTAAGGAACCCGGCCTTCTAGCATATTGTCGACCTAAGAACCTAAAAGAAATCATAGGTAGTAACCGCATTTTAGGGGACAAGGTAATCCGGGATAAACTAACAACAAAAACAACAGGATTTTCCCAACCATGTAACAACAAAAGAAGTTTATGTTGCAATCACGTCACACACACGAATTCATTCACTAGCTC
>OZ038485.1:32809844-33033604 GCA_964036315.1 Acanthosepion esculentum | reverse complement strand
ATATATCCCCATATATATATATATATATCCCATATATATATATATATATAATCCCCATATATATATATATATATATATCCCCATATATATATATATATATATATCCCCATATATATATATATATATATATCCCCATATATATATATATATATATATCCCCATATATATATATATATATATATCCCCATATATATATATATATATATATCCCCATATATATATATATATATATATACCCCATATATATATATATATATATATCCCCATATATATATATATATATATATCCCCATATATATATATATATATATATCCCATATATATATATATATAATATATCCCCATATATATATATATATATATATCCCCATATATATATATATATATATATCCCCATATATATATATATATATATATCCCCATATATATATATATATATATATCCCCATATATATATATATATATATATCCCCATATATATATATATATATATATCCCCATATATATATATATATATATATCCCCATATATATATATATATATATATCCCCATATATATATATATATATATATCCCCATATATATATATATATATATATCCCCATATATATATATATATATATATCCCCATATATATATATATATATATATCCCCATATATATATATATATATATATCCCCATATATATATATATATATATATCCCCATATATATATATATATATATATATCCCCATATATATATAATATATATATCCCCATATATATATATATATATATCCCCATATATATATATATATATATATCCCCATATATATATATATATATATCCCCATATATATATATATATATAATCCCCATATATATATCCCCATATATATATATATATATATATCCCCATATATATATATATATATATCCCCATATATATATATATATATATCCCCATATATATATATATATATATCCCCATATATATATATATATATATATCCCCAATATATATATATATATATATCCCCATATATATATATATATATATATCCCCATATATATATATATATCCCCATATATATATATATATATCCCCATATATATATATATATCCCCATATATATATATATATATCCCCATATATATATATATATCCCCATATATATATATATATATCCCCATATATATATATATATATATATATCCCCATATATATATATATATATATCCCCATATATATATATATATATATCCCCATATATATATATATATCCCCATATATATATATATATCCCCATATATATATATATATATATCCCCATATATATATATATATCCCCATATATATATATATATCCCCATATATATATATATATCCCCATATATATATATATATCCCCATATATATATATATATCCCCATATATATATATATATCCCCATATTATATATATATATCCCCATATATATATATATATCCCCATATATATATATATATCCCCATATATATATATATATATATATATATATATATATATATATATATATATATATATATATATATATATCCCCATATTATACATAATTATTTCATAAATATTCATCTCTTCACACTGAATATTTTGAAGAAATGGAATTAATTCATCCAGACAGATATACCGAGAGAAAAAGGTGAGAAAAAAAAAGAAATTGAAGAACAAAAACAAAGTAAAAAGTTTAGAAATTAAAAGAAGAAAAAAGAAAGAAGGGGAGCGTGAAAGAGACAGAAAGACAAGAACAGAAAATTTTCTCAATTTAACATTATATATTGTTTTCTAACTTACATTGAGCTGTCATTGCATTAAAATCCTCCTTGGAATAATCCACAACAAATTACAATTTGGTATTATATATATAAGTGACTATTTAAGTTAATATTGCATGACTCTTCAGCAGAATTGAGTCACTGTCAATCACTTTGTGTTTATCTAAATCTAAAAATAAACCCACTAAAATTCACCTTAATCCCTGCCGTGCGCCAAAGGCTCACTGGTAGAAGTTCCAACTGACGCAAATTCAGTCGGGTTTCGATCCTAGCTAGAGGCAACCGGACATCTAGCCACACTGATTAGCTGTGAAACAGCGAAACAGTCTCTCTGTGGATGACAAATTATATATATATATATATATATATATATATATATATATATATATATATATGAAAAAATATAGTTCTAAGGTAATGATATATTTATAGGGTAAAAGTACTCAATATCATGGATAGTGAATGTGTAAATATAAGTGTAGATACAGCAGTCAACACTACATGGGAACAGACTGTTTCATGCTTGCAGGTAATCTTCAGGCTATGATGGCTTGAGGATTGCATACAAGTATAAAACAGACTGTCGCCACTCAGTTTCCAAACTTCTTTTATATATAAAACCATCCACTTCACCAGTGATAAAAACGTAAAGACACTCCCCGGAAAATTGGAGGTAGGAAAAAACTGTGAAATATGAATGAGAGACTAGGAATGCCTGAAGGACGAGCTGACAAAAAAAAAAAAACATAATTATTGAAAGCTTAAAAAATACAAGAAGGCTTGAGCTGTTGAACAAGTGACAAAAAGCTTTTAAAAACCATCCACCTGGAAGCTTAAACTAAAAATACTTTGCAATGCATAAAAATGCTTTCATCAAAGCAACGATACAGGCTGTTGTGTGTATAATCACACACGAATTTAATTCTTTTTTTTTTTTAATGTCCACAAGAGAGGTTGGAAAAGCAATAATAATGAAAGGAGGGCATTTGAAAAAAAAACAAAAAAAACAGACAATGACAAATAACAAAAAATAAAAAGGAACAGAAAGAAAGTTAAAACCCAAAAATAACAAAAAAAATGAATTATACAGAATTTTGAACAGGGAAAGATGGAAGATGGACATTAGAGATGAAAAAGGAGGAAATGTGAGTCAGAAGAGAAGAGAGAGAAGTGAATGTTAGAAATGGAATAATGAGAAAGTAGAGAGGTGGACAAGAGGAAATGAAGAAGCATGGAAAGGCAGACAAGGGGGGCTGAGTGGGGGTAAACAAGAGGAAATTGGAAGGAAGAAAGGCAGACAAGGGGGAAAGAAAAAGTGAAAAGTGGACAAGCGGGAAAGAAAAAGTGAAAAGTGGACAAGCGGGAAAGAAAAAGTGGACAAGCGGGGAAAGAAAAAGTGGACAAGCGGGGAAAGAAAAAGTGGACAAGCGGGGAAAGAAAAAGTGGACAAGCGGGGAAAGAAAAAGTGAAAAGTGGACAAGCGGGGAAAGAAAAAGTGAAAAGTGGACAAGCGGGGAAAGAAAAAGTGAAAAGTGGACAAGCGGGAACGAAAAAGTGAAAAGTGGACAAGGGGGAAAGAAAAAGTGAAAAGTGGACAAGGGAGAAAGAAAAAGTGAAAAGTGGACAAGGGAGAAAGAAAAACTGAAAAGTGGACAAGGGAGAAAGAAAAACTGAAAAGTGGACAAGGGAGAAAGAAAAAGTGAAAAGTGGACAAGGGGGAAAGAAAAAGTGAAAAGTGGACAAGGGAGAAAGAAAAAGTGAAAAGTGGACAAGGGAGAAAGAAAAAGTGAAAAGTGGACAAGGGAGAAAGAAAAAGTGAAAAGTGGACAAGGGAGAAAGAAAAAGTGAAAAGTGGACAAGGGGGAAAGAAAAACTGAAAAGTGGACAAGGGAGAAAGAAAAAGTGAAAAGTGGACAAGGGGGAAAGAAAAAGTGAAAAGTGGACAAGGGAGAAAGAAAAAGTGAAAAGTGGACAAGGAGAAAAGATAAAGGAGTGAAAGGTAGACATGGGGGGGGAGAAGGGGTTGATAGGCAGACATTGGGAAAAGAGGAAAGGGGTAAAAGGCAGACAAAAGGGGAAAAGAGAAAAGGGTGAAAGGCAGACAAAGGGGAAAAGAGAAAGGGGTGAAAGGCAGACAAAGGGGAAAAGAGGAAAGGGGTGAAAGGCAGACAAAGGGGAAAAGAGAAAAGGGTGAAAGGCAGACAAAGGGGAAAAGAGAAAAGGGTGAAAGGCAGACAAAGGGGAAAAGAGAAAAGGGTGAAAGGCAGACAAAGGGGAAAAGAGAAAGGGGTGAAAGGCAGACAAAGGGGAAAAGAGAAAAGGGTGAAAGGCAGACAAAGGGGAAAAGAGAAAGGGGTGAAAGGCAGACAAAGGGGAAAAGAGAAAGGGGTGAAAGGCAGACAAGGGAATAAAGAAGGAGATGAAGCGCAGACAAGGGGAATAGAAAATGAGGTGAAAGGCAGACAAAAGGGGGAAAGAGAAAGGTGGGAGCAGACAACTGGAAATAAGAAATGTGTAGTGTTATGATATCAATACCTGATATGACTACCAGACGAAGTTTTTCATACAAAAAAAATAATTGTTTATTCACTTCTGGGCTCTGCCAAACCTCAACTGGGAAAGTATGGGAGTTTCAGGGACTTCAAATCATTCAATCTATTCATGAATATTGGTTGGGCATTTATATAACTTCCTGTCATCTGGTTGTCTTGTGTATGTATATATCCTAAGTTCAGCTGGGTTCACTTCCTGTTTATCTCGGTATACACACCAACATATTTTGAGGCTCAATTCTGTACTTGGTCACTAAAAAGTTACTTCATAGTCAACCCACCAGGAAACCTTGATGTATCAATGTGACACCAAGAACAAACCTTACTTAGGTTGAACCCAGTATATATTGGGGTCACCACAGATCAACTCTTTTCAGATCAAAGGTTTCCAATAGACATTCAATTCATCTGGTATTTCCTGGCATGAATCACATGCTACAAAGGGAAAGGAAAACAGATGAAGATGAGTAAAGGGAAAACATACACAATTGACTGATTGATCGGTCTTTTGCAGGTTATTTAAAGCCAGAAAATATTTTGGATTGTAAGAATTTTTAGAAATAATAATGATTTACAGATACAATTATTACTAATTAAGCCATATCTAGGGAGAGAAGAGATTGATTCATGCCATTCTTAAGAGTACTTGCACATAAGTGAATATAACAAATTCCACTGGAATTGGAACTTGGCACTCAGATTTCCAATTCTGAGCCATTATTCTTTACATCACCCACACATCCAAGCTTACAGCTCCTGGTAATCGCAAGCGGTCACCCATTTAGGTTCTGACTAGGCTTAAAGTTGCTTAACTTTGATATCATATGAAAACTGGTGGAAAACATACAAGATTAAGAGAAAATGAATAAGAGAAGAGGAGAAAAGGAAACAAGGGGTGAGAAGTCCAGATGAGTATAGTGAAAAGAAAGAAAAAATGTTAAATAGGTTATAATTAAAAAAAAAATAATGCTAAGGTGAGACATAAATCTAAAGGTTAAAAGGTTTTTAAAAAAATGATAAGTAAATATACTATGGCCTGTGGTTATAAAGGAAAGCAGTGTTATAGCAGCTGCAAGAGTTTGCTATGTTTTACCTGTGTTTTTTCTTCTTTCTGAAGCATGAAAAACAAGATGTTCATGGTCAAAAGAAATTTCCTAAGAATAAACACATGGAACAACAGACAGGTGCTAAAAAAAAAGACAATTTAGACATGCTTTTTAGAATTTCTTGGCTTCTGTCAGACACTGACAGATACAAAGAAATACTAAAAAGTTATTTATAGACTAAATACAACTTTGTCAAAATTCATATTTTCTTGTGTATAATAAGATTTGATTATATGACCCCATGTTTCTGAAGCAAAAAGCAAGAAATAAATTACATCCTTGATTAAAATGTAGCCCAGTCGTACAGCCATACCTATGTCATTTTGAGGGAATAATTGTACCATATTATCCATTATAATGCCAATGTTATACACATATGTCAGTAAAATATTTAATTTTTCACAATATTAAAGAATAGAAATGGAATCGGATGTTTAGTTATTTTGTGTTTCTTTAATTTCCATTTCAAAACTTATTTTTGAATTTTCAGGGGAAGGTGCTCATATTTAAATAATATTTTAAGATGTTGATTAATCATACTTTTCTATTTGATATGACTATTATATTTCTATATATGAATAAACTATGAAAATAAATAAAAAATAGTCTTTTATTAAGAATGATGCAAGAAACAAATATTGACAACATTAACCTTTATTACTCTGCACATGATTTCATTTTCTGTACATCAAGTTTATCTTGCCACTGAAGGTGACACTGAAAAATAGTGTTTGAATTTCATAGTTGTGCTGTCATATCGCACTATGGCAACAACTCTGATTGAAATTAGAATAAGAATACTATAATTGAGAGACCTTAAAAAGAATGCAGTGGAAAGGGAAGTAATATTAATAATGTAGAGTGCAAAAGGTTAAGAATGAAGAGAGAAACAAATATTGCCAACATTTCAAATACTTTTTATAAACAATTCTTATCAACAACTGCCTACTTTGTATTTTATTATCTATTGTACTAAATGGGTGTATTTGCAATCTTGCTGTTTCAAACAAGGGTTTTTTAAGGCAAGTAAAAACTTCTGAAAACATGTACTTGTGTATAATACAACCCCCCATTTTTGTTTTTAATTTTCATTCAAAATTTCTCGTACTATGCCCAAGAAAATACGATATCAAGTAAATCTGACAAAGTTTAGCATAGAAATCGTGATGAAATGATACACTTATTAATTCCAAGATACTTCATCTTTCATCTTGCTTTCTTTTCTAACATTCAGGTTGTTTCATATTATGCAAAAAAATAAGTAACAAAAATATAAAAAAAATTGATAAATTAATCTGAAACTAATGATAATGATGATGCCTTTTTAAAGAAATTTGGAAAACTTAAAACTATATACTACCTTCCCACCAACCAAAAATGTACGTATATTTTATCAGTTCATTACATTTCTTATTCAAGTGAAAATTGATTTTATTTCAAAACACAGCCTTATATTTGTACAATGGAAATTACTTTTCAAATATTATTGGATGCATAAAATATAAACAAAGTATATCTTTATCTTTGTGGTTTAAAAATAAAACAGTTATTAACAACTAAAATGGGAATGCCAACATTTTTTGTGATGCATGCATACTTGGAATCTGTTTTAAAAAATGTAGACATATTTGGTTGTTAATAATTGCCACATTTTACTTGAACTTTTTAAAATAGAATTCCATAACTAAGAATACTGTATTTTTCAGCATATAAAAAAGCACTTTTTCCCCCACAAAATTAACCTGTTTTCTTCACAATGACAGAAAGTTTGGGAATCAAGCTTGACTCGATTAATCTTTCTCAATTTAATGAGGAAGCAGGCTCTAAAACAGGGATTCCCAACTTCTTTTGCGTCATTGCCCACTTTCACATGGAAAAATTTTCCACCACCCACCTGCATAGTAAATATTCAAAAGCATACTAAAATTATTTGGTAAAAGTTTGTTACTGGTTCATAAACTGACTTTAAAATGTAGTAAAAATAATATCAAAGGGAGGTAACAAATGATGCTGAAATTATGCACCTGCTGTTGCCACTACTACTGTATTAAAGAACAAAGAAAAGTAAAATTGACCATTGAAAACTATACATGTAATTTAGTTTTATGGTTAGGGTTAGCATTGCACGAGTTGACAAAAAATTAAATGATTTTGGTTCAGAATTATAAATTAAAAAGAACATACACTATGAGCAACTAATTTAAAAATAAAATTCAGCAAATATTTTTTGTTGTCCTTTATCTTCTGATTTATATCCTAAAAAATGTCTTATTTCATCTGAAGAATTATTTGAATGTTAATGACCTTTCTCAAAACTATAGAAAATACCAAATATTCATTGTTTACAGGAATATTTATATCTTACCTAAGAATATGATCCAGTTATTCCCAATTAACCTCCTATATTTTTTTGCTTTTTTTTTTTTTATACAGGTATTTTGCATATCTCTTTTGAGGATTTTTTTTTTTTTTTTGGAGTAGCATATGTTGAAATACCTTTTTAAAATTCTATATCGACCACCAAAATTTCCACTCACCCACTGTTCAGTTGCTCATTGCCCACCCAATAGCTGAAATCACCCACCAGTGGGTGATATAGCCCAGTTTGGGAAAACCTGCTTTTGAAAATTTGCATCAATTTGCATCAATTTTCATTTTCAAATGTATTTAATGTGAAATTTAGGGTGCATTCTAGAGACCTCTTGTATGCTACAAAATAAATTAAATGTTAAAATACAGATTGAACTTTTGAAATATTATATAATGTCTTTAAAAAAGCATCATCTCAAATGCTTAGAATGTTTGATATTGCATCATAATTTTTGAACAAACTTTGTTTTAAACTTATTCCAAGAAAGATGAGTTTTTGCATAATTTACTATGACAGCCATATCATTGATTGATTGATTGATTGATTTGTTTTCTATGGCTTGTCAACCTTTTGCAGGTTATTCAGAGCTATAAATTATTTTTAAATTGTAAGAATTTTTTGGCGAGGAGGCTATAATAATAGTTTAATGACTAAATTACTAATTAAACCAGAGCGGTGGATTCATACCTTTCCCAAGAGTAATAAGTAAATATAATGGACCCAACAGGAACTGTGACTCAACTCCCAGATTAACAATTCCAAGCCATTATCCATTGCATCACCCATACATCAAAGCTTACAGCACCTGGTATTTCCAAGTGGTCACCCACCTGGGTATTGGCCAGACACAACATTACTTAACTTTTATCACTCTATATGCGAGTTCATTTGCTGTATGAAAAGTTTATCCTGCCACTGAAGATAACTTGATCTCTGAATTTGAATTTGTTTGAATTTCATAGTTGTGTTGTCATATCCTGCTATGGCAACAGAAAACAACTGAGTGAAATTAAGAATAAGGATACTGCAATTGAGAGGCTTTGAAAAAGAATGCAGTAGAAAGGGAAGTAATATTAATAATGCAGAATGTTAAAGGTTAACTTCAGTGATCATACAGGAACCAATGTTTCAACATGATATGGCCATAAGCACTGCCATATTATATTAGTTTTAGCTTTGTTTTTGTATGTGTATATGTCATATTGGAAGGCAAAAAAATGATTTTAGAATAATATTAAATTACTTTAAAAATTTTATTGATTAATCTGTTTTTTATGGCCTATCAATCCTTTGCAGATAACTTAAAACCAGAAAATATTTACACATAGTAAGAATTTTATTTTTTGAGATAATAATAATACACTGATATAAGTTCTACTAATTAACCCATAGCGGGGGAGAAAATTCATACATTTCCCAAGAGTATTTGCACATAAGTGAATATAATGGACATGACACTCCGATTTCTAATTATTATGAGTTGTTATCCATTACACCACCTGCACATTCAAGCTTACAGCACCTGGTATTCCCAAGAAGAATTACTTTTAAAAATACAATTATAAAAATGCCTTATATATATATATATATATATATATATATATATATATATATATATATATATGACATTATATAAGATAATTGTTATTAGCAAAATAAAACAGTTAATAGCACTCTTCTGCCCGTAACAACTATCTTAATTCCTAACAACTGCCAATTTGTTTTCTACTTTTCAATGTACATAACATATATAAGGTATGCTAATACTTACTAAAACAAATCTCCTGTCAAAAATTACAAATTTCAATGTTTAATCAACTATTTCTAATATATAGCTGAAAGCTTTTAGTTTATTAGTACAGAAACTTACTAAAGCAAAGCAGTTGAAAGATGGAGTAACAGTAAAGTCAGTGAGCAAAGATAAGTAAATCCAAAATAAAATAATTAAGTTATATATTTCTTGCAAAAGGTTTACGTGAGTTTTTTTGGCATAAAAATCATCCTGAAGCCTTGTGGATGACTGAATATTATCGAAAGTTTCAAGAAAAATTCACCCAATCATAAACACTGAACGATGTATGAGGTGGTATCAGAAAGTTTCTGGACTGTACATGCTTTGATCACTTGATTTGCTCTTTCTGACTTATCAACCTTTTGCAGGTTATTTAAAGCCAGAAAATATTTTTGGTTTGAAAGAATTTTTAGCGATAATAATGATTTACTAATACAAGTCCTACTAATTAACCCATAGCAGGGGGAGAAGTGGATTCATACCTTTTCCAGGGTATTTGCATGTAAGTGAACATAACAAACCCAACTGGAATCGGAACTTGGCCCTTCAATTTAAAATTCCAAGCCGTTATCCATTACACCACCCACATAGCCTATATATGCTGTGATTGTACCATACAATGAAAATGCACACACAGACAACATTCATTAGTATCCAACTCAACAAGTCAGTCTGCCATTGTGCTATCTATTCATGTTCCATCATTATATAAGGTTTAGTAATATTCTGTTGGAACAGCTCTGCAAACTTTACAACAACTAAGAAATTTGAGCAATGTGCCTGCAACAAATTTTGCATGAAGCTCAGTAAATTAAGTTTTGGGAACTTTCCTTAGTTTCTATCTGAATTTCTGTGATGAGGAATTATCATCATTTACACTCAGAATAATATCTTCATCTATGTTATTATCACAAAATTTCAACCATTGTACACTTTGACCTTCTTCAGATGTCTGTCAAGGAATTTCAAATTGAATCCTTTATTAAATTATGGGAGTAGATTGTTCTCTTTCTACTCTTTTTGTCTACAGATATCTCTTGTTCATTTTAGTACTGCTCATTTCTGTATGAATTTCTTGGATGAGGAGTTTACATTATTTACATGCAGACTATTATCCTCATGTTTGTTGTTATGTTTCAGCCACTGAGCCCTCTGGCCTACATCAGGTGTATGTTGATCTGGGTAACTGTTGTAGCATACCTATGGACAATAATGGGTATGTCCCCATTCATATAAATACAGTAGTAAATACTGTATGTTGGTCTGCAGTTGGAGATTCATTGTGGAATTCACTTGACTCACTTCTAGCAATTGACTACTTCTTCTATGCGCCGCTGGTGAATCTTATATGTGTTGTTCGTGTCCTAAGTATTATTGTTCATTACCAACCACCATTTGATTATTCTATTCAGTAACCTTTCCTAGGTTACAACAGTAACCTACAAGGAATTCCAAATTGAAACCTTTGTTTACTCTACAGTGGTATACTGTTCTCGTTCCACTGCCCATGTCTAGGAATATCTCATCTAGTTCTAATTTTTAGAACTGCTCAGTTATTGCCTTCCCTGTTTCCACAGTTACTGAATGAGGTTATTGAAAGTATATAATGGTTGACCTGAGACTTTAAGTAGTTAAGATGGTAGTGATCAGGAAAGCATCCTCTCAGGAGTTTGTTCCACAAAGTAGCAGTTCTTGGAAAGAAGCTGTTCAAATGGAACTTCCTTCTTACCAAAAGAATATGAAGATAATTATATATATATATTGTAACCTAGAAAGGGTTACCGAATGAGGAACAACCAAAACAGAGGTTGGAAATGAAATGGTAATCTTTATAACATCAACAAAATATAATACTCGTCAACGGTGTGAAATAGGTAAACCACTGCTAGTGGCAGACTACTTAGACAATATATTACCCCCACTTGCAATAGTGTCCAACATATTTATGAGGATTGGGACATACCCATTAGTGTTTATAGTTACGATATATAATAGTGATCATGGCTCTCCACAACTTCCTATCCTGTATAGATCTAATTAATATTTCTCTCATTACTCTCCTTCTCAGTCAGTTCTGTCATCCATTTGCACAAGCTTATTGGGTAGGTGTTGTAACCTAGAAAAGGTTACTGAATGAGGAATAACCAAAACGGAGGTTGGAAATGAAATGGTAATCTTTATAACATCAACAAAATACAATACTCGCCAGCGACGTGAAATAGGTAAACCACTGCTAGTGGTGAACTACTTAGACAGCATATTGCCCCCACTTACAATAGTGTCCAACATATTTACCAGGATTGGGACATACCCATTAGTGTTCATAGGTATGGTATCCAACAGTAATGAGAATGTTCAACCCCATATAGTGATTTTACAAGTGTAGCTTAGATGTGGTACAAGGCCGACTACTCACTCATTCATACTACTCATTCATAATTGTTCTAGCAAGACAAGCTTGCTACCTATTACACCACCTCAGGGTGCCCTGTTCAACCCCATATATATGGCATGATGGGATTTAGCTGTAAATGTCTGAACTGGCAAGACTAAGGAATGTAGCACATCAGAACATTTGCCATGGAAGTAGCAATAGAATACCAAGAGGCTTGCAATGTTTTGTCTGTTGGAAAAGAATTGTAGGGTGGATTGACAGATACCTGAAGAAGGCCAAAGAGCACAACATCCGAAACACTGTAATAATAACAACAAAGATGAAGACATTAGTCCAATTTTAAATAATATAAAGGACATTCTTTAAGTTGAATCCAGTTTCTGAGTGGCACACAGGCTTCAAGGCTGACTGAGTGTCAGTTTAAGATGATGGGTGTTTAGAGGGATCAATTGCCAACATAAAGGCCAGAAAAGGTAAAAAATATAAAATCCATGAACTCATCTATAAGGACTATCAATAAATAATCCACCAGCTCTCTAATATAATTGGATTAGTTACGAAACTAGTCAGGGGATCCTATTTTGGGAACTTTCTGAAACCACTTCACTCTACACTGAAAAAGGATCTAAGGAAAACTTACATATAAACATCATTTTGTTGATCAGGTGTCGTTTTTGCTGTACTAGAAAAAAGACGCTGTTGACTGAAGGACACGGTCGCTGTTGTTGGAACCACAAGGCGATGAAATCTTGTGTGAAAATACTTAATGTAGATTGCTGGACGAATGCTCAAGTCATTTGGGCTCTTCATTTTGTTTTGTTTTTTAGGGGGAGGGGAAAAGAGAATAAAGAATAATAGAATCCAAAAGAGTAACAAAAAATAAAGGGTTTAAAGAAAAGCAAATACATCTATTCAGGGTAAAGGTCATTTCATAAAGAATAAAAAATACATATTTGTAGATAAACAATATCTGATAACCAAATAGACATGGCCACTTCAGTTTTTCAAAATTTTGTCTCTTTACAGAGAATTATTTCCCAATGACCTGCTTAACCAGTTTGCTGCAAAAAGCAGATATATCTGCTCAAAGTTTTATTACTGTTAACTGCAAAAACTAGATCTGCTCCATGGCTTTGAAAAAACATCTATGCTGCAAGAAGCAGATTTTTTTAAAATTGTTAGGTGGATAATTAACATCATTATTGGAATGACCATGAAAATTATGCAGTGAAAAGGTTAGTATTTTTTTTTAGGCAAATCAAATCTACAAGGGGTTGTTGAAATGTTCTTATTACTGTTAAACTTCTGCTGGATTTACCTTTTTCACTCTGGTCACCTTCGCTCAAAGATGGCTTATTTCTCTCCTCTCTCGGTGAGATATATATATATATATAAAATATAGTTTTAAGTTATGCTATATTTATGGGTTAAAGTGCTCAATATCAGGGATAGAGCGTATATAAATATATAAGTGGACATTGAAGTCAACACTCAGGAGTGACAGTCAGTTTCATGCTAAATGCAGTCATCAGGCATGTGCATTGTGTTTTTGCTCCACTTTTTATATATATAGGTCAGTGATCCATTGTGGATAGTCTAATGGTTATTTTGGTGGGTGTGGTTTGTTAATTTGTTTATTATTTACTTAGTTTATTTACTTCTTTATTTGTTTGGATTAATTTATTTTACTTGTTTTTGCTTATTTATTTTCATTTATTCTTGTTTGTTTTCCATTTTTAAGTAGCATAGTAAAACAAAATGCATTTGAAGATGGGTTTCAATCATTTATTTAGTAGTTTGTTTTGGTCTGGGAAGGTAATTATGGCTATTTTTTCCTATAGGCAGAGTTTATGGCTTTTGAACTGATTGATGTAGGCTGATGTTCTTTTCCTTTTTTCCATGATATTTTTGACATGATTTGTTTTATTTAAAAATAATTAATCCAAACAAATAAATAATGGTGCAGAAGGTGAATCAGCAAGCCAAGTTCAAATTCTAACCTAGCCTGTTGTTGCCAATGGTTGAACATTGTGTTTAGTTCTGAAAACAAAACCTTATAAGAAACCTAAATTCCTTCTTTGCAAGTTTTACCAATTAAACTACAAAATACACTATATACAACACACTATTGGTTGGTTGATTCATTTTCTATGGCTTGCAGGTTATTTAAAGCCAGAAAATATTTTTAGATTGGAAGAATTTTTTTTTAGGTTTTATTGATACAAATCTTTCTAATTAACTCATAAATGATGGGAGAATAGGTGGATTCATTCCTTTCCCAAAGGTATTTGCATGTAGGTGAATATGACAAACCCAATTGGAATTGGAACTCAGCTCTTCAATTAACAATTTTGAGCCATTATCCATTATACCAGCCACATATCCAAGCTTACAGCATCTGGAATCCCCAAGCAGTCACCCATCTAGGTACTGACCAGGCTCAACATTGCCTACAGTGATCATATGCAAACTGGTGTTTCAACATGATGTGCCCATAAGCCTAACACACTGTTGCATAGAAGTGATGGTAAACTAATTCTAGACACAATTTTGTACCACTAAAATCTTTTTGCAGCACTGACATGTGTTGAAATCCTCACAGTATTGTTGAAGTTATCGCTAACATTTTTTCAAGATTTACAAACATTACATTCCATTAAATTTTGCAAACCAATTGATAAAATTTGAATAAGCTGATTTGTTTGGAAAATTACTTTGACAAAAAACCTACTTCATGGTTTAGTAATTTCTTTAATTTAATTTTATAGGACTTCATGGTAAACAATATTTTTTAAGAAAATTTATTATTTTCCTTTTTAACAGCAAAGAATAAATTCTTAGGATTTCTTACTCTTGAGCATGCAACATACAACTGGCCATGAATAAATATTTCTTTCTGGAGCCAAATTCCAACTTTTTGAAGCATTTGGCTTTGTGATTTGCTTATAGTTCTCATAAACACAAGGTAAACTGGAAACTGGATTTTTGAATATATAAAAATTTAAAAAAATATGCAAAAAACAGTATTGAATTTTTATTTAATAAGTATTTGTTATTTTAATCATTAAATTATTTTAAAAATACTAGAAGTATTTTGTATGTTAAATAAAACTTTTAATTTTTTCAAAAAAATTAATGAAAATTTATTGTACTAGTAAAACCAACTGTACTTTGTACCCCCTTACCTGTTTGCATTTCTCTGCAAAATTTGGTTTTGATCAGTCAATGTACGGCTATTTTAGAGGGTGTGACAGACTAATGGAAATCACAGAAATTTATATATAGATTATTTTTTCCCATACATTTTTATACCAGATGGTTATCAGTGGGAACTGAGTAAGAGCAAGCATTCTTAAATCTCAAGCAAATATCTCAGTTTCCCCAAAGAAATCAGTAACGTTTTCAGGTCTTCTTCAAATTTATAATTCATCAAATCTCATTTCTAGTGTTCTACCATGGTCCAAGTATGCCAACTACTATGGGCAGAGTTAAACTTTTACAGTTTCCTCAGTTCCCTGTTACTTTCCTAGTCCATCTGTCCTCCACCCATTTTTTTTTCTGTTCTCAGATTATGGTCTACTGGCAAAGCAACATTTATAAACTGGCAGGTCCTCTTTTCCCTTGTTTACAATGAACAGAATATATTTTCACTACATGCTGATACAGCTCAGAAGGAACACTGCCTTTTTAAAGTTAGAATTGTTTTTGTTTCAAATTCATCTAATGAATAAAAGTTTGGACAAAGTTATATTGATTTATTGATGTTATAAATACTTTAAAAAGTGAATTAATTGTACGGGGAGGCACGGTAAAGTAATGGTTAGCAGCTCGGATTGAGGAATCAGAGAGCTGAGTTTGAATTCCATTTGAATCCATTACATTCACTTATATGTTAATACCCTTGGGAAAGATATATATCCTCCTCTTCTCTATTGCTATGGATAAAGAGCAGGACGGACAGGGTTCTATAGCCTTGGATGGCAACTGGTCTACCGCAGAAAGAAATGGCCACCTACAGCAAGAAAAAAAAAATCTGCCTTGTCAGTCATGTATCAAAAGATACATGATTGCCTACCCGTGTATCACGCATGGCACATAACTGACTATTTTTTATGGATTATCAACCATATAGAAGTTATTTTAAAACAAGAATTTTTGCGAGATAATAATGATTTACAGATACAAGTCATCCTAATTAACACATAGCTAGGGAAGGAAGAGGTGGATTCATGCCTTTCCCAAGAGTATTTTGCATATAAGTGAACATAACAAACATGACTGGAATTGGAACTCGTCTCTTCAATTTCCAATTATGAGCCAATATCCATTACACCACCTGCACATCCAAGCTTACAGCACTTGGTATTTCCAAGTGTTACCCATGTAGGTACCAACCAAGTTTAATGTTGTTTAACTTCAATGTTTCAATGTGATATGGATGTAAGTCTTTAAAAAGTGGAAAACTGCGTAGATGAAGATTAATAATTCAAAAACAATCTTTCAAAAAGACAAAAAGTTACAAAATAAAACTTCATTTAACCAGGAATTTCTGTTATTTTGTTTTTTCTTTTCCTTAAACTTCAAATAATACAACGCTTTTCTGCAGGTAATTGATTAAAAGTTTATATATTTAAAAAAAAAATTATGTAAAATGAAAAAAACAAGTCATTTCTGTAATTGGTTAAAATTATGTACTCATACTATGGCAGTTACTTGTTTTCTAGAAAAAAAAACTCATTAAGCCTGATGAGCGCTTAATCTAGGAATCTGCCTGTTATGATGTGATATTGATTTCTATGATCACACATTTTATACCTACAGAGAATCTATCATTGAAACAGAACATGCGTCCTCATTAATATAGCAAATTTTAAACAATACATTAGCTACATTTATGAGAGAAGAAATTGAGCATATATAAATAGTGTCAATATAGTAATCAGTACTGTTTATTTCTGTGTGTATATATATATATATATATATATATATATATATACACACACACACACACACACAAAGTGTGATGAAAGTTAGCATAATATTGTATTTTATTAACAGTCATATTTCACATGCAAATGCATTTAAACTTTTATTTCTTTTTAATTTTTAATTAACTTTTACAATTGTATGTCAACAATTCAAAAGCTTTGGAAACTTCTGCTTTAAAAAAAGAAGTCATTTTGAACATGAGTTTTAAGTCACTGAATGTACACTTTCTTTTAGTTTTTAGCATAATTGTTATATATATATATATATATATATATATATATATATATATATATATATAAGGATATTTTTATGTTTATACATACTTTTTTATAGATACAAATATTTAAGTAAATGCTCTGTTTATAATAAACAGTATTAACAACATTTACTGGCTTGAATGTCCGAGAAATTTTCGTAAAAAATATGTGTCCTCTGATTTATTATTTTAAGACATTTTTATGTTTATACATTCATTTTTATAATAGAAATAATTATAATTTAATAATAATAAAGCAATTGTCATTTCATAATGTGACGTCATTTGTTTACATTTGGATACGCATTGAGCAGATATGAATGTACATGAGAGAATCATGAAAGACTGTAGTTTAAAAACAGTAAAATCGACCTTGCTAACCAAATGCACCTCTGTGGCGAAATCAGTAAAAGCACGTCAGGCTATATGACGGTTCTGTATAGGATACAGGTTTGATTCCTGTCGGAGGACGCATATTTTCTATGAAAATATCTTTAACATTCAGGCCAGTAAATGTTGTTAATACTGTTTATTATAAACAGACCATTTACTTAAATATTTGTATCTATAAAAAAGAATGTATAAACATAAAAATGTCTTAAAATAATTGTCTGACTTTGTCCATTTCATTATATATATATATATATATATATATATTTATTTATTTGTGTATTTAGGCAGCAAATTCTCTTTTAGGCATGTCTGATTAAATAAATTATAAACATTATACCTGCTTATTTTTATCATAATCATTTCATATTCACGAATATTTTTCCATATATTACAATCAAATGATGCAAGAAATGCACTGTAATAGTTAAAATCAATTTTTTTCCTAAAATGCCTATAAAAAGAACAGTTTCCATGCTTTAATGCACACTTGACCATGACATTGTAACATAAAAGAAAAAATTCCATAATGGATAATTTTTTCATGTTCAAATGAATGCTAAAGCAAAACTGCCAGCTGTTTCATTTAAGTGCAAAAAGAAAATCATTCAGTAATGGACAGCTATACATAGTTTTTGCCTTATCAGTTGTACCTCTGATGATGAAAGAGATGGAAACTTGGAAAATAAAAGTGATTTTCACTGCTACTGTGCATTTCTTGCATTATTTGATTGTAATACACAGAAAAACATCCATGAATATGAATAGATTATTCTAAAAGTAAGCAGATATAATGTTTGTAACATATATATATGCACAGTCAAAGGAATTGCAATGGCATACAGGAGTTATTTAATAAAAAACATCAATAGAAAATAAGGTTCTTTATTTCTTGATGGAATGATTTTGAGAAATTTTTTAAATGACCATTGCAATATGGAAAATGTTAAGTAAATAGATGAACAGATTATATATAAAATTAAGCTTGAAAACCTTATATTAATTTCTTAATAAGCTATATATTGTTAGTGTTATTAAAAGATTTTCTGGGAGCACTTCCAAAAATTGTTCAAAATTTTCAACAATGTTGGCTTTTAAGATTCTATTTTAAACTAAGTAGTTTAATGGCAGCCAACATCGTCCATTACCTCGATGCCAATTCAATTTTTATTTATAAATGTTAATGATATTAGCCGTTTCTCTATACGGAAACATTCGGCATTCATTGACTGACCAGACAGTACTGCTGTCGGTTGAAATTTGTCTTTCTCTGAAAAGTGTTGCAAATAAGAAAGGGAAATTACTCCATAAATAATATTTAATGAAACCACAATTATCTCCCTCCAAAAGTCGGATTTTTTTTATAATAGAAGTAACAGCACATGTATTCATTTTGATAACATTTGTTAACATTTAATTTGACAAAGTGTCTACCTCGTTCATTTTATTTCTTGCACACCTAAAAAAGAAAGAATCAGAGCTTATCTATATTTCACATCTCGAAGTGATTTTATATTATATATATATATATATATATATATATATACACTGAATTTTATATATATATATATATATATATATACACTGAATTTTATATATATATATAGATATATATACTGAATGTAACAGCAAAATTGTCCAATTATTAGATTAAGTTTTAAATTGTTGTATCTTAGAAATGATTAAAGATATCTTACTGGAATTCTCCGACGTTTTTATAACACTATTGAACTCTACTTTGAACAATAAGAATGTATTTAGCTCTAAGTTAAAACAATGATCCCTCGTACTGTTGTGACCTCCTGATCCAGTTTTCCCTCTCTTTAAACTTATTCACTGTTCTCTTGATGGTTTTTGAATGGACTCTTGAAGATGGAAACCAGAGTATGAATGTTGATACCATTACTTAAGGCCTGAAGGATCTTTTTCCTCTCACCATTGGAAAGCCATAAAGAAGCTGACAAAAAATGATTTTAACCTATTCTCTTTCTAGCTGAATAACTCAAAGGCTTTTTCAGTAATTCTTATGACAAATGGTGTCAAGATGGTTAAACATCTTATCTGAAAACCTGGAAAAAAGAAACTCAATTAGTTTAGTGTTTTTTTTCTTTAGATATTAAACATTTTGTAGGATGGACAGTTATACCACACTGTTATACAATTCGGACAATCTTGCTGTTACACCTGTTATATATATATATATATATATCACACTGAGCTGTGAAACTGTCAGTTACCATGCAGTAATGACTCCTATGTCCACCCTGTCTGTATTTATAAACACTATCTCCAATACTAAGAATTCATTCCCTGTTAAGTACAGCAAATTTTTAAGAATACATACATATATTGATATATATGTAAAAATTCAGATATAACTAAAAATATATCTATAAAAAGACATATGAATAAAGACAAAAGGAAATCATTTCTTTACCAACACATTTTTGTTTTGCTTGTTTAATGGCATATCAACTCCTTATGGGTTGTTTAATGCTGAAATTTAATTATCTTGGATGCTTTGAAGTAATTAAAATATATTATGTTATTCTGCTTTCATAATTGAGTACATGGTAGATGATACTCAGCATTTGTGCATATACATGTTTGTGTGGCGATAATTACTAGAGGCAGTGATATGTGTAATCTATGTTGTTGTTTTGTCAAAGTTATATTTTTAAATACAGTTTGATTTCTTTTAGAAATTGTAGGATATTATATAGATTAATGTCATGAAAGAGTTCTTTCATGTTGGTTGCTTGGTTGATTTTGTTTAGCGGCATATCACCTCCATAGGTTGTTTAAGGCCGAAATCTAAATATTTTGAACGCAATTGCATGCCTTCAACTATAGTTAAAATATACTGCTGGTCATTTTTTATATAAAATCTATTGCTGGTATTTTTTACTATAAAATGTATTTTTATAAGTTCATAGTGTTTTCTTTTTGTTTTGGGGTTCACTATTTGCCCATAGCTGGGACCCTAAGAGGTGCTATTATCCCAGGTCAGAGTGGACCTGGTAACAACAATTAAAAGGTGGTTCCATGCTCCTAAAAACTTCCAATCACCTGATCAGTGGCCTTGCTGCCTGATGTAGTTGTTAAAAAAAAAAAAAAAAGAAAAAAAGAAGCCCTTTCCCAGGATCTCTTTCATCCTTCCTTACTCTTAAATCACCTTCTTCTTCTCTTGCAACCTTTCTTGTACGAAATGAACGATATCACTGACTCCTATTTTTAGTTGAGCTTTATAGCTTTTCTTCTTTCCCATAATTCGTCTTCCGCAATATCTTCCTCTAAAAGAAATCACCTGTTGTTTCTTCTTCATCTCCTCCACCATGAGGTAAGTGACATTTCATTTTTTCTTTCTTCCTTCATTCAAACTACAGTAGTTTATCATCATACCCAGGACTAGACCAACACATTTGGTGCATTTGCCTTGATAAAGTCCATCTGAGGACATATTAGCAAAGGAAGGTTTTCTTTTTGTCTTTGGCCTGAAGATTGCATTGAAGCATGAAGGAGACCATTGCCACCCAGTGTTGACCACAGTGTCCACTTTTATATTTACATACACTCTATCCTTGCTATTAAGCACATATCTACTTTCTACATATCTATATCATATCCTGAACATTAAAATTTACATTAAATTGATGTCGTAGCATACCTACGGACAATTGGGATGAGGAGTTTACATTATTTACATGCAGACTATTATCCTCATGTTTGTTGTTGTTTCAGCCACTGAACCCTCTGGCCTACATCAGGCGTATGTTGATCTGGGTAACTGTTGTAGCATACCTATGGACAATAATGGGTATGTCCCCATTCACATAATTACAGTAGTAAATACTGTATATTAGTCTACAGTTGGAGATTCATCTCCAGCTGTGCTGGTCAAACTCTCTGCCTCCGAGCAGAAAGCTATGTCAAAGGGCAGAGTCTCGTCTTGGGAAACAGCTACTCTACCCCAAGGAATTTTTGGCCGAGCCTGCGGGCTTGAATACCCCACATTAAATTCGACCTTGTGCCACATCTGCCTTCGTAGGGCTGTTGGTAGATATCCTGCAGTTGGAGATTCATTGTGGAATTAACTTGGCTCACTTCTAGCAGTTAACTACGTCTATGCTCCGCTGGCGAATCTTATATGTGTTGTTCTTGTCCTAAGTATTATCATTCATTACCAACCTTCATGTGATTATTCTATTCAGTAACCTTGCCTAGGTTACAACAATTGAACATCTAGAAACTTATATTTTTAATCAAGAAAATCAACCACAATGAATTTCTTTCCAGTTTAATACAAATTCAAGAACCAAAATTATTAAACAGGATATAAATCTGTGGCTATTTGATGCCAAAAATTATAAAAGTTTGAGTCTTTGATTCCACAGAATCTCTATAGAGTTCACCATATCATCCATCATATAACAATTTGTTAGTCCGTCATTTTTTATTTGCATACAGCTTCCATTTTTGTGGTTGATCAGTGTTTGCATTAAAGAATTAAGACCTCTGGTTTATAGTTTCAAGTTTGTATTCTTTTCTTTTTTAATAATGCTCACTATATACATGGCCCAAGAGCCACTCAACGTGCATGATATAAATATAATCCTCGGAAGGAAGTAATAAGGGTTATGTGGATATGGAGAATAGTTAATGATTAAATATTTAACTATTTACATTATTTACATCATTCAGACTGTTGTCCTCATCATTTATTGCCATATTATCGACAGTTCATCTGTTTTACACTCTGGCCTACTTCAGGTGATATATGTTGGAATTTCAAACTGAACTCTTTAATTAGTCCATGGGGGTAGATTATTCTCAAAATCTGCTGATCAGAGGCCTTGCTGCCGGATGTAGTTTATCATCATACCCAGGATACAAAATATCTTGTATTTACTTTCCAAGCATTAAAATTTACATTATGACATTTAAATTGAACATCTGGAAACTTACGTTTTCAATCAAGAAAAACAACATCAATAAATTTCTTTTCAATTTAACACAAATTCAAGAATCAATATTATTAGACAGGATTTGATACCGAGAATGATAGAATTTTGAGTCTGAATTTTTGATTCCACATAAATTCTGCAACATAATCATCCATCATACGACAATTTGTTGGTCCATTCATTGCTTTTTGATTTGCCACATAGCTTTTACACGATTTGTGTTTAAATCAATGTTTCGACGTCCAAAAGAATAATAGTGCCAAAAATTACTACCTCTATGCTATAATAATTGTTATATTTGCCTATTTTTTTTTTCTTTTGATTTTCCACCAGTTTGTACCTACCCAACTATGACCTGCCAAGACATGTACATAGAGACAAATCATCCTCAGTCTCTTCATATTCCATTAGTGAGAAGGAAGTAACATTCAGACAACTTCTCCCCCAGAACTGTTGCATTATAGAACTCCTAAGAGGATGCTTCCCCAATCACTATAATCTTTATCTATCCTACATATCCTCATAACATGTACTTCTTGCTCCTTCCCTGTACACCCTTACAACAACTTACTTTAATGACACTCTAACTTGAGTGACTCCTGGGCCTTGTATTAGGTGAACAATATTAAATTTTTTTTTTTTTTTTAAATAAAAATAAAAATCTATACTTATTTGCCTTGATAACTTCAGGTTGTTACAGAGTAGCTAGCACCTCTTCAGCAGATGACCTGGCTTATAGCCTTAAATTGTCTATGATTAAGGACTTCAACAAGTTGATACTAAGCTGATTAATATTTGGACTGATCTTACTTCATTTGGCTATACAGCATTTGATCCTCCTCTATTCCTTGTAAGTTGTCTTGTTAATTGTTTTGTAACTTATTTTTCTGCATTTTTTGGATGTATCTATTGGTACTGGATATTGGTGCTGAATAAACATATTAGACACTCATTTTTCTCTGGCTATCATTCACCTCAATGATACAATACATTTAATCATGACAATAATCATTTTTTTCCTTAAATAGTGTAATACTATGAACAGCCACACAGAAAGGGAAGAAGCAGTTTTATCTTGATCTCAAGTGTTTCTGTTTGATGGACCAGCTGATAGTTAATTTTTCAAGTTTGGTCTTCTATAAGCGGTGTCCACTTTAGCTGAGGGAGAATGGGAAGTAAAGGGATTTTGGGGGATCAAGTGGCAACAAAACCGGAAATAGGTTATATCCAGGTCCTGGTCTATATTAACAGTCAAGTTTTGGATTGGGGAAAGTTCTGATCCACCCTTGGTTGGAGACGGATGTGTCCATGCTGCAGTTCTGAAGCCTTCATTTTGTATTGCTACCACCACATCAGGATGAGTAGATTGACAAAGAGTTGATAGGGAGGAAGAGCTGACA
The DNA here is from genome assembly GCA_964036315.1 of Acanthosepion esculentum. Classification (NCBI taxonomy): domain Eukaryota; kingdom Metazoa; phylum Mollusca; class Cephalopoda; order Sepiida; family Sepiidae; genus Acanthosepion; species Acanthosepion esculentum. Next base: position 33,009,592 of record OZ038485.1, on the reverse strand, counting down.
TAGCAGAAGTTGTCCCAAGTATCACCTACCTACACACCTAGATGATCAGGTGAAGCAATGAATAAAACACCTATATATAATATATGAAACAAGGTTCATGTTGTTATTTTTTGACATGGCATTTTTTTTTTTGTTCATCTTGTTACCTTGTGAGCTTGCAGAGTGCTCTTTTGCAGCTTTTATTGAACACTGACAATATTGAAAATCAAAATGCAATGTGGGGTAGTGATTTAATTTTCTTGGAAATTTTGAAGTAATAAAAATATGTCATTCTGCTTTCATAACTGAATACATGGTAGATAATACTCAGATTTTGTGCATATACATGTTTGTGTGAACATAATTACTAGAAGCATGATATACATGTTTTATGCTGTAATTTGTTGAAGTTGTAATTTGAAATCCTGTTTGATTTAGGAAATTGTAGGATATTATATAGCTTAATAGTGTTCTTTCATATTGGTTGATGCATCCTGGGTATGACGATAAACTACGTCCAACAGCAAGGCCTCTGATCAGGAGGTTTTGAGGAGTGTGGAACCACCTCTTAATTGCTGGTGTTCCCAGGTCCACCCTGACTCAGGGTGGTAGCACCTGTTAGGGTCTCAGCTATAGGCAAATAGTTAACCCCGAAACTGAGGTAAAAACACTATGGAAGTGTAGAAATAGGTTTTAATACCAGAAATACTTTGTAAAAAATTATTATCAGCAATACATTTTTGAAAAAAAAAAAATATTACCAGCAATACTTTTTTGAAACGATTATTACCAGCAATACATTTTTCAAGAAAAAAATTATTACCAGAAATAGATTTTTGACAAAACAAAATATTACCAACAATAAAAATTTTGTCAGCATTAAATGAGCCATTGGGGTTGATATGCCATAAAACAAACCAAACCAAAACAAGTGAAAAAAAACGTTTTACAAAAATAAAACCATCCAAGATTGTAAATTTCCTAAAAGAAGTTGGATTGTATTCAAAAATATGAGTAACTGAAAAATTGTTCAAATATATATGTATACATACACACCTTTTTTACCAAACTATCGCTATGAATTATATTTCAAAATTTTGTTGGCATTAAATGAGTCACTGAGGTTGATATGTCATAAAACAAAACAACCAACCACCATATTGGTTGTTTGGGTGATTTTGTTCAGCAGCAGGTCAACCTGTATGGCATCTTTAATGCCAAAATCTAAATATTTTGAATGCAATTGTATGTCTTCAACTACAGATAAAATATATTGCTGGTCATATTTTATATAAAATGTATTGCTGGTATTTTTACTATAAAAATGTATTTTTATACTTTCATAGTGTTTTGGTTTATTTTGCCCATAGCTGGGACACTAACAGGTACAACCACTCCAGGTCTGAGTGGATCTGGGAACAACAGCAATTAAGAGGTGGTTCTATGCTCCTGAAAACCCCAAATCTCACAATCAGAGACCTTGCTGACGGATGTAGTTTATCATCATACCCAGGACTACAATGTGGGATGATCACTGGCTGGTTGGTGGAAAGCATGAACAAGGTTTATGCTGTATGTTTACAATAGTATCAGGTGTCATAAGTGAAACCTTTCAAAGCTAAATAAAAATTTAAATTTCCAAAATTATACCTTTCATATTTTAGAAGATATCAATCCTAGGTGGAAATTTAAGATATTAAAAATCAAAATTCAAAATGAGAACTAATATTTGAAATGTAGTGTTACCATATAGTCATCAAGACATTTCACTAATCCCATAATCCATTAGGATTGTAGAAGCACCGGGAGAAGCAATTGCTCAAGATTGCCTGATGGAGCTGCTCCCTCTTCCGGTTGGTTTTGAACTCATAGTTTTCTTTCTCCTAAACTAAAAGGACCCAGTCTGTCCTGCTATTAACTCCTAGCTGGAGGAGAGATGGGATCATACCATTCCAAGGGTACTGGTGAGGCTGGAATTTGAACTTGGCATGACATTCTCACTTTTAACACTGATATTTATGACACATTCTAAAAATGGAAAATTAGTATGTGGTATCATAACTTGCAGATTTTAAAGAACATCATAACTCTGACATTATTTTAAATACAAATAAAAAAAATAATAATGTTTGCATGTAAATTAAAAGTGTTTCTCAAAATTAATTGTTCCAGACATGGAATTAATAAAATTATTGGCTCAATTAACATATACAGGGCACGTTTAGGAAATTCAGTTAGTAATTTATCACATGCTTACTACATTTTCTTTGAATATTTTAACAAAAGGATTTAATCAATTTTCCTCAGAGTTTATTAAACTTATCCTAAGTTAAAACTTTATGTACTCCAAATTTGTTACCTGGCAACATATGGTTACATATCAATTAAGATTTAATCTGAAGCGTAAATGAAGATTTTAATGCTACTTCTTGTATTTTTGAATGCCACTGTTCATTTGATGGTAAGAAGACATCATCCTTTGAAACAGTAGCCTCAAACAGTAATGGGGAAGTCTTGTTAAATTTTTGTTATTCTAAAAGAAATTCCATCCTAAACACATGGCTCAGCCAGCACATGAAACACCAGATCACAAACAACATAGCCCTGATTATATAAACAAAAAGATTATTGACTTCAGTATCTTAGATTCTTGATTTAAGCCAGGTTTTCCCAACCTGAATGATATCACCCACCAGTGGCCAATATAGGATCTTGAGTATTAAAAAGGTATTTCAAGTTATGTTACCCCCACCCTCCCCAAAAATATTCAAAGGAGATATGCAAAGAACTTGTATATAAAAAAAAACAAAAAAAAAAACAGAGGCCTAAATGAGAATAACTATGTCACATTCCAAGATATAAATATCCCGACAAACAACAAATATTTTTGTATTTTCTATAGTTTTGAGAAGGGTCATTAACATAGTACTTCAGATGAAATAATTTTTTTTTCAGATATAAATCAGATAAGGGAAGATCAAATACAGGAAAAAAATATTTGCTGAATTTTTATTAGTTACAAGTAATGTATATTCTTTTTAATTTTATAATGGTGAACAAATTTTTTTTTTTTTGTCAACATTTACAACACTAACCCTAACCATAAAACTAACCTTGACCTAAATTATATAGTTTTCAATGGTCAAGTTTGCTTTCATTTGTTCTTTAATAAGGTACAGTGTGCCCCTCCACCCCCCACAAAAAAACAGGAAATCTGGTACAGTTTATTTAATTGTTGGAATTTTTGTTACAGTTATTGGAAACGATAGCAAAAGATAGAAATTTAGTAGCTTTAAAAAAGAACAAAAATACAAATCTGTGGTGTTCAAACTAAAGATTTCTGGCAAAATTTCTTGGCATTTTTTCAGTCCCCAAGTTGGATGTTCTTTCTTAAAGAGCTCTATGACCTCGCATTGAAAATTTGATAACTGCAGCATCTTGGAACAACAAATAGTTAAAAAATTTAAATGTTAGATATTGAGTTCATTCATATGGTAAAATATATAGTTATTTTTTTAGTTAATTCATATAGTAAAATATATAGTTACTTTTTTTATGTTAGTTAATTTTTTTTTCATCATATAGTAAATTTAAAATTTTGTTTTTTTGTGGGGTACACTGTAGTAGCAACAGCAGCTGCTGCATGTCAGTGTCATTTGTTATCTCCCTTTGGTATTTTTTACTACATTATAAAGTCAGTTTATGAACCAATAACAAACTTTTACCAAACAATTTTACTGTTTTTGAATATTTACTATACAGGTGGGTCCATGTGAAGGTGGATGATTATGCAAAAAAAAGTTGGTTTAGGCAGTTTGTGACAGATGTTAGAATATACAACTCCTACTTTGAATCAGATCACAGACTACATGTAACTAAACTGCCAACACCACCCAACAATATAGCTCAGTTCTGTCCATGAAAGTCATCAAGGCATAATATCCAAGTCCTTAATAATAAAAGCATAAGAGTAGAATTCTGTGATAAACCGGAGTTCAAATTGATGTCCCTAAATCTTGACCAAAACAACAGAGGAATCAAATAATATAATTGTATCTTTGCTAGCTAAAGCACACAAGACCATAGCAAGAATACCTAATCAGAAAAAATACTTTCATGGGATGACAATCCCAAGTTGAAAAGATTGATACAAGATAGAAACAAACAAAAGTGGAAAAAAATGGAAGTGAGATTACTAACCAATTAACAAAGAAATTAAAAAAAACTAATTAATGCTCTGAGAAACCAATATCACCAGAAAATTGGAAACCAAATTAATAAAGACAAAAAGCATAGACAATATGTTGAAATGTGGAGAAAACCGAAAAATCAAAATAGCAATATACAATAAAAACCAACAAGAAATGTCCTGATCTCAAAAAACACTGAGTCACATTTCAGTCCTGACCACACTAAAGATGCCTAGAGAAATAGAACATAAATCTGATTATTAAAAAGTCTGCTTCCAAACATAAACAATAATGAACCTAGTGATGAAAAAGTTAAAAAAAGCTATTTAAAAAACTAAAGAATAATAAAGCATCACTTGATACTGACATTGAACATTTGAAAATAACTTATCTTCTCCCCAAATTCAGTAAGTTTCTTAATTTCATGAAGGAAGTCTGGAATCAGAAACGCATTCCAAAAAGTAGGGTATATCATAAAATAATGCATTATGGAAATAAAAAGGTATCCTCAAGACTCAATAGGTTCCATTACAGTGAAAGTACTGATGAAAACTAGGCTCTCATCATTTTATGAAAATCAATTGCTTACAACTTAGCCTGGCTTTTGTTCTGGTAAGTGATGTAATAATGGCATATATGTCATCAAACAACTCCAGGAAATTGCATACCTGTCCAGTAGAAAATGTTATGTATGCTAAGTTGGCCTCAAGCAGCATATGACCACATCAATAGAGATTTTCTATTCTTAGCCTTCCAAATTCTGATTCAACTGAATGAAAGGAACTATATCAGTCCACAAAATCATACATGTCTGGCAAATGACACAATATGGAAACATTTCAAGCTTGATCAGGAGAATGCCAAGGCAGAAATAAGAGCTCTAATCTTTTTTTTTTAGGCAAGCACATATACAAGCATAGATGTGAAGAGATGGGCACTCATCATTTAAGCATTTCATACCACATGCCAAATGAATCTAAGAGAAGATAGCTATCTTGATTTCCCTCCCAAAGCCAATGTACTGATGATGGGGGAAGCTATGTTGATGACAAGAATTCGTAATTAGGATGATAATGCTTTTGAACAAAAAAAAAAAAAAAAAATCCTCTACCAAATGTCCCAAGAAATAGAACTCAAGATAAACCTTTCTAAAACGGAAATTATGATCTGGTATTGGAATGAATGCAGTGATGGTACCCATTTTGAATCCATCATAAAAATTCAGGATCTAGATTAGTAAATACTAAACACTTCAAATCCATTGGTATATGGATTAGATATAACAAATTTAGTATTAGAGAAAAGGAAATTAAACATAGAATAAGCTGTGCTAGAAACAGCTTCACTCAACACCACAAACTGTTAGAAAATCAAAATATTAACCTAAAAACCAAAATCATGTTCTTAAATAACCTCATCAGATCAAAACTTTTATATGGATTCCATTCCATGCATGGCACCAGACTCATTCAGAAATATCTAAATTGTCAGTTGTATACAACTGCTTTCTAAGATCGATGGTTAAAGGTGATTTCAAGCGAATGAAGCGTGTAGGTCTTAGTGACTGAAGACCATACTTCTTTGGACCTCATGGATTGGCACTCCAGAATCATAAAGAACTATTCCAAATAACACAAACCACATCACTTAAGGCTTTCAACAACAGCAACAACTAAAATGGATATCCCATGTAACTCAGAGAAAATAATATAATCAAACAAAATGTCGAAGTTTCAGACTATTTCAAACAAAAAAGTTAAGACGGAACCTCCCCCACCCACACACACCCATACTGGAAAAAGTTAATAGCAGTGGACTCGAGAAACCTATTTTCCTGAACATTTGTTTTTAAGAGAAAGATTTTATAAATTTAATCTGAAAGTAGCACTGACTTCTCGGTCAATGAATGTCGTATGTTTCCATATATTTCCAGTACCATGATGTTTTTTTTATTATTATTTTTCAAGAAGAATATAAATTGTTTTGTCGTTGTTATTTTAGGAAATTTAATTCAATTTCCTGTATATACATATATATATATATATATATAATATATAGATAAGAGAGAAAAATTGGAGCAGGGGAAAATCATTACGACAATTCAATTGTCTTGTTAAAAATAAAAATAAAAAGGGGGTTGCTGGCTATCGCTATTGCTTTCTTCAAACAAAAAAGTTAAGACGGAACCTCCCCCACCCACACACACCCATACTGGAAAAAGTTAATAGCAGTGGACTCGAGAAACCTATTTTCCTGAACATTTGTTTTTAAGAGAAAGATTTTATAAATTTAATCTGAAAGTAGCACTGACTTCTCGGTCAATGAATGTCGTATGTTTCCATATATTTCCAGTACCATGATGTTTTTTTTATTATTATTTTTCAAGAAGAATATAAATTGTTTTGTCGTTGTTATTTTAGGAAATTTAATTCAATTTCCTGTATATACATATATATATATATATATATATATATAATATATAGATAAGAGAGAAAAATTGGAGCAGGGGAAAATCATTACGACAATTCAATTGTCTTGTTAAAAATAAAAATAAAAAGGGGGTTGCTGGCTATCGCTATTGCTTTCTTAAGCGTGTCCAGAAAGGGTAGTCGAATCCAAAGATTTTTTTTTTTTCACAAATATATTATTACATTTGTCAAAAAAAAAATACTTATTACTAATAAATAACTATTTATTTCTGGACAAAGTTCATACATGATTGATTAGAACAAAAAAAGTTTTTTTTTTTCTTTCATTTATTAATTAATTTCATTTTTTTTTTTTTTTATTACAATACATCCCAACTGGATTTTTTTCTTTTTAACAATAACAACATTCTCTTTCCTTATTGTCTGACTAAGAAGCTCTATGCAAATCAATTTGATTGATAACCAGTTGCGGTGGTCGAACTATCGACTTTTCAGAGGAAGTTCAATATTTATTATCAGTGGATTATTTAAGATTTAAGTGTTTTTTAGCTAATATCCTTTGACCTTGGAAATGACACAATAACTTATTGTTATGTTTAGCCTTGCTATGACCGTGAACATATTTTTTTAGGTTTACAGAAAATTAAATCGAAGTTTATTTAGAATTTAAAAGTGGTATTTTTTTTTTTTTTTTTTTAAAGAGAAAAAAAATATTATTAACAAAGTCACCGAAAGAATTTCCCTTTTTTTTTTTCTTTTTACAATTAAATAAAAAAAATATGTATGACACGGATTTTTTTTAGTGTAAGTAATAAAAAAAAAGTAAAACAAATCTATACAAACTTATCAAAACATCAGTCGAAATTTCATTGCGTAAAAATTAAAAAAAACTTCCGATTCTTTTTTTTGTTTGACATTGGAAATGAATAAAAAAAAAAAAATCTGTGAAAAATGTATTCACCAAACAAACTTCTACCATTTTTTCAATGACGAAGACTTGTTTAGAAATTATTTTCCGAAATTATAGCAAAGAAAATTGAAGCGTTAGAAATCTTGCTGAGAAAGTTACCTCAATTCTACAAGGTTAAAATCTTTAAAAATACATGGAAAAAAAAAAAAGTTACTACTTCATTTTTAAACCGGATGATTCACAAGAAGAAACCTGATACATTTTGAAAGCACATTCAAAGAAAAGAATAAATGAAGGATGGTTTTATATCTGATAAAAATCATTGCATTTTTATTTATCGATTTTAATTCTGGAAGTTTAAGTGGTAGGGAGACGTTATGCAATAAAAACATAGCAACAACAAAAACAGTTACTGTGTTGTTTTACTGAAAAACTTTGTGATCACAGTTTAGTTTTTCTCAAACATCTCTTAACATTTCTAAATAAAATGTTGCTATTCCACAAGCACAGCCAGGTTGGCGAATTACATCTGTTAGTTAAATGAAGCGTTGAAAATGAGTTTGGCGAATTAAGAAAGTCTGATGTTTTCATGGAGATAAAACGTAAAAAAATGTAACAGGTGAATAAAAATAAATTAAAATGACTTTACTGAACATCCTAATGTACTGACAAAAATGGGAAAAAATATTTATATACGTGTGTGTGTGTTTTTAAATATTTATTTTGAAATTTTCCAGACTGATGTTTTACAGTTTTTCATTGTAAAAGATAGTTGTCAAAAGATTCTTTTTTTTATTATTAACGTTTGATGAATCTCATCTACAGAGGAAATTCTTTTCAAAGATAAAAAAATCTAGATTAGAATAATTATTTAATTTGTTGCCCTCTCCCGTTTGAATCTTAAAACAGCCCTTGTCTTTTCGTTAGAAAATCGATTTATTGAATTTATAAAATGGTGTGTTTGTTAAAAAATATTTTTTTTAAATTTTAGTCATTTTTAAGTTAACAAAGTGCTCTTTCGGTTAATTTTTAAAAAGCACAAACTCGCACAGACAAAAAAATGTTTTCTTTTCTTTCTTTTTTATTGCTAAAAAAAACAACCTTATTAATTTTTAAAACAAAATTTTCAAACGCAAAAAAAAAAAGAAATTTTAACGATCGGGGATTTATGTTTTGTTTAGCCTTTTCTATTCCTAATAAAATCATTTCACTTATTTTTATTTTTTATTCAACTGATCAAAAGGGTGTGGTCATCTATTCATTTTTACACTTTTACAGCCACTGGAATGAAATACATGTCGGAGGAAAAAGAGAGAGAGCGACCAATCCGATAAAGCATCAATAGACAGACAGACCTAAAAATACCCAAACCTACCGAGATTGAAATGTGAGAGCTGTTCCGGGTAGAAATACATGCACGCTTTACCTGACGGCAGTGTGACCTCCAACAGTAAGAGGCGGACGAATGAAGATATCTGACCATTGCAATCTCTGGTTCTAAACCGAGCAGGTGTCTGAATCGAATAACGACTGCCATGCTTCCTCGACCGACCGGTTATTCAGTTTGTGAGAAAAGGGGAAGTCACTCTAAGGACAATAACTAGCCAACACCCGTGATAAGTACTACGACGACTACTACTACTACTACCTAAAAAAACATGTTCAACATTTTTCTTTATGTGCCGTGCCCCCCTCACGACGTAGCCGATCATGGCTCTCCGCAATTTCATGTGCTATGTAGCTCTTAATTTTTTTCTTCCTATTATTTCTCATAAATCCTATTCCAACATCCATTTACTCAAGCTCACTAAGTACGTGATGCGCTGTTTTCCTCTGTCTCTCTTGCCTTCTACCCTGTGAATATCAGATTTTCCAAACCTTCTATCCTCATTATGTGTCCTAGAAACAACAACTCTCTTCCTGGTGTTAAGTATAAGTTTCCTTTATGCCCTAGATTTTTTACTAATGTTCACCTAATACAAGGCCCAAGAGACACTCAATATAGAGGGTTACTGTGTGATGTTGTATTCGCGTAAGAAATGTTGGAATTTAATTTGAGAACAATATTTTACAAGTTCACATTCTCGCTATTTTTTCTATCCTCACTCCAACCTCTTTTTACTTTCAAAACCGGCTCCCAAAGCCTTGATTCTTATCAGAGATAAGAATATGTTTTCTGACTAACGAGAGAGCTGGAAAATATAGAAAGGAATTCCACCACCATTATTCTTTCCATGGTTCCATAAAGTCTGGAGGAAACCTTGTAGCGGACCGTGGGGGTGAAGATGTGAAGAGATATCAGAAGGTTAAAATTTCCTGCTGGCGGGTCCAGCTACATAAGAATGTCGGACTTTAATTAAGTTCAAAGAAGACAAAGAAAACAAACAAGACCGATATACATGGGTAAACAAATATATATTAATAACAAAACAAGTTAAACAAAGACATGGACTGTTACATAGGGTTTGTATGGAGAAATTATGTGTGTGTGTGTTGTAAGTGTTCGTACGTACGTGTATTGTTCTTTAGCGCGTTCCCAGAATTTGGGAAACGCTGTATCTGTGAGAGGTCATATATTGGTGTAAGTGGAAAAAGAAAGATTTTACCTCGCCTCCGCGCGAGGTAGTGGCCCAAGGCCTAAGTCGAAAAAGAGAGATTTGACCTCATCTCCACGCGAGGTGGCGGCCCAAGGCCTAAGTCGAAAAAGAGAGAGAGAGGGGGGGGGTCAGCCAGTATTTATACTCAGGGGAGAGAGACCCCTGTTGAAGGATTAAGGAACTGAGGAGTAGCTAACTGCGACAACCTCACAGCTTGTTCACTCCAACCTGTTTTCATTACCTTCAAAACCGGTTCCCAGGACCCTGATTCTTATCAGAGATAAGAATATATTTTCTGACCAATGAAGGGGCCAGGAAATTTGTACAACGATTTTGGAGGGAAAAGTCCCCGATTCATCGGAGCCTACCATAAATTTGGAGAATATTTGCCTATTTGGCAGTGAGACTTCAGCCCGCCGTCTCTGAGGTCGACGATAGGGAGCGCCAGTCAACTTCAGAACCACTTTCAACCAAAGAAGAACTACCTACTAAAGGGCTGTCAAGAACGAACGTCGGCCTACAATTCAAGACCAATTCAAAGCTGCACCCCTTCATCACTCCTTCTGTCGTGCCCACTGGACTTCTGTCGTCGACCTACGAACTCACTCAAATGCAAGATTCCTATATCTACCTACAATTTTCCTACTCCACAAGAACTGTGAGTGTTTCTAAACCTTAAAAAATTCTACTCGCTTAAAGAACTTTTTAGGCGCCCAGAGAAATATTTTGAGCAAGCCTTTTTTCTGTAGGTGAACATTTTCTCTTCCCTTAAAGGACATTTTCTCTTTTCCCTTTCTTTCACTCTTAATTGTCTTTATCCCTTTACCCTTTTTTTCTGTATATGTAAATAAACACTTTCTTCTTTTACTGTTACACACCGAGCAGGAGTTTTTCTTTATTCGTACGCGCCTAAAAGAGAGTTTGTCTGCTCTAATCTTGCTGTTTTTTTCTCGCGTTTTGTCGAAATTTTTAAACTTCAACACTTGGATGCGGGAAAGCCGGGACAGATTTCCCAGCAGAAAGGACAAGAAGTGAAGTTGCGGGACTATGCAGAAAAGATAGCAGATAACTCTACACTGGAAGAGGTCAAGATTAATTAATTAGTGAATAAATTTTCAGAGTTCGGGCGCAGACGTGAGGAGTATAGAGTTGAAGTAAGACATTTTAGAAGAAAGCGGAGACCCAATCCTAAACAGACTTATCATAGAACGATGTTTATACAGCTGTTAATACAGATCATTATGACAGAGTTCGATCCTCACTAGATGTTATTTTTATCATGCTTGCAGGTGGGGGTGGGATTAATGCTACCAACAAGACGGGTTTACCAATCTGTAAAAAGAGTTGATAGAAATGCGATTAACCCGCTATTTTTTTAATTTCACAAATGTAACAAAAAGCAAGCAAACAATAAGAGAAATAACCATATGAAGCAATACTTTGGTTCAACAATAAATATTTTTTTATATATAACCAATAGAAGGTACAAAATTGTATATTGAGAGTTTTTTAAATTGCTTCAAAGTTTTTCTTGTAAGGAATGAAGTGCTTATGAAGATATCATATGAAAGATTAAGAGTTGATAAATTGTGTATATAAAAATGGGTAAGTTTGATAAGGTATTTGTGTTTGTATGAAAATTAAACAGTTTTTGGAGTTGAATTTTGTAATATTGTACTCGACTTACTGTTCTGTATATGAAGTTGTCTCTCTTTGATTGAGTGTGTCACTTGATGTTCTCTATTGAGTTTATGTAGGTGAGTGAGTGTACTTCGCAAACTGTGGAAATGTTAAGTAAATTTAACTCTAAGCCTCGTAAAATATGTGATAGGGATTCGTGTGTCGAGCTGAGAAAATTCGTAAGACTTATTGTCGAAGTCGAATGATGTTTGGTGTTTATTGATGTTTCAAGTCACGTGGGAGAAATTTCGTGCAAATTTGTATCTGCTTAGGATACACACTATGCCGACATGATGCGTACGTAGTGGAGAACGCACGAAATTATGATTTATTTTTGTTTTTGTTTATTAGCCAACCAGAAAGCGTTTTTAGTTAATTCTAGTCTGCAGCCGATTTCAGTGGGTTTTTGGGCTACTTATATTGATTTGAGATAAGTTTCACTCTGAGGCACTTTTAATGGGTTTTTAAACAAATGTAAAAGTCTGATTCTAAGCCAAACTTCGTAAAATATCAACAGGTCCTCACTACTCCATTTGCACACATGTTTGGAGGGAAATAGTCATCGTCTGACAAGCCGACTAAATGTGTTCGGTAGTCTTTGCCCAACAAATTCAAATTGGTCAATTTACAAATCATTGTCCTTTTGATCTTAGATCTAAGAGCTCCGTTATACGACACGTAGTTTGATATGACACCGGACGAAAGAGATAGACTCAGCCCTCACTTTAAATGCTCCAGTCCAGTAAATACGCACAGCCTAAACTGAACCCCATATTTATATGATACAAACTATGTGGTACAATGCACAGATACTATAGAACAGTACGTAACGAGGATAGAAAAGTTAGTGAAGGACTGCGAGTATCAGAACCCGGATGAGATAGTTAGAGACCAACTCGTCTCTGACATTAACTCAGACAAGGCACGTGGGAGACTCCTCAACGAAGGTAGGGAACTGACTTTGGACAAAGCGATACAAATTGTCCAAACGCACGAATACAAACAGCAACAACTCAAGATGGTGGAAAAGGAAGTTGACGCAGTATCAGACAACGGCACACAAAAAGGGAAATGAAATCAGCGACATTACCAGGAGTCGCCAGAACGAAAAGGAAAACGCCTCAAACCACGAAGGGACAGAACCTTTTTGCATTTGCTGTGGATACTTGCATGGTGGGTGTTCGACCTGCCCCGCAAGAGGAAAACAATGCTCAAATTCTAATTTCGAGAAAGTATGTAGGTCAGTACACCTTCTGAAGCTCCAGGAATGAAGCGAGACACAGCAGAACGAAGAAAGCGATAACTTGGATAAACAATTCTCTGTACATCATCTCGCACAAAAGACGATCAAGGACGACCAAGCATTCTGCACCCTACAGATAAAAACCGGCCCCGAAACGAGAGCCATAAAATTCAAAATTAACACAGGCTCTCTAGTACCGAAACGAGTGAACGACACTTTATTCCCGAATGGAAAAACACACATCATTCACAGCAATGCTAAGCTATCAGACTATGGAGGTCAACCAATAAAAAAATTATGATGATGTCGTCTGTAAGTAAAAAAACAAAGCAATTGATGTTGATTATCACATTGTCGAAATTAACTCATCTGCTATACTGAGTTTGAGGCGTAGCATTGACTTAGGTCTCATCAAATTATGAGTGCCAGTCTTGCCCCAACTCGATCAGCCCCATACATCTAAAGAAGGCCTGACCAGGAGTAAATTTCTATCAAAGTACAAAGATGTCGAAGAGGGGTAGGAAAGTTCCAAGGAAAATGCTGCATCCGAATAGACCCAAAAGTACACCCCTTGTACACCCTCACCGAAAGCTACCTCTATCTATACACCAAAAGAAAAAAATTCATATCACTCCAGATGCATATAGAAAAATCTACACATTCTGTTAAAATTAAAACACAAAAAACATCCTCGCAAATGTCTCAGAGAATAGCCGAAAGCGCTCGGATATATAGAACATTCGAACAGTTTTTACGCACTTTATGTCCAGAAAAGAAATCGCTTATACGAACACAAGAAAAATTGAATAAAAAGCTTAATCGCAGCCAGTCGTCTTTCATGAAACATGTGTGTTGTATGTGTGTGTGTTAGCGCGTGTGTGTGTAATTAATGGATTTTTTAATTTCATATTAGTATAAACGTTATATATTTAGTGGGTATACGTGTTTAATTAGACATTTCCGTTTTCTAAATGGTGAAATTAATGTCTACTGGTCTCGAGATTGAAAGTCTTATTGTGTCGGCGGCACCTTTTTTTATTCAAACTTTCGATCTCTAGATGAATAGATATTGAATTCACTGTTTAGAAAAACAGGGATATCTACGCAAAATTGTGTACCGACGAAATATAACGTTGTTTTTTTTTTGTTTTTATTATTATTATTATTATTATACTGGATTCTCCTTTCTTTTTCGACGTATGAGAGTACAGCAACCCTGTTCTCAAAACCCAACAACCAGACTACTCGCACACATGATTTGATTATAAGAGTGAAGGCTTGTGCAGAAACAATCACACTTTTTGGAAGAGCCGACTACAGAGAATTGGTGTACATAGTATGCCATTTTCATGCCGTGTTGTGCATGGATGTGTATTGATAGATAATGATAACCCGAACACGTGTGTTAGCTATGCATGAAGGACTGTCATGGCGTATGTTTTTATTGATAATGCGCATGCGTGTTTGTACATATAAAAAAGCAGATTGACATTCCGGGAATCCGGAACGAATGAGTAGGCAATATCATTACAGCCATAAGGTCCCCAAACGACTTTCCACAAGTTTTGAATTCAGAGTTATCCTTCTCCTACATTGGTTGCTATCCAAGGCTATAGGATACAGTTATTTACCCATAACCGAGATGTATTCATACCTTTCCCAAGGCTGTTTGCCCGTAAGTGAATGTAATGAACTCGACTGAAATAATAATAATATGACAACCATTTCCTTCCTCTTTCTTCCCCCTGCTGGGTGCACGTTTGTTTATGATGACTGAACTGTCTTTCCACTTTCCAAGATATAACGTTCGCACGCGTCTTCCAAAACTTCCACCTATGAACTAAATACATTTTCTTTGGTCGTTCAAGGCTGACTTGAGCTCGACCATTATAACGATATTTAATCTTACCCTAAAACTCCTTGACCAGAAAAAATAAAACAAACAAACCCAGGAGATATTGAGGACTTCGTTTCTCTAGAGATTCCATTATACAAAATATGAATAAACGTTCTGTAGTATAAACCCAAGTTTATGTATGGTTCTTCATTAATTGCTTACATGCGAACACGCAAACAACTATATTACACCAGCAAATGTTTTACCTTAACTTCTATAATAGTAATAGCGGTGTCAAGGGAATAAGTATCCTTTTGACACACCGTTTTCTTGTGGGCACGAAGGTTAAACATTGGCGTGAGATCATTTATAAAAATTTATTTTTTATTACACTTAGTCTTTAGTGTGTAGATATGTTGGTATGATTTTCTTTACTGGAAGCGTTATAATAAAATGGACTCAAGAATATAAAATAAATAATATATTTTTATTTATTTGCTTTAGAGTGAGTCCTTTGGTATTAGGTGTATCAAAATGTTCGTTTATAAAGTGGATATTGGTGGCAGTCTGGAGAAATGTGCGTTTCGTCTCGGTAGTGGTAGTTTTGTAGTCAGACCGTACTAGGGATAGTAGTAATATTAGAAATAGGTCAGTGACACGCTACTGTGTTTTTCTCGGCTTTAAGCGGGTCAGAAATATCATTAGTAAATGACAACTTAACTACTTCTTCACGCGTCACGTATGGCTGTTTTCTCGCGGTAGCGTCTTTTGTCGTCAATCCCCCCGTCACTTCTTTTACCAAAGATGTGTCAGCTCCGAGATTCTGGCACGAACATTGGTTTCGGCTAACATCAAAAGACTCTTTGTGTCAATTTTTCGATTGTCGAAAATTATTTCATTTTCCGGCGTTCCTTTCTTTTTCATTTTTTTATAACGGAAGTTATGCGTGGAACCTCCTTGATTTTTGTTAGTTTTCAGTTATAAATTAGTAGGCTCTGTTCCAGCAAACTTCCAGTGTTTTCGGCAGGTTAAGTCTTTTCTTCTTCCTTTTTTTATTTGAGGGTTGCCTTTTCGTTAGTTGAGAGAAGTATAGAAAGAGAAGTTTAGAGAGAGAGAGAAAGAGATAAGGGTTTTAAAAGAAAGCGCAAATGCCTTATTTTAATTTTAATTCGTTTTATTTTTGTTTATATATTTTATTCTTATCGGGACTCACTACAAGTGTAATAATAAATAGCTAATCGTCTAGGTTGTGTTTTTTTGTTTTTTGTTTTTTTACACACGTTCTTTGAGAGAAGTGTAATTTGAAGAAAGTCAGACGGTTTGTGAAAAAATTGTTACACTTTTGTATATCTTTTAGACACAGCGGTTAAAAACTGCCAAAATTGTTAAGGATTCATTTCCAATTTATGGAAAATGTTTTATTCGTATTTACTGACCAATGAGAGACGTTGTCTTAAGCCCTGGGAAATGCCCGGATTGAAGGCGCTGTGACCCTCTTTTATTCTCATATAAGGACTCAGGTTAGTAGATAACTTTAGAAGGCCTTGAAGCGCCCACACTTCAAGGCCGGGGGATTAGTCCAGTGGAAAGGGTCATAAATCACGGAGACAGAAAGAAGAACCAACAGCTAAATCTCAACCGGGAGGCAGATTCAAGTCCCAGGACAGAAAATTCTTTTCAGCGTCTTCCAGAGGAGAATTTGAACGAAACAAACACTTAAGTTGAATTTTTCAGTAAAGGCCTACATAAAGTCCTTGTGACCACAACCTGTTGAAACCACAAAACCCCTTCGTGCTGAGACGTCTCCATTCAGTTGTAGAAATTAGGTGGGTGCGCTTTTGTATCTTCTGCCTTGTGCAATTTTTGCTTCCTCAAAGTTTTTTCCTTTTATTTTTTTTTTCATTCCCAAAAGATGTAATCTTTGTCATATATTGGAAGTGCTATCCTGCCTTAGGTTTTGTTTCAGGTGCACAAAAAGAAATTTTTGTGCAAGCTTTGTATGTAAATTTTGTATTTGTTTTATTTTTTGTCTTTCCTTTTAAATTTCACGTAGTGGTCGAGTCTTGTTTGTTTTGTGCCTTATTCAACTTTAGGAACAAGAGAGGGGCGTGTTCTCTTTTCACATTCTATCCCTACTTTTTAGGGAGTTATTTTGCACAAAAATATACATTAATACAAAGAATTTACACTTATTAATTTCAGATAATTGAAAAAAGTTTCTGCAGAACTCAAATTCGGTTGAATTCGTGTGGAAGAACGATACAAGAAATATGTGAACTTTTTATAACATCGATAACATTTAAGATGAGAACAATAGTTAAAAATAATTAAAGTGTAAGAAAATTATAAGTTTGCATTTTACTGTCTCACTTTAATTGTGGCGATATCGATGTGGACGTACACAGTTTGGCATAAAGGACTTTTTGAGTTGAACAAAACAGTCGATGACATTGTCGCAGTTAGCTCCCCTTCATTTTCTTAACGCTTCACCAGGGGTCTCTCTCTCCCGGGAGTATAAATACGGGCTGACCTTTCGCCTCTGTCTCTCTTTCCACAGCTCTTTCCACGGCTGCGCCCACGTGCGGCCAATTTGCCTCGCTTGAGGCCGTCAACCGTCGCACGTGGTGCGAGGTACAAAAACCTTTTCTTAACATCTCCAGTATGTGAACTCTCACACACAACCAGCGTTTCCCATGTTCAGGGAATACGCTAAAACAAAATTTCACAACCGTACGGACATTTCAACTCAAACACACACACAATAACTTTCCACACAGACACTAAACGTTTTATTCATGTTTTAAATGATGTATTTGTATCAATCTGTTTTAACCTATTTGTTAATAATATATATTTGTTCGCATACATATATATCTGTCTTGTTTGTTTCTTTGGACTCCATTAAGGTCCAACATTTAATGTGGCTGGACCGGCCAGAGATAATTCATCTTCTCTACTTCTTCCATTCTCACACGGCCGGTCCACTACAACATATTGTAATCATGGTAAATTTATTACGACCTCTAAAACAGAGCAATATAACAGAGTAAGCTTTATTCTATTCTTTTGTCAAGAACGAGTTAAGATTTACGGGAAAAATAATTTCATTTGGTCAAGTGCCTGTCTCTCAGAAAATGTCATTTCACATCTTCAGAATGACAATGCAAGCTCATGGTAAAAATAAAATAAATTGTTTACTTTAGAGTGTATTCAATTGTATTTTAGTGTATGTAATAATAACAGCAGCTGAAGCGATTGTAAAGCCAATTTTTTGACAGACATTGTTCCCGAGTATCTATAAATGAAAGAAAAGTGGCAATTAACTCCAGCAATTATAGGGTTATACATCATGAAATAAACAATGCAATGTGTTGGAGGAAAAAAAAATGAAAACATTAGACAGGCAAGAAAAATAAATAAACTACAATGATTTGGAATTAATTTTGAACAAAAGCTGACTCTTGGTTGTTTTTTGTTTTTATTTTTACGGCTTGGTGGATAAATTTGGAAACTTTATAATAGAAAGAAAAATAAAAAGGAAATCGTTGATTTTAATGCTTGAAACAAATTCCGCATACCAATATTGAATTATATTGCTTTACCAAGACTCATATTCTGAGCGCTTATTTTTCCATATATAATTATAAATTTGAAAAGTTTTTGCAGCAGAAAACGAAAAATAGCGTCTAAAATGCAATTATATTTATTTTAATTAGATTTAAATAAATATTTAATAATACTTTTGAAAAAAAAAAAGCAAATCTCAAATATATTTATTCTACTTTTTTAAGTCTTGCCATGACCTACCCAAGAACTTCAACTTATTTTTGTGGATCTGTAGTGAGTGCGAAATAATAACTCCCTTTGCTCACTCCCTTCAAATACGGAGGACTGAGGGAAAAGACGGAAAAGAATTCGTGAACCTATGTGAAATTTTCTTTAGACCAATGAAAACCTTGCCTTCACAGAAATTGACTGGTGAACTGAGAAGAAAAGGAAATAAATTCGCGAGACTATGTGAAATTACTTTTGGACTAATGAAAACCTTGCCTCCACAGAAATTAGTCGTTGAGAAGAAAGAAAAGAAAGTACCCAGCCTATACGAAATTCTTGTTGATATAAAATGAGAAAAATTAAATTCATAAAAGTGTCTGAAATCAAGTGAACGGTTGTGTTTCTGTTTATCGCTTCTAGCGTAGAAGTTTTCACCAGTATCAAATTACTCGCCAATTATATTATCGCCTTTAACCAAACATGAGGCATTTCAAAGAATTTTCCTTCAACAATCTAAGGAATGTAAGTGTTTCAAAGTATTTCTCTTCGTCTACTTTTGAATGCATGCAACTGCATATCCCTTCTGTGAGCAACGAACTCTCTTACTTTTGTTTTAAACATTTTTTTAATATTATTTTGTGTCAGATCATTTAATCAGTTGTATGGACATTTTCTCTTAACGGACTTCGAAAATTTCTGATTTATTTTCCTGAAACGTGCTACTAACACAACTTCAAGTGTGTAAATTCGTAAATAAATTCCTTATCTTGTTTTGTGAGTTTCGTCATTATCATCCTTCATTAATCCTCTTGGCGTAGGTAAATCAACTGTTCATTTTAACTCGGCACTGATTCGGGCTATAACCCCGAGTTGGGCCAAAACTCCGATTTGGGCCAAAAGTCCGATTTGGTCGAAATTCCAATTCAGGCCGAAAATTGAGAAACATTACAAACATTGTGGAACTTCAATCGAGTTAAATTCTTCAAATCACAAATTCTGCGGAACTTCAAAACCTCATATCACGAAACCTGTTTAACTCTAATTCCTTGTCATTTTTAAGAAAGAAAATTGATTTCCTCAATTCACAAAGTTTGGGAAATATTTTAAAATTAATTTAAGACATAAATTTTTAAACTCCTAAAGTTTTTATGTTACTGTAAACTTATAATAAATATATAGGTTATCTCCCTTTGGTAGATAACTCCTGCTGATAATAGGTCGGTCACCTTTCATCTGATAATAACCCAAAATTAGGCGCAAAGACAGAGGCCGAGGCGACCATGAACGAGAGAGACGTATTTTCAGCCTACTCCAAGAACAGGCGATACTGGCCACGGGAAAACCTGAAATGATTTTCCAAGCGTAGCCGAAAGTATGGAGCACCCAGTGAGCATCGAACTCACTACTCAGTCGTAATTGTTCTAGCGAGTCAAGCTTGCTAACCATTACACCACCTCGAGGTGTCAACACGGGAAAACCTGAATGATACAAGGACACTGCAGCTATTGGCAGGGGACATCCCAATACAGATAAGTGGTTCCTCTATTTCTAGCAGACACATGTTTTGGGTATCGATGCCTTGATTTTTAACTGCTAAAAGAATACTTTTTTTATGAATCCTCTATTCTCTTCACTTTGTATAATGTATAACGTTGAATTGTTTTGGAGTCAGAAGGGCGCAGAGATCAAAGAGGAAGAGGACTGACAGTCAGATCCGTCACATACTCATCCCGACACCAAGAGCAGAAAGTGGAATAGGAAAGGAAAACAACAACAACAACAACAAATTTACAACTGACTCCAAAACAATTCAACCCGATAAGTACATTTTCCTCTTATCTTTTATTTCTCATTCACTTTTTCAACTTAAATTGATCGCCCCTTTTTCCTTTCCACCTACTCGGCGGATACAACAAAAGCAAAAGAAACAGGCATTACTCTACTACTCCGATGAAAGACAGCGAACACATAGACATTTTTTGTTCAACTCACATTTGCTTAAACGAACTAAAAAGCATTAATCTTTTTTACTCTATTCAAACAAGATATAAAAATATACAAATGTGTTTATTCTTCATGAATGTAATTAAATATACAATATTCTATTTTTCTATAAACATTCCTTATCGTGTTGTCTTTTCTTGAAATTTGCGTTGTATTTTGTGGACAGTGTATCCCGCATTAAATTCTTCTTTTAATCCGGGTATGCTGTACCCCACATGTTTTTACAATGTTCAATTGTCTCACTCTTGTTCATCAAGCCACGACTCTGTTTGGGGAATCGTTAAATTTCCCACGTTTTGCTAATAACGTATTTGCAAGTAAGCAATTTTGTCTAACATATTCGTAATTTCGCTAAAAAAAAAACAAGCGTTTGCTATATATAGATGTGAGCAATTTGCCGAACGCATAAAGCAATATTGTTGGCATGATGACAGAGAATTTTTTAAAATAATCAAGACAGATTTTTGAGCATAAAAGCCACGAGAGAAAATATCTCCTAATCTGCTGTCCTTTTTATATATGAGAGGAAATATCTCCTAGTTTGTTGTCTTTTTTATATATGAGAAAAAAAAAGTAATTTTTGCCTTCGACGTTCAGTGAAGTTATTATGGATATGTGGTGTTCAATATAGATATATAAATTTCTGTCCTTCTTCACCTGTCAATGAAATAGATCCGCACAAGTGGAGTTCAAAATATAAAAAAAACAAAAATAAAAATATAATTCATTGTCTATTTCAAGAAGTTTAAAGGAATTAAGGCCCTTATTGACTCTAAGAACAATTTAAAAAATGATATTAAGTTTGTAATTGCTGGAGTAAGATAAGAACTTAAAAGAAAAAAAAATAATAAAGAGGAAGAAGCGATCATCAAAAATCTTTAGGGAGAAATTCGAACTTTGGATGGAAAAATCCAGGAGATTTGTATCAAAGCCAAACCTAGATTTAGAGGAAAGTGGTTTTGTGGCTGAACAAAGGAACGAATTTGGGTTTCGAGGCAGTGTCACTAATCAGCTTGCTGATATTGAGGAATCTGTTCGAGAAACGAGTATTTTCCACGGAAGTGAAGCTGATTCCTTTTTGACAGCCATTCAATGATCTTGTAAATGCTGGTTGTGTTGAAAAGGTTGATGTGGCTGCGTGTTGAATGGCATTTAACAATTATACATTTTTGTATCAAGGAAAAAACAATGGAAAATCGATTTTTGTTTCAACGATAAAATATATATTAAAATCAACAAATACAAAACATTTTTTGTAATGTGTGAAACAATAAGATAGGAGAAGTTGTTTCCCTTTATCTGTTAGATGAAAGATTAAATGTAAATAAACAAGTTTTCTGAAAGAATGTTCAAAGTTCTGTATTAGATAGAATGATGTTTTCAGAAGAACATGTAATAAATCAGTTGTGGATTAGATATAACTAACAGAGCTGTTGCAACTTGGCTTGTTACATAGAACTGATGGTGAATGATATTTAAGTTCTGTGTGCGTGCGTGCGTGCGTGCGTGCGTGCGCTGAGGAGAATGAATAGTCTGTGTAGACGCGTGTGGGTTGCTGAGTTCTACTGAGTTCTGCTTCTACTGTCTATTTTTGGAACGAATTCCGGTTTATATAACCATGGGTAGGCTCCCAGGACGATGGCGGGAGAAATTTCGAGAGCTCACAAAAATATCTGATTGGATGAAAAATTACCCAATCGGTGATTTTATAACAAAAGCATGTTTGTGAATTAACAGTAGGAAAAATTCAGTCTGGTGAATGCGATCAGTAAATTGTCCTGTGATAGTTAGTATTTATTATTTGACCAATCACAGATGAGAAAAATGTAGGCGTGTAAAACATAGTAGTAATCGCTACAATCTCAACTGTGAAATTGCAGTGTGCTAGTTTTAGCGGTGTTAATCGTTTTAAGTTTGAATTTAATAATTTTATAGCACAGTTTCATTCTATTAATTCTAACATGGCGAAGCTAGCCATCTTTAAGAGTTATCTGGCTGGCTACGTTCTACAGCCAATATCACAGTTTACCTTAGAACACAATTACAAGGTAGATGTAAATCTGTTAACGAAATAATTTTTGGATGCGCGGATAATTCATGAGACCTTCAAACAAATAATAATCACTTCTCATGAGAAGCCATGTAAATTTGGGGTATTACGTGGTCACCCCATGGGGAGGTGTACTAATTATGATACCTATGAGACTCAAGCTGAGAGATGCAAATATATGAAATTATGCATTAGATGCTCCTGTAGCAGACATCAGGTTGAATATTGCCCTGGACTTCAGAATAAATTATTCCTTTCCTGTAAACAACGTTCATCTAAGGGACATATAGCACTACTATGCGTTAATCGTAAAAAGGGTATAACTCTTTTTACTCATGTAGGCGCCAATTTGAATGAAGAAAACGATTTAAGGCTGCCTATCGTGGGAGTCACATTATATTGGGGCGCTAAGAAAGTCTCTATAAACTACTTACTGGACACAGGTAGCTAGCGGTCGTATTTCTCTAAAGGAATATTTAAAAAGTTAAAATGTCTTGACTGGAGTCTAAGTCATGTTGATCACCAAGTAAAAACGTATACAAGTGATTCCAATAAGAAATTAGTTCAAGTCGTTTTGATAATAAATGTTGGCAAAGGGAAATCACTTTATATTCTCGTTTTGTTGGACGATAAGTTTAATATTCAATTCAAGTTCGATGATTTCAGACAAGTGGTCACCAATTTGACCAGATTAAATTACAAATTAGCCTTTTCTCATAATAGTAATAGTAATCAAATAAGCATTCAAGGAATTCTGGGAGTGGACATATCGGAGTTAACTCCTCCTTAATTTCCTAATTGTCACTAGGGCACGCTCTCCCTACACTATAAATACTGGGCAATTTATTGCATCGTTCTCTTTTTACTTTGGATTTCAGCGGACACATTTAAAAATGTGATATCTCGCAGAAATCTGCGTTTTGCCCACTTGTGGGAAAAATCCATGAAACACTTTACGTTCACACACAAACACAAATGTTGATGTCTTTGTCACTTGTAAATTTGTTATTTAATACATATATTTGTTTATATATAACCATGGTTTTGTTTGTTTTCTTTACATCTTCGGTTGGACTCAACTTGAGTCCGCCATGTTCTTGTAGTTGGACCTTGTTCTAGCAGGAAATAAACGCACGTGTTCCTAATTTAACAACACTTAAACCCACGGTTCTCTACAGACTTTTCCCAACATATGGAAGATACCAAAATTGTTAAATGCATGAGTGGCTTGGCATGGAAAATGCCGAGTGGAATTGCCTCTTTCGGGAACAGACTAAATTTTCTATATAGACATCAAGTTAGTTACTCTAGCGGAAACCGAAGCTTCCAACTTTCACCATAACTACAATACTATAATTTCTGAACATTCTTCGTATCCCGAGCGACAAATAAAATTTGTATTGGAGCCAAAATCCATCTACCCTAAAACATTCACAGATACCTTCGAGTTATTTTAGCATTCTACTGCCACTTCCTTTCAATGTCATTTTTGTGCAATTCTGTGCAAAAAGTGGATCACAGAGCCTTGATATTTTTATCAATTCTCATTGGTCAGTTAACATTAAAATCATGTTCTCAACTATGTCCGAATAACATCGACCTAGTTCCTGACATGACGAAAAATCAATCCGCCCAAAATCTGTCTATGCCTTTCTGAGCCTATCACGTGACTACGTTTATTATAAATACAGTGACACAAAAGTTCTATCTTCCTCTCTTTTGGAATTCTTTCGCTTACTAAAATGTAGATATTTAAGAAATCGCGTTCCGACCTCTTTCGGGCGAATGCTATGAAAACATCCGCACGCGCACACATACACGTACGTACGGAAACTTAATTACAGAACATTACAAGCATAAACATATTACGAATATTCAACTACAAGCAACAGAAACTTAATTACAAACATTTAGGGACATTCACTCCTTCAACTCTTCTGAAGCTAAAAGTTTACCAACATATTCTCAGCTTTACAGCATTCTTTCAACTCTCTGACAGTGAACGTTTTGAGCGGCAGGCTCATTCAACTTTCTATGAGCTCAGATAAAAATATTTCTTTAGTAAAGACTTTAATTCTAGTCAAAGGGAAGTAACTCCTATTAATTATGCCTCTATATCATTGACACACTTAAATATGAATATTGATAAAAATTATTTTTCATATTTTGTGGTATTTTGCGTAAAAATAGATTCGAGAGGTTAATTCAACATACCGACCTCTACATTATCTAACGTTGAACGGAACTTAGAAAAAATGGTTGTTGTGGATTCATGCGCATCATCCCTCAAAGATGAATGTATCAGTGATTACGACAGAAAAAAAATAGATACATTCGAAAAAACAATAGAGTTCAAAGACAATTCATATTTTATGGAATTACCCTGGCACGAAGATATGATCAAATCTAATTATCAAGTAGCCTTGAAAGTGCTTGATAAAACTATGCATTCTTTAGAAGGAAAAAAAAACTGGCTACAGCTTACAATGATATTTTTCACCAACAAGAGAATAAAAGCATTATAGAAAGAATTGAAGTCTCCCCTCTAGACTTTACAAAATATAATTGGATCCCTCATAGACCGAACTTCAAATCTAATGGACAAGTATCTATATACTCCAGACCTTTAACATATCGGAATATGCCTAATACTGAACTATTACAATTAACACCCAATGCCTTTTTACATCTTAATGTTAAGGGAGAAATCTTTCTGAAAACTGATTCCGGTGGATCTCCTAAAATTGAATCTACTTCCAAGTCTCATTTATTAGATGCTCTCATTGAAAGGGAGAAATTGTTCACTAACTTCAAAGAATTATGGAATGAAGAATATCTCTCGAGTCTAAGACCATTAGGGAAACTTGGCAGGGTAACTAAACTTTTCTGTGTGAATGTGCGTTCCGTGCGCATGGCTAGATGAGATGCATCTTATGAAAATTATAACATACAACAAATGTCTCCATTGAAACTTCCCTTATGAACATCCTAGTCCGGGTAAGACTTTAAATTGCATCCTTACTTAATGGTCACTGCTGTCTAGTCTAGTCCTGGGTAAGACTTTAAACTGCACCCATTCATCCATTTCTTAATGGCCACTTATGACCACTCCAGTCCTGGATAAGACTTTAAACTGCAACCACTTAATGGTCACTACACCAATCCTGTCCTGGGTAAGATTTTAAACAGCATCCATTTTTTGTGATGTCAACAAACACTCGTAGCCACTTTTGTGACGTCAACGAATACTTGTTGTCACTTTCGTAATGCTCATTGTAGTAGACATTCTGTAATCGCAGATACTATAGTACACCGTTGAACAATACTGGTGTCAGACGCCTTAGAATATCTCTCGAACTAATAGCACTTGCTCGATAATACTCGCCCGAAAGTAACCCGTATAGTAATCTGAATAGAGAAATAGTAACAGAGGATAGAGTAGAGAATAGCGATCCGTATAGTAATAGAGGATAGACTAGAAATGGCGATCAATTAAACACACGCT
The DNA here is from genome assembly GCA_964036315.1 of Acanthosepion esculentum. NCBI lineage: Eukaryota > Metazoa > Mollusca > Cephalopoda > Sepiida > Sepiidae > Acanthosepion > Acanthosepion esculentum. The sequence goes on along the minus strand of OZ038485.1, from coordinate 32,983,394 downwards.
ACCTCAATATATGCGTTTCTTTTTGGGTCACGTGGTCTATTTAATTCGATAATGGGATCGCCTGTGTTTGCACACTGGCGATCTATGTTCAAACTCAAGTGCCGGCAGAGACACTTTATTCCTATATAAAACATTTATACTTCAGTCCTGCCCTGGTTAAAACTCTAAACTGCATCCATTTCTTCGTCACTTTCTGGCCACTTATTGGCCATCCCAATACTGGTCAACTTGGTCTTCTTAAGCATGACTAAATTACAGTCACACGCTGACTAATCTTATCTGGCCCAAACTTGTCCATGATCAAGACATTCTGTATCTATGGGAGTGATAATGATAATTACCAGTGAATAAAGGTTGAACCTTCAATTCAAATCTTCAATTATGAAGAAGAAATTAAGAATAGGTACAAGATTTAAAACAAGTGCTAACATTCACGTATGAATATGGATTGAACGGCTACAAGATTCAAAACAAGTGCTAACATTTACGTATGAATATGGATTGAATGGGTACAACATTTAATACAAGTGCTAGCATTCACGTATGAATATGGATTGAATGGGTACAAGAAAACAAGTGCTAACATCCACGTATGAATATGGATTGAATGGGTACAACATTTAAAACTAGTGCTAACATTCACGTATGAATATGGATTGAATGGGTACAACATTTAAAACAAGTGCTAACATTCATGTATGAATATGGATTGAATGGGTACAAGATTTAAAACCAGTTCTAACATTCACGTATGAATATGGATTGAATGGGTTCAAGATTTAAAACAAGTGCTAACATTCACGTATGAATATGGATTGAATGGGTACAAGATTTAAAACCAGTTCTAACATTCACGTATGAATATGGATTGAATGGGTACAACATTTAAAACAAGTGCTAACATTCACGTATGAATATGGATTGAATCATGAATGGGTACAAGATTTAAAACAAGTGCTAACAACATTCACGTATGAATATGGATTGAATGGGTACAACATGTAAAACAAGTGCTATGCACTTAAGAAAACAATTTACTTCAGAACACAAGTGTTAAATTTAAAATACTACATATTCACAAAAAATGCAAAGGATCACTTGAAATAATGCAAAATTTACCGTTCATCTTGGAAAAACCCAACCCGTATTATCAGCGCCAGACAGTTTTTTCCTCTTCATCAGTACTTTCAAGCTAAGGATTCTTGCTGAGAAATTCATCAGTCCTGTCCTGGGAAAGACTTTAAACTGCATACATTCATACACCAATCCTGTTCTGGTTAAGACTTTAAATCCAATGAGAAGCTCCACTTGCGGGATTTGGCGAGTGTGGAGCCACCCTTTGATTGTCATTACTCCCAGCTCCGCTCTGCAGACTCTGACTGAGAGTGGTAGTACCTGTTAAGGTTGTCCTTGATAAGAAACTGTTTACATGCATTCCATTGGAAAATCCAACACAGTAGAATTTCTTAACTGCGCTGTACTTATCGCCACGGATGACGTTTACCAATACTTAAAGAAATTATCCAGCAAGATAAAATATAAATAACATCAACAGAGCATCGCCCAAATAATAATTCTGGTTGAAAAAAAAAACACTTCTCAAGAGAAGAGCCAACCAAAGTACACTTCAAACTACTCATGTCAAAAGAAGTACCAACCAAAGTGCACTTCAAACTACCCTTGAACATTTGAGCCGCTTCACGATGGCCGGCTACTATGGGAAGATTATATGGTTCAACTGAAGTAAACACAAAAGTATCCTTTTTTAATCATGCACGCACTCAAAACATAAATGGAGATAACATTTGTTGAACTAATTCAACATATATAAATAATAAAAAATGTAATTTCATGAAAATAATTGCAAATAACAAAAGAATGAGTAAATAAATGTCATTTTAATTGGTATACTTGATATACCTTAACAAGGGTAGAAAATAAAATGTTATTAAAACAATAATATATACCTAGCCACTAAAAGGGCAATTATTCAAGTTGAATTAACAAATTTACAAATGTCAAAAAAGGGGAGGACACTTATACATGCATTCACTAATTAATTGGCCATAGTATTGGGTTGGTGCATAATTATCAGGTGTTTTTGTAGGTGAGTTATTTGTTAATAAAAATTGCTGTTTTGTTTACTTTTTTTAATAAAAATATTATTTTATTTTCAGGTTATAAAAAAAAAATGCGTGTCGATAATCATAAACTCCAGAATAATCATTTAGAAATGTTATTGTTGCATTGTTAATGTTAATGTTTCATTTTTTGCGTAATAAATATTGTTGTATTGCTGTATATATCTGTTAAAATGAGATGTCAGAGTTATTTTCATTTTTGCATCACTTAGACAACAATTTATCCATTGCACCCTGCATATAAAATGAGTTGTCGGGGTTATTTTCCTTTTTGCGTCCTTTAGACGACAATTTATCTATCGCACCCTGTAGATCTGTTAAAATGAGATGTCATTATTGCCTCATTTAGACGATAATGTATCAATCGCACCCTGTATAATCTGTCAATAGTACGAGTACCTAATGCCGAGGCAAGTAGTAAATGTTTACAAACATTTACTTGCCTCGACACAAATAAAAAGCCACTAATATTCACCTATTGCCGAACCGAGTAAAAAATGCTCAAATATTGGGTGCATAATTATCAGGCGTTTTTGTAGGCGAGTTATTTGTTATTAAAAATTGCTGTTTTGTTTACTTTTTTTAATAAGAATATTATTTTATTTATTTTCAGGTTATAAAAATGCGTGTCGATAATCATACTCATATTCGTCCTATTATGCTCTACTTACTACTTCGAAAAAGGATGAATGAAAACTTTCATTCATTGAAAAGCAGTGCAGTCACTTCGCGATCTCAACGAACTTTTTGGTGAAGGAACAATCAGCAAAAAAAAAAGTCAATGCAGGGAATGGTTTGCTCATTTCAAATCTAGCTTGAAAGATAAGCCAGGAAGAATTTAATTTTAATTATTACTTTTTGTTCCTGAAAAAGCACTCTAGCTCAGAAGCAGTCATCCAAAGATTATTGAACTAGGTTCTCTGACCATTAGTAATGGTTGGTCCGCTTATTGACCTAAAAAAAAACAAAAAACAAATGATCTCGGTACAATTACAAAGTTATAATATAATTCATTAAAATAATTTTGTTGATTTAAACGTGAATCTTTCTTTTTAGTTCATACTCAGTCAAACAATCTAGCTGGCTTCATCTAGAAAAAAAGTGTTTTCTCAGAGAAAAAGAAACCAACAAGTATCCACCTGCTCACAAAAAAACAAACAATAAGCGATCGCTGACTCAAAAAAAAAAAAAATTAACTAAAATTTCGGACATGCTACGAAGGATTAAAAAATGTAAAATAATAATAAAATAATTTGGTCCTTCCTCTTTAGTAACATAAATATCTAGACGATAAAAACTTGTTTTCATCAAGGCCGTTTTTATCACGCTATGGATGCTCTATTTTTTTTTTAGCGTTTTCGTGGAGTGACCTGTAAATTTTAAGTTGCGAATTATGGCTCCTGTTTTATTTCCCCTATTCTAGTTAGACTTTTACTGAATTAGATTAGAAGTCGAAGTAACAAGTGATAAAATAATAGACACAGAATCTGAAGTCGACCATGTAACAATTTTTTTTACTAATAATACCGGTTGTAAAAGGTACTCAACTCAATTGAATAGTCGTCCTTATTTCTTCGCTCACTCTTCTTTTCAGTATATTTATCTCCAAAATGCAATACATTTGGAATAAGAGCCTAGTCTGTAATCAAATTTATTAACCTGAAAATCGTTTATATTTCTTAAAGTTCAATCTTCCATAAATCAAGAATTTATTTGTAATTAGATTAAAAACTAAGTAAAAAAAAAAAAGTCATCTTGATAAACATAAACAAATCGAACACGTGGTTGTTGTCTAAACCGGTACCGGATGTGACGCAAGATTTTACCGCGAAAAAGAACATCCGAAGAATTAAACATTTTTTGCTTTCGTTTTTGTTATGGATATTTGAAGTTTCTTATACCCTCCAATATGATTTCTTCAATTGATTGCAGAATGTCTGCTGCCGAAGTGGAATTCATTGCAGAGAAAGAACTTGTAGAAATCGAACCGAATTTCACATACCCCAAGATTTATCTAATTCAGGTAGAAACTGTAATTAACTAAATTTTGAAAAAGTTGTCAAAAGTTATTAAAAAATTATTTTGTTTGGGGATTAATTTTCTGTTGAATTGAAATTGAAAATATTAGAAAGAATTTATGTCCTTTGTTTTACATAAACGAAGAAATGTGATTATAGTAAGTTAAGCAGCTGAAAAATAATTATTTATTGGTTGACTGAATGAACAAAGAAGTGATTCTCCAAACTTCATACTTTCGCTGCTATTTTCAAAATTTCTCGTGTTCAAGTTGTCTTCATTAAGTATTGAAAACTAAAAACAAAACGGTAAAATTATAGCTGAAAACTTTGCCTTTCGTTTATTTATATAAAAATATTTTCTGACATGGTGAAACACCGTAGTTGTGTACTTAACGGTAACTTTTACAATATTGTTAAACACTAAGGTACCACTGAGAAAGTATCGAAGATAATCGCATATTAAATTTCCTCACGCCTAAGTTGGGATTATACTTTTGGGCATCCTAGTAACCCCCCTCAAGTTTTTTTTAGTTTTATAAAGCATTGATCTTCATTTTATTTTTATTCCTAGTATAAAGCAGTGATTGTATGTAAAATGTTATAACTTCTCCAAATAAATAGTTTCATAAACTGAAGTGATATCAATTGCAGGAAGCAAAGCAAGGAAAAAAATGTTTTGTTTTTTTTTACTTTGTGTTTCAAGTAGATAACAATTTTGATTTTTTTAGTTCAGAATGTTTATAAAAAAAATTTAAAGCAGTGATTTTAATTTTCTAGCTGTCATAACTTCTAAACTGAAATGATATCAGTATGATACTTACTTTATTTTTGTTAAAATACTCTCTAGTAATAAAAATTTTTTTTTTTTTTACTACGGTTGTGTAAAAAAAAAAATGTGTGCTAATTTGGTTTGCAATTGATTGAATAAATAGTAAAATAGTTGTATTTTTAAAAAGTAGCTATTTTAGTTTATTTAAAGAATTTGCAATAAGTTTACTACTGCTTCAAGTACGTACCTCCAATAATTCGCTGAAAAAAGAGCATACCATAATGAAAAAAGACCCTCAAACTTGATAAAGACAAAGTTTTATCATCAAAATATTTTGTTAAGAAGACCAAAGTATTTTTTGAATATTTTATTAAATTTTTTTAATCCTTTCAAGTACGTGCGAAATTTTGGTTTAAAACAGTGGTTCCCAACCTTTTTACATCGCGGCACACCTATCAAAAAAAAAATAATTTTCCACTTATAAAACCTTTTTGCAATAAAATAATAAAAAACAAAGAATATTATATAAGAAGAATTTTTATTCGCATAAATCAACATATCCTGTATTCAATATCGGGTATAAAATAATAATGGTGAATGTCAGTGGGACAGTTGTGCCTGGTGCTTCTTGACTACTGCTGCAATATTTGGGTGAATGTAAGAGAGACACACTCTTAACTCTTCTTCAATATTTTTAAGCTTTTCACGTTTTTTATTTTTAATGTTGTTTAGGTAATAAAATCCCAGTTCACATAGGTACGAAGTTGAGAATTGCAGTAAGATTTTGATGGCTTTTTTACTTAGAGTTGGATACTCTTCCATAACAGAAATCCAAAAGGCGTCCAATGGCAGTTGTGCGTACTTCAATTTGAGACCACGATCACTGGAAAGGCTTGCTAATTTTTCCTCTTCACATAACTCAAAATTGAAAAGGTTGATGACTGATAAATCTAGGAACGGATTGCGAATCCAATCAAATTCTTCAATGCTGATTGTGGGAAAATATTCTTCAATTTTATTTTCTAAACATGTCAAATGCTCACTAATAATGGGAATCATCTCAGTAACGCAGGTTTTGCGAACTTAGGGAAATATATCCAAATCATCTACCTTCATTCTTTTCTTGCATATTGCAACTTTTTTCTTAAAAGCAACTAATTTATCTGTTGCCGTAAGAATATTTTCCTTTCTGCCTTGCATATTGCTGTCCAGACTATTGAGATGTCTAAATCTCTCATTTAAGTACTCTATTTTAGACATCCACAATTCATTTTTAAGGTATTTACAAAATCTATCAAATTTTTCATTTTCAAAAAAAATAAAAAGTTTTTTCTGAAGCTCAATTGCGCAAGATAGCACGTTTCCATTCGATAACCATCTTACTTCTGTGTGCAATAGTAAACGAACATAATGAGAATTCATATCCTTGCACAGCAACTCAAAAATTCTGGACTTCAAAGGCCGAGTTTTATGAAATTTACCATTTCAATCACTTGATTCATCACCTCTTTTAGTTAATTTTGTGCTACCTTTGAAACTAATACCTCTCTGTGTAAAAAACAATGAGTTCGCACAATGTAAGGATTCTGTTTTTCAACTAAAGATGCGAAACCTTTTACAGAACCAACCATTGATGGCGCTCCATCGGTACATATTCCCACACATAAATCCCAGGATAAGCCATATTTTTCAAGGCATATTGTGATTGTATCAAAAATATCTTGACCTTTTGTAGTTGTGGGTAACTGTTTGCAGCATAGGAATTGATTAATTATGGCATCTTCATCGATGACACGTATAAATGCAATTAACTGTGCATGATTACTGATGTCAGCGGATTCATCAATTTGGAGAGCAAACAGACTATTTTGAAATTTGGATATTACACTTTCTTCAATATTATCAGACAAGTCAAGAATCCTTTGCTGAATTGTATTGTTTGACAGAGGGATCCTGCTAATTTCTTGTTCGGTTTTATCACCAAGCATAATTTTCACCATTTTTTTGCATGCTGGAAGGATCACTGATTCTGCAAGAACATGAGACTTCGATTTAAGAGCAATAATTTCGGCCACCTCATATGAAGCTAATTGAGCTTTTTTCAGTCATGGTTACTGTTTTTTTAAATAGTTGACTTTGCCTTGCATTTGATTCTAATAACCATTGAAAATAATCGACATTTTTAGTTTGAAGGCTAGGATGATTAGTAGTAAAATGTCTTCATTTTATTTGGAACCATTGCTTCATTAGACAGCATTTGGCCGCAAATAACACATAGCGGAGAAGGAATCTGTGTATCTCCAGTCCAGTGAAATCCAAATTTCAAGTAATCATCAGTATACAATCGGTGAACTTTTGTTTTTTTAAATGACGTAGAATTATTCTTGTCACCATCACCTTTTCTTTTCAGAAACTTGTCCATATTTAAGGGTAAATTGAATCTAAAACTGAAAAAAATAAATCTAAAAGAATTTTTATTATATTTAATTTGTTTTTTGTTTGTCTTACTAAAACTTTAATTTACAACGCCTAAATATTTAATAAAAATATGTACAAAGAATCTGTAAATATTGTGAACGAGATATATAGATGATATAAACTGGTGATAAAACAATACCTAAATTTTTAACAATTCCAATTCCTAATTGAAAAGATTAAAAATGGTTAGGAAAAGGTAAAAAAATGTTTGGGAGTTAGGAGCATTACGTAAAACCTCGCATAGTACAGTTCTGTGTTCCAACTTTTTGTCTTACAACCTGTGTATTTAGGAATCGTTTTGGTATCGGAATCGGGTCTGAATTATTCAGCTCCGATGCCGATTCCCAATACTTTGAAAAACTCCTGATATTCCAATTAATCGTCCCATGACTAATATAAACCATAATAATGCTTACCAATTAGTATGCGCGAAACGTTTAGATTCCAGAAATTAGGTGATTTTGAATTGAGCGGTGTCATCATGATTAAGAAATTGAATGTCTTTATTAAACAAAATGAAATTAAATGGCTTCTAGGTATTATCTCTTTACGGCACACCAGTAATCATTCCACTGCACATTAATGTGCCGTGGCCCAGTGGTTGGGAACCACTGGTTTAAAATCTTGTTTTTCTTGGTGGGCCAAAAAAGGATTTTTAAAAAATTTTTTATCTTTGTAAAAATTATTTTTTTTTACTTCTGTTACCTCACCCTTAATTTTATGAAATCTAAAGAAATTAAGATTTCACTCTCTTCAAAAACCGGACTCCTTGGAGAATTAAAAAAATGTTTTTTTTTTTTTTGTCAGTTGCCAAAAATCTGCTCTGATGCAGTTTGTAAAAATGCAATAAAACTATGACATTATTTAATTAGAAAAGCTTTTAATTGCTTTTCTAAATAAGGTCACTATTGTTTAAAAAAAAATTTGGTGAATAATAATGAATTTTTCCAAGAACTGTTCTAATTTTTTTTTTTTTTTTAAATTTTAATTTGAATAATTTCACCCTTTTAGTATAAAGTATAAACTATATTTACCAATAAATGGGAAAGCTTAGTACAAACTCTCAAGCACCAATATTTTTAAAACAATTTTGAATTCTTTTTGTATGTGTATAAATGTGCCCATTTTAGGGTCTTTTTCATCATGATGTGCTCTTTTTTCAGCAGAGTTGCAGTGGAGGTACCTAATTTAAAGCACATTCTTACTTACCTTTTGTGTTGTGTTAAAATAGGTACCTCCAAAGAAAAGTGATACCTTACCTAAGGTTTATTAAAAATAAAAAAATCTTTCTTAAAGATTTTATTTTAGCTTCAGTTTCAAACTAATAGATAAATTTAATATTTTCCATACACAAAATACTTTGCATTTTGAACAGATTTTTTAAATTGATTGTAATGAGTTTTTTTTACTATGAGTAAAACGCTAAAATCAGCCATATTGACAAATGTGTCAACACAATATAATTCTCTTTATTAAAAAATTTTTTCAAAAATAAAATAGACTTTTCTAAAATTTTATTTAAGGAAAATTAGCTGATTTAAAGTTGAATTAAACATTTAAACAAAAGCAATAGTATATATAAAACATACAGAATTTGAAACTATCATATGCTATAACCTTGGGAAGGATCAATTCATCTCTTCTCCCATCAGCTACAGGTTAAATAGCAGGGTAGTCTGGGCTTTCTAGCTCAGGTGGGGAGGGGCAGCCAGTCTAGTGGGACATCATTGAATTCAAAATCGTGGAGAAGGCAACAGGAAGCCACTCTATATTTCTCAAGAAGTCACTGCAATTCACAGATAAAAAAAGGAAAACATCAGTTGAATAAAAAGAAAATGCCTTGCTGTTCTGATCAACACACTCATCTTTGTTGCTAGACTCAGAATGCATCTGGCTATAGTTCCCCTCATCCTTGTTTTTTTTTTTCTCCATCATAATTGGTAAACTTCTCAGAATCTTGAACTGAACTCTTTATTCAATCCATGAAGTTAGATTGATCTCTTTCCCCTTGAGGTGAGATAACTCATATCACTTAATACTCATCTGGCTTATTCATTTTTATATTTTTTGTCTATTTCTTCCACTGAACCAGAGTGTTTCCAGACTTTTCATCACTACCAGCCCCAAGGATTGAACTCACAACTAGAACTAGTTGTAGATTGAATATTACTGAATATGACAACAGCCACCTGAAAAAGGACTTCCAAAATCCAACCCTGCATCCAAATTGTGGACCCTGGCAACATCATAGATGGAAATATACATGGTGGCCAAAGGGACACTAGTGAAGACACAGCAAGCCAGCTATAGATACAATCTCACTATTTATGCTAACAGAAGACCTTGATATGGGGTAACTGGATCCTGACTAACTAAAGATAACGATTGCAGATAGTGACTTTAAATGTAAGCACATTGATGAGCAAAACTAAAGAACATGTCGACCAGATACAAGAGAGGAAGTTTGACATCATCAGATAAGTCCTTGCCTCAAAAATCCAGATCTTTTAAAAATAATTCTAGCTTGAACATTTAAAATGTTTATTGTTGCTAAATCTTTCTTAAGGTTCTCAATCCTGGGTAGACATGTAATGTACCGTTTTTTTCTTTTCAGGGTGAGTTTGGTCCATTTGAAGCTGGAATGCCTACACCTGTTCCACTGTGGTTGGCTGTTAATTTCAAACAAAGAAGGCGTGCCCGTATTCTGCCTCCTAGTTGGATGAATGTTGGTAAGTAACATTATGGCTTGTATATGTAGAATTATATTTGGATGTGCATGTGTGTTATTGGATGTGCAAGTGGTGTAATGGTTATTGGCTCTGAAGGTGAAATCACTGTGCCTAAATTCAATTTCTGGTCAATTCTGTTCTATTCACTTCACACCAATACCTTTGAAAAAGGCATGAACCCCCCCCCCCCATTATGGTCTAAGTAACAGGGTAGACTGAGCTCTCTTTCTTTGAAGTGGAAACCAGTCTGTGAGAAGGAAAACTCTTAATTCAAAACCAGCCTGAGGAGGAATGGACTCTGTCAGGCTGTCTTGTCCTAGACACACCACTGCTACTACAGCTGCAGTACATATGGTACCCTTTTGACCGAATGGATTATGGGACATGTGTTGTGACATGACATGTATATAAAGGTAGACATGGCCAAAGAGACACTCTATTCTCAAACACAAGCCTTCAGTGGTCAAGTGAATTGCATCTCTTTTATGCTCTCTATTAATCATCTGAGTGACCCCTGTTTTGCCACCCATGGCTGATTCTAACCTCCAGAAGAGGGACTTCCTGAATGTTCTTGGGCTAACATTCTTGGCTGACATGAAGTGGAAAGATTATATCAAATCCATTGCTGTCTGCTCCTAAGAAAATTGGTTCACTGTTGGTTACATTGTTCGGACTGTAGTCCTTAACTTTATAGCCATATTCCCAAGGCTCCAACTTTCTTCAGGTGATATTTGTTGGAATTTTGAACCAAACCCTTTATTTAGTCCACAGGGGTAGATTGTTCTATGTACCATGCCTTTGGATATCTCCAAGTTTTTGTTGTCTCTGCTGTGGCCAGGTATTGAACTCATAACTCTTGGGTCAAGTCATTTTTGGATCAATCAACCAACGTTTTTATCTTTATTTTTTTTTTTAAGCTTATCACCCGAAGCAAGGCTGGAAGCCACTAGCACGCAAGGGGTTACAGAAGGTTTGGAGGAAGAGCAGATAGGAGTGGTAAAGGAGAGGATGTGGAGAAAGATAGTGGATCGATCAAGGCAAGGAGATTACAGAAGATTTGGAGCGAGAGCCGATAGGAATGAAAGGTGAAAGGATGTGGAGAAGGGAAGTGGATAGATCAAGGCAACTGGAGATGTCGATTGACGTTACACTTAAATAGTTGGAGATTGTATTTGTCAGGCGAAATGTGCGAGACATGAAGCTATTGGAGTAGAAGAGACGTCTACATCTAACAGTTTCAACGGTGAAGGGGTGGGAACAGGATGCCAGCCTCGTAGGACGTTTAAATTCATGAGGCCTAGGAACCAGCGAAAGCAGCTCATCGGAGCAATTACCGTGAAAGTATTTGTAAAAAAGACAGAGCAAGGCAACGTCGCGTCTGTGAGAGAGCGACTGCAGACGAGATGACAGATCAGGGCCAATTACATTGCATATCCGTCTCTGGATCTTATCAAGAACCCTGAGGCAAACAGCAGGGGCTCCAGACCATATATGACAGCAATACTCCATGCAAGGGCGAATGGTCGATTTTGAGCCATGTGTCCCCAAGGACAACATGAAATGAGAACAACAGTCCAAACAATGTAAATATTTACAATACTCAGAAATATAGACAAAATACTTCTTTTCAATGATATAAATTTATGTAAATCAAGTAAATATTTCTGTATAATTGAATAGATTCATTTGGTTAAGGAAAGATGTCAGTTTTGCAATGATTCTGTGGTTATACTTAGACAAAAATAAATTTATTGCTGGATATATCTTTTTATTTCACTCTCCAAAATGGCTTTGTGACTCGATACTGACAAAAACCTTTTGGGATTTACTAACAAGCAATGTCCTAAATTGCTCCATACACACACACACACACACACACACACACACACACACACACACACACACACACACATATATATATAAATCATGTTTGATAGTGGGCTGCAGGTGGTTCAAACAAAATATTTGGTTAGGCAATCTCCAAACCTTTACCCATCCACTGCTTTTGATTTATTCTATTACAATGTGCAATATTTAAAAAAATGAATCTGATAGTTGAAGGATCTCAGGTTATGCATCTGGATTCACTGGATGTTGGAAATTTAAAGCTAAGCTTCCCTGTGTCTTAAGCATTTCTTGATGTAAACTTGTAGCCAACATTTGTATCCCCCTCCCCCAGACATACACATATAAAAGATTCCATTGATAAGACATCCTTAGTTTGTAACATTAACACAAATTGTTGTTACTAGGTTAGAGGTGTGTTGGACAAAAACTAAGTGTTAATAAAATAGGCCTACCTTTAACAGTCCAATAGTGGTAAAACTGGCTTGTAACTTGTGCACTGGGACAACAGGACAATTTGCTGATTTAAACAATCAGCAAATTGTCCTCTTATCCCAGTGTAAACAGAAAAACAGTATTTATTAATTTTGTTTTTTAAAATATCTGAAAATACCAAAAAGATGTAAATTTTTTTTTTTATTATTAATTATTTTATATTTGTTTCATATTGTTTTTGACACTTTTTACTTTGTTTTTTTTTAATGCTTTTTGCTTTGTTCTTACACTTTTTGCTTTTCTTTTTGTTTTGACAGGCACTTTTGTCTTTTCTTTTTTTTCCTACATATTTTTGGCTTTTTTTTTCCCTACATATTTTTGGCTTTTTTTCCCCCTACATATTTTTGGCTTTTTTTTTTTTTTTTTCCTACATATTTATGGCTTTTTTTCCCCTACATATTTATGGCTTTTTTTTCCCCTACATATTTTTGGCTTTTTTTTCCCCCCTACATATATTTGGCTTTTTTTTTTTCCTACATATATTTGGCTTTTTTTTATCCTACACTTTTTTATTTTTATTTATTTATTTATTTTTTTACATTTTTTACTTTGTTTTGGCAACATTTTTTTATTTTGCTTTTTTATTTATATATTTCCAATGTGTGCTGCTTATAATCATGTCCTGATGTTCTAGGAGTTGTGATAGAAAGGAATATAAATTGAGAAACTAGTCAAAAGTAAACCATAATGCAAAATTTTATTTCTTGCTTGCTTGATTGTAACAAAACATTATCTTTTTTAGCTTTAAATGTCCCATTGTATCCTTTGTGCTTCTCTGTATTTTTGGAGTCAAGTAAAAGTGTTAACATAGCTTAGTAATGGCATATTTTGATTATATTGCTTCAAAATAACCAGTGGTAGTAAACTCCTCAATCATTACAAAGATGAGTGCAAACAAATTAATTTGATAAAAATTCAAAGTATGAAGTATGTAGCCATGAATAGTTTTTTTTGTTTTTATTTTATTTGTGAAGAAATCATCGTTATTCTGTCAAAGAGCAAACATCTTTTAGAATCAATGTCCCCATGACCAGAGAATCTCTTACTATAAAGTAGTTTTGAATGAGTGTTTATATTGAGTTATTTGGATTGTGGAGAATTTAAAAAGGATTTGAATGTTCCTATTGTTGGCATGGAAGAATAAAGTTTTAGCTGTACTTATTTGATAACATATGTCCTTTTGGTATTTAATTTAATATTTTTTAAATCCCTCAAAAATTGAAGAGAAATTATCTGATAAGCCGATGCTTGTCTATACATTAACTTAATGCCATCATATTTTAATATTAAATGTAAATAATTGTGAAGATGGGAGTTTTATATGGTAATATTCAACAGTGGTAAGTATTTTTTTATGAACAAACTCTTATTGACCTCTGTACAAAAACCTTTTTTTTTTTAATCATTTCATTTGAAGCAAGCTAATTACAACACTGAAAGTGAATAAGAGGACTTTAGCGAGGAGAATTAAAAGAACACTTTTCAGAAAGAAGGTGGCAATTGTTATTGCATTTAAGTTTTTGAAGATTGTAGCTGGCAGTGAAACAAGAAACTGGATGATTTCTAGAGGTGAGAAGTGCAAGAAAAGAAATTATTAGAATAGAACTTATGGTTACATCTAATTATTTCAATAGTAAAACCATGAGATCTAGTAGCCAATCTAGTAGTACGCTTAAATTCACAGACTAGGTACCAAGGAGGAGAGCTCATTAGAACAACTGACATGAAAATATTTGTAGAAAAAACAGAGGGAAGCTACATCACATTGAGTGGGGAAAATGACGGAAGTCAAGATGCCAGGTCAAGACTGATAACATTACAGACCGTTCTTTGAATCTTGTCAAGAAACTGGAGATATATAGCCAGAGCACCAGACTAGATAATGCAGCATAATGCCTATGGATGAATGGTAGATTTATAAATGTGCAAGATGGGATCTGAGGAGAAAAAATTTCTGGCTTGACACAGTGACCCAACTTTCCTTGCAGTGGATGTAGCAATTGATTTGATATGGTCACTCCACTTCACGTCAGTGGGAAATATGAGACCAAGAAATTATTTAACAGAAACAACTTTGATACTTAACTAATTAGCGTCATGTGATTCTTACTATGGTTCTGTTACTTTTCAGAGCATTTTCTACAGAGATCCCCAATTTGACCAAGTTGTAATATTCTTTTAATATATCTCTTGGTACAGAGGATTTGCAGATGAAAAAACAAGAAGAAATTGACAGCAAACTCTTTACTAAGATGCCTTGTCCTCATTACATTGAAATTGCTCAACTTTTGCTTAAACAGTAAGTCTCTTTTTTCTTTTTTTATCTATGCTGCTGTTGCCTTGCTTTTATTATTACTTTTAATATTACTGTAGGTGTGAACATTGAAATTTGTTTTTAAAAATAAAAAAGGGAAAAATAAATCACTACTCTAACAAAACACCTCACAAAATATTCAAAATATATACTACTCTCACTTAGAAAATTTCTTTTGTTTACAAGCTATGTTAACTTTGTCAATTTAAAATATTGCATCTGTAGCTGGAAATATTCAAAAACAGAATTGGATATAACTTCAAATGTTTCTGGAATTTCATACATTTGTGTGTACCAAAATTTAAGTTAAATTAGTTTCAAAAAATAAAAAAAAATAAAAGTTCTAATTATTTGAAACACTTTCCCCCAAAAAACAGCAAACAGTTGTTCTGGGAAAGGTGGTTAAAATTAGAACCTTTTTGTTTGTTTTTCTCTCTTTTTCTTTTTTCTACTCTTTTTTCCTTCTCTTTTTCCTACTCTTTTTTCCTTCTCTTTTTCCTCTTTTCCTTCTCTTTTTCCTTTTTTCCTTCCTTTTTTCCTTTTTCTTTTCTATTTTCCTTTTTCTTTTCCTCTTTTTCTCTTTTCCTTTTTCTCTCCATTTTCTTTTTCTTTTTTGCCTTTTCAAGATTTAACGATTATGATTTAAATATCCTTGTATTTATTTTTAGTGCCCAAGAAGATATTCCAAAAGCTGATGATGTGAAAACTTTAATCAAAGATATCTGGGACCTTCGAGTGGCCAAACTACGGAGCAGTATTGACACTTTAATAAAAAGTGAAGCCACACACGCTAAGGTAAATCTCCAGTTGTTTACAATCTTCTTTTCATAGATATGTTAGCACACCTCAATCATCTCTAAATGATTTTTTCACTTGCCCCTCTGTATGTGCATTAAGTAAAATGCTGTTAAATATTTTCTGGATATAATCCTAAAGCTACCCTAGACACTTTGCCAGTGGTCATTTCCCAACAACCAGTTTTTGTTAAGCCTCACTTAAATTTTTTACAGAACAGGAATTTTAGAATTCCTGGAAAGGATGAAGCTCATGTTGCCATATTTGGTTTGGTGCTTTTGTTATGTATCTAGAGATCCTTGACAAAATCCAAAACAAAAATCTACAATATTATCAGCCCTGATCTGGTATCTTAGCTTTCTTCTCTGGGCCTTTTCTAGAAATATTTTCCTGGTAGTTGTTTTGGAGAGCTTTCCTCTTTGGTACATTGTTAAACTTATGTCCTCCAATAATGAACCCAGTGAGAAAATGTCCTTGTCATACTTCTCTTACTCATTCTCTGTCCACATGCAAGCTATTTGTTCCCAGCTGAGGTTATAGATTACTTGAATCTCTTTTTCCCTGTAAATCAAGCTTTTATAATATTTCAAAGTGTTCTTTGTGTCTTACTCTATCAAATGCCTTTGTGCAATCTATGAAACATAGATGTAGATCTTTCTGTTTCTGTATTGCTCATTCTGATCATAAAAATGATATTTCTTGTTCCAGTGTTTTGATCAAAGCTCCACAGTTCTTGCTAATTCTCAGGCTGATTGTTTAGTGGAGTTTGCATTCATTTGTTCCTGGTTTCTTTGGCAGTGATCTTAAGATTGATCTACTGAGGCTGTTCAGTATTTTGTCACCGTTGTAGATTCTATTTATCAAACCCTCATATTCCCTAAAGCTGTTGGCACCTCATCTGGCCTTGCTGCTGTATTCACCCAAGCCAGTATTGATGATCTAAGTTTGGATTTTAATACTTCCATGTTTTCTTATGGGTTGCTTGCCACTTGGAAGAGCTCTCTCCAGTATTGATGATCTAAGCTTGGATTTTAATACTTCCATGTTTTCTTATGGGTTGCTTGCCACTTGGAAGAGCTCTCTCCAGTATTGATGATCTAAGCTTGGATTTTAATACTTCCATGTTTTCTTATGGGTTGCTTGCCACTTGGAAGAGCTCTCTCCAGTATTGATGATCTAAGCTTGGATTTTAATACTTCCATGTTTTCTTATGGGTTGCTTGCCACTTGGAAGAGCTCCTCTCTCCAGTATTCATTCTATCTGTGTAGATTGTGTAATGAATAATGACTTGAAATGAGAAATTGAAGGACAGAGTTTGAATTTCACTTATGTTCATTAAATTCATTTACATGCAAATACACTTGAGAAAGGTATAAATCCATCTCTTTCCACCTGTTATGAGTTAAATAGTAAGACTTGTATATGGAAAAATTCATGGTTATAACCAAAAATATTAATGCAATATTCACTTGAGGAAAAAAAAAGCATTTTCTTTGTATTTTTCTCTCTCCTCTTTCTTTTTCTCCCAGTCTCCTCAAAATGTTTCAGCTTTAAATAACTTTATGCACAAATACCCTAGGGAAAGGTATAAATCCATGTTTCCCCCAGCTATAGGGTAAATAATAAGACTTTTATATGGAACAAAATCATTATCTGCAACAGAATTGTTAATGCAATATTCACTTCTAAGGAAGGGATTATTCTTACAATCCAGAATATGTTTCAGCTTTAAAGAAGCCATAAAGGGTTGATAAGCTGGAAAAAAACCATCTCAATCAATCATTTATGTTGTATCTTTCCTTTTTTCATTGATTGTTCATGCTTCAGTTTCTATACATCTATTGCTTTTCAATTTTATACATACCTCCTACTTCTATGTTTTACAGTATTTCAATCTCTGCACATTTCTCATTGAATCATTCAGCTTTTTTCTTTCTTTTTTCTTTTTCTTCTTTCTTTCTTTTTCCTTTTCCTTTTTTCTATCTTTTCCTTTTTTCTATCTTTTCCTTTTCCTTTCTTTTCCTTTTTCTTTCTTTTCCTTTTTCTTTCTTTTCCTTTTTCTTTCTTTTCCTTTTTCTTTCTTTTTCTTTTTTCTTTCTTTTTCTTTTTTCTTTCTTTTCCTTTTTCTTTCTTTTCCTTTTTCTTTCTTTTCCTTTTTCTTTCTTTTTCTTTCTTTTCCTTTTTTTCTTTCTTTTTCTTTTTTCTTTCTTTTCCTTTTTTCTTTCTTTTCCTTTTTTCTTTTTTCTTTCTTTTCCTTTCTTTTCCTTTTTTCTTTCTTATTCTTTCAAAACTTTTTTTTTCATTCAAGCGCAATTATAATAGTGATGATAATACAACGGAAAAAATGTAAAAATTACCAGAATTTAATGGAATTCTTGGAATATATTCTCTGTGGATAAGGATGGATTGATAAAGTTTGTCTATTTTGAGCTGACTGTGATTCAAATGAACACCCTCCACTCTCTGGTAAGAGAACTACATCAGTTTGAGCTTAACCCATAAATGCCCACTGTCCCAAAAAAAGTACAGTGTACATTAATGGCTCCTAATTAGAAACCCATAATTAATCCTGAGTTTTATTTTTAGAATTAATACTAGATTTAGCATTAGGTATCTGCCAGTCTTCAGTGATGATGTTTCAGATGCAGTGTCTAGACTGCTATGCCTGCTTGTCTCTTCAGTGCTCAAGGTTTGTTACCCATGCAGTAGGTACCCTACTCTCCACATCACAGAAATGGTCCAGTGAAAAGGCATTGTTCCAGCAACCACTAAAGATAACATCTTAGATATAATTTTTTGAATATATTCATTAAAACTGATGCTTTCTTAACACATAATGGATAACATTTGCATATTTTATTTTTCATCCTCTGAAATAATTTTTGAATATAAGTTTTAAAACCAGATTTTACAGTGGACATTAATGAATTAAACACAGCTCAGATAACTTTCGACTGCATTAATATTTCAGCTCAAAGAACTACCCTCTATTTTGAGATTGCTTTACTTTATTTTCCTGATTATCAATTGTGTTAATTATGAATAAGTTAACAAATTCTAACCCAATTAATATGGGATAATTTTGTTTGAGTATGATTTTAAAGGTGATGTGATATTTAAAACAGTTTAGCTTAGTATGACACGGTCAAATAGACAGATTATGTTGTGTCAGTGGAAAGGTCTTGTTTGTTTTGAAAATCAGCACCTGCAATTCATGCTTTTCAACTGGTTTGAAACACTGACATCAGTAGCAGATAAGTTTTTAAAAAAAATGTATCTTAATTCAGGCACACAATGACAATTGAACTTATGATAGTATATATCATCTGACATTTCCTAACTACCAGTAAAGCTTCATAATATTTAGCTTTGTTGAAGTTATCACTAACACTTTTTGACAAGATTTACAAACTCTACGTTTTGTTCAATTTCACAAATCAATCGATGAAATATAAAAACTTGAGGTATGCAAAAAGATTTTGTATTTATTTTAATCATTAATTTTTTTAAATAGTGAGAGTACTTTGTATGCTAAATAATAATGAAAATTTATTGTACTAAGCTACGCACCTTAGTAAAACCAACTGTACTTTGTACCCCCTTACCTGTTTGCATTTGTCCCCAAAATTTAGTTTTGACCGCTCAATGTATGGCTATTTTAAAGGGTATGATGGACTAACAGAAGTCACAAAATTTTATATATAGATTACTTCACAAAGCATCCATAATAATATTAAAAATATAATTCTGCATATTTCAGTTCTCTACCTTTTTAAGCAATGGATTTTTTTTTTTTTATAATCCATCATTATTTCTTAATATTATAAATGTTATTTCTAGTGAGTACACGTATTTGAGTAGACATCTCACACTCCATGTTTTTTCTTTTTTTTTAAAGTAGTAATAATTAATGTTGGATTAAAAATATCCATTAATTGCTTAAAAATTAATTTGTTTACATTTAGGATATGAAAATAAAGTTAGCAGATATGGACTTTGAAAGACTTGGAGATTTGTGCATTTCTTAAATAAGGTGATTTAACTTTGCTGTGATGGCTTCTTGTGGCTTAATAGTGAGACTTTAATCTAATAGTGCTTTCCCTGTTTGAAAAATGAAATACAGGTTGAGTTCCTTTTGGGAGGAGGATTATTGATCTCTATGTAAATAGACATTAATTTCCATTAATTGAAAAAAATTATGTCCACTCAGACTTTTTTTTAAACAGTGGAATTAATGTATCCTTATCTTTGTTTGATTTTATTTTTTTAATACACTTTGACTGATGTATTCTCTAACCTTCTGCAAGTCTATTTTTAAAATTATTCATGTATTTAAAAAATATGCAGGGTGGTGTTAGGATTCTCAGGCCTGAATTTTTTTATTTTTTTTTAACTCCACAAATGATTTTCAGATGCTGTATTTTTTGGACCTTCCTAAAGTCTATTTAGGAAGATCCAAAAATACAGCATCTGAAATATGAAGATCCTAGTGTAAATTTAAAAAAATTTTTTTAATAATATTTCACTCCCAAGGCAATAAAAGCCACTAGAATGCAAGGGGTTACTGAAAGAAGTAGAGAGGACAATAAAAGAACAGGATTCAAGAGGACAGAATTTGAAAATCAATGTCAAAGTTGACTGGAAAGCAAGAGCCTGGAAGAGAGTTCCACAAGTGGGAAGTGCAAGAGAAGAAACTATTAGCATAGGACATGGATACAACTAGTAATTTCAACAGTGAAACGATGAGACATAGCTGCCAATCTAGTACTGCGGTTAAATTTGTGAGGTTGAGGTACCAATGAGAAAAGATCATCAGAATAATTGCCATGAACATATTTATAGAAGAGTCAAAGAGAAGCTATGTCATGACATTTTGTGGGATGGACAATTATCCCATGATGTTACATGATTTGGACAATTTTGCTGTTACACCCGGTATATATGTAGGTATGCTAGTTTCAAGTGATTGTGTCATAATAACCAGTCTTGTTTAATATTTTAATTTTTACCCTCTAATTTGAAAAAAAACAAACTTTGATTGATTTTTATTTATTTTCTCTTAGCTGAACCACCTGACTTTAATGGAGATCAATTCTGTGCGGCCAGTACTAACAAATGCTATGGACCAAATGCATATACTTCGGACTAACTTACACAATCAGGAGACTGCTTATTCCCAAGATGCTTAAAATAAAAAGTTGCCTTCTCTTTTTTGTTCCTGTTGTCTTCAATGATACAATCAAGGGATTGTGATTATTTTTACTTTTGGTGGCACATTCTATAAGTTTCTTGTTTGTAAAAAAAAAAAAAAAAAAAAAAAAAAAAACTTTTTTTTTTTTTTTGTTTAATGAAAATAACATTACATAAGAGAATACTGAGTAGAGACATCTTCATAAGCTTCCCTCTTTCAAAATGTAATTGAAGCTAAATATAAGCTGATAGGACCTTGATATTTCTGGTTAAATTATCAATTTTTAGCGTGTGCACACACTCACTTTTTATATGTGCATGCATGAGGGAGAGCAAGAAAGAATTCTATTTTTTTTACTCTTCATTTGGCTGGTGGTTCAAATCCTAGTACTGGTTACTTTAATATACATAATGCATACAGATAAATCCACTGCTTATTCTGGTAATATATTTCAGTACATTTTAGTTTTTATTTGAAATTGTAAAACTAAAGGTTTATATATATATATATATATATATATATATATATGCACGCACTTATGCTTAGTGGAAACAAACTCCAATCCTATATCAATTTTTAGTGTAATATTACAGTGGATCCAAATGGGTTTTGTTAAAAAAACAAAAAGGTTTGAAATTCCCTCCTTTTCCCAGTTTCAAAATAAGTTATATGCAACTTTTTTGTTAAAAACAATCTAAGTTGTCATATAATTTGTATAACAAAGTCCTTAAAAAATTATGAATGAACCATTGTGTTCTATGCAGCGGTGGTGGAATTAAGAACCAGAACTGAAGCTGTATTTCAAAATATTTGAATTTCATAAATAGTGAGAGAAAACTTTTTGCCCAACACTTGACAATGACATGTAAGTTTAAATAAATCAAAATGTATTTTTTGATTTGAATATTGGCAAATAATGAAACAAAACTGCCAAAATTTCTGGTAAAAGACATAATCCATATGTTAAAATTTTTTTAAACAAAAACTTTTTTCATTATACAAAAGTCTATGAAAGTTTCAAGATGTTTAGAGCTGGTTGTTATCAGCTTTAAAGCTTTTTAATGAAACAAAAAAAACATTTGAACTATGAATTCTGGAACAATAACATGAAACTAACTTATTTTAACTAATATACTTTATTAGAGAACTACCTAGAAAAAAAAAATTGATTTTTAACTGGTTTAGCAGCAGGGTTAATGTTATAAACAAGGTGTACAAAAATCTAAAGATATTGAATTTAATTAACATTAAATTATTTTTATACTACAAAATTAATGAAAAAGTATTACATTTGCATTTTTTTTTTTTTATATGTTGGGAAAAATTCAATTTTTTTTTTAGAAAGAAAATTACTGAAAAATAGTCAAATATAAAGAAAATATTGTCACAAATAACAGCATTCTTTTTCTGTAAAAACAGAATCAAGGAAGGAAAGCCATAAACATTAACTTTCAGATCAAGCAAAATCAGGCTGCTTTTTTTCTTTTTTTTGCAGTGTAAAATTACATTATGGTATAAAGACTGGTAAAATTTAACTTTTTTTAACCTGTTAGAAATACAGATGATCCCCCAAAAATTAAGTTTATTATTAGCATATTTACTTTAAGTGAAAAATGTTAGCATTATCAGTAGGAAGTTTATCAAAGACTCCTAAATGTTAATTTTAGCAGTAAGCAATATATAGTCTAAAGGAAAGAAAAATCTTTAGCTTATTTGATCAAAGTATGTATAAGTTATTCTAGGTGTAAAAGTTAAAAAAAAAAGAAAACTTGAATTTCTTAAGCTAACTTCAGAAGCAAATTACTGTAGACCAACATAAAATGTGTTGCTTTTGAAATAGAATGACTAGTCCTACCCTTAATAGGCCTGTAATGTAGAATGCAAAGAGTTGAACCAACCACTACAGCTAGACGAGGAATAAATTGACATTTGTTAAAAAAAACAACTGATATTAAATAATTCTTAAATGATTGTACCAGGCTCATATAAGAAGAGGCAATTTTATTTTGCAAGCAAATTAAAAGGTTTGAGTAAAGTTCTGACTTTTTTTTTGATTTATCACACAACTGTAATATCTTAGAAAATTTGAGAATCTTTTGGCAAAATGAAGGGTTATAGTTAGTACCTTACATATTAAATAATCATTCATTTACCAAAGAAGCACTTGAGGTATCACTGAATTGTCAGTTTTCAATACCCAATTTTACTTATGGATTGTTCTTTCCAGTTTTGAAAAATTTGTATACAAAAAGGGTTTCAATGCATATCCTTCAGTATATTAACATCTGAATATAACAGCAACATTAAGAAATTTCTTCCAAAAAAGAAACCTCCATGTAATGAGGATAAAATAGAAATTCTTTATACACAAGGAAAAAGTGGGTGTTAAAGAGGCTCAAATATGTGTCCAGTGTTGTATATTTTTTTTTAAGAACCAAAAACTTAAATTCTTTAAGTTTATCTTGTAAACAAGAAATATCTGGGAGGAAAGAGGGAAAAAAAAAAACACAGGAAAAAATCAATAGATCAGCTTTATTTTCAAACATGACAACACAAGCAGGATACACTTTCATATATGGTATATGTTGGTCCATTACTGAATTCAGTTTTTAAATTGTTAAAAAAAAAAAAGTTTCCTAACATATTAGCGTGTCCTTGGAGTCTTGGTTGTTTAGTAATTTTGACGATGTGGATGATTCACCCAGTGGAAACAAGGATACACATGCAGCACACCTAAAGCAGTGTCAAACCAAACAGCCTTTAACAGTGAGTAGAGATGGTTGTCGTCGTAGTCATCAATATTCAGGACTAAGCATAAGAGATTGGGAAAGGACAAGAGCTAACA
This sequence comes from Acanthosepion esculentum, assembly GCA_964036315.1. Classification (NCBI taxonomy): domain Eukaryota; kingdom Metazoa; phylum Mollusca; class Cephalopoda; order Sepiida; family Sepiidae; genus Acanthosepion; species Acanthosepion esculentum. The sequence continues at coordinate 32,959,774 of OZ038485.1, read as the reverse complement.
TCAGCTCACTCATTTTTTTTTTTTTAAATCTCAAGTAAAAACAATGGACATTTAGTTAATTTCAACCTCCTGCCATGGGCTTAATAGTCGAGTCAACCATTGAAATAACAATATCCTTATAACTTTAATAGTTGAATATTTGTATTTTTTTTTTTATAACTGGAGAGTGAGTTATATCTGGATTATATCTGTAACAAAACCAAGTTCTTTTTGCTTAGTTTCCACTATATCTCTTAGAGGAAAATTAAATTCAGTGAAAAAAAAAAAAAAAATGATTGTTTCAATAAGAGTAGCATTTGAACTAGTCAAATTTCTGAATATAGAATATAAAATCATTGCCTTCAGGTTCCTTATTCCACTGAAAAGAGATAAATATTTTGGAATATTTGATATTCTTTACAATTAATGCAAATTCTTGTTTTACAGCTGCATATCACAATATGTAATTAAAAGGCCTCATAAAAATTATCCTCTCTACAACATAACAGTGGGAATAATCTCATCAGTCCAGAACTTTTTAAAACCTCAAAGCAGTTTTAAAAAGAGAAAATGTGTGGACAATGCACCACTGAAATGGCTAGAAGTTGGTAATTTAAACCAGAATCCAATACAAAAATATAAAACCCAATGAAACAATAAATTTAAGTGGATTAAAAAATGATAGAGATTTTACACACAAGTAGAGTGTAGTGACACCTCTACTCAAAATGTATGATAGCTAACAAAACAGGTTTAACTAAATTCTTTTTTGAAGAAATTGTGATAAGATACAGATTAAGAAAATTAATTCTCAATTCAATCACTGCAACTATTTCTTAGTTGATGTCAAAATGGAAAAAGAATTCATTGCAAATTAAAGATACACAAAATCAGAAGCAAAATAACTTGACATGTGAGTGAAGAAAGCATATCTATTGATCGTTTTTTACAATCTATAAATTGCAGCACTGTAATAATTCAGTTTTCTTTTTTATCTTTTTCTCTTGATACAGCTGTAATACAGTGCCTAACAGATGATTAAAAATCATTTATATAAGATTGAATATTTAGGGAACTGGGATTCAGGGATTGAATAAATATATATATATATGTATATATATTTTATTTTTTTTTTAATAAATTGTGACTGGTTCACATTGAAGTGTTTTGGCAAATAGTTTGAATATCAGTTATTTGAGCATGCTCAGCAGTTTGCCTATTACATGTGAAAATAAATAAGTAGACATTAAAATAAATAAGATTTGAACAATACAATTTTAATTTCAGTGTATACTTATCTAAGAAAGTCCCAAACCAAAAGACTACACTGTTGGCAAACCATTACATCCAGAAAGATAGTTGAAAAGAATTTGAAAGAAAATCTCATCTAAAACTAATTAAAAGTATACAAGCAGGAAACTAAATTTAAATTACAATGATATCTATTGCTCAGTGAGAAGTGGTATCCATTGAAAGTGTTCCATTCATTTTCCTTGGAAAATCAGTTTAACATTTGGAGGGACTTTTTTCTTTTATCTTATCTCTTTAAATAAGATAATTGACAACTGACTCATTCACAAAGCAATCCCACTTGAACCGATGCAAATCAAAACCCAACAATTGTATACAATATGATAGAGTTGCATAATAATAAAAAAAAAAAAAATATATATATATATATATATATATATATGCTAGGGAATTTTGGAATGTTAAACAACTTAGGAGGTTAATCCAAGTGAAAGTTTTTTTTTGTTGTTGTTGTTGTTTTCTTTTTTCCAGGTCAGCAGATACAGTATCTTGTCTTTTCATTTCTGCTGAAAGGACATTTAGGGTTTTGGGGGAGTATATCACCAGATAAAAAAACAACTCAAATCAAGCAAGTGTAACACACCATGTACATATTTTCTGGCAATCAATTTATTGAGGTTAGTGGTGTGCAAAATAGTGAACCAGATTCAGTGTAATTCTCATTATGTAAGAGCAAATCAAAATAAAAGGAAAGCATTTCCCCCCACAATTTTCATCACAGACACAGGAAGATGCACATTAAGAGTGAAAAAAAAAAAAAAAATGAGACAAATATGACAAAACAAAAATTTAAGTTAAAAATTTCTCACAGTCAACTGCAGGTGAGCTTCTAGAACAAATGTACCTTTTTCTTTAATACTTATAAATTAAATAAAATGAATTTAGAAAGTGGATGCTGGGTCGGATGCCAATAGGGGAAAAAAGAAATATCTAAAAATTTAAATTACACTGAAAACAGCAAAATCTGTTGGTAGAGTTCAAGGAAAATTATTATAGTGGAACAACAATAACATTTCCACCAAATTTCTAGGAAACATTATTTGTGACAGATCAAAAGAGGCTGATTTAATGGTCAAAATAAATAGGAGAAAATTATTTCCAGTTTTGAGAAAAAGAAAATAACACTAATTATACAGAATGCTTTTGCAATTTTTCCTTACCCAAAGTAGAAGAAAAATCAAAATGATAAAATTAATATAAAAGTTTTGAAAAGAACTTAAAATGCTCTCAGTTACCGGAAAAAAAAGTAATCATATTCACAAAACCTGTTGACAAAAAAAAAAAAAATAAAATAAAATAGCAAAAATTTCACAGGAACTGGTCCTTTATTGTTCTTTTGCTTTTTGTTTATTTCCTTTTGCCTGAAGAAAAATAAAGGCCTGCAATTTTTTTCTGTTTTCTCCAATAAATGCTACTGCTGCACTTGGAAAAGTACAAGTCGCACGTTGATAGTTTTGGACGCCAGCAGCTTGTTACATTCAAGCACATCAACTGTTGGCAACTGGTGATAGTCACTCTCTGTAGAGTCATTGGAGAATTCAAACTCATAAACTGATGGTGTAACCTTCAGGTCTCCATAAGGCCCTTTAAGAGCCATGAATAAAACTTTAAGTGGGCTGCTAGTGCGGCTCTTGAGAACTAACTGATAACTGAGCGTGCGCTTGCTGCTTTGTGTAGGGTCCTTCTGGTCGTGATCCACTCGTGCCTTTAGCACCCACTGATGTTGAAAGGAGGAGAACCGACTGGTCTCGTAGAATAGTTTTGTGATGAAGTCATCTGTTCGGAAGGGACGTAACTGGAGGTCTGAAATACAGAGCATTACATTAGTTGGCATATGCTCTTCAATGAAAATGAATAGAAAAAGAGAGTGTCCTGTGAATCTCCTATTTCTCAAGTGAGACACAATGTGTGTGAGTATGTCTCAGACATAAGGTAGGTCCACCAGACACTCACTGACAACACTAGTATCACCAGCAACCAACCAGGTTCCACGCCGAAACCAATCTGAAAATCTTCATTCAGAAAGAAAAAAAAAACGTCATTAATAAGAGTCACCGTATTAACAATACATACCACTATGCCAAAATGAGTACAATATTAACCAAGATGTTTTCAAACTATTCATCAAATATTTTAACATAAAATTATTTTATTAATAAATTTAGATAGAGTTTGAAATACTTTTTTGTTGGTAAAAGAACTTTTTAAACTGATGAACTAAAAGATATTAGAATTTCCTAGAGAAAAATTAAGACTTCCCTAAAGACAATATTTAAAAGCTTAATTTTAACAAATTACTAAAAATGTCTACTAAATCTGGTTAGGTCTAGGCATCCAAGACAATAGTTTGTTTCCATCCCATTACCATTGAATGTTATCTTCTCATAAGAGAGAAGCGCAAAGATCTCCTCATACAGCTTCAGCTGGTCTGTGCTGCGCTTGTCAATTGCTTGCAAAGCATCCATGATTTCATTGCCAGTTTTGTGGGGATGAGCACACGATTCTTCATGTTCTTTGAGCTCATGGAACGGACCACGCCATGGACACCCAATCCGGGTGTATTTACAAGAACTTGGCCTGTAGAATATAGAAGATAAGACTTTAGAGAAGAGGCTTCTATAAATTGTTAAAGATGTTTGATTTTTTTTTAAGGAAAAAGGAAGAATTTTGTTCTTTTAGATGAGAAAGAAAGAAAGAAAAAAAAAAAAAAAAAAAAAAAAAAAAAATCAAATATCTGATAAGAGCAAAACACAAAAATAAAAGCCATAACAACACCCAATAACAACAGCAGTTCAGACAATGATATACTTACTCAGAAGAGCTGACCAAATAAAATGTCGACGAGTGATCTGGAAATAACTGATTCACAAGAGACTTCAAAGAACCTGAATTGCACGCTTAGCATTCACCCAGCCATACACTCAGCCAGTCTTTGATACAGTTTAATAAATGCATTACTAATTCCCAGAAATAAATTTGAAGGAAAAAGATTAACCAGTTATATTCCTTCAAAGTTGAGTTTGTGAAATTTAATAAACATTTGATAAAGAATTTAAAATAGAATTTTAAAATGTTGAATAGAAATTATCTTTTCATCCATATGAACTAAAGTTGAAATTAAAACAGAAATTAGATAAAATTGTATTGAGTCATATGTATGTTAAAAGTAGAACTTTTATGAAAAAAAGCTAATATACAATGAAACATTTTAAAGAAATTTTAACATTTTTTCACTCCTAAGGGATACTCACCTGCTTTAATGGAGGAGAAAAAAAAATGTGCTACATATTTTCCTTGTATAAATTCAAAATCACTCAAACAAGAAACCAGAATGAAAATATATATATATATATATATATATCTTAAAAAGGAAACTTAATCTATCATTCAATCCTTTTTTAAATTTAAGTGGAAACTTACTTTTTTATTTTTTTTTTATTCAATAATCTTCAAAATAATATGCACATATAAGATGGCCTGCAGGAAGCTAAATTCTAATATAAAAAATTCTATCCTTTGAAAAATTAAAAATTAAACACTAAAGATAGGAAAGGACAGAAAACGTTTGTCATATACTAAGTTGAGAAAAATAAATTTAAAAGCTGGTATTTTACTAAGGAGTAAAAATTTTAATAAACATTGAAGGTCATCCCAATACATAACATTTGATCTCAGCCCCCTACTGTGACAGAAAAAGAAATATTGATTTCCTTATTTGATACCAAAAGGGAAGATTGGATATGCATTATGTAAAGGTAGAATCCAAAATTGTAGTAATATAATTTAAACACAAATTATAGCCAAACAAAGTTGCTTTCCTTGCAAACAATGACCATATATATACACAGCAGACCTAATAATCTGCAATGTGCGTCTGCCAAGAAAATCAGAAACAAAAAAAAATGTACATATTTTAATTTCTTTTATCAGCCACTCAAGGCTGCCATCTGTCAATTTGAACCTTTTTCAAAGAATCCAGTAAATGTTGAGTCTAAAACTATTCAAGGTTTTTCTTTTTCAAAAGTTTCATTTCCATAAAAAAGGAAAGCCTTGAATGCTAATTTTTAACGCCATTTTTAAGTGAAAAATTTAAAAAAAAACAATATAAAAAAGTTAATGGAGTGTGCACTTCCTAATCAAGGAAGCCATTTATTGAATACACAAAAAAACAGTTTACATGGAAATATGCAAGAAAATTGATTTGATTTTATTGCAGACAAGTGACTTTCCATTTTATTAAAACATTTAAGTATTTTATAAAAATAGAGCTTAATTTTATTAAATATTTAATATTTTCAATTAGAATTGGCCACTTTCCATCACTATAAACAGTTCACATTAGGAAAATTATTTTTATTTCTGTAAAAAATATATAAAATATTACATTTTGTCCAAGTGGGTATGATTTTCACATAAGAAAGAAAAAAAATTTAAGTAGAAAAAAAAACAATTGTGAATTAAAAAAATAGAGAAATATAATCATTTTAATAATTTCCTGTTGTAAAAAAAACTTCCAAACAAAACTTTAAGGCAAGTAAAATAAAATTTATTAAAATGATGAATGAAAAATGAACTAAAAAAAAAAAAAAAAAAAAAAAAAAGAGCATGACTTGATGATTTCTTAGAAAAAAAAAAAAAAAAAATATAAATAAATAAAAGAAACAGGCTGAGACATACACAAGACATTTACATGAGGAGAAAAAAAATGTTTTTCTTTTTTTTTTTAAAGTTTTATGTTGTCTAATATTTAACTTGTGAGTTATGTAAAAAAACTTCTCAAAAGTAAATGCGATAAATTGAAGAGGAAAGACCTCAGAAATGCTTTAGCATTTATATACCTTCTATATTCTTCCTTGACCATGGAAGAATTATAAATGAAGATTTAATTTTAAAATGGTTTTCCAACCATAGAAAGGAAATGTCAAAATCTAGCCATATATAAGATGAATAAAGAATCTTAAGCAACCCTTCCCTGCTTTTTTTTTTTTTTTTATAGTCAAATAAAGAAATGAACAAAAAAATTTTTAAAGTTTGAATTCATTCATGAAATTTTTCTTATTTGAAGTAAATTTTAATTAAATAGCTCCATTACATAATAGCATTAAACCTATAGAGTCACGGTTATTTTTATCACATCCACTAAAGTCACAAACTGATCAAAAGCAATGACTCATTTATAATAACAGAAAAATGTAGAAATAATTTATTTAGAAGGAAAATTAATTTCACCCAACTATTAAAAAAAAAAAAAAAAAAAAAATGTTCCCTGCCATATCTGAATGTCTGCCAAATCTTTGTATCCTGCAATTATGAATGAACATTTTAGAGAGAGAGAGAGAGTGAGTGTGTGTGTGTGTGTGTGTGTGTGTGTGTGTGTGTGTGTGTGTGTGTGTGTGTGTGTGTGTGTGTGATGGTTACCTAATCAGATTTAAAATGTTCTCCATAGGACAACTATGCAGGTCACACGGGCATAAAGACTATTCAGAAAATAACAAATGAAATGTTTTCAAAATGAAAGAAAATGAGTGAAAGATTAATGTAGCCTCATCAATGAAGTAATCAGCAGCAGATGGAATTGAAGAGAGATAGATAAAATGGATAGATGAATTGATGAAAGTATTGTGAAATGATACCTAAAATGGAATGCAGCAGCCTGATGTTACCACAATAATCCAAATTTTAGGAAATTTTTCTCCATATCCTTCCCAAAGAATAGTTTCTGTAAACTTTTCTATAATTAATTCACTGAAACAATTTCAATTTGATATCTTTGAAATGTAAAAGCTATTTCTGTATATTCAACTTCAGAACAAATCACTGTAAATTTTTTTCCAATGTGCAGTTAGTTGTGTATTTTAACACAAAATTTCTACTGTAGTTAATATTTAGTTAATTTGCTGAAATTCAGTGTTTTCAAAAGTTATTTGACATTATTCTGCCTATGAAAAGATGAAGACAGTGTCTAGTTTAGAATAGCATACACATCATAACTTATTTCAGTTACACTAAAAATAAAAATGTATACTACCCCAGTAGCCATATGGACTATAATATGCATCAAAAATCATAAAAATAAAGAGACAATAGCATTTTTAAAAATTCATAAGACAAAAATACAATTCATGAATTTATGTGCATTCACAAAATACTTTGTTAAACTGAATTCTAAACATTTTCCTTTCAGCCAGTTTTGTGGTGGTGTTCATAAAAATCTCTAAGTCGATGGCTTCATGGCATTCTAACTCAAAGTTGATATCAAACTGTGTAGGTGGATTGACAGTGATGACAACAATGATCAAAGGTAGACAGGAGAATGGACTTTGAGTTGACCAGGCAGGCAGTCTTGTCGGTAGTGATGACCACAGCAATTAATGATAGTGTTCCATTAACTTCTTTCGGTAGAATCCCTGGAGATTAACAACTTCACACAGCAACAGCCAGTTTAGCAAATGATCAAAATGGCTAGAATTCAGTTTGAAAAAGTATTCCTGAATTTAGAACACACAGAAGATTTAAAACATTCAACATTGAAGACTAATTCCTAAACTAATGCCAATGCTCTTCTGATTGTTGTCAAATAAAAGTATTGTACAATTGAACTCTCCAAATACAATCAATGATCACAATGATAAAAGCTACACATGCAAAACTGTAGTATAGCATTCAGAGAAGATATGAACAGATAAATCTCAAAATAATGAAGATATTATAAAGAACTAATTGTTTCAAAGAAAAAAAAATAAGACATTTGAAAAATACAATATTCAAAATTAATGAAATTCTTAATTAACAAGCGACATTTTCACAACCATGTGCAGAATGAAACAGCAACAAATATGGCTACCGGGGAAGAAAGTTGATTACATCTTGCAACTTCTATTTACATCTAGTAATGCACTTTAGAGTTTCAACATTTTTTTTTAAGTTGTCAACAGATTTCTATACACTTACCAGGCATTCTTCAAAGTTAAACATAAAAAGAATAAATATTGAAAAAGGGATTAAAACAGAATTCATTACACTTTTGCAGTTATTTCAATTTGAGACGTAAATCAAAAAAAGACCATATGCTAATGTTTTTTTAAAATCCTACTGCAGTTATCAATTTACACATCTACAAACCTCACGTCCATTCTTGGCCACACCTGAAACTAAAAACAAAATCTAAGTATATAAAAAAAAAGGACAAAATTCTTTTCATTCAAACTGTCTTCATCTTTCAAACACTTTCTAATGCATAATGACCTCATTAGATATTAGCAGACAGTAACATGGATTTTTGACTTTTGTGAATTAAAATATCTGAGTTAAATTAGAATTGTAAATGTACATCTCAATGTGGGCAATTTAGAAATGTCATTGCAGCATACAAATTTTTATCAGAACAGATTTGTTCCATTTTAATGAAACATTTTAAAGGCTATTTTGATATTGGAATAAGAAAAACATGCAATCTAAAATCTCAAAGATTTAGATATGTATTTATAAAAAAAATAAATAAAAACACCCTAGAAAAAACTCTCTCTGACATAAATTATTTAAAGTTCACCTCAATTTCACTTGCCAGTTCAACCATTTATAATTTTATAGTTACTTTGAATAATACATAAATTTTAGTATTATCTGTAATAGGTTTGGACTACTGCAATAGCTGTCAGGACAAGCTGCATATTTGTATTTTGTGTAGTAAAATGATGTTAGCATGTTGAATTTTCTAAATAGGTGATCATCAAGTGAGTATCAATTGTTCACATATACCTGAGACGCACCCGCTTTTGTGGACGTCCAAACCCACAAGTTTCTCTCCTGCTGCTTCATTCACTGGATCAAAGGCTTGGACTGCTTGAGGGTCAAAGCCACAGCAGCCAAGCACCTGCACTTCTGTTATGGCCTCCTTCTCCTCCTCACATCTTGTTCAAGGCTTGACTTTTTAATCTTCACACTGCAGATCAACAGTTATCTCTTCTGACCAAGAGAACGACCAGTCATTTGCCAACTGTTGCTTTGCCAATCCTGTCTAAGATTTTTTTCTCTTGCCCTCTCTCTAAGTTGAGTATTGGTCAGTGAGAGGATTTGTTATTTGGTGGGGACCAGATTGGCTTCGTCTCTTCAAAAAAAAAAGTACTTTAGTAGTAGTGCTGTTGTATGTGTGTGTGTGTGTGTGTGTGTGTGTGTGTGTGTGTATGTTTGTGAGACGAGCTAACCTGGTCTGCAGTTGTTGAAGTTGCATGGTGAATTCTAGAAGGAGCAATACAATACTTGCCGCCTCTTTTCTAACACGTCACAGTAGTGCTCAACCTCCCAATAGGCAACGTTGCACATCTTCAGGAAATGGGAGAGTAGACCATGGCTAGCTGACTCCAGTCCTGGGTGACAACAGAAAAATAAAAATTTTGTTTCTCGTTAACATTCATGACAGTACAGGATCAGTCCTCAGTCACCAATGAGAAATGTGCAAGCGCATGTATGCATTTGCTAGAGACATGCAGCGCTAGAACACATGCACTTGCTCTCATCCCCCATGTGGTAACGGACTCATGACAGACACACGTAGTACACAAGTGGCAACCTTATTCAAATCAAGCCTAAACTCATTATTTTAGACTAAGATTTCTTTTATAGCAAGCAGCGTTAGCAAGACACACGCTGCAGATAGCTGCTATGTTTATTATAGTCAATGCTTACCGTGGCTCTGCACCTTACCTCTCCAGACAATGATGACCTTCATGTTGACAAATCAGATGACGCGGAAGCTGTTGCTGGCAGTACTGACAATCCGTTGGCAACTCTGATGCTGCCTTCTCAACAGCCAAGTTGCGAGAACAGGTTGCTTTGCTAATCTCACATCGACAGTTTGGGCAGGTGGCAGTCTCATCTTTGAGCCTTGCATCAGCCAGGAGATGGTTAAAGCAACCAGCACACATAAGATGACCATTACTACACTGTGTTTAAAAAAAAAAAAAAAAAAATAGGTTACTTGTTATGGTAATGTGACAAGTTTAAGGAATTTTTTTTTTTTTAATTATTCTATACACAAAACAGTTCTCAAATATCACAATGGAAAGATTTCTACAGAAATGCTTTAACCTCTCTGCCAAATAATTTAAACAGAATAACACTGTGTAGGATATGAAAGTATTACATAGAATTTTTAATTAAAAAAAATATCAAAATTGAAAAGAGAATGACAACTTTGCCACAGAATTGTATCCATATTTTTGAAAGAATTAGAAACAATGTTCATAAAGAATATATTTTAGAAGATATCAAGATCGATTTAAATTGAAACCTTACTGCAACATAGTTTGAAATGTGAATGAATGAAGGTATAATGAGAAAAACAATTTGAAAAGGATTTGTAAAAGAGTGGCACATATATGAAATAGTTGATGAAAACAACCAAATGAGTTACAATTATTCTCTTCTATGCAAAACTAGATAGATCTTAGAAACTGATCTTAGAATACATAAAAGATAAATTAATCTTCATTCTTTGAATTCTGAAAGCTTTGAGAATAAATTAGTCTTATATGGATTAAGAATTTGACATTACATTTTGAAAAGTAATATGACTAATCTCTACTCAGACTTTCAAGATTAAAATTTCTGTTTCATGTGTAGAAACTTTATCATTTAACTTAGAACTATTGAATACTACCTCAACAATTATAAGTAACATAACTAAGCAGAAAAATCTTACAAAAAATTCTAATTGAAAAATAAAGTCATCTTAAAATAATTTGCTTATGTGCAGAAAACAGGCTATATAAAGAATATGAAGAAACTGGGTGTTTTTTTTCCATAATGTCATTCAGATGTCTTAAGTGCAATATCAGTAATTAACCAAAAGAAATAAAATTCAGCTTTCAAGTTTTAATCTTTTAAGTTTGCTCACATACCACTAATGCAACACATTTTTAGAAGAAAGCACCTATGCTACTGTGAGATGCTATTTGAATTACACTTTTCTACAAATTTGGATGAAATGCAACATCAATTGTTATCTTAATTCCTATTCTTTTATTGTTATCCCTCCTCAAGGTTTTCTTTTTCTCATATTCTCTTATACTCAGTAAGCCCTTATGTCTTAGTAGTTTTATTGCCTTGCTTGAGGTGAAATGATTAAAAAAAAAAGAAGATGAACATGAAAGTAGTGGTTCTATGTCAAACTGGAAAGCTAACAGCATCAAGATAATTACTTTTGTCTTAAAGCATCAATTCTCTTGAACACACAAACAGTAAAGTTATAAGTAAATTAAAATGATTTAGATAAGAATTTTCCTTTGAATGACATAGTCAACAGAAAATATTCCTTATAGAAATACTTGTCCCCTTATTTCTTACAACATCCAGAATAACAGTTCATTATTTGAACTGTTGTAGCCCAAAATGATGTGAGACTATTATAAAAAATTCTATAATTAGCTTGAATAAATCCTGTAATGATATTTCACCAAATTAATGAAAGTTTTGCTTGATTTTTGAAATTAGAAATTGTCAGTATACTTTTATTTATTCAAACTATTGTTCTCATCTTTGATTATTAAGGAGGTTCCTATAGACATATTTGCCAGGTCTACTTTTTCAGGTGTTCATTATTTTGGTTGACATTGTAATTTTATTTTTCCGTGATTAATCAAATGTTATTGTTCAGATAGTGAAATTCTGAATTCTAGTTCAGTAATAACTTTAAAGATGTAAGTACAATAGCTTGAGGTGAATATGAATAGTAAAGAAGTTCAGGTAAAACATTTTGTAAACAATTCTTTATTACATGAAAATAGGTATCGTTATTTTATTAATGATTATGATTTTATTAAATTTTTATAATCCTTTCTAGCACATTCAAAATTTTGGTTAAAATCTTGTATTTCCTGCATCAGGAGGTGGCCCAAAGATTAGTGTGGGAAATTTATCATTTTTTTTGCAGTAAAAATAAAAAAAATAAACACCCACTTAATTTTATGAAATTTCAAGAAATTAAAATTCCAGGGTCTTTGTATTTATATTAATTAAAAGCAGGACTCCTTGGAGAATTTAAATCATTTTATTTTTGTCAAAAAGAAACACCATCAAACACCAATATTTTAAAAATAATAATTTTGAATTTTTTATAAAGTACAGGCAACCTAACATGACATCAGAAAATAAGAGTGATAACTATAGTAAATTTAAAGCCAAAATTTCTAAAATTCAGTAAAACATTAGATTACGGAGAATATTTAACCCTTCGAGCCCTGACCACCGCTTTACTGGTGGTAGAGAAAAGTGACATAATGCCCAGCCACTGGTTGAACAATGGGTAAACACTTGCGTCATGTTTTGCAATTGGTTGTCTTATTTTGAAGAGCCAATCAGAAAAGCCATAATATTCTGATGTCATCAAACGTTATACCAATATGTCCATGCTTTTTCATTGTGTTTTGTGTATGTGTTTCAGATAAAAAACATTGTTTTTACCATGAAGCATGCAGAATCTCAACCTGGACCATCAGGGAAACAATCAAGGACAAAACGTGGGAGAAAAGAACTCTACACAGCGCAGCAAGTAATTGACGTGCTTGATGATTTATCGGATCTGGAGTATGACAATGATTACTCTGATAGTGAAGTGGAATTCAAATCGGATGATTTTGCTACAGATAGTGAAAATGGAACTGAGCATGCAGAATCAGCTGATGAAAGGAGAAGATGTAAGAGAAGATTGAGATCGTTGGAATAAGCTACATGAGGCAAATTACAGAGTTTGATGATTCTGAATGTGGAGCAAAGAACATTCCAGAAAGTAACAATGAAAGCTCTCATGCAATTAATTGCATCAACCTATTTCTGGATGATGAGTTCTGGCAAAACTTCGTAAACAAAACAAACCAGCACAAAGATCAGACCAAGGAAGCAAAGCCTGACTACTACTAAGGCAAGATATTCAAAGATAAACTGACTGAAGAAGAAACAAAGGCTTTCCTTGGGGGTGAGATTGCAAATGGAAATAACAGTATTCAAGCCTCAATTCGGGAAGTACTGGGAATTGAGTAAACATAACTCTTTGTCAGAAATGTCAAGAGACAGGTTTCTTTCCATCTGGGCTTTTTTTCATGTTATAGATGAAACTGATGCTACAACTGACAAAGTAAATGCCATCTACAAGTTCAAACCAATGCTAAATTCACTGTTGGAGAAATTTCAATACTATTATGTGCACAGACAACACCCCAGTTTGGATGAAGGAATAATTCCACTCAAGACTTGCCATCAAACAATACATCAAAGACAAACCATCCAAATTTGGTTTGAAGTCATTCATGCTCTGTGAAGAAGAAACTGGATACATAGTGAGAGCAGAGGTCTACACCAGCAAAACAGCACAGGACATTGATGGAATTGGAGTGATTGGCAACATTGTGTATTGCCTACTGACTTCAGCTAACGCCCAGGGAAAGCATCACATCCTTGTAATGGACAGATACTACAACAGTGTGAATTTGTTCCAGCATCTTGCCATGGGAACAACCATGACCAACAGTAAGAAATAACCACAAAGCCTGAAAATAAAGAAAATGAAAAACCATGGTGACAGTGACTGTAAATGCAAGGATAGCATTGTGGCAAGGGTGTGGAGTGAAAAAACCCATCAATTTCCTGTCAACATGTCACAACCCCTTGAAAATTGGAAGTGCTGAGTGTAGAAACAAAGATGGCACACTGATCCAGATTAAAATGCCTCATCTGGTTAGTGACTACAACCACTACATTTAGGGGGAGACTGACAAAAATGACCAGATGACACATCTATTTAAGACATGCCATAATCACCGATGGCCAAGATATCTCTTCGTCAAGTTTGTCATGTGGGCCATCTACAATGGACATGTTGTTCCAAGATCAATAATAGTGGGATCTGGTGGGTACATTCTAGCCAGCCGCAGTGTGCAAACAGTCAAACAATGCTGATGCTCTGGAACGGCTACAAAATGTCGGCCTCCACCTCCCAGAGATACCAGAAGATGCCTCCACTAACATCCTCTGTGCTGTGTACTCTTATAAATAGAATAAATTCAAGCAGAAAACCTAAACTATGGTCTACAAAGACACTCCTGTCAAGGCTATGAAGTCTTCAGTCTGCTGCACAACATGCCAGTGATTCTTGTGCATCAAGAGAGGCAGCACCTGCTGCGTAGACTGGAACATAAAGAAAGAATTCTCGCGATAAAGTGAAGGCATGCAATCATACTCTCTCTCCCTGCTAAGTATAATGTTTATATTCTTTGTAACTATTTTTATATCTACCATGAAACATTACATACCAATTATTTGTGAATTCTGACTTGGGAGCTCAGGCAGAAGGGTTAAAATTTGCTCAGGAATGCAGAGCTCAAAGATCAACTAAAATTTTAACTAAGATTATTGAGTACTTAAAAATTAAATAAAAAAGGGGCTCACTTCATTTTCTTCATTTATGTTTTACAAATAAAGTCTCTGTAGAACAACATTAAATCTGTTATCACCTTGTCAAACACATAAACACAGCAACTTTTGGTTAAAAACAACTACTGTTGGGTTAAAAAAATGAATTTCTGTGATATTTTAAACTTAAAGTAAATAATATTTGTTTCAAATCAGCTTAATTATACTTTAAATCAGTTAATATTCCCCAAAATTTCAGAAAAGTATATTTTATTTTTGGAAGATTTTTTAATAAGAGAATTATATGATGAAAGGTGACTAAAAAAGGGTCACTAATCAGCTACTTCAGCAAAAACAAAAAAAATTTATTTCCCGACAATTTAAATTAGTTTTTGAAATACAGCAAAGTATTTTGCTTATTGGAAATATTAAATTTAATCTATTAGCTTCAAATTAAAACCAAAATAAAGCTTCAAGTAGGATTTTCATTTTTTTTAATTTATTTACCTTAGGTATCATATTTTTTTGTGAAGGTCCCTACATGAAAGTATCCCAAAAACACTTCACACCAAAATGCCCATTCTATAAAAATTCAGTAGTGACAGGAATATTTTGGTTGGCAAACAGATGGCAAATGTTGAATACAAAAATTCTAATAAATCAAAGAACTCTTTAATATATTAACAGTTTACTTAAAATTTATTTACACATTCCTCACCATAAAAAAATTGATAAAATAAAATTATTTTTTTCCCCAATAATATAGACTGTAATTGTAATTACATCAAACCAACTATTATTTTAAATATGAAAATAATTACAATCCAATTTGACAAATATTTAGAGAAACCACTTAATAATAATATCCAATGAACAAATAGTTACAACACTTTACTATATTTGCTATTTATTTGTTTTTACACACATTCCTACCCATTACACAAAAAACTTTGATTATATAAAAATTAACTAATATACATAAACACTTTCAAATTAGATTACATCATGCAATAATGTCATTATGAAAGAAACTTTTAAAAAAAACTTTAAAAAAAAAAAAAATAATCACTTTTTTTTTTCTTTCTTTAGATAAAATCATTTATATGGCTTTTAAGCCATATATATCTTAATATATTAAATTTAACTATCTAACCTCCTCATGAGTGAAATTGAGGTGGGAAGATAAGTTTTCAACATTTTATTTGTTTACTATTAATGTCCTATTTCTTAATATTGAGCACTACTTACAAAGATTGCTTGCTTTAAAAAATTTGATCCTCTAGAAATACACTCATTAACCTACTTTTAAGAGAAACAATCTTTTTGCTGTTGTGTGTGTATGTGTGTATCTTACAATCAGATGCTCTCCTTGGTGATATCCTTTATAATTTCTAAAAAAATTTAAGCCAATTTTAAGAATTTAAGAGGGTGTTGAAAAGTTTTTGATTTCGACCCACTTCCCAAAATCACTATTTCAATTACCAAAAATCAGAATTTTTTTTTTTTTTGGAAGTGGGTAAAAGGAAAAGAAAAAAGATGTGCCAAATGTGTTGAACTTCCTGGAGGAATATGTGGAATTGTGATGAAGTAGGTGGTGACCCAATTGTGCAGGACAAGTTGAACGCCAAGGAAGTTTAATAATGGTTGATGCACAAACAAGAGGCTTGACTGAGTTTCATGATTACTTGAATTAAAAAATAAAAGAAACAATTAAGTTCATTTTGAAAATTTGGATGGGTTGAGATGTTCTTAAGGAATTTAACTTGAATAACTTGGAAATAACTTAGAAGTATGACCATACACACCCACTACACTTACCAAGTTTGGCAAAAATAACAAGTAATAAATTACTTGGCTGAAATCAAAAATTATTTTTAAACACCCTTCAGAATATGCTGTTTACATAAAGACCTTTCCATTGGATTAGTGTGCTTTCTTAGGCAGAACAGCTTCCAAGAAAAAAAAACAAGTGATTTGTTCATGTAAAGACATTTATTAGTAGTCTTATAGGCAAAATAGTTTAAGGTGGAGGTTATCAGAACTGTTAAGTGGCTTGCTGGTCATGAGCTTTCTGTGAGGGAGACTTTTAGAGAATATAAATTAATGGCCAAATCATACCAATACATCATTGGTGACATACCAAGAAGCTTAATTCCATTGAGTTGCAGCATATAATTTAAGCAGTTCCACTGTGGTCACTGGAGAGAAAGGACAGATGTGAGAGAGATATGGAGAAAAGCAGATCATAGCAGCAACTGTAAGAATCAATCACCAAATTATCACCCCCAACCTTTGAAATATGATAGGACAAAAAGATACACAAGACTGTTATTCTATCATCATCATAATTGTAAACAAGTGATTCAAAGTTCAGCTTACTGCAGATTGCTCTAAAGTATTAGAATTTGAGAAAAGAAGCCACAAGTTTGAATCACCTTATAACCCAACAGCTAATATAACATTTTTGTTAAAATCTTTGTATTATGTGATTATACTAGAAATTTGAATGAAAACAAACTGCATATGTTGTTTGGAGTACAAGACAGATGTTCAAATGCTGTATAATTTAATGTTTCAGAATAATGATTGTTCCTGTTTGTTTGTTTAGCAGCATATCAACTCCCTATAGGCCATTTAATGCCAAAATTTTATTTTCTTGGGAGCATTAATTTCTTTTACAAAAAAGCATTGCTGGTAATTATTTTTTACTATGAAAATGTTTATACTTTCATGGTGTTTCGACCCCAATTTGGGGGGCTAACTATTTGCCCATAGATGGAATCCATTAGGTGTTACCACAAACAGCAATTAAGTGGTCCCACACTCTTCAAAAACCTCCTGGTCATAGGCCATGCTGCCAATTTGTAGTTTATCGTCATACACAAGACAGGAATGCTCTTGAAATAGCTTCGAAAATGTATTCTAGAAATCCTGTTTATAAAATTTTTAAATGGTAAATGTATCAGAACTACTGAGAAATTCATTATTTTACAAATCATTTGTTTACTTAAAAAGAAAAAAAATACATGATTTTCTGATGTAGTGAAAAAATTACATGATACAGTATAGAGAATTTCTTATAGTTTTAGGTGAATCTTTAAGAACGAACATTTTAATTTGACACCTTTCGCAAAAGCATAATCACATATCTACAGAGGTTCAATGTTTAAATATGAATTTTGGTTTTGGTTTTACGGCATATCGATCTCAATTGGTTATTTAATGCCGACAAAATTTTCTTTTTTTCAAAAAAATGTATAACTGGTAATATATATTTTTCTTTTTCTTTTTTTCAAAAATGCATTACTGGCAACTTTTGGTTTTCAAAAATGCATTGTTGGCAACATTTGGCTTTCAAAAATGCATTGATGGTAATCTTTTACAAATATTTCTGGTATTAAAACCTATTTTTACACTTTCATAGTGTTTTGACCCCAGTTACAATTCCATTGAATAAGGTTTTGTTAAAAAAACATATAGCTGGTAATATATTTTTTTTAAACGTATAGCTAGCAATAGTATTTTTCAAATATATAGCTGGTAATATTTTTTCAAAAATGTATAGCTAGTAATATCATTTTTCAAAAACAAACATTATTCCTTCAAAAACGTATAGCTGGCAATACTACTTTTCCAAAAACGTATATCCAGCAACCTTATTTTTTCAAAAACGGCCTTTCTGTTGGACATAGTTTATCGCCATACCCAGTATGTGGATGTAGTTTATCGCCGTACCCAGGACACGGATGCAGTTTACCGTCATACCCAGGATGTGCCTTGCTGTTGGATGCAGTTTAATGTCATACCCAGGACGAATTTAAATATGAAAATGCCACTTCTAAAATGTATAATAAAAATGTTGCCAAAATATATTAAGTAAATAAATAGCAAACATCAAAACTGTTGTCAATATCAAGAACAAGATATATGAATAGAGCGAGTTCACAGGATAAAATTACAAATATTAAAATCAACAATGTGCTGTGTTTGTGATACTAACAAAATCTATATTTCTGAATTTAAGCTTTTTCTCATAACATTTTTCTCAAAATATAAAAACATTTTCAAGAAAATCTAAACATACTTTTAATAACTATTCAGTGGTATCAGCTCTATATCCAGTACACTGTTATGGAATGGAAAGAATTATCATTTTATGACTCCCAGTATTATTTGTTCTACAAACAATATTTTGCAGATGCCTTTGTGTCCAAATGAAAAAAAAAGACATGGAATTTAAACGAACAGTAATTAATTAATGTATTAACAAAACAGGTTACAATAGAGTAAAGAAAGAAATTGATTATTAAAGTCAGTGATAGTTTAACACCATCTGAAGTTGATGTCTCTGAAGTACTTGCATATGTGTTTTATCAGAGAGAGAGAGAGAAAGTAGTGAGTGTGTGTTATTGCTCCCAATGTCAAAGGGAAAAGTGGCTGAGCCTTTCAAAAATTACACTTCCAGTAATTATCAGGAGCAATAATTCAACAATTTATTAAAATGGATATTACAATGGCACTTTTCATTAATAATATAGTGTAATTAAAACTTAAACAAATGTATTGGGCATGATACTGTTTCCATTATTTGCTGAAAGGTTTAGAAGAATAAACAATACAAAATAAAAAGATACAAGAAACTTTTTTCAATGAATACAAAAGCTGTCAGAATTAAAATTGACACCATAAGAATGACATATGAAACAATAGTGACAAGAGAAATTTTTAAAATCAAAGCTTTCGTTATTTGAATCTTTTACATTTTTTATAGTTAATAAAATCATTTGAAATATGTTCATAGTTATACTGCTTATAAAGACCATATTAAGACTAATGCAAAAATCAGATGCTTACTGGTAATTATCAAAAATGTTACTTTGACTGTGGCCATTTAGCTAATGGGAGTTTGTGATCTTAAAAGTAGATTTTCATGTTCTGAAGTAAATCCCAATTGGCCAAACGAAAGGAAAAAGAAACCAAAAAGGAAGAAAGCAATCCATTTCATGTTAATGCAAATATATAAGCGAGTCATAGTTTGAAGATTATATTTACGGCACAATCTGGCAATAGCTGCATCAGGAAAAAAGAGTTCCCTCAGCCATTAAAAAGGAATAAATATTCAAATATATTTCAAGCCTAATTACTTTGTTGAAAGTTGCTTACCATTTTCATTTTTGGCAAAAGTACAGAAATACAGCAGATTACAAAAATTAGAAAAATCTTCCATAAAGCTTGCTTATGACAGATTTAAATAAAATTTATTTTCAAGACCTTAATACAGACAATTGCAATACTCCAGACTTAGTATTAAGAGTAATTTTCATTTTATTTATTAAGGCTAAAATAGTCCTGTATAATCAGAAGTCACTATCATAACATTAAAAATGAAGACTGATTGAAATAAAAAGTTAAAATAGTTTGCATAGAAATATTTAAATTATGTTCAGCTTTGTGTCTTTTTGTTCAGATGAGCATGATTATCTATCTTAACTGGCAATGTTTTTGGCAGTTATATACTATTTGTAAACTTAATCAATTTGTTTCATAATCCATATAAACAAATGATAAAAAAAATTCAAAATTAAGTATATAACAAATTTTATATTCTTAATTTTGAAGTTTTTTTTTTGAGATACCAATCATTTGTTTATATGGATTATGAAACAAATTAATTATAATACTAAGTTTACAAATGGTAAATTTTATTTGTTTACAAGATTGAATATATTTTAAAGACATTTATGATATGTTTAACGTTCTTTTTATAGATACAAGTATTTAAGCAAATGCTCTGTTTTATAATAAACAGTATTAAATAACATTTACCGGCCTGAATGTCCGAGAAATTTTCAGGCCGGTAAATGTTATTTAATACTGTTTATTATGTAAATGTTATTTAATACTGTTTATTATAAAACAGAGCATTTGCTTAAATACTTGTATCTATAAAAAGAACGTTAAACATATCATAAATGTCTTTAAAATAAATTGTCGGACTTTGTCCAATTCAAAAATATAAGACTGAATATATATTTAAATCAATCTTGTACAGGTAGCATTCTGGCATTTATGGTTATTCATATTTCTATTAATACAAGATTACATTTTATACTTTTACTACTGCAAATATCTCAAATTATAAAATTTTTTAAGTCCTTTTCAATACTTAATATTGCCAAATTACTAAATCAGTCTTGAATCATTAAGGTAAGAACTAATTTCAGACTGAAGCACTTTTCACAACTAGCAAGAAAAAGCCCAATCATAAATAAAATCTCTTAAATTTGGGAAAACATGCTAAATTGTGTTAAATAAGTTGCAAACTTTGTTTCAGAAAAATCAATCTGTATTTTTTATTTAACAGTTTTGGTTCATTCTGGGCAGCTATTTGATAAAGCTGGGACATTTTTCCATCTTTGAAATTGTTAGAAATAATAATTTGCACATCTAGAAGAAAACCAAATTGAATCTAAATCTTGTGAGAAAATGTTCCAGTTATTTATGCAATCAAGTGATCAAAAATATTTTTCGTGAAGCAGCAGTTTTTTTCAGCTGTATTTTCACCATGCATTCATTTATAATTTTTTTCCTATCACCAACAAGAACAATTTACCTCTTATCAATACAGATGTTTTAGCCAAAATGCCCAACTTGAATGTCAAATGTATCTTGTTTATATTGAAATTCATGAGCTCCAATTTTAATTTCTATGTGATATTCATGTCTTACAACTGTTGAGCCTGTTGTATCAAATGCCATAAAGCCAATATCAATGTTTATTCAAATATTTATGACATCATCCTCTTCTACCAGAAATGAAATGACCATCGTATGTATATACACACACACATTACATAGTAATAATACATTTAATTTTAAAACAGCAATACTTAAATAGACTGGTCCCCTTTAAAAACAAAAGAAAACTATTTGTATGTCAAAGTCAGGTATCAGTTTGATGTATTTATATTGTAAAAAGGACCCCCCTGTAAAATAATAGAAAATTAATGTATGTTGATTCTGACAAATAGAGTAGAGGAAGTTCTTCTGATTACTAGACAACAAAAATTAGTCATGAAAATATTTTTATCTATAAGAAATTACTAATTAATATTCATGTCGAAAAGTAAAGGATCATTTGGACATTTACTGTACATATTTTTCTGTTTCAATAGTTATTTTGATTTTATGCTGAAAAGGCTTTATATTTTTATGCAGGAATACAAAAATTTCATTCTTTCCACAACATAAGCTAATAATGTTGTAAGGTTTGATTTCTTTTTTGAAAATGTTCCATCGCAATGTATCATTGCTAATAGTCATCATAATCTATGTTATTTGTCAATAAAAATATTTGATTTTAGAACTTTGTTTATTTTTATCAATTATTTTTTTTTTAAAGATTTTATGTTAATATTACTTCTTACAAATAAAAAACAAATTTTGCAAATTCTAAAAAATTGCTGTAGTACTGTTTGTGATTGCTGTGGGGACCTCATTTATTTAACTGATCCACCCTATCTTAGGCTAAAACTTATCCCTCTGTGTGTGTGTGTGTATATATATATATATATATATATATATATATATGCTAAATAACTACATCTAAGGCAGAGTTGGCCTCCTTCACAAGGAAGATCAAACTGATAGACCTAGATTTTTTTCTTTTTTAAATTTCTACCAAAGCAACAAATATGTGCACAAAATGGCATGCAAAATTCTGTAATGCTACAGATCAGCATATTACAAATATTACTGGATGGATAAGATTTGACTACAAAGAAAGATATCTGAGGAATTTCCCTGACTACGAGCAGCAGCTTTTCACCAGGGAGCTTGATGTAAGCTCTGTTCTGGTCAATGTTTATTTAGCTGAATTTTTTTTTCACCTCAAGGCAATTGAAACACTGAGATACAAAAAGTCTGTTAGCTTGCAGTAGAGAGAGTACAAAGGACAACCGTGCTCCAGCTTGTTCAGATAGAGGAATAGGCCATGTAAAATACATGACATCTATTTCAGTCCTGACTTTCTGCTGGAGAAGAATTCATTAGAGGTCAAGTTTATCCATGAATCTTCACTTGAAGGGGAGTGTCAAGATGTGCACCTTACACATCTATCCCATCATCCTTTACCAATATTCCATACTTTATTCCCAGGTACCAAACTAGCTGAGCTATAGTGAGCCATATTTAAACTCCTTTGAAACAACAAGGTTCCTATAGTGCATCACAAAATGTATTGTCTATCCATTTGGAAGGGATTTAAGGATATTGGTTATCAAAATTCATTGGTACAAGATGATAATGGCAGGTTTTGTAAAGATCCCAAGAATGCCTTTTCAACTTTGAAGGATGAAGGAAAGGCCTTTTTGGTTTAAAAAAAAAAGTGCTGCGTATATCCCGAAGGCCATTACACTTTTGTTCAGAAAAGCATATCATACACTAGTAAAAATGGACATGTCAGATGATTGGCCTGACAAAAGGAGAGTGTCATTCACTCTGGCTCTGGGTGCCCATGTTAAAATACCTCAATAACAAGTCATTCGTACCTGGCTGGTGATTAGAAGCATGCTTTGGGTCAGCCAGGTGAAGGGTGAGACTAGTTTTTTTTTCACAAGAATATACAGTTTTTTTTTTAGAAAACTACTATGTTTACTCAGCATGTAGTGAATGAAGAAAGTCCATGTAAATGTCTTTCTCCTCCTTATCTGGTCACCTATTTTAAGCATCATCTTATGGTTAAGTTCAGAATGGAGAGGAGAGGCTATCTTCAGTGGACTTTTGCAAAAGGTAGATGAATGTGAGATGACATGTGAGGGACTATTAGTGTGGCATCTTGAGGTAACTGGTTAGGAAAAAGGATGTACTTTTTTGAAAGACCCCATCCTGGCCAGAGTTAAGATAGAATAGAGTTTTCTTGATTTCTTAATCTAGTTTAACTTAGCTAAAAAATGTATGGTCATTGGTTTAAGATTTTTTTAATTTTCCAGATTTCTATTTCTCACTTGCACACTCCACTCCTCACTAGATGACAAGGTAAATTTCTCTAGTGATGTGGGAATATTTTGCTTATTTTTTTCATTTTCCCTATATTTTTCTTTAAACAGTTAACTTACCTTTCTGCCACATCAGAATGTCAAGGGAATCTATAACATTTCCATAAATATTCTTGCAAATATATTTCTACCTACCTAGCTCTTCATGGCACATAAGTCCCTCACAAAACAGCTCTGCTCTTCCTCACAGACTGGGTTCAACCTATTGCTTCCTTCTCCTTCTCCAGAGTCCTTCACCATATCATTCTTGGTCTTTCATTTATCCTTCAGGGTCCTAGGTTAGTGCCACGTTGCAGTCATCATTTGGGTCTTGCTTTAAATTGTAGCTGATGAACCTCTATCATCTTCACTACTTCAACACTAAAGAGTTCTACAGAGGCACACCGAAACAGCTCTGCCCTCTTCATATAGTCTTGCCATTTAATCTTGAGGAACTTAAGCTCTTGTTATGAAATAGATCAACAAGCATGTCATCTTCTGGATTCATTTTCCAGGTTTTGTAAACATATAAGATGGAGCAAATACATTTGGTTTTATTTAAAACAGGAAATATAAGAATTGTAGGTTTAGCTACAAGTGATTTCTGATAAACTGTACTTTATAATTATAAAGACTTTTAGTAATCTACCTGAAAAACCTATGCTACTGTGAGCTTATAAATCCACTCTTATAAAATGAACTTTGTGGTTTAACTAGAAACCACTCTTCTGCCAGTAATTTCATGAAAATGTTGGACTTTTTTTTATCTTTAATGAAAGATGTTAGTTGTTCCCAGTTTATATAAAATTTGGTCAAACTATAAACAAAATAAGTTATAAAAGGAAAACAGAGATGACAAATCAATTGGCATTGAAAATATAAAATGAATAAAAAGGAAAACAAATTGATAGAAACAGAAGTCTATGTTTGTAACAGAACTGCAAGAATTAAATAAGATTTATATAGAGAAAATGAAATTAAAACCAGCTCTAACAATGAAATAAGAAAATGTGGTTACTATGGACTACAGAGAAGCAATCATGAAGTGTAGGTACTTGGATGACAGTGTTATTCAACAAATCATGAGTGCTTTGAGTAACAAAATGCTAGAAATTTCTTTGGGTATAATTCCACTGAAACAAATTTCCACTTTAAGAAAATCAAGTTTACTCATTTAGGATATGGGGCTGATTGTCAGGCAAAAGACCAGGTGAGATAGCAATCATATCAACAATCAAAATTTTGGACACTTTTCTTATTCCATCAACAAAAACAGGTTTGGTGATTAATTTTCTTTTACTTTTCAGAATAATGCACCTTGCCATGGAGCAAAGTGCATAAAAGCTTTTCTTCAGGACAGTAATTTCAGTTTAATGACATGACAAACAAATAGTTCTGACATTTATTTAAAATTTATGAAAATTAAAAAAAAAAATATTCCATGCTCCATCCTGAAAAGTTGATCTGTCAACTACTCATGATGGAGAATGTTTTCATGCCTCAAAGAATTCAGGTCATCATAAAAGCCTAAGAAAGAGCAACAAAATAATAATTGTGACATTTTCTTATGATTACATGAATTTTTCTTTGAATGATTACATAAATGCTTATTTGATCTGGGAAAAATATTTCATTTGCTAAAATAATTTTTTTAAGCATGTTTTACAAAGTCAGACTGTTCAGGTGTTAAAAATTGCCATATTTGATTTGTTTATTTGCTACAAAGCATTGAAGGAAATAAAAAAAAAGAAAGAAAAGAAACAGTGATTCCATAATCTCTGCCAGTTGTACATTACATAGCAGAAGAGACTTGCAATGGAAGCAAGAAGAAAAGAGAAAAAGCCAAAGGCTGGAAAATCAGATAATACATTAAAACAAGAGCATGAGAAAAATTGTTCTCTACATAACCAACATTGTAGAATAGAATAAAAGCAATTTTAAAAGCCTTTAATCTTGCTTTTGTTTCACTTTGGTAGACTTAAGTACACTAAATAATGCCACAATTTAGCTACCTTGAATTTTAGCCTTTATGTTCATTAAAGTATGAGTCAGTTTGAATTACTTTTCTTTCTTTCACTATAAATGAACTCTGAAATTTAACTTTATAAATTCTATTGAATTTTTTGTTTTTACACAATCTAATAATTGTTCACTTGAAATATTTTAAAAAGTTCTATTGATACTATTTTACATGTCTTGTGTGTGTCAAGAATCTGCTCACTAAACAAATGAATTTATATAGGTACCTCCACTTAGTTGCAGAAAAAACAGCATGATGAAAAAAAAAAAGATCCCAAACTCAATAAAAACAAAGTTTTATCATCAAAATGTTTATGTTATTATTAAGGGGAAAGACCAAAGTATTTATTTTATTATTTTTTGAAATTTTTATTCTTTTATAGCACGTTGTAAATTTTGGTTAAAAATCTTTTTTTTTATGTCAGCGGTGAACCAAAGGTAAAGGTTAGTTCTTTTTTGTGTTTTTTCCAGTGAAAAACACACCGATTTGGAAATTCTTGCAAAATTCAAATAATTGTCGGATTTTAATGAAACTTTCAGGACATATTCAGAAATGAATGAAATTATTTTTTATTATTTTTTTTTTTTTTAGAAAATCTTTGTAAATGTTTTTTTTTACAAGTGTTACCACCCACTTAATTTAATTTCATGAAATAACGAAAAATTAAATTTTTTTATCGAGGGGGGGGGGGTATTAGTTAAAAACAGGGCTCTTTGGAGAAAGTCAATCATCAATTTTTTTTTGTAAAACAGTTACCTGTTTCAACAGAAATCTGCTCTAAACTGTAAAATAAAAAATGCAATAAAACTGACATTATTTAATTAGAAAATCTTTTAATTGCTTTTGTAAATAAGTCATATTAAGGACACTTATCTGAAGAAATAAAAAATTTTTCGATGAATAATGAATTTTTACAAGAATTTTTTCATTTTTTTAAACTTTAATTATAATAATATTATAGTTCAAAAATCATTTAAGTTTCTTCATTACTTTCAAGGCGGCAGTTTGGTGATATCGTTAAATGAAAAGTACATTAACAAATCAAAATTAGAAAAGCTCATAACATTCGTTTGTACCCAAGTATTCTTTTTTAAATAATTTTTAGTGAAAAAAACGTTCTTAATTTCTACCTATGGGAATCTATACATAACATAATCCTTAAAAAGGTCACGTGATTTAAGTGTCGTCTAACACACTGCAATTATTTCACTTTTAATATTCAGTTCTGTTTTGTTTCATCATTAATGTTTTTGAAAATCGTCCCTTCAAAATATCAAAAAAAAGTTTTACTTAATTGCTATTTCACTAAATATTTTTATTTTATGTATTTATTTTAGTTTGGGTCCTACTTCAGTTAATTAATTTTTTGTTTAAGGTAGTAAGTAAACTTAAGAACCTAGAGACGAAATGCAAATTACATAAAGCTTCTTGAAATCTAACTAAAAGTCAATAAAATATTAAATAATTGTTGAAAATGTTAATTTGTAAAAATTATGAGGTAGTTAAAAGCTAAAAAAAATGCATTCACTTAGATTTTGTAAATTTATGTCATATCTGGTCATCCATAAGAGCTGTCATCACCTTGAGAGCTTCTTGATAAGTCAATAAAGATTAAAGAGAGGACCCATCGTCAACAAATGCTTGTATATTGTTTTTTTATACTATAAGTAATATTTATTTCACATCAGATTAATTTAACTTTAAATTTTCTAATTTTACTCAAATAACATATCACAAATCTATAAGTTTAAAAGATTTTTAAAACTGATAAATTTGTTTGTTTGCAAATTTCTTAAAATTAAAAAATAGCTGCTTTTAAAAAAAAAATTTTTAAATTGAGCAATTATTTGACATTCCAATCTATATAATTTCTATCTGAAATACACCAGAATATTTTACTTACTGGAAATAATAAATTTAATCATTTAGCTTTCAATTAAAACTAAAATGAAATCTTCAAGAATGCTTTTACATTTTTAAAATTTAATTTTAAACCTTAGGTTATTGAAAATTCAATGGAGTTGCCTAAATTTATATATTAGATTTATCTTGATTATTTTATAGTGTCTAAGATAATTTTAAGTAATAAGTATTTTTTAAACCAATCTGCAAGAAAACCTGCCATAAATCTTTCATAATAGTTAAATGCTAATCAACAGCCAGACAAAGAATGAAACCAATTTACAAATTTATCTGGAGACATATTGCTTACATGTCAGCTGTTAGGAAGTGTGCACTAAAGAACATGTAAAAGTCAGTCTCCAGTACTTTTGTTCTCCCATTCACCATTCTCTTAAATATACTTAAATTTAATATTGTCCCCTGTATTGCATTTACTGATCTTGTATCTTAATTACCTCAGGTGTGTGTGTGTGTGTGTGTATACATACACACACACACACACACACAGACAGAATTTTTTAATAAAATAAACTCAAATTATATTTTCCTGTATACTACAGAGGTTTCTATTCCTAACCTGAAAATCAACAAACATGTGAATTTGTTGTGTATACAAAGGGTGCCGAAAAAATTTTTCATAACTAGAAAGTTTTTAAAAATAAAATCTAGTCATTTAATCCAATTTGGGTAAGTAAGTTGGGTTGAGAACTTTTCTGCACCCTTTCATATGTTCCAATATTGCTTATGCTACAAATGTTTAAAAGTTTTACATGTAAAAATTTCAGATTTATTCTTATTGTATTAATGTTTGTAGATTGAAAAATTGCTTAAATTATCCACCCAAGAAAATGAGTTGTGAGAAATTTATGATGCAACAAATGAGAATTGACTTCATTTAAATTATAGCAAAACAAGAAATATCAACCAAATAAGTTTTATGGATGTTCAGTGGAGAGAAGAGCACAGATACACTAGCAGTAAGACTAATGGCACAAGTAAAAGTATTTGTTTATGAACTACCCACACATGCAAATGCAATTATGAGCTGAAAGGGATTTGTCAATTTAATGGTTTCTTCAGATCTGGGTGATACAAAGTTATGCCAAAAATCCTTACACACAATCTGAAGAATGCTCAAATGCATTATCATGATAAAGTTGCAAAACCATCAACATGACCTTGAATTTGCTTCAAAGTAACCAAGCCTTCTTTGAACATGGGGACTAGGCAAGTTCCATTGTGAAGATTGGGCTTTGGTTTCATTAGATTAATGAACTTCTATGAGCTTAGTAAGAAAATTTGGGTTATCACTCTTGTTTCAAATAAGTCTTGTACAATTTGTGCCCAAAATTCCTTCTGTTTTTGTGACATGAGTTTTGGTACAAATTTTGCTAAAATCTCCCATCAAAACCTCTTAAACAATATTTGAGTATTAGTATCAAATTTTATCTGGGCTTCACTCATTAAATCATACACAAAAACTTTCTCATCATTCAAATAGTTTCCATAAAGGAATGTACAATTTTTGTATATTTACTAACATATGTCAGTATGAATTGTAATTATACAATATAATGGTGTGCAGCCTTTTGAATAAATCCATGAGAGGGTTACCACATGCATAATAAGGTCCTTTTGATTAGTTAACAAATTACATCCATTTGGAATAGCTGACAATGTATGTCACCAATATATCACAAAAATAATATCCCAGACTCAAGTATTTAATTTATTATGAACTGGAATGTAGCAGCAACTGTTATTATCATTATTATTACATAAACATTTTCAACTTTCATATTGAATGAAATCATACCAACTATACACAAGTTGTTTTTCAATAATTTTTTAAAGAAATCAATACGTCTACAATAACTTCTATAAATACACTGATGAAAAATAAAATTGCAATGCTGATTTTAACTTGGATATTTTGATAAAAGTTTCAAAGTCTTTGACTATCTGAAGTTGTAGTAACACTCATGCCAGTGCACCATTTAGAGTGCTGTAAATTACAATACTTACTGTCCTTTGGCATTTGCAGAAGAAAAACTGAACAGTGCCATGTACATCCAGAACATTGTTCAATGTGTTCTGCTGCTAATTCTACAACAGGAAAGTTATGTGATGTTCCATTAGAATAATGTCTGTCCATATATCCTCTTAAAAGATGTTTGTCTTCTTTCCTGGCCAACACAACTACCAAACAGGTTTCAAATGTTAAAGATAAAAATACCCAATACTTATGAAAGTACCAACAGAAGGATAGTTTCTAGTTTAAGCATAAAAAGCAAAATGTTCAATTTATATGCGGGAATTTGCAGAATCAGAGTACACTATGCCCACTAATCAAATTATAAATGTTGATAACTATCTGCTTCCATAATCTAACAAAATATAGCACAAAGATTCCAATACATACATAGGATTAAAACATCCACCATCTATAAATGCAATGGCACCACCTTTATGGACAGCACCCTGGAGCAAATCCAACTACAAGTTGGAGCACAAAGATAAAAATACACAGAAACATTTTGCTCATTAGCAAATGAATTATACATAAAGAAATAAGGTGAATTTTCTTTTTTGTAAGATTCCATAATACAAATTTTTTTTAACAGCAAAACATTATCACTACATGAATATAAGTTATAAATACTGAATACTCATTCAGAAGATGATTTGGTGAGAGCCCATTAGTTGGTAAAAAATTTAAAAGTGTCTGATCAAGAAGTATTGGGACTGTTGCTATGGTAATAGAGCTAAACTATACATGAGTGAAGCAGTTTGGCACAGATAGACCTTGAACTCTTATGCATGCACACTAAGTTATAATAAAATTCTTGGTCACTTCTGTTGTTTATTGCAGTACTTGAATGGAAAGTGTATAGAGTGTGGTCATCTCACCACAAAAGGTTCCATCAGTGACCATGGCAGAGAAAATTGAACAGAGAATCTGCATCAAACTTTGCCAAAGGTTTGGAGATGCCTGTGCACAGACCAACACAAAGTTACAGAAAGTGTATGGAGAGGAGTGTATGTGCCAGACATGAGTGTACAAGTGGTTCAAATATTTCCAAGAGGACCAACAAAATGTCAACAGGGATGCACATTCTGAGAGACCTGCAAACAGAAGAATTGATGAAAAACATCCCAGATGTGCATGCAGCAGTTCAGAAAGACTCAAATTATTGTGTATAAGTTGTCAGAGGGTGTGAACATGGTTCAGTTCAGTTGATTCTCACTGATTATTTGGGTATCAATCAACCAAAAAGAAAATAGGGTTTCTGCTGAAGATGAAGAAAACGTTTTGAAAGTGGTCATAACTGATGACAAATCATTGCTCTAAGGCTATGACCCTGAAACCCAGGCTCAGTCTATGCAGTGGAAGACCCCCAACTTCTGAGATCAAAGAAAACACAAATGAGTCAAAGCAATGTGAAGACACTGTTGATAGTTTTCTTTAGCTACAAGGGCATTGTTCATCATGAGCATGCTCCACCTGGTCAGACAATAAACCGAGTACTACTGTGACAGGTTTCAGGATTTGCAGGATGCTGTTTGTTGGAAAAAAATAGAATTGCATGCATCCAGTGAGTGGCAACTTCATGACAATGCACTTGACCATTCAGTGTAGCTTGTACAGCAGATTTTGACAAAGCACATCATTACCCAGGTCCAACAATTACCATATTCCCCAGATCATGCCTCTTATGAAAGTACCAACAGAAGGATAGTTTCTAGTTTAAGCATTCCACTTAAAAGAAACAAGATTTCAAGATGTCCAGGAAATCCAAGACAATCTGATGAAGCAACTGCTTGCTATCCCAAAAAAGGAGTTCCAAGAATGTTTCCATCACTGGAAATGATGCTGGATAAAGTGTGTAGTTTCAGCTTTAAAGGAGATTAAATGCCAATATATATTGTAGTTTTCTTTTTATAGCACCAGTCTCAATACTTTTTGATCAAACCCCATGTACCTGAGTCTGGTGAGAAATAAATATTGAATATGAAAGTTAAAGATATCTTTCCTTCAAAGAAGAGAAAAGCTAATTCCCACTGATAACAATTTTTCTGTTAACACTCCTTTGGTTAAGCAAGTTCAGATATGGCCACCCAAGCTACATAATATTTTTTCTTGCTTAATATCTCTTTAACTATAGCATTATTTATTCTACGTTTTTAAAGAATTCCTTTGTAAGATGTTTATTATTTAGGCAACATTTTATTTTCATCTCAAAACAACCTAAAACCTCTTTAATGATACTTACAATATAAGCATCTGTCTCAGTGCAGTCAAACAATGCCATATTTTCTGCAGACAAGAATGACTTAAACACTCTTATTTTCCTGGTCTGCTATTAAACTAGACCATGTTATTAAATTTCAGAATCCTTCAATGAATTATAAACCTCTTAAAATGACTTTCATCAGGCATTTTGTCAAAGGCTATATCAGAGTAAAAGATTTTTAAAAAAATATTTTTTGAAATAGACAAATTCAGACCATTATAGGTTAATAGATTAATTTATTCAATTTTAATTGGTCATCTTTTGTAGCTCTTTGTAGGAAGCATTCAAATCTCAACTTCAAAGGCAATGTCTGGTCTGGTGCTAGTCTCTCACTATTTTAGTTTATCAATTAAAAGGCCTGTGCCTTTTCTTTCACTCATTTTCTGAATGGTTTCTTGGTAACTGATAACAAGTGATAAGGATGATGTATATTGAAGTTGGTCCACTGTGAAAACATTATGGCCCAAATATTTAAAAGATGTTGGTGCAGAGATTCCAATTGTTCTAGGATGCAAGCATATACAAGTGAAGGAATCAGTATATATACTAAGCTATGAGTGCCTAGTAGGCCTAGCAGAAAAATAAATACAATATGGGAATTGTTAATAAACAAATAAAGAGAAATGACAGCAACAATAATAGTAAGAAAAGAGAAGCCACAGTGAATAAAGTCAAGCATGGAAAAAGTATGACACATTATGTTTAAGGCTCCAGGTTCTAAACTATTGGATTAAATCATTTTCATGAATTTGGTGACATAGTAATTATGAGTTCAATCCCTGAGCCGGGTAGTGCAAACTTACATTCGGTGGAAACTGTGCGAGTAATAAAGGAGAACTACTAAATAAGATATCCTTAGACATTAACAATGGAACAAAAACAATCTTATCTCCATTGAATAAAGAGTTCAATTTGAAATTCCTTGAAGGTTATCCATATTGATGAGCACATAAAAATATGCCAGAGAGCACAACAGCTAAAATGCGTTAACAAATATTCCGAATATAAATAACGTATATAACTTTCTTTCAAATGGAAGACTTATTTAACTGATAAATGCAAGACTTGAGCCAAATTCAATAAGAAACCTCCTAAACCAACTGCATCTCTTCCTCTTTCATCAAAATTCAACCAAAGTAATTGAGTGCTACATTCTGATATAGTTCAAGTTATAAGATTCTATGCTGCAAATGATTTATGATAAACTACTATCTACAGTCAAAGAATTTTAGTAATCTGCCTGCTAAATCTACTGTGATTTCACAAATTCACTCTTGTAAATTAAATATTGCATTTTTAACACATGTTCTCTGGTCAGTAATTCCACAAGTGTTGGATTTTGAACACTGTTAGCAGAGCATAGTTACTGAGAGCATTAGAGGCAGAAACTGTTTAGGTTAAAACTATTTCCACTTCTTTTGCCAGCCTCGTTTTAGAAGGAGTTTTATAATGCTTTCTATTGTTTCAATTAACAACTTTTGTTGAAGCTATGTTTAACAATCAGCCAAGCCCACCAATATGTTTTAGAAATTTAAATTACAAGGGGAATTTGCACTTTTTTTTCTTTCACTTGAACTGAAAAAATTATTAATTTTTAAATTTTTATCTTTCTCAGTAAAGAACTGCTCAGAGTACATGATGCATGTACTTTCAGGAAATAGATCCATGCATCAAAGTGATAAATATAACCAATCTGGTGCAAATGATTTTCAATTTTACCTATTTTAAAAGAAAAAAAGATAAGTAAAAAGTGTTGATTTTCCTACACCCTTAATGCTAGAATCAATAAAAAATATCATTTTTGACAGTTTTTTTCTCAATGCTGATATGACAGCTGTCACAAAATCTAAAGCTATCTTTGTAAATTAAATTAGTTAAAATTGAAGATACTTAATGCAATCAAACAACAAAAACAAAAATCCTTTAAAATTAATTTACATGAGTATCCTCCCTAGTTTTTTGAACAGGAGTAGAGGTTTATCCCTTGCTTCCAGTTTGGGATTGGGTTTTCACTTTCTAAAGTCTTCTCATTATCTTCAAGTAGCCCCTCATGTCTTAATGGCATTATTGCCTTAGTTAAGGTGAATTGATTAAAAAAATTTTTTAGTAAGTATGAAAAGAGCCAGAAGGTTTATATTGGGACCTATGACATATCCTAGCAATGTAGTTGACAAAAAAACAAGAGTTTTCTTTAACTATAGATTAAGATACATACGAAATAGGATTCTACAATATAGGTTTATTAATTAAATGATAACTGAGCACTTATGCAACTCACTCTACACAAAAAGCATATACAAGTTTTTTCAAGAGAAATTTTACAAGTAGATTTTTAGTGACAAAATA
Organism: Acanthosepion esculentum; assembly: GCA_964036315.1. Taxonomy (NCBI): domain Eukaryota; kingdom Metazoa; phylum Mollusca; class Cephalopoda; order Sepiida; family Sepiidae; genus Acanthosepion; species Acanthosepion esculentum. The sequence continues at coordinate 32,925,482 of OZ038485.1, read as the reverse complement.
TGAATTAAACCATTTCAAGTTTCCAATGATAAATAGATATGTATTTCTATATGTATATAGAAACAGATTTGCAAGTTAAAGTTTATCACCCCAATATTTTGAGTGGATTGTATAATTCAAAAGATTCACATAGATCCATTATATGACCATGACCTCCAGGTCAACAAGCATATTTGAAACTGGGAATCATTAACAAAAATGTTCCCAGACTAAATGGCATAAGAATTTTGGTGACTTACATTTTTTTCCCATGAATTATTTTGTGATGTAATATCTATGACAGTAGTTCATTAATATTTACACATATTTTCTAATGAAATGAATCAACAGCATTGTCAGCTGAGCACTTCCTTCTGACCAGCTAGAGAGAGCATTTTGTACTGTTCACTCTAAAGAGCAGGCAGGTACTGCATAAAAACAGACAGAAAACACATCATACTTAACTTGGAGGGTAAAGAGAGCAAGATGTCTTCTTTAAGATGTTGAAGGATTGTTACAGGTTTTTGGCCCATTAAAAAGATAGAGCTCAACCCCAAATTGTTAGTAAGGTGTTCATTCAGAGGGTTTCCAAAATACATCCACTACATAAATATTTATCAATTTGTTTTGAATTTCTCCTTTTGCATATACCATTACAGATCACCAATTATGCAGAAAGAAATGAAAACTAAAATTCCACTAGGCAAGACTTTAAGCACGACCAAGAATGTTCCCAAAGTGAAAGACATCAGTATAAATCCTACAAGCAGAGAAGGATACTATCATATGTTTGGTTTAGCTATGACTAAATTATATCTGCCCATACATCATATATCAATACCAAATTTTAATATTTTAACAATATTACATAGTATTTTATTTGGATCTCACAACTGACAATCTTCTGTATTATAGTGGTTAGCATTCCCTCAGAATATTATTTGCTGACCAGGATGTGCAATGCCATTTCATTATGATATTTGGTACCATCTGAGCAAAGTTACTAACAAACGCTTCAAGAAATACATATTTTTTTAAAGTGAACATCTAAGAATATAGTTCTAGTCATCCAGTGTATGGCCAAAGTTTACCAATACACAAAGTTACAAAATTAAAAATTAAGAAAATAATTCAAAATTTAAAGTGGACTGTTATATGAAACACAAAATTATATAACTTGTCATAACTGGTATATATTTTATATCACATTCACAGTTATTTCCAAATACACTTTAAAATGCATTTGCAATCAATTAGAAACGAAATTTATCAGTAGCATTATTTCTCAAACCAATGAAATAGCTATAGGTATCTGTCAACATAAAGAAATTAAAAGACAAGTAAAAAAAAAATAAAATTTGTTCAAAGCAAATCATAAATGGTAAAATTTATGAATAAAACAAAATGTTTTTTCTGAATTAAAATATACACACAACCAACTAAAATTCAGCTGAAAATAATTTTTATGAACAAATAGTCATCAGGGAGACATTTCCAAACTTCTCATACACACTTAATAACAATGAAATAGGGAACTTTCATTACAAATGTAAAAGTTTTTCAATAAAGAATGTCTCTGAACCTCATTTATTACAATTTCAAACAATCTTTCTATATCCTGCATATGTGAAATTTAAAAATGCATATAAAATAGTAACTTATACATTTAATGCCCAATTAAGATGAATGATATTTGGTTGGTAAATTGTAAATTAACTATATGATCTGATAGTGACAATTTAACAACACTAATGTTACTTAGCAATAATTTACTATTTAAGATGAATATAGTTTAAGCACCAAGAACACATTTTATTTTTAAATTTCGAACCCAATAGTAAGTATTACAGTTGCTCTGAAAGTTTGTTTGTTTAATGTTTAACGACCTATCAATCTTTATGAGATCATTTAAGGTCAAACAATTGTTTTTTTGTTTTTTTTTTGGATAAAGTTGAATTGCTTTAAAAAAAAAAAAATTTTTTCCCCGTGTTGTCTTGCTTTTTTTAAAATATCCATTGCTTTCAGAGTTGCGTTGTTTTCAAAACTTTTCTCCTGGTAAGTATCAGAGGTCCCTTTTTTATTATCAGATATTTAATTGGGATTATATTTTTTTTGTATAGTTTAACTTTTTTAAGAAAGGTTAAGATTGTATTGGGGTTTGTTTTTTCAAAAAGTTCTTTCAAGTTGTTAACATTGTAAAGAGATTGCCGAATATGTGTTAAGTCATTGCAATCGAGTAGTAAATGTTTTACGGTATAAGTTTCTTGGCATGCTATGCATTCGGGAGGATCTTCGTCTTTTAGGAGGAAGGAATGAGTTATGTGTGTGTGTGTCCTATCCGAATACGAGATAAAACCACTTCTTTGAATGATTTTCTGGGTTCAGGTAGTTATTTTATAATAGAGATGTCCATCTTTTCTATGCTTTCTGTCTTATTTGCATTTTGTTTTTTGTTATGTTTTGATCCTTGGATTTCTTTTGGTTTTGTTTGTTTATTGAGAGATTTTCCTTTGGTTTTTTCCTTTGATTCATTTGTTGATCTTTGTTTGGATGAAGACCGTTCCCTTGTTTGAGATGGGATGATTGTTTTTGATTTGTTAGGACTTTTTGAACTTCTCTGTCTTGACTGTCTTTCTTGGCTATCAGTTTCCATCAGTTCGAATTTGTTTTCATTTTCAATTAAAACAATTTCTGTTTTCTTTTTGTTGTGTTGATTCTTCAAAGGAGATTTCATTTTTGGAGGTGAGGAGTTATTAAATTTGTTAGTGATGATGGGGAGGATTGGCATTTGTTGTTGCTTGGATTGTCATTTTCTTTGGTTTGTAACATCTTTTGTTTCGTTGATCTGGTATTGGGGATTTTCCTTTAGATCCGATTCAGTATCGGATCTAGTTGTTGAACTGATTAAATTTTTCTTTAGTATCTCCAGTAGTGATCTTAGTTCTTCTACCAGATTGGACAGATTGTTTCTTGTTTTTGAATCGAGTTCTTTGTCATTCTGGCTATATTTGCATATGTTGATGCATTCTGAGAACTCTCAAATATCCTTGTCTCCAGGTATGATATGTTTTTTGTGTGTTTAATTGAGGATATTTTTTTTTCTTTCTTTCTTTCAGACTTCACATTCTTTTGAGTCTGCTGCATGATTTTGTTTGCAGTTTGCACATTTTAATGAGAGTTTGCAGTCAATGTGATCCCCGATTTCTCCACAATCTTTACATGTTGGTGATCTAGTATATCTTTCCTTGTGGTGCCCAAACTTTTGGCAGTTGTGGCATCTCAGAGGATTTGGTATGTATACTTCCACTTTTTCTATCATATATCTGATTTTTATTTCTGTAGGAGGTTTTGGAGTGTTGAAATTTAGAATATAAGTGTTGGTTGTTTTTTTTTTATCAATATTCTTTGGGCATCTGTGACACCTTGTTTCCTTAGGTTGTTTTTTATTTCATCCAGTGTGCAGAGTGAGAGATCTGGGCTTCTTACCACACCCTTTGAGGAGTTCAAGGAAGTGTGGGGGTAGGCTTTTATCTTAAGCTTAGAAAAATTGTTTTGCTTCAGTAACATATTTGCTGAAATTTTATTTGGAACTTCTACTAAAATGGTGTTGTTCCTTAGTTTTTTTATTGATAAAGTTTTTATTAAAAATTTCATTGTTTTTTCAACAATGAATGGAGACAACTTAGTGATTGAGGTGTTCTCTATTGACTAAGACAATAAATCTAAGGAACAGCTTTTGATCAAGTTTGTTGTCTGACTCGGTTTCGGAGTATAGGCTCTCCGAACTGTCTTCAATATGGGGTCTTTTGTTTTTATTTGTTGCCATGAGTTATTTTTTTTAAATTCACTTTCCTTGCTCCCCACCCTCCTCGGAGCCCATCAGTGGAAGATGTTAGGGAGGAAACCCATTTGCCCTTTTATCCCAGGGATACAAGAAAGGTATACTCGGACTAGTAAGTGGGTGTTAGCATTTCAGGTTTCACTTTGTTTTCCCGACATGTTTTTGATGAAAAAGTCAGTTAAAATCCTTATCTGTAACGGCTTTTCCTTACTAGTAGATTGACCCTTGCCACCGCCTTCTAATACTTACTTATGATCTATCTCTTGTTTGTAGTAAAGAGTCGGACAGGTTTTGTGTAACATCTTATGGGTTTTAGATAGATGGGTTTTTATGCGGGTAAGTATTAGTGCTTGACATGACTAGCTGATTGATCGGATCGGGCCTCTCCGACCGCCTGTCTAGCCCAGGTAAGGGCCAAAGTGATGTGTTGTATGACCATGACCTCTTTGCACCCGGGCCATAGCCTGCTCAATCACCAGGATCCCATCCCCAGACAACATGGGTCACCACCCACGGCCAACAGGTGACCCCATTGAGGGACTTTTACCCTCTCCAGAGGTGCAGTCGACGTAATCTGAAGCCCCGCCAACAGGGCTATGCTCTGAGAGTAATGCCTCCTATTGTTTTAGGCCGCAACATTAGAGACAGATGTTGGTAGTATGGCAGTAAAGATTGAACTTTCTCCATCAATAACCCATAATTTTTTTTGCCTTGTTACAGATAACAGTCCAGCAAAATGACATCTGACATGAAAATGCACATAAAACTGAGGTGTGCAATTGAATTTGTCCAAGGAAAAAAAAATGGCATCCAGTGATATTTAAACATTGAATGTGAGAATAATGCATGCATAATGAGTAGTAACAATGGTAACAGTGATGTATATGACAAGGCATATTCTGGACAGCACTGCACAGCTATCAGTGCACAAAATGAAGGGCACCTACAAGTATGTGGGGAGATAATGTTTTGTCACTGAAAACTTATTCTAACAGTGGTACTGAGTTCCCTGCATCAATTGTAGTTTATGGAATAAATAGAAGATATTACTTTCAGAGAATCCCTCATATTTTTATAAAAGAAATTGTCTTAAAGTTTCAGAATTGAAAATATGAACATGTACAAAAAATGTTCAAGTTATATTACAAAGTAATTTATTTTATAGTACAAGAAAATGTAATTAAAATGTGTTCCTGAAATGTTTCAATCTACTAAACTCACTGATTATCTTCAGTAGCATCTCACATAGGTAAAAAAAATCTCAACACTGATTAGCAGAGAGAAACTAAGTACCACAGAGAAAAGATCTGTTTAAGATGTTTAAACAACTCTGAAAGCATACTTGCATGTACAGTTTATCATTGAATTAAATTTTGGAGATTTCAAAAGTATCAAATTCCTTTCCATGTACTAACCCAGAAAATATTTTAAATCATTTACAACATTTTTCAATGTTTTACAGTAAGAGAGTAATTTTAATTTTCAAGCTGACTAAACCACATTAGCAGGGTAGATAGTTAATTCTGTTATGAAAATACAGATAAGATGGTTTACAGGTAAAACATCCCAAATATTCTACACTCAAACAAGCCAATCATATTGCTTTGAAACTTTAACAATTAGGATCATACTAAACAATTACCACAAGAGAAATTTCAAATAGCCAGCATAAGTAAAAGTAAAATTCCAAATTACATTTGACATAACCTTAAGGCTACAAACACATCTGATTTCAGCTTTGTATTATGACATCCAGCCTGATATACACAGCTATTATCTCACTAGTCCTGGGAGTGTAAACCTTGCACCTAGATATAAACCAATCAAAAACAGTCTTCAGGTGCCTCTCTTTCACCAACACATTTCCTTTATGTACACAAAAGAAGGAAAATACTTAAAAAGCAAAGAGAATGAATGGATACACACATGCACATTGTTTACTCCTTCACTCCTGTGCCTTTTGATTTCTACCTTAAAATATTAACCAAAACAAGTATCTGTTGTTCAGTAGTCAGTAATTCAAAGCAGTTGTGTTGAGTGACTTGTTAAGAATTCAAAACAATACTTCTCTCACTTCAGAGAACACTTGAGAATTTTTCAGCATTATCCCTCCTACAATCTCACTCCAACAATTAGTAAATTCACCAAGCTAGTTTCAAGTTGTTTTGTTTTTTTAATCATTATAAAAAATGGAGAAAAAAAAGAAAAAAAAAAACAATGTAAAAATAACCTTCAGATAGCAAAGGCAATTTAAGATCAGTTAGAATTCTAATTACAGATTATCTATATAGGAAGAAAAATATACATGAATTTGTGTTCATCTTCAATTCTTTATCAATATTTAACCAGTTTGAATAAGTAACAAAAAAAAAAACAAAAAAAAAAAAAAAAAAAAAATAGCATGCATTAAATGAAACTGATTTCACTAAAAAATATAAGCAGGTATCAACAATTTTGGAAAGTAATAGTTTCTAATGACACTACTCCTAAAATTGATTCATTTTTATTCTAATACAAGAATGTTATATAGTTGCTAAACAAGGTCTACAAACAAAGTAACAGTATTGTGTTTGGAATTCAAAGCTTCAATAACTGAAAGATTCATGGAATTATGTCCAAAATGAATAAATTTAAATTTAGTTTCTCTTTCCCAATTTCAAAGGTTGTTAATAATTTAGCATTTGTTTATGCTTGAATATATTCGAGAAAATGAAACTGAAAAAAAAAGAAAAATACATGTGACTATGGTATCCCATAAGGGAAACATGTACAGATGTAAAACAAAAATGTTACTTTAAATAAATTAATAAGCATTATTAAGAATAATTTCACCTTCCTTATATCATAAGTCAGGAATTCTACCAAGAATAATAACTAAAATATAATACAACCAATATAGGTTTTTTTTACTAACCAAAATAGTAATAACATAATCTGTATCTTGATAGTAATAAAAAAAAAAGAACTATGAAAATATAAAAACAACTATTACCAAAGGAAATAAAACAACACAAAATAGAAATCAGTAAATATATAAATAGTAATCTATTATTTAACATTAGTGGTATTAAAATATCAGTTATCAGTTTTTGTTTTTAATTGATGTAGCTTTTTATCGAATCATAGATCACAGAAAATTAAGACAAGAATTATCTTTTGAAACTAGCTCCCTCAAAACCGCTTTCATCATGCCTCAAATATAAGAGGCATTACAATCAACATTAACATGATCAATTTTACAGCCATTGAAAAATAGTGTTTACTTAATGTTGAATAATCTTTATCGAATATAAAAAAAATTGTGCTTGGCATATTTATGAACAAAAATTAGCTTAGAAATTTTTTCTATAATGTTGATGCTTAATAAAAGAAAACTAATTCATTATATAACAAATATAGAGATCAAATATCAACATGTTTTCATCATTTTTGTTAAAATTGCATTACAGAACCTTCCAGTTTACAAGGTTTCTTTTCTATAAATTGACACTTCTCTTGCTAAGACTAAATGAGCTGAATTTTTCTGAGGTAGCTAAGCAATTTTTGTTACTAATTCCATTTATATGAGATTCTTCACTTTAAAGATGGCCTTGTCACATTCTGTTCAAATGGGCACGTAGATAAAAATCATCTTTTTCAATTGATTGGTAAACCTATGCCACTGGGAACGATTTTCTTGCTAATAGCGTTCCTGAAAACTTATTTGCATTCTTAACATTTAACAATCCCGATGAAAAAGTCATAAGCTGCTTTATATTACTAAAAATTTATTCGATTTGGTATCTTTAGTAAATATATATAATTACTTTTGTAAGATTTTTTCCTTTTACATGACACAGACAAAAAATAGACAGCATCTCTAACAACCCCAAAAGCAAATACTAAAATAAAATTTATTCAATATTTGCATAAGAAAATTAATATTGTAGCTTAAATTGTTTAAAATACTTTCTGAATACCAAGAGAAGTCAACATTTGTTTTTTTAGACCTTTTCAATATTTAAAATTTGTTTATTTTAAAATGTCAAAAAAGCAAACTTCCTGGGCAAAAAGACTAAGCATTTCAATATAATACAGCAAAATAAAAAAATACTTGCAGCTTTCAATAAAACCCATACAAATTATCAAAACATTCCCATCATAAAATGCTATGTTTAAAATTGCATTGGATTAGAAATGGGTGCAGTTTATTTATTTTCATCATGTTTTTTTTCAGTCATTTTCAGGAATCAGTTTCATTGGCTGTGAGAAATGTATTGCAGAAAGTAGAAATGAGGAATGTTTTTTTTTCGACATTTAACATGTGACAAGAGTAATAAAGCTTATTTGTAAATGAAAATGATAACGGTTAAGATTTTCAAATGATTATCAAAAGATTGTAACATATCAAATAAATGTTGGGCTGTAATAGCCGTAACCTATATTTTTTCTCTCCAACTTTTGTGATTTCCATCATTGGGTTCTCATCACTGAATACCTTTATAATATATTGTTTCTCTTTTGGTTTGCCTTTCTTACAACCTATGGCAATATTTATATATCCAAAATTAAAAAATAATCAACTACTACTTTTTTATGCATATAGGATATATTTAGGCAGAATGTATTCATCCAAACAAGTTTGATTAAAAAGAACTGACAAGGTCAGTGTTTAATTTTTTATTGTATTTTTCCCCATTTTCAGATAAGGAGTTAAGTATTATGATTGAATTCATGGATAAACTGAGGTTCATATTTTGTTATTTTTGTTCAAGTACATTTCATTATCAAGAACCAAAGTAGGGTGTGTGGTAGTTAGAATTCCTTTGTCTGTATCCTGGTATTATTTGGGAAGCTGGATGTTTGAAACAGTCTAACCTAACGTCATGTGTAATGGCTATTGCGAACAAGGCCGCACAAAATGATGGCAATTATAAATTTCTTAATTTATATTTTTTATTTTATTTATTGTTTTTATTGTAATAAAATATGTGTACACATTAATTATATCATATGCACTTTAAGATACCTTCACCTATGGAGAATAATATTTAATGTAGTTGTAAGCTTGTAAATACTTAGCTGAAAGTGAAGTAATGTGATTTAATTATAATGGATTTCTTAGATGATAGAAATTCAAGAGTTACATTAGTCAGTAAACAAAGAACTGACATGTGATTGCAAGCCAACAACAGCAGCAAAGAAAAAATAAAGAAATACTGGCATCTACAGAGTGAAAAGAGAGAAAACAAAGAGGAGAAGGTTTTTACTGGTTTTTTAATTACTGAATTCTTTTCAGTCACTTTTTCAGTATATTTAGTTAACATTCACCCTGATTTTACAATCTGGATTATCTCAATATTGAGAATAATTTATATTCAAAAAGATTATATACATGCATATATACATATAAATAAATTCCCAAGAGGATAGAATCCAGGTAGAACTCAATGTCCAGGACAGAGTAAGAATATAATATTAAAGGCTCAAACACTAATATTCCATGGTTATAATTTATTACACTGGAATCGCAATAAAGTATAACCATGGAATATTAGTGTTTGAGCCTTATATATATATATATATATATATATAAAATCTGAAATATTAATTAAGTATATACTATGCTAGATTTTATTATCCACATCCTAACAATAAGCTGAAATTCATATAACCTAATTATGTTTTTATGAGAAATATTTACAATAACTTATTTGGTGATGTGAGATTTTATTATGTAAGTGTTCATCATATTGTAAATGTAAGTAATAGCATAGTTGTCAACATTTGTTTTAATTTCAGATACATAAAGGGCAACATGAGTTTTTAAAGTTACTGAGTGATTTAAAGAAATATTGAAAATTGTGAAACAGATAGAGAAATCATAGAACACTCAAAGAAGAAATTGAAAACAAAAGCAAGTACAAAAAAAAAAAAAATGATTTTAAGCATGTCACAAAAATAAATTTGAGAAAAGCTAAAAGGTTAAAAAGCAAGAAAGTGAATTGAACAGCAAGAAAATGCAAACAGAGAAAAAAAGAAGAATATTAATAGTTACAGTATGAAAGTAACCAAACTACCACCTTTACGGAAATATCATCACAAAGAGAAATTTGCTAGATGGATGAATAAGTACATGAAAACTGATTTAACATTAATTTTTAACGCTGAATTTAGAACTCCATTGTATGAACCTGATGTCTCGTCTAGAAGTTGAATCTTTCAATAGTCAGCCAACTTAGAAGACAATAGTGCAGAGATAAATTGATTTGTTTTTTTACGGCCCAACCATTTGCAAGTTATTTAAAGCCTGAAAATACATTTTTCTTTTTTTACATTGTAAGAACTTTTTAGAGATGATTATTTTACTGATACAAGTCCTACTAATTAAGCCATAGCTGGTGGGAGAAGTGAATTCATACCTTTCCCAAGAGTGTTTGTGTGTAAGTGAATATAATGAACCCAAGTGGAATTGGAACTCTGCCCTCCACTTTCCAATTCTGAGCCATTATTCATTACACCACCTGCACATCCAAACTTACAGCACCTGGTATTCCCAAGTGGTCACCCATCTAGATACTGACTAGACTCAATGCTGCTTAACTTTTGTAATCATACAAGAACCAGTGTTTCAACATGATATGGCCGTAAGCTGTGCTGAGGTGTAGTAAAATTTGGGGGCTGTATTGCATGCACTAAAATTATATGTCCTTTCAGATGATAATGGCATCAAGTAAATACAGAATTTTAAGTTCTTGGACAAGACGTTTTTGAATGGTCCAAAAATTTTAAGCTAAGAAGTGCATTCAGGTAAGATAATACAACTTGACATTCTGCAAAGTTGACTACTGCCTATGTCAAAAAAAAAGTTTCAAACATCTCAAATTAGTAGAATGGACATAGTCGCTTCAGATATTAATCTATTAGAAAACCTGTGGCTCCTCAGGGAAAATATTTAATTGAAGAAGATATCTAGCAGGCATTAAACATTGCTGCAAGTTAAACATTAGAAAAGGCAATTAATGAAAGCCTGATGAAGGTTATAGAATGTAAAGGAATTACATTACTATTAACATGTAAAATTAATAAGGTATATGTGATTTAGTGTGAATCAAGTGTTTCTGCAACCTATAATTTTGGAATTTATTTATTAAAAAATTACTTCACATAAAATCTGACAACTTCAAAACAAAATATCAATATTTTAATAGCAATAGATAGAAGCTAAAGCACACATTATATAACATTCATATAATATATATCCTGAAAATTTAAAAATCTTGAACGGTTAATACTAATTTTATTATGAAAACATTTACTTGCATAATCAAATCTGACAGTGTACATGGAAATATTAGTTTCTATAAATACTATTACCAACTAAACATGGCTTGATAGCATACTGAATTATTAAATGTGCAAAAGTTCCATGGAAATTTTAATTTTCAATTGCAAGGAGGAAGGATTTGTACAAAATTAATTCTAAAATGAAAATTGTCCCCCATATTATTAGAGAGAGCTTAAGTTTTAGACATCAGTGGAGTAGACATAACTGGAGAGATATAGATTTACAATATTGTTAGAAAAATTCACATTAATAATGAAAGATAAAATCTCGTCAGAATCTAGAAAAGTATTTGAAAAAAAAATAACATCAAGAATTTTTTTTGTTAAATAACCAAATTAAAAAGGATTTGATTTTTTTTTTTTACAAAAAGCAACACAAAGATAATTGACCATGCTTGAACAATTTCTGATACAAAGAAATAAGAATTTTAGTAAAATTCTAGTTTATTCAAACATTAGTTTAGAATTTAAGGCATTGGTTATATTTACAACAGGTGTAAATTAAGATTTTCATACATTCTGAATCTTATAGAATGCAGTATAAATTTTGATTGGCTATTCATATCATATAAAAAGATACATATCAGTAAATATGTATATGAGTGATTTCACTCAGTTAATGTTCACAATAGAGGCTGTTTTCACCTGAAAAAGTTAGCTAAAGTAACCACTCACTCACTCTTCTATTATGAATGTGCAGCTGGTATAATGCTTTGCAGATTACAAAGATAAATTGACGAGCAGTGTTCAAATTCCAGCCAAATTTGTTGCATTCATTTTTGCACAACCATCCTTGGAAAAGGTAGGAATCCCGTTGAGGTGAAATACAACTCAAAATTCAAAACCAATTATGTAACCCTGGTGAGGTACATACTATATAGCTAAAAGATTATGGAGTTCACAATTAAATGCAGTGCAGGTTGGTGAACGTTATTATCTTGACTGGGATCAAATAAGAGAAGAAAAAATTATGGTATACAAAACAAGGCCTTTGTGAAGGTACCTGGTGATGAAACCACTCAGAAATGGATTCTTGTCTTTCCTAAGACAAGAATGAATACTAACAACTTCAGCCAGAACTAAAACTATTCACCAATTAAGTTTGGTACCACCTTACACCTCCAAAGTGTGTGTGTGAAAATGAGTAACATAAATAGAGCAACTTATCTAGTAATGAGTAAGTAGATCAATACCTAGTCTAGACAGATTTAATGTGAAATAAACTAAACAGCAGTGTCTATTGAGACCAAGAAGAAATTAAGACCAAAAGATTGAGTTAATATTTATGGGGAAAATCTGAACTAATAAATCAATATATTGTCAACAGAATTATGAGCAGTGTCTCAAGCAACTTGGAAAATTCAGTGAGGCACAATCTCAGTAGACACAGTTGAGAAAAGGGCAAAAGGCACTAAAATTCATGGTTGAATGTATAGAAAAATAGAGACACTGAGTTAATGAGAAAGAACATACCTATATATTAAAGAAGCAAAAATGATTTTAAAGTTTATAAAGAATGGATTTCTATTCGAAAGTTGATGAAATAATCAGAATAATTCTTTTAGTATAAAATGTTACAATATTCAGATGAAATATATATTCATATTTGTGACATTCATTTTGAAGATGCTGATAAACCTACGTTTTCTTAAGCAATGACTGCAGACTAGTTTTAAAAGACCAGGATTTAAAGGTATATTTGTAGTTAGCAGTTTGGAGACAGCAATAGATCTACTTGATAGTAATTCAAATTGAGGAATTTTAAGTTTAGAACATTACCATACCAGTAGTATATGACAATGTATAGCTCATTAAATTAATCATTAATTAAAAGAAATAATGGATTAATTTTTAATCCAATATTTTTATTACTTTAAGAGTTATAGTGAATACTTTGCATTTGAAATAGATACCCCATTTTTATTTATTAAACAGTGCATATTATATGTCAATTGGCCTGCACATTCAAGAAATTTTAGTAAAGAAAATGCAGTCCTCAGCAGGGAACTGATGTCATTTGTAGGGGAAAACCACCATTTGATCCAAGTATCTACTATAATAATGTTAAAATGAATATTTCTTAAAAAAAATAAACAAAATAGAATTGATGAACTGAAAAGTCTTTATTTAGCAAATGATGTAATCAATTTAAAAAGTTGCTTCCAGTTAGTTGCATATTCCTGATACACATATATGGAACATAAATATTATGAATGTATTTTTAAACATTTTGTGGGGCCCAAGACAAAAATCATCAAGCACAATATTTTTCTGCCTTTTTGTAGAGGCTGGGCCTAAATGTGTCAACAAAGTGACAGGCAGTAACAATAATTTAACTGTCACATAAAAATGATAAAAAAGTAAAAGGTATTTATGGACGCGGAATCAATAGCAATATTTTTAGTCCTTTCTATAGCAATTTGAGATTATTAAATTTCAAACAAAATCTTAACTGGGATGGAAATAAAAACGTACAACCTCAACCCCCCAAACATTCATATACGTGTTTTTACTTTTTTACTGATTACACTACACAGTTCCTGTTTAATGTACATGCTGAATATCTGCATAGAAATATGCCTATGTTGGATGCAATATTGAATAGGGTCACTTATGCGAAAATGAACAGCTCCATACATTTGGTGTGAAATAAACATCCCGTAAACAGACCCAACCCTAATCCGTTTTCAAAGTTCTTAATAATAGTAAATAAGTTCCAACCAATAATTAGCATCATTCTTTAAGATTTTCTTTTAGAAAGTATGTACAGGTGAATCGTTGCATTAATTTTGTTTATTGTTTATGTACGTGTATACATTTTACAACTTTGACATCTGTCACTATCTCAAAGTCAACATCAGAAAGAAAAGAGGGGTCTACTTGGCTGTGTCAACAAATATGAAAATTAGACTGACATTAATCTTTTGTTAGTATCAAGCTGTATGTCTGACAGCTCATGCTTCTACAATCACAAACACACTCATACTTTACTCATTCATCCAACTACTTCATAGACTGTTGTTGTTACTTTATCCATCAGGTTACCTAAAAAAACATGCACAGCTAATCAGCAACTGGAAACACAAGTAGGGCAAATTCCAATACTCAGGTGTGCACTTCTCGAAACTTGTTGACTCTCTTTTAGAAATGAAAACAACTTTTTCTTTCAACTCGGGGGGAAAAATATACTCCGTTTTTTAGTTTTTACATGTGGACATTTATTTGTATGTACTGATAAACTAAAAAAGTTGTTTCCTCATATTCCAATTCAAACTGTCCATCATAGTCAGAAAGTTAAAGAGCCAAATAAATTAGTTACCTCTACGAGATCACTAAAACAAGAGCATAGCATGATGAAAAAGATGCCAAACTTGACGAAAACCAAATTTTATCATTTAAATATTTATGTTATTATTAAGAGGAAAGATCAAAGTTTATTTTAATTATTTTAAAAAATTTTTCCTTCTTTTTAGAACAATCTGAATTTTCATTTAAAAATCCTTGTTTCTCTTTGTATCAGCGGAACTAGTAAAATAACATATACAATTTTTAGCACTTTTTTTTTGTGTGACACACATTAATTTGGAAAATCTTGCAAAAATAAAAATAATTGTCGGATGTTAATGAAACTTTCAGAAACTATTCACAGATGATCAAAATTATTATAAATGTTTTCTTTTATTAAAGTCATGGCAGAAATATTTTTTTTTATATTTATTACCACCCCATAACTAATTTTATGAAAACTCTAGAAATTCGATCGAGTCTACTTTAGTAATTACAATAGTTAAAAACACAAGGCTTTGAGGAATGCAAATCCTGTTTTTTTAGTTTTTAACTGAACCCCCACCTACCTGAAAATCAGCTCTGAATTGTAACATACAAAACTCAATAAAACAAATATATTATTTAATTTCAAATGATTTTATTTGCTTTTAGCTGTTTTTATGAATATGGACAATATTTTCTGAAGGCAAAAAAAATGAATTTTTAATACAATTATTTATTTTTTAATTATAATAGATTTTTTACATTTAAGTGGTTAAAATATTATAAAATTAGTTAAAAGCCATATCAGGTTTTGTAAGTGTCCTTATGAGACATCTTTTTTTAGTGCATTGTAAATTGTATCATTTTGACTAATCAGAAGATCCGCAGTAATTAAGAAATGTAATTTTGTGTTTATAATCGGGCTCTAATTATAAAGTATGGAAGACCAACCAGAATACAATTAAGTTGCATTATTTGAGTTAAGCATTGTTCTCTGCTATTAAGGCCTTTACTTTTGCAAAACACGTGTGGAGAAGTTTATTTGATTTTTCAATTTCAACTGAGAAGGGTACCTAAAAGTGTCAGTCTCATCTTATGAAATTTATATGATTTTTATATTAATCTCAGTTATGGCATTTTTTTCCATAAATGAAATACCAAAATTAATAATAAAATGAATGGAAATACAAATAACACAGTAAAATGTAGTAAATGTACATAAAATTATAGTATTTTATGTACACTTCTGATAAAATTTATTAAAAAAGGCATACCTATAAATTAATTAGATACCTTTCTTATAAACTTTAATCTCATTCGTAACAGTTATTTTAATTTCTTTATAATATATTTTCCATAAAGCATTGTAAATGTAAAGGTGAAAGCCAAGTACAAAAAACAAAAAAATTAGAGTACTGAAAGTTTTCCTTAAAAATAACAAGGTAAATAATTTGTTCACTTAAATGTAAATAATTTCACTTTTCTCCTTCCGTAAAACAAATTATCCTCACAGAATCCCTCAATATGTCATTCATCACCTGTCAAGTGACGTGAAAGTTTATGACCTGCTTTGTTTTTTCAGATTACATCTTTTTGGTGCAGAAGCTAAGTTAAGCTTGGTTCAAAATATTTTAAACATAATTTCTGATTTTCTTAAAATAAGTTTTGAAAAAATGATAATTGATATTTAAAAGAATTTCAATCTGAGATTTTCATTGATTTTATAAAATGGAAAAAAAATGGTTGCCATCTGTCTATTTTGCTGACTCAAAAAAAAATTAAAAAAAAAAAAAATGATTTTTACGAAATTTTCGCGGACGTACTAGGAACGATTAAAAAATGTAAAAAAAAATACCCCAAAAAATACTTTGATCTTTCCTTTTAATAATAACAAACATTTAGACGATAAAATTTTGTTTTCGTCAAGTTTGGCGTCTTTTTCATCATGGTATGATCTTTTTTAGCGATCTCGTGGAGGTACCTAATTTGACTTTTGTTTGAGGTAGCGCCCAAGGCAATAAGTTATTGCTCACTTAAGTGAGGCGCATCTCTCAAACTCAAACAAAATTCAAGTATATTATTATTATTATTATTCCAAGCTTTATTGAACAAAACTTGGAACGTTAATTAACAAAATTATACAAAAAAAGCATGTCATTTGCGATGAAAAGTCTGAAAGGTTAAAAAATTAATAGCCTAAAAAATTGTTAAATTTCATTTTTAGACTGACTAAAAAATTTAAATTTAGCGAAAAAGTAATGCAAACAGTGTTTTTATTTTAAGAGAAAAAAAACTGCCCCGAACGAAACAATAACAAAGTGGAAATTTCTAGTACACAAGCACCTTGCTTTTTACAGAAGTTTTTTTTTTTACTACGCCTTCGCCGCCACAGACAGAAAGACTTTCTCGTAACAGAAGCAAAATAAACAGAGTGCAGCCAACAACAGCTGCGCCTCATCGTTGTTGGAAATGTTAACATACGAGTCGAAATGTCGAATCAGAATAAAAGGTTTTTAAAAGGATTGTAAAAAATAAGTAAGTGAGATATGGAAAGTAATGCTTCAATAATAGAAAATATTTTTTATTAAATTTGGTATTTTACAAGACAAAGTACTGCTTTTTAGGTTTTTAATAAACGCGTAACAATAGTGAACAAAATTAATTTCAGTAAAAAAAAAAAAAGGACTAAAAAGAAAAAAGTGACCTAGCCATGTTATATTTATGAACATGGCATCAGTAAATTTCCATTTTTTTTTTGTGATGATCACACCTCATTCACAAATTTTTACACTTAGTCTCTCTCGTCACTTAGTACAGGTGAATACACTAAAAAAGTCTTACTCTTGTTAGGACGAGGAAAAGGCTTCTATTTCGAATTTTTTTTTATATCACTACTGAATAGTTTCAAAGTGTGATGCTAAAAATGCCAGTGTGTCGTGATGATTTTTTAAATTCATTCTTTGTTTTTATCGAAAATTGTAATGACCACCATCAACTGTTTATTTTCTAAACGATACAAAAAAATGTAAAACATTTTTTACTTTGCTTAAGTAAGGAAGTTACAGTCGTATCTAAATTCTGGACTGACAATGAAAAATGTAAAAATAAAACCCGCTTATTAGAAAGGGAAAGAATGTTCGAAAACATTCCAATGACAAAGAGGGGTAAAAATATCAGAAACTGGAAGATTGACGTCAAATGATGACCATCATCATGCACATAGTAGGTAAATTAATATCGAAACAAACCAACGGAGACGATAAAGGTTGTTAAATGAAGTATTTTATTGTGAACAGTGAGTAAAATATTACCTAACAGATTGACAACATCTGTCAAAGAGAAACAGAATCAACAGAACAACTGCTGCACTTTTCAATAAAAAGTAACTAAGCAGCAAAATAACAGCTGGTCCTCCTCAAAGGGATTTTTTGTTGCTGTTTAGTGTTTACTTTATGACACAGATTTTGACTTATTGTTTTGTTTTTTTCATCAACTGTTGTTCGTTTCACATTTTTTTAGAATTGAGACAATAAATAAAAAGCCGAAATACAGTGCTTCTGTGCTTCAGTATTTTTAACGGCTATGTTGAGTTATACAAATTTACTAAAATAACATTTCTCCAGACTATTACGTTTAAGATTAATAAATTTAAAAATAATATAATTTAAAAATATAATCGTAATAATTATTGTTAATGTTAATTCCATTTTTTGACTTGCCAAGTAGCATTGTTTTTTGTTTTTCAATCTTTCTTTACATTTGATTAAAAAGGCTATTTATGAACTCATTCTCAGCATTGATTTGTTAAAGACAGTTTTAATTTGATTTTTGAACAACGACATTTTTAAATCTTTCTCTAAACTAAAATTAAAATATAATTTAACTTGTAAAAAATCACAATCCCTCACTTTGTGGCCAGTTTTTATTCAAGAGGGATAAATTTAAATTACAAAAATGGCATAAAAGGGGAGGGGGCACTAGCTTCGTTATTGAAGGCATAAACAAAAAATAATTGAACAAGAAAAATTCAAAAACAATCTTTTAACACGAGACAAATCAGCTGTGTTTTATAGTCGTAAGAAGTGTTTTTTTCTTTTAATCCCCCATGGTTGACTGAATTTCTTTTTGATGTCTACAAAGTACAAACACTAGTAAAAATACAAGTGTTGTGTGTGTGTGTGTGTGTGTCAGTTTTTTGGGGAAAGGCCGTAAAAATGTAAACAACTCAGTTGTTTGTTGAAAATTAGCATTCAAGAAGCTTTTCTAGGTGTTGAGGTAAATAAACTCAAACATAAAAACATTAATCATTAATACACTAAATCAGCTGTCTCTCTCTCTCTAAATGCATGGACACGTAACAAACAGCACATACAAATTATAACATTTTTTTTCACTGCTTGCTATGCGAATATTATCTAACAAAGATTAGTAGGTAATCAGGTTAGTTTTTATTTTTTAGCTGTAGAATGAAAATGAAAGAAAAAGTAATTTTTCTCCTCATACACAACAACCTAGTTTACACAAGAAGAGTTAATGTTGTTAGTCTGTAATGTCGGTAATTATACGAGCTTAAAAAGGTTAAAACTATTATGGCGAGTGAATATTATTTTTAAATTATAAGTTTTCATTATTTCTTAAAAAAAAAAAAATTAAAAAAAAACAGATCTAAAAATGAATTCTCATGATCTTGAAATGGTCGCCGACAAGACAATTGCATAATAACACAAATCAGCTTTGTTTTCGTGTAGAAGACAAGAACAGCCAGAAGATAAAACGTACAAATATAGACATAAAAATGGGAGTATCCCCACCATGACGGGCAGTTAGTAGCAGTAGTTTGTCTACTCTAGTAAAAATCTTTTCTTTGTGTTTAGTCATCTTTTTTTTACTCCCTATAACTTTAAGAAATCAAATATTTTAGGAAATCATAACTAAAAAATAAAAATGTGTTTTCGAACCTTTCAGCGATACTTTATAAAGTTTTTGACTACAGTAATTAATTAAAACTAAAAACTTCGCAATCATTAGTGAACAGTTCATTCATTAATCAATCTGCCTGCGTACTTACTACAGTACACACATACTACACCACTGTCAAGCAAGACCAACAAAAAACATTATTAATTTATTATACAGAAATTTAAGCCATAGGGGAGATTTTTGTTTTTATTTATTTACAGAATGTGTATATAAAACGAATGTTTTCTTCACTGAGTCAAAATTTCAGACTATCTTCTTTACAATAACTAACATTCAACAATTTTTTAGACGTACAGCATTGTTACACATATTTGACAGAAAGTGGTTGTGATTTTTTGTAGCACACACCTTTTTAAAATTAAGAATAATTTTGTCAGTTTTGGTCGAAAACTGACTAAAAATTCAAACGTAAAACCAAAATACGATATTTACTTTATGATTACGTTTTTTTAGTTTTTTAATGAATAACAGCAGCTTTGTTGGTGCTTTCTTTATTTTTAAGTCGCAGATAAGAGTTTCAAACTAAAATTCTAAGCTCATATAAAAACACCTGATGAGACTTATTTTATTTGGAATCTAATTTCATTTTCAGACGCCGTGACATAGGTAATAAATAAATAAAAATCCTTTAAAAATGTATCAAATCGAAAAATCTGTCCATTAATGTTTCTTTTTACGAGAAAAAAAAAGACGCCATCCATCATGTCGCCAAGAAAAAGTTTTAAAATAGGAGAAAACAGGGTTTTTCTTTTTCATCCGAAATAAATATAATGATAATTATTGTTTTCTGTTATTATACAAATTATGCCAACACTAAAAAAAAGAAAAGAGAAACAAAGCAAAACTTTTAATGAAAAGATTGACAGTGGAAGAAGGACATACTACACAACAGCTGGGGAAAATTCATCTTTGCTTAGAAAGAGGATTTGACTTTGTTGTTAATTAACCAGACCAGAGTTAGTGATTTTCTAAGCCACAATAAACAAAAATCATTTTTATATCATGACTCATGAAAAAAGATTGTAAAGTTTGTAAACAAACAATAACGAAGGGCTTTCTTTTAATCAGTCTACTTACTACTGTGGATGGAAAGTAATTTACTTTTTAAAAAAAAATCTTGATCTTTGCAGTCTGAGCAATTGTAAATAACCTAAAAATTATTTGATGCCAGTTCTGTTAAAACTATTTTTAGAGGAATTTTTAAATGACAAAAATAAAATAAAATCAATAATTAACAAGTTTATAACAAAAAACTTTCTTTCTTTTTACTTTTTAAACAGTAATACCAAGTCATAAGACAAGGACAAGAGTTTTTTTTTTATTACAATATGATTGGTAATCAGTGAGAAAAATAGAGTCTGAAAATTGCCAATTTTAATTTTTAATCTGTAAAAAAAATGTGGTAAGCTCAGAAATATATTCGGATATTATAAAAAAACGAATTGGACACAATGTTTCATTTCAGTTCTGTTAATTTTTATGCTTCCGTCAAGTGTGGTAAATTTTTTAATAGTTTTTTTGGTTCCAATAATAATCATTAAAAATGCTTTAAATTGCTATTTAGGCTTTTAAGGTAGTTTAAGTTCTGAAAAAGGCCTGGGAACTTCTTGCACTTTGAAAGTAAAACAAATTATTTTATATATCACCCCCACCAAAAAAGAAAATGAACTTGGAAGTAATGAATATCAACACTAACAGAGATGAAGTTACAAAAAAAAAAAAAAACAACAAATTAACTAATAATGTAAAATAAAAAACGTATGACCTATCAACTTTACTTCAGTTGATAATACTTTTTTTTTTTTTTTTTTTTTTTAAATCGCGAAGTGCTTCATAAGTTAAAATACAAGAAAAATGCTTTGAAAAGTTTCGTTTCCATTATTTTTTTTAATCATTAAAAACATTTCCGAATCTTTTTAAAAAGATGACAGCAATATAGCTTGTCAAGCTAGTAAAAACTAAAAACAAGATTATAAAAAATATTTAGGATAAATAAAAATAAAATATTGCACTACTAAACTGCAGGTACTCTGAAAATAAAAAGTCGAAATAAATTTAAAAAAAAAAAAATACACATTGTCACATGACCATGCTACCAGAAACAGGTGTGTAGACAAGTTGCCCTTTAAAAAAAAAAATTGAGACAGCTTGATTTGAATGCTGCAAAAAATTAAATCAGTTTTTTAGAGAAACAAGCATTAATTAAAAATGGATTTGCAAGTATACTGCAGATTTTAATAACATCCCCATAAACTTAAGCTCATTGATAAAATAACTAATGAATAAAACTAGTTTTCTTTACAAAAAAAAAAAACAAACAATACCGAACATCAGGTAGAAAAAAAATCACAAGTGGCAATGTTGTATTTAATTTTTAAAATTGTTATGAAATGAAAATTAAAAGAAAAATAACAGTAAATTCAAAGGTGAAGAGAGTGAAGACAAAATGAAAATATTATTCTACGTGCCTATCAGAATAAATATTTTTTAAAAAGTGATATATAATTTCTCGAACAACCGAAAAAAATAATACAAAAATTAAAAAAGGAGAGACCTTTTCTTGTTAATTCGCACAACAGGTAATTAGTCATGTTACAAAAAAAATCATTTATTTTTTTAGTTACTTCGTGTTAAGGTATATTTTTGGTCTAGAATTCTCTTCTTAGGAATAAAAATTAACACTGATAAAACAAAAGAAGTTCAGACTTCGGATATATTTTAAAATATATTTTTAATAATTTTTTTTTTTTTTTACTCTGAATATCCTTTTATTCGCCAAGTCAAAAACTAGAATTTTTTAAAGATGCATTTAAAAAATAAAATTAAATAAAAATAAGAAAAGCAATTTCGAACAGCGTCTACTGGTCTAAAAACCAAAATATTAATAATAATCGTACGTAATTAAAACCAGCCTAACATAATAAAAATTGTTTTGTTTGTTTATATCTTTTCAAGTCATCCATAGGATTTCCATCCCTATGAAGGAAAGAGGTGTGGGGAGGCTTTTTTTGTTTGTTTGTTTGTTTTTTACGAACCTGATAGCAAATCCGAGGGAGATCTAAGCAGACTGCACAGCAAAGAATCCCACACAGTCGTTCCTCAAGCTTGTGCTCGGCTTCATCACCCTTACTGATCAGATCCACTTTGGACTTTTTCTTGACCGGCTCGAAGTCCTCGTTAGTATTCTCTTTGTTGCTGTCATCGTCTTGCAGGCTCTCCGTCTGTATACGCTGGGGTGCTCGATCCGCCATTTTGTTTGTTTATGAAAAGTCAGCTCCCACGTTGCGTTCGATATTTATACGTCAGCATGACGTCACGCGCAGTGCAAGGGAGATCACTGCAAGTGATCAAGTCCTTTAATTTGTATTGCGAACTTTAAATATTGGGACCTGACCTGTTAAGGTCTTCCAGTGCGTTTATTAGTTCTTCATACGAATCGTTTGTTGATCTGACAACTAAATTTTTCGCAGACACCTTTAACGATAGAAGTAATTTAATAGAAAGGTAATTTATTAGAAAAAAAAACTTTGTCCTGTTTTTTTAGTGTTATTTAGTTTGTAATAAGGGTTGATGGAAAAATGGAAAAAAATAAAAACTCGTAGACTAGAGACACACGTCAAGAACTAGGAATTTAGAAAAATACAAACAGAAAAAGATACGTTATCATTTACCCTTTTAAATAGTTTTCTTAACTATATCCTAATAAGAAATGAAATTATCCTTTATTTTCTAGGACTTCATAAAAGAAAATACCATATTCTTTATCAAAAACAAAAAAAAACGCCTTCCATTCTTTCTTTAACTGAATCAGTATTCTAGTAACCTGTGTTCTATAAATACTGAAATTATATTTTTACAAAGTTTAATAATGTTATGATTTGGGATAAAAACGGCATAAAATTGTCCATAAATATTGGTCATCCTTATTTTTTATAACTTAGTCAATAGTTTAACCTTGGGTTTTGTTTAATTTATTAAATTTGCAAAGGCAGTACCAGTACTGTAGTGTTTGTGAAGAAAGACTTTAAAAATCTTTATAAATTAAGATTTGGTAAAACAAAAAAATTAGACATATTCAAATTAGAGTAGACATCAGAACATATTCCGATAAAATGAAAACATCTTTTTATTGAAAATTATTAATAAGATACAATGAATGGATACCAGCTTAAAATAAAATTTAATTAACATAAATTCTATAAAGAAAGATAAAATTTAAATAACATTTAAAACATGAAATTATTAATCTACAAACACTCAGCTTTTAATCATTTATAGTTATTAGAAATTTATACTCTTCAAGTAACACATTCAAATTGGGCCAACTATTTTTCTATTAAATATTCATCTGTTTTATGTGTCTACTACTATGTCCACATGCCAGATATAAATAAAGGACAAAGTATCAAGCAGTCAGGCGTGATACTCTGAGTTGCGGATGGATGTAACAGTCCCAGTCAAAGTAGTAAGAGGAGTCATTAAAAAAATTTTCTGTGTCAAGTCTATTTTGCATCATATGAAAATTGTCTTCATAAGAAACTAGAATAAAAAAAACAAAAAGACAATTTTTGTAAAACACCTCAACAATTTCTATAATATTAAAATTTTGGATTTACACTATATCTGTCTATATTTCTGAGATGAGGTACTGTAACTATTTATACTGTTCGAACTGTTGTCCTCATCTTAATTGCTATATTCACAACTTTTTGCCTGTTGTGCACTCTGACCTTCTTCAAGTGATATTTGGAATTTCAAACCAAACCCTTTATTTAGTCCATGGGGGGTAGATTGTTCTAATTCCACATGCCATGCTTTTGGATATCTTAGTTTTAGTTAATTCCCCTTGGATGACTCAACACTGCCAGATTTTGCTTTCTCTACTGTGGTCATGGATTCAACTCACCAGAGATTGAAGTCAATATTTGGATCAATCAACCAATGCTTTTATTCACTGGACCATGTGGACTAAATAAAGGTTTCCCTTTGAAATTCCAAATATTACTTGAAGAAGGCTAGAGTGTACAATGCCGAAATGTCGTGAATCTGGCAATAAAGATGAGGAGAGCAATCCGAACAATGTAAACAGTGAAAATATTTACATTTTATCTGTTTTCTTATTTTTCTTTGTGGACAAGTCGAATATTATTACAAAGCCAAATTCCACCACCAACAACCTTTCACAGATCCATGATCAGGGATGAAATTATGACCTCTTGGGGCTCCTAGGTTAATGAAATTATGCCTCCTCCACACCTACCTCAGACAGAGCCAACTTCTAACTCACTCCACCCATCTTAAATATCTTTTTACTTGTTATATATTTCAGTGACATTTATATAGCTTGAAGTAAAATTCTTGAAAATTCTTTAAATAAACTAAAATATCTATCTTTTGTTTGTCAATAAATATATTCTTTAAGAATTGCCACTGTTTTACTATTTATTACAAACTAAATTTGTGCATACTTCACCACAACTGCAGTAAAAAAACAGCTCCTTTTTTTATAAACAGCATTATAGCAATAAAACAATCAAAATAAATATGAGTTTGTCATGTTGATATCATTTCAGTTTATGAAACTTATTAGAAATTATAACATCTAGAAAATTAAAATTAATGCTTCAAGCTTTGAGGCTCCCTAGGCTGCAATCTATACTAACCTAAAAGATAAAGATCTTATCTCCTATTATTTAAATATATAGTATAATTTAAATGAAACATCATTAATAACATTGCAGTAATCAAATATCTTTTACTTGGTTTTTACTTGTGATATATTTTATGCCAGAATCAGCCAAGAATGTCAGGCATTAGGAAGACTTCACAACAGAGTGCTGAGTCAACACAACATTCGGCTGACTACAAAGCCAAGAGTGTACAATGCAGTGGTTTTGCCCTCCCTGGTTGTGAGTCTTGGACACTGTACCGCAGACACATGAAGAAGCTGGAGAACTTCCACATGCAAGCTCTCCATTCCATACTCATAATTTTCTGGCAGGGCCGCGTTACCAACCTTGAGGTCCTGGATCATGCTCACTCCTCAAGCATTGAGTCCCTGCTCATTAAGGCCCAACTCCGATGGGTAGGGCATGTCATCTGCATGGAGGAGCATCGCTTGCCAAGATGTCTGCTGTATGGAGAGCTTCTACACAGCAAGAGAAACCAAGGCCATCCAAAGAAGTGGTACAAAGACACTGTGAAAGCAAATCTCCAGGGGTGCAAACTCGAATCCAAAGAACTAGAGGAGCACACCAGTGATTGACCATGTTGGCAAATCACAATTCATAATGCTGCTATCACTTTTGAGGATTCTTGACACCAGAAGCTCACCGCTGCTGGAGATCAACGCCACAGGGCATCGTCAGCAGTGATTATGACAACAGACTTTTAGTGCCTCCACTGTTTCAGACTCTGTGCCTCCAGCTTGGGGTTGCAGAGTCACCTCCAAGTTCACAGATGAGAGGCAGATACAACACGTCATCTTCGAATTCAAAGGACAACCAACATTTTAGCACACTTAGCTTGAGGTAAAATTCTTGCAAATTCTTTAAATAAATTAGTCTTTTTTTTATCTATGCATTTTTGGTGCATTGTAGTCTGATTCTTATATACAAGGTAACCAAAAAAGTTCTGTCCGTTTTTAAAGGAAAAAAAGAAAATGCTTCACAGTATGTGTAACTTATATTTAGTCTTCGAAGTAATCGCCATCGGCATCCAGCACCTTCTGCCAATGTGTCTCCAGCTGTTCAATGCCCTTGCGGTAGAACTCAGGGGTTATTGATGCAAAGAAGTCCATGAGGGCTTTGCGCAAGTTGGCTTCATTGGTGAAGGATCTCCCACGAAGATGATTATCCAGGGAGTGGAAGAGGTGGTAATCGGATGGTGCAAGGTCAGGTGAATAAGGTGGATGGCACAAAGTCTCCCACCCAAGTTGCTGTATGGTATCCCTGACCACTCACGCGATATGCAGCCTGGCGTTGTCATGGAGGAAAAGCACACCTTTGCGATTCACCAGTGCTGGCTCCTTCTGGCGCAATGCCTGTTGCACACGTTTCAATTGCTGCGAGTTTTGGTCTCCAGTGACCGTTTGGCCCATTAGTAGCAGTTCATAATGAACCACTTGACGACCTGTCCACCAGACACAAAGCATATTCTTGCATGGGTGCCTAGACAGTCTTGCGGTGTGAGGGACAGCATCCTGAGGAGACAACCAATGTCTGGAACGCTTAGAAGTTTCGTACAGGACCCACTTTTCATCACTGGTAAGCACTCGATTGAATAAGGATGTGGTACGGTGGTGAGAAAGCAGCAATATGCAGACTGCTACTCCTTTTCCCTTGTGGACCTCCAACAGCGTTTGCGGAACCCACTTGCTCAGTTTGTACGTCTTACTTAGGCGGTGCAGGTGAAGTCTAACTGTTTCATCGGAAATGTTGAACTGTCTTGCAAGTTCACCACACGTTAGACTACTGTCCTCTTCAATGGCCGCCTTCAGGACTCCGTCATGCAAGACCTGTGGTCATCTACTGTGAGGCTCTTCATGGAGAGACAAATCTCTCGACTTGAATTTTCGAAACCAACGCCTGATGTTCCTACTTCCGGCTGTCCAAATTTGAAAACAATTGCTACACGCATTTCGTATATATTTCAACTTCATTCAATGACTAATCAAAAAACGGACAGAACTTTTTTGGTTGCCTTGTATAATATTAGTTTAAGCTTTATACACTTTTATATAGACTTTATATTCTTGTTACTTCTTTTGTCTTTTGCACATTTATTGTCCTCCCTGTTTTTGTGCAAACACTAAACGTTGGAAAGTGGAAGAGATTTTCTTTTTCTTGTTCAGAAGTAAATTCGGGCAAGTCATAAGTATGGTTATAATGGTTGAGCTCAAGTCAGCCTTGTGGTGAGTTGAAACAATCAAAGAAAAGGTTGATTTACTTCATAGGGGGTGGGGTAGAAGACACGTGTGAGCACCTTGTGTTGGAAAGTGAAAAGAGAGTTCAGTTGTCAGTGGACCAGAGAAACGGACAATCCCCCAACAGGGATATCCATGTCTACATGCTACTACATCTTGGAAGAAGCGGGAGAAAGAGGAAGGAAATGTTTGTCTTTTTATAAAACTTAAACAGCACCACCTAATGGGTGTTTAATGAAGCCAGCTGGGGTAATAAAATTTCTGATCCCTTTATTATTTGCATCATGGGAAAATGTATTTCTTTTTTTTTTTATTATTCATTATTATTCTATTTATTGATTTTAGTTCATTTCCCACATGTATTAGGAAATAAACTGCAAAAAGCAAATAAATACTTTGCAGAGTAATTGACCATAATTAAACTGGAAGAAATGCCCGACAAAAAGAATTGACAAAAGTTGCAATAAACAATAACAAAATAAAGACAAGGGCAAGAATAATACTATGTAGACAATACATGCAGAACAAAAGTAGGCAATGCAACAGCAATAAGGCAAAAAAGTTCACAAACTAAGAATAGTGTTAACACATAAAAGGGATAGAGACAAGCAATCACAACATTCTGACTTCAAAACAAGAAAGAATAGAACTAAGTTGGATGAGACCAAGAAGTAGCTTATCATATTGGCTAGGAAGAAATCCCAGCATGCATCTGTGTTTTTTTTTTCTATGAATTGGAACCAGCATATTTGGTTGACAATTCTCTGCATTCTTAAATACCAATGAATGAACTGCTATCTGAAATGACTTATATATATTTTTTTTATAAAAGCTATTTTTCAGCAGACCATGAAATTAGTAAGCAGTATAATTATAGTTGCAATTGTATATGAACAACAATAATAATAAAAAAAGTATAATAAAAATTTAAGTGTCACATGATAGTAATAAAAATAAGTGTCATCAGGCCAAACCATATTTCTTTTTTTTTACCAAATATTATCACATAATTTAAAGCCACATGGCTTACAAGTAAAAACAGACTCAAATGCTTTATACTTTTTTGCTTTGAGGAGTAGCAATTCTTTACAGTCTATTGTTTATATTGACTTCTATAATTATTTAAATAATTAAAAACAGGTTTACCCAAACTTAATTACAAATTAATAACAATAAACATTTGCCATGTGAACTTACACTTAGAAAAGAGTAATCTGCAATCACAGTGCCCGAAAAGTTTGACAGACCTGTCACAACTACAGAACGTAGCTGGGAAAATGGAGAGAAACTCACCATCCCCCTTCTTTTTTTTTCAAAAAAGTAATTATCTAGATTCTATAAGCTTTCCAGTTTGACATAGGATCATTACTTTCATGTTCATTTCTTTTCTTTTGTTTTAAACATTTCATCTCAAGCAAAGCAAAAAGCCACGAAGATGCAAATTAGAGAATATGAGAAAAAAAAAACACTCTTGAGGAGAGAGAACATGAATTAAAAAGACAGAAGATAACAATTGACATTGTATTTAAATTTGTTCAAGCCCAAAGACTTCTCACAGGAATCATGCTGGAGGAAGCAAACAAGGCCTTAGGAATACACCCCCTCTGGCAAACTACAGCAAATGAGCAACCCAAATCACCAAAGTAGTTTTGTTACTTCACCTCACTTTAGGACTGTAAAGTTAATACTCTCAATAGATATTGGGTGCTTTTTGGATGAACAGTGCTATCAAAGCTGAGATGGACCAAAAATCCATGGAACAAGTTCTTACTGCCCCCATTCTTTATGTTTTTCTCAGTTGAGCAACACTACCTACATAGCTGTTGTAGTGATACAGAAGGTGCTTATCTCCCTTTGGTGGAGATAAGTCACATGGGTCACATAACATCATTCCATACAGTAATGAAAGTGGCAGTCAAAAACAGTTTGTTTACAGCATCCACCACATGAGATTGCTTTCTTTTAACCAGGGCAAAAGGGCTCAGGCTAAATATGCCTCCCCAACAACTTACAAGTCCTTGGTGCTGTTCCCTTTTGGGAATATATCTTTCCCAGATATTGAAAGAAATCACAGCTTACAGTCCTCAATTAGGGAAAAACCAAGATTCTATTACCCATTCATGGAAAATGTTGTTGCATGGAACAGAGATGAATCTTACCTGTTTGAGTCCTAAATATGGTTTCTCCAGATGCAGAAGTATCTCCATGTTATACGTAAGACCTTTTCTTTTTGTTTCTCCATACACACTGCTTTGCTGTGTAGATATAGGTGATATATTATTCTCCACATGGGACATGTGTGCATATATAGTTTTGTGTATGTCTTAATAGTATAAAAATTTCTCTTAGAACCAAGCATGTTTATCATTCCTTTTCTGTTCCATACGTGAAGTTTAAGATATTATTATATCACAGATGTAATAATGTCCATAATGGGGGAAATACAAATGGAAAAATACATTTTTCTACCATAGCTCCATTCTGTTACACTGTGTTATTTTGGTGAGTAATCTCACACAAAGTAAGGTGGGTCCTGCCTGAAAAATGGACATCATAATGATTTGAGGCAAGATTTTACAAGGGTGGAAGTTCTGACTCCCAAATCAGACAGTCACAGTAGTTCAAATCCACTGAGTGTTTTTATCAAAACAAGGTTGCGATTCAAGGCTTGATATCCCATCCTAGCATTATATATATATATATATATATATATATACACACACACACACGCATATATATATAATACTAATAAAATTTGAAATTTGTCACTTAGCTGATTCATGTTATATTCAGCAACTCAACTCCAGAGTTTTGTAGACAAACTTTTTTGTAATTGTTCAGTCCACTCATAAGGAGGTTTCAACAATTGTCTGGCATTTTTCTCATTTTTCATTATCTTTATACTAAGTTTCTTATATATGTGTGTGTGTGTGTTGGCTGTTGACCCCTATAAGAAGTTCATCCACCCTTTGACAGGTTTTGTTTTTCATCCTGTGGGGTGACATGCCACTATCCTCACCAGCAGAAAAGTTAGGAGAAACACTAACCATTCATCCATGCAGCAGGTTGTATTCGATTACATGTTACCAGTAGCAGGCCTAAGCCTGATCTGACCCAATTATAGCACTCTGATTACCTAGGTTCTTTGGATGAGAGCTGAGGTCAGAATCTAAAAGGGCTTGTTCATGACCTTCAGCATCATGATGTGAATATATGTTGTAGAATAAAGAATCATCTTATTGCAATTGACTATTAGAATGTTATTGAAGATGGTTCTTAGCATATTTTGATAACCATTCAAGAGATTTCTCTTGGCTGGCAATCTGCTCTTTGAGGGCAACCTGATCATCTGTTTTTGCAAATCTGGTAGGGAGAATGTGCATATTGGATGCTACTAGAAAGTTTCATTGCGAATTATGCTCCTAAAGACAGCAGAAAGCAGTTTACTTTTCTTTTCTTTTTTTAAAATTAACCCCTTCATAATATCATTGAGGTAGGTAGTTTTAACAGGAATTGAATATCATCTTTAATTCTGATTTAGACTATGGGAGTAACAGTACAGAATTAACATGTCTCAGGATATTAAAAAAGGTTTTGCGAGTTTATTGCCAAACTTGATTTTGTTGAGAAATTCCAAAATGAACACTCCAAGCTGGTAGAATGTATTTGACAGTGGTGGCTCACGATTGGTACAGCCTTCTAGCTATGTCAACTAAGTTTTTTTTTATGCCCAAATACCCAATACAAGGCTCAGTAGCCACTCAAGATAGAAGGTTAGTGTTAAAGAAGTCAGTCTAATTGGTGATGATGAAATGATACTAGCTTGGTTTTTGAGGTATTGAAGCTTACAAGTCAGTTTTTTTGACCCGTTGAGCTGTTAGAGTTAAGTCAGAGGAGAGATCATCTCCTAGGTTCAAATCATCTTGATTTTTGGAAGTGTATCTGTAAACTATGGTATCATCAGCTTATGATCAGAGAATGTTCCTCGGCAGATCATTAATAAAGAAACGGAAAGAGAGTAGGACCAATGTGAGATTTTTGGTGGTAACCTGCATTGATTTTATGGGCTTCAGAAGATTGTCTATTCACAATGACTCTCATGGACCTATTCAAGAGAAAGGACTTCATGATTTGTCTATATTTCTGAAATGAGGTATTATTTACATTATTCAGACTAATGTCCTCATCTTTGTCACCACATTTATTACAACGTTTTGGATGTCAGTTATCTCCTGTTAATTCCCCTCTCCAAGTTCTCCACTGCCTTAACCGGGTATTGAACTCACACTCTTTCGGTCCCGGACACATGGCACAGTGGATAAAGGCGTTAGTTAGATCCAGTGACAGGACCCAAAGAGTGTGTGTGAGTTCAATACCCGGTTATGGCAGTGGAGAACTTGGAGAGGGGAATTAACAGGAGATAACTGATAACTGACACCCATTAAAACATGGCACGTGGAACTAGAACAGTCTACTCCAGTGAGCGAAAT
Organism: Acanthosepion esculentum; assembly: GCA_964036315.1. Lineage (NCBI taxonomy): Eukaryota > Metazoa > Mollusca > Cephalopoda > Sepiida > Sepiidae > Acanthosepion > Acanthosepion esculentum. The sequence continues at coordinate 32,893,672 of OZ038485.1, read as the reverse complement.
AAAGGGTTCAGTTCGACATTCCAACCACCTGAAGAAGGCCGGAGCATACAATGGCCAAAACGTTGTAATAAATATGGCGACAAAGATGAGGACAATAGTCCAAATAATGTAAATAGTGGACTTCAGGATTGCATAAACTCTTCCAGAGATGCTATAACTGTATAGCTTGTGTTGCAAACCCCTATATTTAACTTTATCAAAGGTCTTTGAGATATCTAGGGCAATCACTCTAATGATGAAGTTACCCTTAAGTATTTCACTGATTTTATGGGTAATAACAGGAGAGACAATTTAGGATTCTTAGGTTGTCCGAGTTGATTTAGATTAAAGGTTAGTCCAGGTTTGAATAAACTTAGATGAATATAAAATTAGGGTGGCATGTTACTGGAAATTTATCACACCATTGTTAGGTGGGAAGGATTTAAGGGAACAGCTGAAACTAACCTTAAAGCAGAAGTTGACAGGAGCTATGATTAAGAATAAGTGATAGGACTATTTCAAAAGAAATATTAGGTTTTTGCTATTAACTATAGCCACTGGTTCAACCTAGATAGATCAGGGGAATAAAAGGTACTTAAATATACTGTAGTTAAATCTAAATTTAAATATAAAGTGGTTAAATCAGGAGATGTAGGCAAAACGCTATATCTAAAGCAAGGCTGACCTTGTTACTTATCAAGAAGGACCAAGTTTTGGAGGTTTGATCCTAGATCAAAAATTCTGAACAGAGAGCAAACATGACTGCAGAACTGCATACTGAAGAACTCTTGAATGCTACTGACTGACATATCACCAGTGTCACATCCCTGGATGGGTGATGTTTAACTACAAATTAAGGTATCTATAAGGACTTTGGGATTATTAAACAGAAACTTTTCACCAGGGGATGTGGTTTAAGTTCATCTCAGTTTAATGCCTGTTTCCTTGCCTCAGTGTGACTGAAGCAACTTGGTATAAGGATCAAATAACAGACAATGATTGATTTCTTTTTTAATGGTTTTTCAACTCTTTGTGGGTTATTTAAAACCAAAATGTATTGTAAGAATAATTCATTTTCATGAGTAAATATTGCATTAATAATTTTTTGAGAATAACAATGATTTTTTCCTGAAGCCTACCATTTAATCCATAACTGGGGGGGATGGATTTATATCTTTTCCAAGGGTATTTGTGCATAAATGAATGTAACAAACCTGACTGAACAGAGTATGAAATCTACAAAGTGTTGAAAAGGGTTCAGAATAGACAAAGTATACTTGATGCTTTCACTCATTTGATCCATTGCTGGCATTGATCTTCAATAACTGGATGAAGCAGAAAAATGTTCACCAATGCTTCACCAGGGGTGTGATGAATTTGCTGCACAAGAACATGTTTAGGATTAGTAAGTTTTAGCCCTTAACTATGTTGAATACAGAATTAAAGATTTTGGCTAAAGCCTTAGCAAGCCAATCACAGGCTGTACCAGATCATCTGACAATCCCCAAACAAACTTGTGCTGTCAATAATAGGATAATCTAAGATAACCTGCATTTGGTACACATGATCACAGAGAAACTTGATTGGTCAATTTAAATCAGTCCAAGGCCTTAAATATAATGTGCACCACCCGGTTTGGTGATCTACAGCTTGACAGTTTTACACTGACAGCAGTTTGCAGTTCAGTGGAAGCATGTTGGCTTCATAAACCAGAGGTCTATTGTTAAATGTTACAAAAGAAATATACCTGAATAAATTTGTGAGCACCTTTTCAAGTTTTCATGGTCATTATTTACACTATTTGCATGCAGACTATTGTCCTCATCTTTTTTGTTTTTATCACATTTTGGTTGTTGTGGTCAACAAAGAAAGGAAGCATTCAAACAGGTGCAAGCCTGATTTTATTCAGTTCCAACTTCAGTGTTGGCAAAAGACATGTAGCAGTGAAAAGTGACACAGAGAGATGACTTGCGAGATTCTAAATATGGTTTCTGCTGTGAGGCCAAAAGTCAATGGAAGCTATCGATGCAATTTTACAGAGAATTCACTCCAACACTAAGAATTTATCATCCTAATGCCTTGAGACAAGGCTAGAGTAGAGTTCATTTCATACTGATTTGACTTTGGAAAATAAGGTTTCTTTTATGGAGCTTTCAGATAAAGAAACCTCAATATGCAGTATGTATGTTGTGGGAGTGGCCTGAAAATCTTTTTTTTAACAGTAAGGTTCACCCATTACAAGGCCCAGGGGCCACTCAAGGTAGAGGATTACGTTAAGGGACAGTTTATACATATAGGAGAGGAAGATAACTGTTAACTCTAAACTTGAACAGGTTAAGATTGTAATGATTGGGGAAACATCCTCTTGGGAGTTTGTTCTAAAGGGCAGCAATTCGTGGGAAGAAGCTGTTCAAGTGAAACTGATGTCTAACTGATGGAATACAGAGGGAATGTGAGTGGTTTGCTACAATGTAAGTGGCATGGCAAGTCCTAGCTGTGAAGGTTAAATCTGGCAGAACCAAGGAATGTAGTTCGTCTGAGCAATTTCCGTGGAACTAGCGATAGAGCAGTGAGAGGCTCACCCCATCCTGTCTGCAAGAGAGAGGTTGGAGGTGAAAGGAACAATGGAATATATGCTAACCTGTGGCTCTGTCCCCATTTTGAATTACTTCATGATTACTGATACTCATCCTTAACCACTTTCTGGCTCTCCATCAAAAGCAATGACAAATGAAAGCATGATTCATTTTACTGGAAGATCTAACTCTCCAGGGCCAGATGGCAAGCTTTTCAGTGTCTGCTCTTTTCATTAGGTGAGAAACTGTTTATCTGCAGAGCAAAAAATCCCATGATGGCCAAGCAGAATATATAAAAAATATTTTGCTAATTAGTCAAAAGCAGGTAAAAGTAACATTTCCTTTGTGAGTAAAACTTTAGAATCTGTAGTTATGGACACTGGAGCATCAGGAATGTATTTTTTTTTGTGAAAAAGATTGGGGTGACATGATCATGAAAATTCTCAGCAGACACCCCATGATCATATGATCTATGGGGATGGGAAAAGCATGAATACCTCCACTTGATCCAGAGCTTTACATAGGTAGGAGAATTGACCCTGCTGGAAGAAATAGGATGATATCATGGATTACAAACCCAAGAACCATTTCGGATCCTCGGAACTTGGTGTTCATCATCATGTGTATTTCCATTGCTCAGTACAGAATCACCTGTTATTCATCCAATTCACCCAGGTACTTTTAGGAAGCTGGCTATCTCTTGAGTCACTGTATTTAATGCCATAAGTATTGGATGCTTTTTCATTTCCTGTGTCAGATATGTTAAAATAGCATTCTATACTACAGGCCTACTCATTGGGCAACAAAGGGCTCGAGATGAAGGTTTATTTCAAAATGTTTAAATTTAAGAAATTTGGGTTAAATGTTAAACATTCTTAATAAATATCTTTTTTGTTAATTTTGTAGTATAAAAATATTACATTTGCTTCTATTTTATGTTTTTTAATGATAAACTAAATTAAAATTCAACATAGTTTTTTAAAAAATACTTTTTAAGAAACATAAATTACTAAAAAAAATTTAATTTTATCATCAATATATTTGTTATTATGAATAACAATATCAGAGAAAAAATATTAAATTAACTTTAGGGACTTCCACAAAAAATGTGATACCTAAGGTTTAAAATGAATAATCTTTCTTGATGCTTTTATTTTAGTTTTAATTTCAAGCTAATAGATTGAATTTAAAATTTCCAATAAGCAAAATACTTTGCTGTATTTCTAAAACTAATTTAAATTGACTGGAAGGATGTTTTTGCTAAAATAGCTGATAAGCACCCTTTTTTAGTTATCTTTGATTGCAATGTAATTCTTTTTATTAAGAAATCTTTCAAAAATAAAATATACTTTTCTGAAACTTTATTTGAGGAATATTAACTGATTTAAAGTATAATTAATCTGATTTGTAACAAATATTATTTACTTTAAGTTTAAAATATCACAGAAATGCATTTTTTAATCCAACATTAGTTGTGTAAAAACACAACAGTAGCTGCTTTGACACATTGACAGCCTGATGACAGGTCTAATGTTGTTCTATGGAGACTTTATCTGCAAAACATAATTGAAGAAAATGATGCATGCCTTTTTTTATATAATTTTTAAGTAGTCAGTAATCTTAAAAATTTAGGAAAATATTCTCTATAATCTAATGTTTTATTGAATTTTAGAAATGTTCACTTTAAATTTACTATAGTTATCACACTTATTTTTTTCCTGATAATATTATGTATGGTCACCCATACTTACAAAAATTGGCACATTTATACACACACCAAAAATTTAAAAATTCTTTTAAAAATATTGGTGTTTGATGATTTGTATTAAGCTTTTCCATTTATGATTAGTAAATATAGTTTTCACTTAATAATATCATCTAAAAGGCTGAAATTAATACAGAATTTTAAAAGATTTAAAACTTATTAAATTTTTCTAATTAAAATTTAAAAAAAATGAAAATAATTCTCGTAAAAATTCATTATTAATCAAAAAAAAATTTCTTATGGCAATAGTGTCCTTAATATATCTTATTTATAAAAGCAATTAAAAACTTTTCTAATTAAATAATGTCATAGTTTGAGCAGATTTTCAGTAAATGGTGTTTCTGTTTGACAGAAACTAATTGATGATTTAAAATCTCCAAGGAGTCCTGCTTTTAACTAATATAAATATGAAGAGGCTGAAATTTAAATTTCTTCAAAATGTCCTAAAATTAAGATGTAAAATTAAAATTTTTACCAAGATTTTCTGAAAAAAATCTCAAAATAATTTCAATCATTTGTGAATAATTCCTGAAAATTTCATTAAAATCTGACAATTATTTGATTTCTGCAATAATTTCCAAAACACCAAAAAAGACACTAAAAATCCCTATAGTAATCTTTGGCCTAGCTGCTGACACAAGAAAAACAAGATTTTTAACCCAAAATTTAGAACATGCTAGAAAGGATTAAAAACTTTAATAAAATAATCAAAAAATACTTGGGTCTTTCCTCTTAATAATGACAAACATTTGATGAGAAAACTTTGTTTTTATCAAGTTTAGGACCTTTTTTTCATCATGGTATGTTCTTTTTTGTAAAATCTTTGGAGGTAGCTAATTAACTTTATGTGACAAATAATAGCATTTGTAAATAAATTTTGCAATGTAAAAACAGTATCAATGATAAAAGTTTTGGGAAGAAAAGTCTCTGTTAAAAATCTTTGTAACATTTGTAAGATGAAAGACTAGGAAAAGTCAGATTAATAAATTATTTCTTTCAATGCATTTTTTGATTAAGGAATGCTGCCTTGTCTAGATCTCCAATTTTTTCTTTAATTTTACAATGTAAAAAGTGACATTATAGTCAAAGAGTTGTGTTAAAAAGTCAACATACTTTTTTGCCTGTTAGAAATAGAAATATAGATTATGCAAAAATATTAAAGTTTATCATTAATGTATTTGTTTTATGAATAAAAATTTCATAGAGAAAAATATTAAGTTTAAATGAAAAATATTAAATAAACGTCCAAGTGAGACAGTCTTGCGTATGACTATAAACTACATCCGATAACAAGGCTTCTTATTGGGAGATTGGAGGTTTTGAGGAGTGTGGGACCACCTCTTAATTGTTGTTGCTCCCAGGGCCATTCTGACCCAGGGTGATAGCACCTGTTAGGCTCCCAGCTATGGGTAATTAGTGACCCCCCCCCCCAATAAAACACCACAAGGTATAAAAATACATTTTTATAGTAAAAATATCAGCAAAATATTTTTATATAAAAAAATTACCAAGAATACATTTTATAGCAAAATGACCAACAATATATTTTATCTGTAGTTGATGCTATAAAATTGTATTTAAGATATTTAGATTTCAGTATTAAATAACCCATAGGCTGTTAATAACCCATATGCCATTAAAAATCGACCAAACAAAAATCCATATGACAAGATCAAGATTCTTAAATTACATTTTTAGTGAATTTTGCATAAAAAAAATGTTTGTTTTTGCAAAAAACATAAAATAATATAGCAAGTCTGAAAGAAATAAAATAAATAAATCTTACACTTCAATTAAGTTATTCCAATTGTAAAAGCAAACCTTTCTTAAACTGACTACAGCAGCAAATTAGTCAAGACCCAAACCAAAGCAAAAATGTGTCGCTTTCAGTGGAACAAGGAGCTTTTGAAATAGGCCTCTAGTTCTGGCCCTTAGTTGCACCATGAGTAGGACTGTCATATAGAACATCATGTATATTAATGCACTTCATATGTCTGAAAGAGAAAGTTAACATTAAATAAAGTCATCTTACATTTATGGCCAATGGATGAAACGTTCTCAAATAACTGGTGTACCACATATATATACAAGAGACGTCAGAAAAGTAAGGTACTTACAGGCATAAATCTACAGGAATTAAAATATTGTGGAAATCGTAAACACAAAACGTGAGGTATGCAATAATCCTTCTAATAGAAAAGTTTTAACATTGAGCACATACATAGGCATGAGATGTTACAACAAAAATGACTATCACCTTAAAACATTAAAAACAAGTATAAGCATGAAATGTAAGATTTGTTGCTGTGTATGGCTAACATATAATGAGCAGAAAGCAGGTATCAGTCTTATGAATAAGCAGGATGAGCTTCATGCAGGATATGTATGATTTATCAACAACAGAAAACATGGCACATATTGAACCTTTGATTCAAGATGGTAGACAGCGCAAATTTTGTGACATGGCTTTGGAACTTGATCTTTTGATTGTCCTCAAGAACTTGGAATATCAGAAAGGGTCTGATGGTTCTCAAGTAAAAGAGGTAAAAAATCAAGGAAAACAAAAACAAAAGGAAGCCTTGGTCATTCTACTGGAAGGAGATCTAACCTTCCAGATCCTGACGGTAGGCATTTAAGGTACAATTTTTGTGGCTGCACTTTTCATCGGTTAGGAACTGTCCATATACAGAGAAGAATCCCCAAGATAGCCAAGCAGAATATACAACAATTTTGTTAATAAGTCAAAAGCCAGGTAATGATGGCACCTCTTTGGTGGATGAAACTCTCTTATTTTAACTACCTTCACTTCTCGGCAATGTTTATTGTTTTAAAAAGTAATAAAATCTAAACATATGATAAAAGTCAATTTATAATTCATTTTTTGTTTTTGAGAATTGACAACAAAAATATTAAAGACTATGAGATTGTTTATTTACAAGAATAATTTTATATTTACATTCTAAAAAATAATACAATTAAGATGAGTGCAATGTAATATTTAACATTTATCAATTTAAAAGGAAATAAATATGAAAACAGTTTTTTATTCATGAAATTGTAAGCATTTAGTAAATTAAAATATGTGAACTATAGGGAAATCCTTATTATTTATCATTTTATAAAGTTTGAATCAACTGGCAATAAGTCAATGTTTTGCCAATCATTAAAACAATCTAATAAATAAATAGTGATAATTGTTTTTTATCAGTTCTCTAGAACAAAGAAAATGTATAAATTCACTTTCATCATGTGTTTAGGCATATACGATTTATGTATATGACATGATTCTGATGTTTTATATATATATATATATATCCAGGTACAATGAGAATGAATAGGTACAATTCCAACCTTCGTAACATTTAATTTAAAAGAGGGTTCATTTTAAGTTTATGTCTGGCTGCTGTTAGCTGCCAATCTATGGGTCATGACCCATTTATAAAAAAATAATTGTTAATTTTTGCTTCTTTGCTTAGTTTAAATTTAACATAGCTCATATTTTATTGGTTGATAAGAGTATGCCCTCAAACATTATAATCTTTTTCTTTTTTTTAAAAAAGTGGTTGTATTTCGTTTTTAAAACTAAATAATTCGTTCATTTGCCAGTAATTTAAAATTGCCTGATGAGAAGTATTGATATGCATTGAAACATGACTGCAATTGTGTAGTGATTTTTACATGTATTTGGTGTAATATTCTAATATATATATATATATATATATATATATATATATATATATATATATATATATATATAATGTCATCCACAGACAGACTGTTTCACAGCTCTTCAGTGTGGCTAGACGTCCGGTTACCCCTAGCTAGGATCGAAATCCGACTGAATTGGCATCAGTCGGACATTCTACCACTAAGCTGTCAGCGCACGGCAGGGATGAAGGTGAATTTTAGTGTATTTATTTTTAGATAAACACACAGTGACTGACAGGACTCAATTTGCTTTTGCCGAAGAGTATATATATATATATATATATGCGCGTACACACACAAACACACACACACACAAAAGTTCTGATGAAAAAGTATCGGGACTAGTGCTATAAAAGAGAACTACAGCACATATCAATTCAGTATTTAATCTCCATCGAAGTAGTCCCCCTTCTGAAGCCACATACTTTAGCCAGCATCGTTTCTATTGATGGAACTCCTTTTTGGGGGTAGCAAACAGCTGCCTCATTGCATTCTCTTGAATTTTCTTAACATCTTGAAATCTTTCTCCTTTCAAGTGGGATTTGATTTTTAAAGAAAAAAAAAAGCAAGGAGCGAGATCTGGGGAATATGGTAGTTATCAAACCTGGTGAATGTTGTATTTAGCCAAAAACTGCTGTGCAAGCCATGGTCACTGATGGACTCTCTGTAGTGTGGGGAGATGACCACACTCTACACACTTTCCTTCCAAGCACTGCTATAAACAACAAGAATGAGAATGTTATAACTTAGTGTGTATTCGTGACAGAGTTCAGTGTCAATCTATGTCACTTCACTCTGCGAACTTTAGCTCCATAACCATAGCAACAGTCCCAATCCTTTTTGATCATATAAAACAGCAACCAGGAATCCATCTGAGGATATTTTTCCTTTTTTTAATTGAGTTCACCCCAAGTAAAGCCACTAAGACACAAGGGACTACTGGGTGTGGAAGAATTAGAAAGCAGAAACATTACTAAGGAGCGAGAACAAAAGAAGAGTAATCAGGAGGACAGTAGAAAGCAATTGACATTGCATTTAAATTTTTGAAAATTAAAGTTGACTGGAAAACATGGAGCCGGAAGAGAGTCCCACAAGCAAGAAGTGTGAGAAAAGAAACTGTTAGCATAGAACTTATGGTTATATCTAGCCAACCTAACTGTAAATTGGTGAGACCTCGTCGTCAGTCTCATATCGCATTTAAATTCATAAAGTCTATGTGCTTTGGCAAAGAGCTCATCCAAACAGTTGCCATGAAAGTATTTGTACAAAATGCACAGGGAGGCAAGTTTATGGCGGTGGGAAAATGAGTGAAGCCAAGATGCCAGATCAAGACCAATAATATTGCTGATGATTCTTTGGATTTTACCAAGGATCTCTAGATATATAGAGGGAGCACCAGACCATATGTGGCAGCACTATTCTAAGCATAGATATGTAAGTTAGATTCCGGAGAGAAAAATTGTCTAGTATAACACAGTGAACCAACTTTCTTAGCAGCTGACCTAGCAATGGATAGAATATGGTCTTTCCACTTCATGTCAGCTAAGAATGTTAGCATGAGAAGAAACAATGAGTCACTCTCCTGGAGGTTAGCATCAGCCATGCTGATGGGAGACAAGAAGGGGTCACTCAGATGACTAATAGCAAACAGTTTAATTTTGGAGGCATTAAAATTAGCAAGTCATCCTTTGCCCCAGTTAACAACAGACTGAAGGTTGTTTTTGACATCAGCCGCCAATTTAACCTTATTGGACTGGTCAGACTTACTATCAAGACAGGAGTAAATGGTTGTGTCATCAGTGTAGATACCAAGTTGAGAGTTGATACCATCAAAGAAGCTGTTCATGAAAATGAAAAATAAAGTAGGACCAAGGATAGAGCCCTGAAGCATGTCAATCATAATATTAAGAGAATTACAATTATTATTAGTGGTCTGTCTTGGTTTAGTTTCTTATTTCTGTAAGCATTGAGCACTGTTGATTTTTATTAGGGTAGATGTCTGTTTTTCATTTGTTTCTTTTTATGCAGGCTTTGTATTGGATTTGTCTTTGGTACTTTTCTGATACTTAGTTTATTTTGGTTATACATATTTACACAATTTACATTGTTCAAACTGTTTTTCTCATCAATATTGCCATATTAACAATGTTTTGGCCATTGTCCTCTCTGGCCTTCTTCAGGTGATATTTGTTGTAATTTCAAACTGAACCCATGGTGGGAGATTGTTCTAATTCCACATGGCATGCCTTTGAATATCTCAGTTTCAGTCAATTCCTCTTGATAACTTAACTTCCTGTTGCACCAAATGTTGAGGAATAATATATATATATATATATATATATATATATATATATATATATATATGTACATAAATTCCCAAGAGGATAGAATCCAGGTAGAACTCAATGTCCAGGACAGAGTAAGAATATAAAAGGCTCAAACACTAATATTCCATGGTATTAGTGTTTGAGCCTTTTATTATATATATATATATATATATATATATATATATATATATATACACACACACACAGAAAGAAACAATGTGTATTAAACTTTGACACACATTAAAAGTAAAATGAAACATTAAATTTATTAAGGTAATTTGTATATAAGAAATAAACTCAAAACATTTGTTTAGAAAATCTAAAATAGACAAACTTTTATTGAGTTAAAGATTTTACATGTATTTCAATTAAATGCTGTTTACAAAAATAATTCATTGTATTCACACTCCCACCATGGAAAAAAAAAATGAAAAACTGAAACATTTTTATTGGTAGAATTCATTAAGAAAAATCCCTGCACATAATTTGGTAAAACATATTTGGACATTTTCTGAGTCATTTAACTATATTACTATATTTGACAACATATAAGAGCCCCACCCTTACATTTAATATTAAAGTTTGACTAGGTACCTTAGGGATGCAAAGGTGACTATCTCCCTTTGGGAAAGATGAATTCACAAGGGTCACATGATGGGCAGTGAGTGATGTGAGTTTATAGAATGATGAATGCCAATTGCTATGTAGACAGCAGAAAAGCAAGGCATGACTGCCCATAACAATTAAGTGAGCAGAAGAAACCCCATGGTCTCACCAGGTACATAAAGGACACCACTGGCTTGCCTGTTTTTCCCATTGGGAAAAATTACAAGACCCTATTGTTTTTTGCCCCTTTCACACTGCTTGTTGTATACATGTTATAATTACTCTGTGTGTGACTAATTACTAACAAATATATATATATTGGTATCTCTTTCAGAACAATGCATGTTTGCCATCCCTTTCTTTCAGCTATTCTGTTCCATCCGTTGTAACAAGGTGCCTATAATGGGGAAATGAAAACTGGGAATATTCTTTTTTGCATAGCACCCCCATTAGTACACATACTGGTCATTTCAACTTTGTTGGGATTTTTTCATTCTTGGTGTGAGTGAAAAAATATATAGCTCATATGCCATCAAATATGTAAATGTTTTCTGAGGTTATAAAAAAAGATACTACAGATATATTTTCATAACAATAAAATTAAAAATTAGTCAATCAGACAAAAACTTATGACAAACAGGAAACATCTATAGAATGCTGATGTTTTTTTTTTCAAGTAATTTTCATGTTTGGACAAGATGAATTGGGATCAAATATGGATTGGAATCCGACAGAATGATAGGATAAGGAACAAATAAGAAACGTTTATAGAATGTTAATAGAAAAAATATATGATTCATCAAACAGTTATCATGTTAGAAGTGATTCCAATTACAAACATGGACTATAGTGGGTAATTAAATGACAAAATGGCAAAAAATCCTGTTTGTCCTTTAAAAATGACTTCTTCAGACTAAATAATTTTTAGTGATGAAATTATATATATGTATGGGGAAGGGAACAAAAATGTAAACAAACTTGGTTATAATTAAACTGAGAAAAACATTAAAGATGCAGGTAGGCTGAAAGTTAAGCATTACTGAATCAACATTTCTGTGTTTAATTATAACCTATATTTGTTTATATTTTTATTCCCCACACTTTAAATATAGGATTCCATTTTGGCATTCAATTCCCCATTATTAGTCTGATATACAGAATTTATATATCATATTCAAAACATAGACTATGTTTTCTTGGCAAATTTCAAATTTATTTTTCCTAATTAGTATATTTCTAATTGGGAAGAATTTGTTTGTTACACATGGCCAAACCTTGTCATGTACTCCTCAAATTTGGTAGGTTTTAGTGTAAAAGAAAAAAAATGTTCATGATGAGGTATGGGTCACTCAATCACTTTTCTGTTATGTAGAAATATTTTCTACAATAACAATTACTGATTGCAACCATATGTTGTAAGACTACCATTTCTCTTTTATTAATGTCCAGAAAAAGAAAAAAAATATTTATGTCTTCAAAAAGCAAAATAATTTTCCCCCAAAATATATTTTCTACTTTTCCATGTATTTCCTCATTTCTGGAAATTAAATGACAAATATCATTGATGATATCACAATAAAAATATTTACATGCTCATGTTCCATAAATTCTCTGGATTTTCATATTTCAATGGTGAAATGTTTTCTCTGCTGTTTAGGATATGTATGTGTACATACATACACATATGTGTGTGTATGTGTATTTATATGTGCACATGTACGTGTGTGTGTGCATTATATATATATATATATATATATATATATATATATATAATCACGCATGTATGTATGTAATTATGTATGTATGTATGAGAAAAGAGTTTGTTTATCCATGACCAAATGATTTCATGAACTCTCAGATTTAGTATGCATATTTACTGGGCCCAAGTGAAAGAGGGTAGATTTATTGCTTTTCTGTTATGAAGAAATATCTTGGTAACAGATACGATTTGTGACCATTCAGTATAAGGCTATAATTTCACTTTTATTATTAATGTCCAGAAAAGGAACGTTTTTCCCTCATAAAATATTTCTTTTTACTTTTTATAGTCTTTCTTCATTGGAAAATTACCAGTAACAAATGGAATCTATTTTGTTTCTTTTTACTAAATATGACTGAACTTACTGTACATGACTGCTAATGGGTGTGTGGCTGAGCATCAGCATTCCAATCATGAGACTCAGGTCAATTTGTCAAGGTGGTGACCATGATAATGTCAGTCTCTGAAGATGATCCTAGTGTACAATACCTTTGGAAAGTGCTTGGAAACAATGCCATGGCTTGACTCAAGATTTGTGAATGAAACTGAGTTAACAAAAATGTTCAGAAACCAACAATGCTCACATGAACTCACAAGATATCTTGACCAGTAGATTCATGTGTACTGGCCTTGTTCAAACTGTTGATCACATCAGATTATGCACTCTCTCTTAGAAACTGTAACTATGGTCTGCTCAGTATAAGCCAAATGTGCCTGAGTGGGTGTCTGTAACAGGGATTAGTTAACCACCCTAGCAGACTGGTGTACTCAGGTAAGACCAGCCAGCCATTATTAAAAAATCTAAAAGCATTACTAGTGATACTGAAAATGAACCTTGGTGACAATAACACATTTTTCATTGACCTATGTTATTATAAAATGGATATTTCTGAGACATTTTGTTTCTGTCACTCTGGTAAGAAATGTTATGTGGGGCTATGATCTTAGTCTTGGGCTCTTCCCTGGGTAAACAGGTATTTCAGCTAGTTGTTAGTATTAGTTTTTTTTTTTTACAACATTGAAAATATTTTAAATGTGTCTTGAATATGAAACTAGGTCAAACATCTTTTCACTGATAACTTATTAAAATATAACTGTAGAAATATTTAAGGAAAGTTTCAAGGCAAAAAATAAGTATACAAAATCTGGGAGTCACATGACCTAGTCACATGATAAAGGGGCCTGGAAAACTGACTTTTGCAGCTGGATCTTTTGCTGTCAAAAGGGTATACCTATAACTCTTGATGGAAACAAATGGTATTGACAATTGTGCATATGGTCTTTAATTTTCATTTTCAACAAAAGTTAAGTACAAATATAAAGATTTTGCCTTTTCTTTGTAACATTTGTTAGCTGAATCAAGAGTGAAGGAACATATTATGGGTTGGAGAAAAGGACATCTTTTCTGCAATGATGACTAGTGACTAGGAAAGTTTTTGGCCTCAAAACCCAGGACTAAAAATGTCCTTTTGAATTTTCCCCACAAATAGCAGCATTCTCAACAGCATTTGACACGTACGACTTTTAAAAAAAGTTTTATGAGAAATAAAAGGAATACAACAAAATTTATGAAACCTTGTTTATACTGCATTTATATTTTGTGTAGTTTTCTGGTGGGAAATTAGTTAAAAGTACTGATAATATGGTAAATTGGGATTACTTGCGAAAAAGTGTTGAGAAGAATAGGCTGTGCTAGGGGTAGTTTTGCTCAACATCACAAGTTGCTCCAAAACTAAAACATTAACATAAAACTCGAGTCATGTTCTAAAATAGACTTGTCAGATCAAGAATTTCATATGAATGTCATGCATGGTACCAAACGCATTCAGAAATATCTATACTGTCAGCTGTATACAACCGCTTTATCAGATCAATCATTAAAAAGGCTTTGAGTCAAATAAGCATGTAGGTCTTAGAGAGGACCATCCTTCTTTAGACCTTGTAAACTAGCACTAAGAATTGTAATAACAGAAACCATATCACTTAAGGACTTTCAACAGCAACAACGACTAAAATGGAAGAGAAAATAATGACATAATGAAGAAGTTAACATTCCAGACTGCTCCAAACAAAAGGTCAGGAAGGAGGCCGCCAACAATACTGGAAAGAGTAATAACAGTTACTGGACTTGGGAGACCTATTTTCCTGAAAAATTGTTTTAAGAGAAGGATTTTATAAATTCCAAAAGAAAGTAGCACTGGTTGTTCAGTCAATGAATGATGAATGTTTCTTTATAAGGAAATAGCTAACATTAGTTTTTATTATGACATCATTTATAGACAAAAATGTCTTCCTTTGAATATGTTGGTGGCAAAATGTAAGTTCAGTAGACAAGGTACCTAATAGACAAGGGTGGGGAAACATTTTTTCTTTTTTTGTGGACATTTTCCAACTCTACCCTCAGGCTTATTAAGACCTGGCCATTTATTTATCTTGCACTGTTTCATGCTTTAAATGATTTTGCCTGACTCTCTGCTTTTATTAAGATTCCCAAGCATGAGAAAAATTCTGATCCCCATTATTAAGATCCTCTTTCTATTAGGCACCTCAGAGCAAGTAACAACTCCCTTGTTCCCATTTTAGACTCTGTACTGTCATTATAAATTTATTATAACTTAAAAACAATGTCCACTGCTTCCACTTCTTTACATAAAATAGGTCTTATCTTCAATATGTATAAAAAGATGAAATAGCTATATTATATTATATAAAAATACGTGTAAAATAAAAGATAAAAAGAATAAAGAAACACTTTTTTCATTTTTCCCACCATATAATTATTATTGATTAACTGTAAATATATTTTATAATTATAAAAAAAGTTAATTCTTTCATTTTGCAATTTGTTCTTTCAAAACAATAACATTTCATGAACCTACATTTTTAGTATCTGACATTAAGGATAGGACACAACAAATACTCAAGCAATAAATTCAAATAAAAAAATAACTTATAACCTTTAGCTAAATAACTGTCATATCTCTTCACTAAAAGTGGTCCAAATTGTATGCTCAAATGACAATATTTGTTTACACAAACTTATTTCCAAAAGGATTCCCTAAAAACATTACACTTTAAATTAATGTATCTCAAATCATTAATTTACTACCCCTTGGGCCAAGGTGCACCTTAAATTAGATAAATTAAATATTCCTTTTAAAAAAATTGACCTGTAGTTGTAAATGATCCAAGCAACATTTTTCAGTTGAGTTATTTATTTTATAGAATTTATTTTTAAATTGTCATATAATTCTACATAAATTAGCTTAAAGCTTTTTCTCAAATAGTATCACACTCCTGATTAAATAAAGAAAGGCATTTTTTACAATGTTTATATAAATATGTAAATACACCCAAAATGAGTTTGATTGAAATTTATAAGTCTTTGCTTTTAACAAATTTTGTTTATTATTTTGTATAAAACTGTATAATATATACATATTTTTATGTCAATTTGTTATTAGTCTGCTTGTAAAACGATGTAACTAGTCAAACTCTTTTAAGCAAATGTATTACATTTTAAAAAATACGAATAAAACTAAATGTGTGTGTGTGTGCATATATATATATATATATATATATATATATATATATATATATATATATATATATACACACAGACACACTCATAGCATCTATATATTAATAGGATAGGGTCATTTGAAATGATAAACAGTAAACTTTTAAAAATAAAGATAAATAATGCGTGATGTTTAATAGTTGTGATGAGTTACGGGCCTTTGATTTCTGTTAAGTAACAAATAGGATTAAATTACAATACATAATGTTTTGATAATTGTTACACATATTTATAAGAACTACTCTTTATAGCATTGTGAAATAAAGTATTATCTCGAATTTTGATAAACAATGTACTGACATGACACATGGAAAAATTTCTTGTTTTATGACCTGAGTTTTAAATTTATATAAAAAAATATATAGAAGGAAAAAAAACAGTTTGGCTAAACCTTACAGTCAGAGGTCAAATAGATGGGATTTTCAGCAGTAACTGTTGACAGATTCACTTTATTGATAACATAAAATATTAAGTTTCTGTCAAAGAAATGTATTTATATATTTATCCCTAATCATCAGATCAAAAATAAAATGAACAACTACAACAATCATGCCCAGAAAACTCATATTATATAAATATAGGTACTGTCTGTAACATAAAGGCATGAAGTAATATTTCAATATATACAAAAACCTTAACCTTTATATAGCAATGTAATATACAGTCATAATTTTATACTATTAAAAGGATACTATTAATGACTTTATATTACTTGATATAAACAATAAAAAATATTTCTAAGGTGTCTGTTTCATGCTTAAATTCAAATATCAGACCATTTATATACGCTCTATCTCTGATACGAAGGACTTTAACCCATAAATATAGCATACTTTAAAACTATATAAATATATATATCCATCCAAATGAGAGGAAGAACAGATGGAGTAAAAATCCACAGTTTAGCATTTATTTTTAAAAAGTGCTCAATACAAAGTAGAGCAAAATATTATTATATTTTTTATTATAATAAATTACAATAAAAACATTTTACATTGCTACACAAAAACTTTCATGTTTCAGTTCAAAGATTGCACTTCTTCAGGAGATGGTAGATCACAAATTATCTACCATCTCCTGAAGAAGTACAATCTTAGTATTGAAACATAAAGGTTTTCGTGTAGCAATGTAAAATGTTTTTATTGTAATTTATTATAATAAAAATATTATTATTATTATATATATATATATATATATATATATATATGTAAATAATTCTTTTCAGAGTGCAATTCAAAGACAATTTTTTTAAAGAAAAAAATAAAAGCAATTTGCTTTCTTTTAAAAATCTATTGAGACGGGGGTATGCATGATTAATGTCATTTATAAAAAGAAAACGAAAATTGATGTTTGGCACGCTTAAAATTTAATGAAAGAAAAGTGACACAGAAAAATAAATGAAATGTTTCTGAAGAATGTACGTATTTGAATTATTAACTATCAATATAAATTGATAACTTGATTATCATCATTTGTTAAAGATAGAAAAATAAATGAAATTTGTTTATCATATTTTTTTTGTTGCTGTTTTTCAGATCTTATGGCAAAATTAAATCAAGGATCTAATGAATTTGCTGAAACCAGATCTATCATTTCCTATGATCATAAATGCACCAATGAAAACTGGTAATGTCCAGTAAAGAAAATGCTTGAACTCTGATAAAAATGAAGACTTGTGGAGGTGAGAGTTTTTAGTTAACCTTTATCACTGTATGTGACTTCATTTGATGTACAAAAACTGTTCTGCCACTGAAGGTGACTCTGATCCCTGAACAATAGTGTGTTTGAATTTCATAGTTGTGTTGTCATATCCTGCTATGGCAACAGAAAAGAACTTTGAGTGAAATTAAGAAAAAGAATGCAGTGGAAAAGGAAGTAATATTAATAATGCAGAGTGCTAAAAGTAAAAAAATATCACGTTTGTAGGTATCTGGAAAACAAAACAGAATAATGATAATAATAAAAAAAGCTTATGTCTATATTTCTGAGATGAGGTGTTGTAACTACTTCCACTATTTAGATTGTTTATTGTCATATTCACAACGTTTTGGCCATTGTACGCTCTGACCGTCTTCAGGTGATATATATTGGAATTTTAAACGGAACACTTTATTTAGTCCATGGGGTGGGGTAGATTGTTCTACTTCCATGCTTTTCTGGATATCTTAATTTCAGTTAATTCCCTTTAGTAACTCAACTCTCCAAGTTTTTGTTCACCTCTGCTGTGGTCAGGTATTGAACTCACAACTCTTCAGGTCAAGTCACTTTTTGGATTCTTCAATGATTTTATCCACTGGGCCATGTGTCCTTGAACAATCTAAAGCCATGAACTAAAGAAAGGGTTAAGTTTTAAATTCTAACATATTTCAACTGACGAAAGCCAGAGTGTACAACGGCTGAAATGTTGTGAATATGACAATAAAGATGAGGACAACAGTTCAAGCAATGTAAAAAACAGGAACTGTTGCACAAACTCCAGTGAAATTTATATAAGCAAAATGTTTTACCCATCTTCTAGATTCCTCTAAGCAATGAAAAACTTGTTCAGAGAACAGGGTTGACCAAACTAGCTTCATGTAAGAGACACATGTTTCAGATATTTGAGAGCTGCAGCATAAACACTGATCTGTAAGCCTTGCTGATATGAAATCTGCCTCCCATCATTCCTTTTTTTCAGCAGTGAAGAATAATGCCTTACTCAAAATGAACATTCAAATTAGAACTGAAATTCTTAAATATCTTTACTAACCACCCACATTAAAGTTATATTTTAATCCTATGGAGTCTAAATTCATATTTACAGTTAATAATCAAAAAGCTTGAAAATCCTTTTTATATTAACTTTGATGTGAAAAGGAATTCCTCCGATATATTTTCATGAGCTGTACATTAAATGTCAAAGTTCAGTTTACTTACCCTGGCCTTATATAAATAATAGATATAGGTGCACTACTAATATGTACTGATTAACAAATTCATCTGGCACTGACCATAACAATTGTAGTTGAATCCTCACTGACGACTCAGTAAATAAGATCAAATGCTAAAGAGCTGCCAGAAATAAATATTCCTTTTTTTTTTTTTTCACTCCAAGCAAGGCGGGAGTGCCACTAGCATGTAAGGGGCTACAGAGAGTAGATAACAAGAGTAAAGAGGTGTGTTTGGGAAGAGGATAAAGAGAAGGATGAGGAACAAGATCAAGGTATCAGAAGATGTCGATTGACATTACACTTAATATTTGAAGATTATAGTTATCAGGGAGGCAAGAGGAAGAGAATTCCACAGACGGGACGTGCGAGAGAGATAAGCTGTTTGAGTAGAAGAGATGGTTACATTTAACCATTTCGAGAGTGAAAAGGGTGGGACCGAGATGTCAACCTAGTAGCTCGCTTAAATTCATTATTAAGCCAGTTAAATCTGTAAATAATTATTATATAATAGTAACATAATATTGACAGCGTTTTCATATATGTATATATGTGTATGTATATATATATATATATATACATATATATATATATATATATATATATATATATATATATATATTTAAATACATGACTTTATTTGTACAGGTACAGTCAACGAACATATGTCAATTGGTAAATTGTGTTATTTGTAAATATATTTTCATGTTAAACCCTTATTATAAGCGGTAGTTTAAATTACTATTTACCTTAAACGTTTTTTTTTTTTTTTTTTTTTTTAAATCGGAATTATAACACGTACATAATGTATTTATAGAGTTTTTTCTCTCGATTTTTGTTTTAAATCGTTTGTATATTATTTCTATTCTATATTATTAGTTTATAGGGTTTACTTTTAAGCGATTCATATATGTATACATGTGTGTGTGTGTGTGTTTTTATAATGTGTGTGTGTGTGTGTGTGTAGTTTTATAATGTGAAGTATAATAATTATTCCAGGAGCATTTCGTAGTCTACTGTATTTAAACGACCTTAAATTTGTAAATAGTTTAATGGTAAGGAATATTATGTTGCTTACTTTACTTTATCGATTTTCTTTCTAATTTTATTATTGTGTGTAAAGAATTATTATTGTTCATGTACAATTATTTAAATATAGCGAATAAGACCAATCCAGTTAAAGTTAACCTGTAACAATTTTTTTTTTTTTTTTTTAAGAATTGGGCTAAACGATAAATGTAATAGTAGGGTTGAGTTTAATTCTCCCCCAAAAACAAATAAAATACAACCGGCAATATTTAAACGATGCAACGCTTAGGGAAGGGATTAAACTTAGGAATATTAAAGATTACCTCCTCGGTTATCCATTGAAGCTGCTATCCACCAAAGAAAAAAAAAACCTAGTCCCCACTGCGGGCCATTTAAAAATAGTTCGCGCAGCTGATTGGTTGTACAAACAGCCAATCGGATGTGCGGAATACGTGGTCTTTCTTCGTAGAATTCTTTAAAAAGGCCAGAGTAACTGTTCGCGTTTTAAAAGTGAGGGGGAATCAGGGTTAGATCTCCCCTGATTGGGTCGATTTGGTGATGGGGAGTATGATGTTGAAAGACCCGAAACTCCCTGATGAACCAAGTCAAAACATCACTGACGACCCCCTCGGGCGCCTACTTAAAAGCGTATTTTTGAATTATGAATGCAGTCTGGGAACCAGTGAAAGCAACTCATTGGAACAATTGCCGTGAGAATACTTATAGAATAGACAGAGAGAAGCCACAGCATGTTTGTGAGAAAGCAACTGTAGACTAGATGCCAGATCAGGACCTATCACATTCATTATCTGTCTCTGGATTTTATTGAGGACCTCAAGATGTACAGCAGGGGAACCAGACCATATATGACAGCAATATTTCTTTTCCTGACTTTAAATTTTTTGAATCTATCTTCTCCAGAAACTTGAACAAACAATGCTTCACTGAAAACGAGAATTAAGATTGAAATTCTTAAATATCTTTACTAATCATCCACATTAAAGTTACATTTTAATGTGATGGAATCCGAGTTCATATTTATGATGAATAATCATAAAGGTCAAAATCTTTCTTATTTATCTTTTTATATTAATTTTTTGTATGTGAAAAGGAACTCCTCCAACATATTTTCATGAGCTGTACATTAAATGTTAAGTCTGCTTACCCTGGCCTTATATAAATAATAAATCTAGGTACACTACTATGTAATAGTGAACAAGTTCAGGTGCTTAAAAATTGCCAGGAATAAATATTCGTGTTTCTTTTACTGACTTCTTTAATCTCTCTACCTTCTACCATTCCTTCCCCAGAAAATTTATTAAACAATGCCGCCCTCAAAACTAACATTAGGATTTAAATTATTTAATATCTTTACTAACAATGAATACTAAATGTATTGCTTAATCTAATGGAGTCAAAGTTCATAACTTGCAAATATTATTAATAAAGCTTGAAATTTTTCCATATTTAGTTTTTATATTAACTTTGATGTGAAAAGGAACAAAAAATTCAGCCAACGTATTTCCATCCGTTGCACAATATCTAGGTCAGACCCGTGTAATTATCACTTTCCAGTCTTGGTAGATAGAGTTCAAACTTATTTACATGGTCTTGTGGTGGTGGTTAAACGTATTCTCCACTCTGCAGACCCCATCCCACAAATGCAAAACTGCAAGCCTCTTATAACTCTATCCCTATTAAGATGTTAAGAAGATCTTCATTTTTTAGTTTCACCAGTTCAAACCTTTACAGCTAGGACAGGCTGTGTTCCAAATGTAAAGTAGAAAGTTCCACTTGGACAGTTTTTCTTTTTCTCAGGAACTGCTACTTTGTGGAAGTGATGACAATGTGAATGCTTCCCTGAACGTGACAATCTTGACTTCTTCAAATCAAGAATCAATCATTATCTATCCACCTTATCCTCATAACCTTCCTAACATTACCTCTTTTGTTCATATCCCACATCTTATAATTTTAATTGTAAACTGCTACCTTGAGTGGCTCACGAGCTTTGTAGCAGATGAACTTTAGTATAAAAAGGAAAGAAAAAATAGTCATCAAAGAGCAGTATGCAGCTCACAAGTTGCAGCTTGGCCATTCCTGTTTTCAAACATGGTTGTTCCAGATGATTGTAACGAAACATGGTTATATTCAAGCAATGAAGATGGTTTTGGTATAATTTGCTTTGGCAAAACACTATCTCACCTTTGCCTATGCAGGCACACACATATACCAAATCCTATCCATCATGAATACACACACACTCTCTCTCTCATCTTTTCACACACACTAAATCACATTTATTCATACATTTATGCACACAGTCAGTTAATGACACACAGAACTCATTACTCTTATTTCACTTAGTTTCTGGCTATATAGTAAGAGCCACAAATCAATTATCCTCAGCAAGGGAAACCAATTAGCCAGGAGTAGCTCCCCAAAAGATGTATTTTCAAATTACCCATATGCCTAACATTCCTTATTGTTTGACTTTTTATATATATATATATATATGAAATGAGGATGAATTGAATATAAATGCCAACATTCATAACATTAATTTAAAAGAGGGGTCAATACAAGCCAATAGTAGAGCAATATTCTTTATTATAGGATATTACATTCAAACATGAAGTAAAAACACTACAAAATGCACTCATATTTCGATGTGTATCAACACATCAGGTGTTAGTGAATGGCTGATAAGTACAATTTATTATAAATTTATGTAGTGTTTTTCTACATGCTTGAATATAATATCCTATAATATATATATATATATATATATATGTTTTTTTTTATATCAGCTATAGGTAAATAGCAGGATAGACTGGGTCCTATAGCCTTGGGTGGCAACCAGTCTAGGAGAAGGAAAAACTCTGAATTCAAAAGCAGCCTGGAGAGGGTTGGGCTCTGTCAGGCTATCTTACCCAAGAAACATCACTGCTGCGACAATACAGGTGGTGCCACTACAACCCAAGAGGGTTGCTAGTTTAAAAAAAAAAATTTTTTATTATTTCAAATGATATTAAAGTGGATCCTTTCTATTTGAAACAGATGCCCCATTTTTATTTGTTACATCTATCAGTCTGCACATTTGAGAAATCTTAGTAAAGAAAATGCGTTCCCTCAGCAGGAGTCAAACTTGCTTCCCCCTTTGTAGGGAAAACAATTGTTTGATCCGGCATGCTTATCACTCGACCACAAAGGACATCACAGTAAGCAAGGATCTATTTTCCCTTTCTAAGGAAAGCTCATCTTCTTCACTTTATTTTTTTAGAAAGCTTCCTATTTGCTCAGTTTTGTATCCAAAACAGGAACAAAGCAATTTATAAAGAATTAATAGATTTATTCTTAATCTGACAGACATTTTTATTATTTCAAATGTTATTATAACAGATAGTTTGTATTTGAAATAAACACCCCATTTTTATTTGCTAAATAGCGTGTATTACATTTACCAGCTTGTGCATTTGAGAAATCTTAGTAAAGTAAATACGTTCTCCGGCATGTTTCATTAATATATTGGACAAGGAATATTTTGCAAGGTTTTAATTCAATTTTTCTTGCATTCTTATGATTTTTTTTTTGAGGAAGTCAAGGGGGACAGAGGAAAGCAGTGTATAACTTAATTAACAAGCTTGTGTAACTAGTTGGCAGAACAAGCACTAGAAGGGATAGACAAACATTACTCAGAGATACAAAAACAGGAAATTGTGGAGAGCCATGATTGCCCATGTTTGAAGGGACACAGCATATAGAAGGAGAAGAAGTGTGTGAAAAAACAAAATGAAATAAAAATCCGTGTTATCATGAAAATTAAACCCTATCTTGAAAATGGCTATGGTATTAAGCTGAAAGCACTCAGGACGATTTCTCCACACACTTAGACCTCAAAAAAGAAAGGCTTACAGCTACATCACATTGAGTCACTGAAGTTAAGCAATGTCAAAGCTTGGTCAGTACCTAAATGGGTGACACTTGGGAATACCAGGTGCTGTAGCTTGGCTGTGTGGGTAGTGTGATAGGTAATGGCTTGAAATTTTAATTGGAGAGCCAAGTTCCAATTCTCATTGGGTATATTATATATTCACTTATGCACAAATACCCTTGGGAAAGGGATGAATCCACCTCTTCACCCCCAGACTTGTATCACTAAACCATTCTTATCCAAAAAAACAACAAAAACAAAAAAACAACAAAAACAAAAAAAAAAACAACAAAAACAAAAACTTATATTCTAAAGATATTTTCTGGCTTTAAACATCATGCAATGAGCTGATGATCCATAAAAAATCAATCAAAAAAGAAAAATTGTAGAAAAGAAACATTGAATAAAAACCTTGTAAAATATTTTTTGTCTATGATATTTAATGAAACATGCATAAAGGAAGGATTGCTGCCCAAATATACAACAAGAGAGAGAGAGAGAGAGAGAGAGAGAGAGAGAGAGAGAGAGAGAGAGAGACATACACACATACACTCTGATCTAATTTAAAAAATAATGAAACCAAGAGGAAAATGGAATTACAGAAAGTCTAAAAATAAAATTAAAATGACTATAAAAATTGCTAGCTTTTTCAAAATCATGCAAATTCACCTGAGGTTAAAAAAAAAAGAAGTTTTTTTCAAAGCCAAATTAACTTTTCACAAATAGTTTACTCTATCTTAAACAGAGTATATTTTGGCTAATTAAATTGCAGATATACTTTTTTTTATAGATAACAAAATACATTTTTCTAGCAAAAATTCTTAACCTGGTATTCAAGAAATTCATAGATAACCTTTAAAGGACAAAGGAATCAAATGCATAATTTATTCTCTTTTTTTTTGTCTTTTTCTTGAGGTGAATGATTTAATCCATTTTTGAAACCAAGCATCTTTATCTTTTACTTCTTTTTATAAAACTCAGTAAATTTAAAAAAATAAGTTACCCCAAAATTTGCTTGAGGATGAAATGGAACTAATGTTTTTAATTTAATTACAAAATTAAATTCAAAGCTTTTAGCTTCCATTTTTGAAAACATGGTTATTACTGTGTAGCGAAAAAAACATTTTAAATCAGTTAATTTATAATATATATATATATATATATAAAATCAGTTAATTTATAATATATATATATGAAATCAGTTAATTTATAATATATATATATATATATATATATAAAATCAGTTAATTTATAATATATATATATATATATATATATATAAAATCAGTTAATTTATAATATATATATATATATATATATAAAATCAGTTAATTTATAATATATATATATATATATATATAAAATCAGTTAATTTATAATATATATATATATATATATAAAATCAGTTAATTTATAATATATATAAAATCAGTTAATTTATAATATATATATATATATATATTTAAAGACATTTATAATATGTTTAATGTTCTTTTTATAGATACAAGTATTTAAGCAAATATAAAAATATCTATAAAAAGAACGTTAAACATATTATAAATGTCTTTAAATAAATTGTCGGACTATGTCCAATTCAAAAATATATATATATATATATATATATATATATATATATATAAACTGCTATCCTATGAATGACTAAGTTGTCATTAACTGAATATGAGATTAATGGAATTAGTTTTATTTATAAAATGGAGTAATGATTTTAAATGTTCGTAATGGAATCTCTAAAATGAAAAGTGAAAAGAATTGCTTCACAAATGCTTAATAACAGAGACTAATGAAAAAAATGATGTCAGCAATGAGTAAAGACACAAAGATGTCAAGTTGGTAGAACAACTATAAAAAAATGATAGAAAAATTAAGAAATTCAGCAAATGGTTTCCATATAATTAGTCATTATTTTCTGGAAAATATACAACTTTACTTCATGCATTTTTTCAGACTATTGTCATTCTCATTGTTGTTACTAACATTATATTTCAGTTGGCACATTCTTCAGCTTTCCTCAGAAATATGTTATATCTGATCCTTAAAGACTGAATACAATATACAACTGAGAAAGTTTGGAGAATATATTGGCTGTAACAGTGTGTTAATAAAGTTGAAAATGTATGTGGTATTCATTTCTGAAAGACTATATATATATATATATATATATATATATATATATATATTGGTTAAGGTCAACAAATTTATTAATAGCAAAAATGAAGACAATAGTTCAAATAATATATGGAATAATGAAAATATTTCAGAAAATTAGAAAAACTTGATACTTTATGATTTAAAAAAAAAAAGAAGAAAAATGAATGTAGATCAAAATCATACCTAGATTCCAAAGGTATCTACAAATGAAAGCAGGTTAAGAATTCCTGACTTATAAAGAAATGGTAAATATAAAACAATGTAAATGTCTTTACAAATAAGTGTAACTAGTAATTAGTAGTATAATTTTCCTTGGTCCTTTTTTGTATTGAGGTATGGCCAGCCAGAGTTCCTCTTGATATTCAATGGTACACGAACATTTTCACTGAAATTTTAAAAGAAAAGAAAAAAAACATTTATAGTTTAATCACATTTTAAATTTCAGCAATGAATAAAGAAAGCTGAGACAAAAGGTCATATTCAGAAACGAATGAAAATAAAATTGAAAGAAAATGTAAACAAATAAAATAAATCTAATTTAATGAAAATATGCTCAGAAGTAAAAAAAAAAAAAAAAAATTACCTCCCTTAAAATAAATTATCTCCCTTAATATATAAGCATGATTCCATCACATCACAAAATCTCATAGAAAAACAGCTCATAGGTTGGGATCTTAAGCAAGTTCCTATGGAAGTTTAAATGTAGCATTTGACTTCAATAAGAACACATGAAGTTGAAATATATATATATATATATATATATATGATTAGAAAAATGTGCATGTATGCTTCATATAGTTTATAAGATAGAGTAGATAAGTTGGTCAATAAAACAAAGTCAAACGAAAGGGTACCGATGAAATCAGTACAAAAAATATTTATTAATATTAACCAGGTGACAAAAATAATGCACATGCTTTATTTTTGTCTCTTACTTTTGAATTTTCCAGAATTAACATGCTAAATATATGCCTAAGGCTTCATCAGTAATCGTAAAGATTTTGGTGGCCATGGTTTTCACTGATCTTAATTTATATGACAGTAACTTATCTGGTCTAGTTCTTATTTTTAGTACTGCTTAGTAATTGCTCATTCTGTTTCCACTGGGTTCAAGTACACACTGCCTGACACAGGGATTGAACTCACAAACCAATGCTTTAATCCACTAGGCTATTGGCAATAGTCTGCATGTAAATATTTATTCAAATTTATTTTTAACTTATTTTATGCTTTTTCATATATATTGTTTATAATTGTCTATATTTCTGAAATGAGGCATTATGTACACTGTTCAGACTATCGTCCTCATCTTTGTTGCCATATTTATCACAATGTTTCGTCCTCAAGGACACATGGCACAGTGGATAAAGGCGTTAGTTAGATCCAGTGACAGGACCAAAAGAGTGTGAGTTCAATATCTGGTTATGGCGGTGGAAAACTTGGAGAGGGGAATTAACAGGAGATAACTGATAACTGACATCCATTAGACATGTCATGTGGAACTAGAACAGATTACCCCAGTGAGCGAAATAAAGGGTTCAGTTCGACATTCCAACCACCTGAAGAAGGCCAGAGCGTACAACAGCCAAAACATTGTAATAAATATGGCAACAAAGATGAGGACAATAGTCCGAATAATGTAAATAGTGTTATTTATAATTATTTACATTTAATTTAATTAAACGGTATTTACGCAGCAAATGTTAATTTCAGGATAAATTTAAAAAAAACCTAAATAATATAATTATTTCTAACTAAACCCTGTCAAGATAGTCATGGGAGAGTGGTTTGTTCAAATGCTTACTTACTGTCTCTCTTCTCTCTCAGACATTATGGTCTGCTAGTGATGAGATATTGATATAAAGATACTTAACAAGTGAATAGAGCACAGGGAGAAATGAACTTCTGCGTCTAGTAAATATCGAAGATAATTTGGAAAACATCTATTTTGGATGAATTAGCACCATCAGAAAAATAATTTTATTTCAACAAAATCTACATTTTTTTTTTTTTAAGCGTATCACCCCAAGCAAGGCTGGAGGCCACTATTATGCATGGGGTTACAGAAGGGTTGGAGGAAGAGCAGATAGGAGTGGTAAAGGAGAGGATGTGGAGAAAGAGAAAGACAGTGGGTCAATCAAGGCAAGGGGGTTACAGAAGATTTGGAGCAAGAGCAGATAGGAATGAAAGATGAAAGGATGTGGAGAAGGGAAGTGGATAGATCAAGGCAACTGGAGATGTCGATTGACGCTACACTAAACTGTTGGAGATTGTATTTGTCAGGGAAACAGTAATAGGGAAGGGAGTTCCATAGGCGAGATGTGCGAGACATGAAGCTATTGGAGTAGAAGAGACGTCTACATCTAACAGTTTCAACGGTGAAGGGGTGGGAACGGGATGCCAGCCTCGTAGGACGTTTAAATTCACGAGGCCTAGGGACAAGCGAAAGCAACTCCTCGGAGCAATTATCGTGAAAGTACTTGTAAAAAAGGCAGAGCGATGCAACATCGCATCTGTGAGAGAGCGACTGCAGACGAGATGACAGATCAGGGCCAATCACATTGCATATCCGTCTCTGGATGTTATCAAGAACCCTGAGGCAAACAGCAGGGGCCCCAGACCATATATGGCAGCAATACTCCATGCAAGGGCGAATGGTCGATTTATAGACTTGGAGGAAAGTGATTCATGTTAAGCATCTTAACACTTGATTTTTTATTCTGTTTTGTTAGAGAAATTGGAATATAACTAATGTCAACTTAGGTTTACTTTTATTTTATTTTTAATCATTTCACCCCAAACAAGGTGATAAATGCCATTAGGATGCATGGGGTTAGAGGGGAAAAAAGAATGAGAAGGCTGAAGTGAGGAGAAAGGAGAATAAAAGAACAGGAACCAGGAAGACACAAGAGGGTTAAAATTCATGAAAATTGTAGATTTCCAGCACTTCTAGTTGATCATGTGAAAAGTGTTAATGCTGTCTCTAGATATACAGTGATTCAAGGCATGTAAGCATGTAAAAATGTTGATATATTCGGCTGCTTTCAGCTTGAAAGGGTTAAAATGTCAAACAAAATGTTACTTGTTTCTAACAAAATACCTCAATAAATATAATGTGCTTTTCTGAAAACTGCACAAATTTGTGAGCCTTTTTTAGATTAATAGGAAAGTTATACTTTAGTTGGATACCTTTTAAATTTTTGAAGCACTCTTAACCCTCTGTTAGTATCATGGGTGTGTCTGAATATCCCACAAAATGATTTTCCTTAATATTTAGCAAGTCAAATTTTGTTGATTATTCAAATAGCTTTCTTAGTACATGTGTCAACTAACTACATTGTTTTTTTGTTTTGTTTTTTTGTTTAATCGAAATTTACCCCAATCAAGGGAATAAAGCCACTAAGACACAAAAGGTGTAAAAGAATTAGAAAACAGAAAACATTATGAAGGAGCAAGAATAATAGAAGAGTAATCAGGAAGACAGTAGATAACGATTGACTTTGCATTTAAATTTTTGAAGATTGTAGTTGCCAGGAAAGTAAGAGTCTGGAACAGATTTTCCAGAGAAGAGAAGTGGCAGGGAGGCAAGAAATTGGAAGGAAGTTCCACAGGCAAGAAAAGAAAACTATTAGAATAGAATTGATGGTTGCATCTAGTTAGTTCAACAGTAAAATGGTGAGACCTAGTTACCAATCTAGTAGCAATCTTAAATTCATGCAGTTGGGGCTCTAAGAAGAACAGCTTAACAGAACAATTGTCATGAATATATTTGTAGAAAAGACCAGGAACCCAGGTCACATCGGTGGAAAAGTGACTGATTAATTTTAAGGTTTATATATTCTACATTATTCCCCATTAGTACTGAAACAAACAAAAATACTCTGGTCATGTATTAATTGTAGCAAACATAGATCAAGGCAGAGCCGGGGAGAGAATTTCTGAGGTCCGGTACTCAGAAAAGGAGAGGCTGGGACAAACAAACTCGATCTAGTGAGTCTTACAAGACTGTAAGTGCGTCTGTCTGGTAGGGTTGTAAGATGTTAAATATCATTTTTCTATCAAGATCTTTATTTGTATTTTTTGCGATAAATATTTATGCATGTCATTCTAATAATACAACACTTTTCAATAAAATACTGATTCATAATTTTGGTCTCTATTTTTTTGTAAAGAAGAGCTCCTCCCCCCCCAGGTATTTTGTCAAGGCCCCTTGGGTTTCTAAGCCCAGCACATTTTTGCTGCCTATCCCACCCTCTCGCTGCCACTGGATCAAGGCATTTACAATGTATCTCCATCTGATTAAATTATATTAATTTTTTTTATTAAAACAGTACTTTCCAGGATGAATTTTGAACTTTCAAATCCATTACATTCACTTATGTGCTAATACCCACCAGAATTGTACGAATCCTCTTCTTCTCCCGCCAGCTATGGGTAAGTAGCAAGACAGACCAGGTTGGTTGTTTGTTTGGGGTTTTATGGCATATCAACCACGATGGGTTATTTAATGCCAGATCCAGCATTTACTAAATATATCAAAAACGTATAGCTGGCAACATCATTGTTTCAATGTGCTGGAAAAGACCTGGAAGTTCACTATTTTCCCATAGCTGGGATCCCAACAGGTGCTACCACCCCGGGTCAGTTTGGACCTGGGAACACCAGCAATTAAGAGGTGGTTCCATGCTTCCTCAAAACCTCCAGACAGACCAGGTTCTGTAGACTTGAATAGCAACTGGTCTACTGCAAAAAGAAATGGCAACCTACTGTGGGAAAAAATCTGCCTTGTCAGTCATGTATCAAAGATACATGATCGCTTAAGCATGTATCATGTGTGTCACATAACTGACTGACTTTCCAGGTCAAAACTGTAATCACGATCATACGATAGTATTGAAAGTGCCACCATCTATGAATGCCCTATAATTAATATACAACTGGGCGATCACCTGTCCTTACTAAATATACAACTGGGCGATCACCTGTCCTTACTAAATATACAACTGGGCTATCACCTGTCCTTACTAAATATACAACTGGGCTATCACCTGTCCTTACTAAATATACAACTGGGCTATCACCTGTCCTTACTAAATATACAACTGGGCTATCACCTGTCCTTACTAAATATACAACTGGGCTATCACCTGTCCTTACTAAATATACAACTGGGCTATCACCTGTCCTTACTAAATATACAACTGGGCTATCACCTGTCCTTACTAAATTAGTTTTGGAACAATGTGGGATAAGTAAACCTTAAATTTTTGTTTTTAATCATTTCACTTGAAGCAAGGCAATTAAACTGTTAAGATGTAAGGGGTTACTGAATTTGAAAGAATATGAGAAAAACATTTAGGAGACAGAACAATAAAAGAACAGGAATTCATAAGATAACTAAATAAATAAATAAAAGTAAAAGCAAGTTAGTTATATTCCAATTTCTATAATATAATTAAAGTAAAAATGAAGCATTCACTGCCTTACAGTGAATCTCGTTTTGTTTTGCTTATGTAGATTTTGCTGAAATAAAAAGACTTTTCTGATGATGACAATTCATTGTTGAAATATTTAACATGTTTCAACAATGAATTGTCATCATGAATGTTTTACAATTATTTTTAATATATTTATTATTCTACTGGATTCAATAGTAAAATAATAATAATAAAAAATAGCTATCATACCACTTAATTACTTTATGTAATAAATACATTTAATTAAAAGAATTTAGTCTATCATACCAATAAACTGAAAATATAATTGGTCAATTTTAAATGTTTTTTTAATTTTTTTAATTTTTAACTTTTGTAAGTTGTTTTTATTCCCCCAAATAAATAAACAATTAGAATTATTTAATTAACATCATTTTTTGCTAAAACCACATTGAAAAGAGAATACAAATCAACCAGCCATGTTTGTTTTTGTATATGGAAAAGATAAAAAATTAATCAGTAAAATCAAAAGAAAAAATAAAGGAATTACTTACCACAAACATTAAAAAAAAAAATACTATTATTTTAAAAACACTGAAATTAATAATAAAAACAGCACACACACACACACACACACACACACAAAATATTAAAATGTAATTTTATATTATTTAGTAAAAAGGAAATTTCTTTCATGGTCCAATGACCACCCCAGAACACTACACACAAAGGTCTGCTGTCAAGTTATTCATCCAAAGAAATGTCCAAATTTGGAATTCCAACTTGGTCAAGCTGAGAACATTTCAGCACACCATCATCTGTCTAACTCATATATATATAAGTGGACAGTGAAGTCAACATCCAGAGGCAAGTCTATTTCATCCTAGATTGGTAGGTTGGCAGAAATAAAGAAATATATATCTGAGGGTCTGCAGAAGAGTTCACAGGTCAAACAAGAAGCACCCCCCCAAATAATCTGACCACATGTACAAACATCAAAATTTATTTTGGAATCCTTTCTTGGTTGATCTGAAAACTTATCAACAGTTCCTTTTGTGTGTGTGTATCTGTGGGTGTGGATATAGAGATATATATTTTTCTATGAGTGTTTGCTGAAAAATTCACAGGTCAACCAAGAATCCCTAATAAAAAAGAACAAATAAATTTAATTGATATTTGGTCAGATTTTTGGAAGTCATGTATTTATGAGGTGCTCCTCAAAAACTTGGGAAATGTGTACAATTTACTTAATCTATTCATTTGTCAAGTCAACCAGTGTTTCCCCAGGTCTTACCAAACATTTTAGACAACTTTCAGAATCAATGCACTTGAAATAAAGCAACACAAAAAAGCCAATAAACACATGGATTTTTTTTTATAAATCCAAAACAACAAAAATAAAGACAACGAAAGCACACTATATATTTGAAGATACACACACACAAAAGCATTCCAGCAGAAATGGGTATTAAAATATTTTAAAAAAATATATATATATATTTTTAAAAATTTGTATAAACAGACACAAATATTGTTGGTCTCCTCCCATCTTGCAAGCACCAGGAGTTTGTTAAGGCAGTGGTTGAGTTTTAATGCCTGTTGGGGCTGTACAGATTGACTTTGAAACAGCGGGCTAATATTATTAACAAAGGATGATGATAAAGAGAGAAAATCACTTGGCTTCATATTCTAAAACAAATTTAATATTAACACTTTTACTACTGCATTTTGTCTGGCTGTACTGACTTGTTTGGGGAAAAGTAGCAAATTAGCATTTACTGGAAAGAACTGGCTATAAAGACACTAATGGTGATTTCTCATTGATACAGCTCTTTCGGTTTCAATCAGAGAGTCTGCAGTACAGACTAAGCTAAATAACACCTCCCAACATGTAATATAATAAAGAAAACGTCACAAAATAGGTCCTATTTTATGCTTCCATATGCTTATGCTGGTTTCAAAATAACACTAAGTGCCAGTTAGTTTATAATACAAAGACTAGGGGGCCAACATTTCAAGATGTCTTCAAAGTATATATATATATATATATATATATATATATATATATATATATATATATATATATATATATATATATATATCAGAGTTCTACTATTTACATTATTCGGACTATTGTCCTCATCTTTGTCGCCATATTTATTACGTTTCGGCCATTGTATGCTCCGGCCTGCTTTAGGTAGTTGGAATGTCGAACTGAACCCTTTATTTCACTCACTGGGGTAGATTGTTCTAGTTCCATGTGCCATGTTTAATGCCATGTCAGTTATCAGTCTATCCCAGTGAGTGAAATAGAGGGTTTAGTTCCACATTCCAACTACCTGAAGAAGGCCGGAGCGTACAACGGCTGAAATGTTGTAATATGGCGACAAAGATGAGGACAATAGTCCAAATAATGTAAATAGTGTACATAATACCTCATCTCAGAAATATAGACAGATATCAGAGGTCTATCTAAAAAGTAATAGGACTGCTGTCACAATTTATTTAAATTCCAAACAACTACATGGATTCCCCTTCAAGTCTAATGCACTTTTTCATCTTTCTCTGTACTGTTGGAAGGATTCTTTTTGGATGCTCTTCAGCTCTGTTGTCATAGCCCTCTTAATGGCCCTCAAAACAGGTCCCCTTGACAATCCTCTTGAGCTTGGGGAAAAGAAAAAAAAATCACATGGAGCAAGATCAAGTGAATAGAGGTTGTTTCAGTATGGCGATGTTATTCTTGGCCAGGAACTGCCAGATGCTCAGGGCATTGTGAGCAAGCAGGTGCATTGTCGTGGTGAAGCAACCACAATTTGTCCTGCCACAACTCTCGTCTCTTCTTGCACACTGAGCGAAGCAAATGCTAAGATTACAGTTATATACACCCAAAATATCAAGTTAGATGATAACACAATCCACTTATCCCTCTTTTGCCCACAGCACACACAATCCCATTATTTTTTGGACAAACCTCAACAGTAGGCAATATAAGTTTTATAAGAACTATAATACTATAGATATTAGTACTATAATAGCAGAAGTGCTAACAATTCTTGTTTTGGTTGTAAAAAAAAATAAAAACACTATAAGACATAGAAAAATTAAATGATTTTTAATAATGGAATATAAAGAGATCATTAATGAAATTAGTAATAGATCTGTAATATCTTACACAATTTTTTTTTTGTTGTTTGTTTACAACTTATCAACCCATTTTGTGTTATTTAATTTTTAGTTCACATTCGTGTATTTGATGTATACAGCAAAAAATATTATTGTTCTTTTCAGTACTTATATCTAAATGACTTTGACTTAGAAAAATATTATTATTGAATGTATTATTATAAATATAACAATGGGACACTATGTCTGCTTTATCCCATATCAATGTGTTTTGGGGACAATTATGTCTTGCAGGACATGTTGAAAACATCTGTGGGACACATTTGTCCCAGGGGACTTTGAAGGGTTAAAGCTGAAACATATTTAGGATTGTAGGAAGTACTTGGTGTTCCCAACCGGGCCTCCATCTAAGTAATGACTGGGCTCAACACTGATTAACTTCAAGACATCACAGAAAGCCTTGATTCTAATGGAATAAATTGGACCTCCTGACATACCAAGCTAGTGGTGCAGACCATCAGTTTAGGTAGTGAGACCGATTCTCCTCACTGGGTAAGCCCAATCTCATCGACTGGTGCTAGACTAAATATCGACATACATAATAAGACTCAAAGAATCACTTGAGCCCGTTTGGTGATTGGGAGTGTTATATATTTCTCCAACAACAACAACCAGGTTTGTGGGGTTGGAGTCAGAAGCAATTCTTGAGTTACTCAAATTGGTAAAAATGTACTGACTGGCTCCAACTGTCCTAATACTATTTATGTTACAATTTAAATTTATGCTTATGTTGCTACTGTTATTTTATTTTATTAATCAATTTTTTCATCCTGAAGTGTTTTAATGAGAAAGATAACAATAAAAAATCCAACAAAAAATACGAACAAAAAAAACATTCCATCTATTCCAGAGCTAAAGAGAGATCAGAATTTTATCCAAATATTCATTTGATGATAAGATCATCATAAAAACAGCACCTGAAAAATGTTTAAAATATCATATCATTGAAATAGTTGGTCTGGTGTTTCTGATATGTATTTAGAGATTCTCGACAGAATCTAAAGCAGAATCTGCAATGTTATTGGTCCTGACCTGACATCTCAGCTTCAGTCACTTTAACACAGCTTCTTTTTATGGTGCCTCAAATTCATGAATTTAAACGGAGTACTAGATTGGCAGTTAAGTCTCATCATTTTACTCTTGAAATTGCTAAGTGTAACTGCTTGTTCTCATCAAAACTTTCATTCTCCATAATTGCATATACAGTGACATAACAAATTCTAACAGTGAGGAAAATGAAAAATTACTCATGGTTCCATTTTGATGCTGATTAC
Organism: Acanthosepion esculentum; assembly: GCA_964036315.1. NCBI lineage: Eukaryota > Metazoa > Mollusca > Cephalopoda > Sepiida > Sepiidae > Acanthosepion > Acanthosepion esculentum. The sequence continues at coordinate 32,857,421 of OZ038485.1, read as the reverse complement.
AGTTGAATACAGTATTATAGAAGCAAAACTTCAGTAACATTTTTTTTTTTTTTTTTTTTTTTTTACTGTTGCCCACTAACTTTGTACCTACTCCACTACTTTGCTCCTTTTCTGCAATAGCAAACTAAATATTTTCTCTAGTCTGCAACCTCTTTCCCCACAGACGTAAGTTTATTGCTACTCTATTGCTATTTCCATTACAAATTTTCAGATGTGCTCCATTCTTTTTTCCCTACTAGTTCAAACCTTTACAAAAAGACATGTCTTGCTACTTCCACAGAGTCAAATCATCGTCATTCCAACTGTATTCCAAATGTAAAGAGAAAGTTCTACTCAGAGTTTTACCTAAAAACTGCTACTTTGTGAAACAAACCCCCATGGGGATGCTTCCCTGGAAATTACAATCTTAACCTCTTCAAGTCAATTAGTTTGCTATACTCATAATATTCACTTCCTACCATCTCTCTTGCTCATATCATACACCTCATTCCTCATAACCATTTTTAACAGTAAACCTCCAACTCGAGTGGCTCTTAAGCCTTGTAGGCCTATGTAGAACCAGCACCTTATTAGGCAGGTGGTCTTAATGTTTTGGCTCATCAGTGTATGTAGACAAGATTTCAGTTTTTCTAGTCACTACCAACTGACTTTACCACATCCTCACTGATTTTAGCCATTTTTTGCATTAGATCAACAAAAAGAAAATGAAGATTAAGTTCTGAATTTTTAAAATTTTGTTTTAGCAAGTGTAATTTTTATTTAATTTTACTTATATTTCAGTAGTATAATAATATTACTGAAATATAACGAGAAATTTTCCTTTGCAAGTTGACACTGATAAATTGTTGTTGTTTACTGGTCTATTTGCAATCATCATTACTTGACCTTCTGTTAGTACTGAATGGCAGTGTCTCAACATTAGTACCATTAGTTTTCAAACACCCTATTAAAAATACAGATAGATCCATTTACTTCTTAATTATCTTGTTATATATTTTCTTAACTGTCTTTTTTTCTAGTTTTTATAAATAAAAATGAAAAAGAAAAAAAAAGGCCTTATTTTGAAAACTCAAATTAAAAGGCCAATATTAAAAAGGGAATTTGTAAGTTTGAAAAATTCAAATATGCAAAAATAGATTTAATTTTAAGTATATTTTAAAACAATTTATGATCAATAAATCTCCTTTCCAACTGTTTTTTTTTTATACATTCCAACCAATGGACAAGATTACTGTGACCTTTGCATGTTTCTACCACAATTATTACAAACTGCCATAATGTAGCTTTTCTGTGCCTTTTCTATAAATACTTTCATGGTAATTGTTCTGATGAACTTTCCTCTAGGGTATTCATTGGCATTTCATTTTTAAATGTTTTTTTTTATCCCCTCAGCAGACAAATTGAACATATAGGAAATAGAACTACATAGAGACTAAGAGTTATTATGAAGGCTATAATAAGAATGGTAAGTAAGAATGCTTTTTGGTGTAAGGAATACTGTCTGATTGGGTCAGTAAACGTGATTAGCGAAGTTTAAGATAAGACAGATTGAAGACCAGCCTTACTCTATCCCTCCTTTTGGCCTTATGCCACATTTTTGTATTATATCAAAATAAATATTACTTTCTACTATGGCACAAAATGAATTTAAGTGCTGTACTAGATTAGTGGCAAGGTCATCTTTTTACAACTGAAATGGTTAGATGTAACTAAGTTTTATGCTAACAGTTTCTTCTCTCACATTTCTTGCTAGTGGAACTCTCTTCTTGCTTCCCCATCAACTTTGATCTTCAAGAATTTAAATGCAATGTCAATCATTATCGTCTGTCTTAATTCTTGTTCTTTTAATGTTCTCTGCTTAATAATGTATTCTTTTTCATAATCTCTAACACTCAGTAACCCCTTTGTGGCTTTATTGCCTTGCCTGGGGTGAAACGATTAAAAAAAAAACAAACAACTTTAATGATTACATGCTTTAAATTCACACAAATAATCAGCAATATTATTGGCCATGACCTGGTGTCTCAGCTTCAGTCGCTTTTCCAACAATGTAAAGTTGCTTCCCTCTGCCTTTTCTATAAATACTTTCATGGTAATTGTTCAGATAAGTTTTTTCCTATGGTACCTAGATTTATGAATTTAAGCCCAGTACTAGATTGGTAACAAAGTCTCATCAATTTACAGTTGTATTAGCTAGAAGTAACCGTAATTTCTATACTGACAGTTTCTTTTCTTGTACTTCTCGTCTGTGGAACTCTCTTCTGGCGCCTTGCTTTCCAGTTAACTTTGATCTTCAGAAATTTAAATGCAATGTCAATCATTATCTACTGTCTTCCTGATTACTCTTCTATTATTCTTGCTCCTTCATAATGTTTTCTGTTTTCTAATTCTTTTACGCCTTTTGTGTCTTAGTGGCTTTATTCCCTTGATTGGGGTAAATTTCGATTAAACAAAAAAACAAAACAAAAAACCAATGTAGTTACTTGACACATGTACTAAGAAAGCTATTTGAATTATCAACAAAATTTGACTTGCTAAATATTAAGGAAAAACATTTTGTGGGATATTCAGACACACCCATGATACTAACAGAGGGTTAAGGGTGCTTCAAAAATTTAAAAGGTATCCAACTAAAGTATAACTTTCCTATTAATCTAAAAAGGGCTCACAAATTTGTGCAGTTTTCAGAAAAGCACATTATATTTATTGAGGTATTTTGTTAGAAACAAGTAACATTTTGTTTGACATTTTAACCCTTTCAAGCTGAAAGCAGCTGAATATATCAACATTTTTACATGCTTACATGCCTTGAATCACTGTATATCTAGAGACAGCATTAACACTTTTCACATGATCAACTAGAAGTGCTGGAAATCTACAATTTTCCTGAATTTTCAAAACAATAGTATGGAAGGGAATTTCAAACTGAATCCTTTATTTAATCCATGGAGATAGAGTGTTCTCATTCCTTGTCTAGTTCTTATTTAGTACTGCTCAGACCATCACAGCTAGGACCTGTCATGCCATATACACAGAGTTAATTCATACTCATTCCCTTCGTATTTTATCAATGAGAATGTACCACTCAGATTCTTTCCCAGAATTGTTACTTTAACAGACTCCCGAGAGGGTGCTTCCCTAATCACTACAATATTAAACTCTTCAAGTCTAGGGTTATATATCCTACATATCCTCATAATATGCACATTTTACTTCCCTACTTTACGTCCTAACAAGAACTTCATTCAATAACCTTCTACCTTCACTGGCTCTTGGGTAAACAATAATATAAAAAAAAAAAAAAAAACAGTTTTACGTATTTAAAGTCTCATGTTCATTACAAATGTATGAAATGCATGAAGTAGAAAAAAGACCTTTAAAAAAAAAAAAAAAAATTAAATAAAAACAAAACAGAAAATGATAAGTAGATATATAAACACTCCACCTGAGAGGGGAAAGAAGGAGATAGTGTCTTCACAAGAAGAAGAATCCACATTTGGAGAAAACACCTAAAGCCACACACCTGCATAATGATATTAACTGATGACATCTGGAGTTGAATAAACAGTAATTTTGCACACAAGAGGTTTAGTCTCAGATTCTTATTAATTTGTACAATGATAATGTTACAATTATATAAAATGCAAAAAAATAAAATTAAAATTTATAAAATTTATAATAAAAGAATACATCAAAAGATTTAAAAGGTTAAAAAAATTGAAAAAAAAAAAAAACAAGAGAATTTAAGAGAAATGCATAAACTTTAATCAGAATTAACATTTTTAACAAGCAGTGAAAGACTTGAATTTTGTTCAACAATTGGAATAGACAGCAAGCAAGTATAAAAATAATTTGTCTTTTTTTCTCAAAGCTACAAATCTGAGGTGCTTCCATTGGTTAATCACATTTACTTGTCTTCATATTTTAGATACACTTTTTTGGCATTTGACTTTTATTAAAATATTTTTCATACTGTTTTTAATGTCAAAAGTAAGAGAAAAACTTAAAACAATATTTCTTTATATATAATAGCAGAAACTGTAACAAACAACAGTTTATTAAACTCACAACCATAACTAGTTCAGTGTATTTACTATATAATAATATCTTATTTGGAAGGAAGAGATCATAATCACATTGTGAAGAAAGTGAGTGTTTTTAAAGAACGCTTGGAGAAATTGACACTCACAGGACATACTGAAGGCAAATATGGACAGAAGGAAATGGCGAGCAACTACCTAACGAGCTTGTGTAAATAGCAGAACAGGAAATGGGAGGGATAGTAAAAAACAAGAATTACTAACATCGACAGAGGATAGAAAATTGTGGAGAGCCATAACTGCCCGTATTGTGAAGGTACATGGCACATAGAAGCCTCTTCAAGACAATTTTGAAAGTTATGTGTAGCTGTTAGAAAAGTTGTAATATGAAAATTTTAAGAAAAAAAGTGTCTTAAAAATATGAAGCAAGACATCATTTCCAAGTTTTAACGATTAAAAAAAGACAAATGTGAGCCTTTATTTTAATTTTTTTTTTTTTTTACAATGAGGTGCTGAAAAGTTCTCAGCTGAAACCACTACTTAATCAAATGACCAAACAATTTTATTTTATTTTATTATATTTTTTTTGAAGGGAATGGTCAGGGCAAAAACTTTCAGCATACCCTCATAAGTACAATTATTTTTTCAGTCAAAAATGTATTTACTGCAAATAAAAATGTTCAAAACAGAGTTAAAAGTTATAGACTATATTGCAATACTCTTCACCAAAACAGCAAATGTTTATGTAAATTAAGAAAAATAAAGGACTTTTTTTTTTTAATTGATGCAAAGGATATTAAGGGGCTTAAATACTGTCAGAAAGATTCAATGGCATTTCTATAGAAATGTAACTCTCCAAGAAATAATCATTTTCTTTTCATATTAATATCGATTAAGCCCTCCAGATCATGAATATATAAAACTTAATTATTTAAATTTTAAGGTGTTCATTTTGCTATGTAAATTCATTATAAACTGAACACCCTACACCCCCACCAAAATGAAGGTAAGCAAGAGAAATAATAATAATAATAATAATAAAGGAAAAAGGTAAGTATGAATTTGCTTTAAATTCATATTTTGTGACAGTTTTAAAATTATTTGAAATTATGTATGTAAGCATTATTTTATTACAATGCAAAAAAAAAAAAAAGTAAGAATATGCTTTCAGCTTAAATTCATATTTCATGGCAGTTTTAAAATTATTCAAAATTTTGTATATAGGCATTATTTTAATATGACATGATAAAAATTAAGTCAGTAGGAGTAGATAGGTTCACACTCCTCCCGGCCTTTTGAACAGGAGTAAAGGTTTATCCCTCATTTCCTGCTTAGGATTGAGTTTCTGATTCCTTCTCTTTCACTTCCAGTGGCCTCTTGTGTTTTGGTGGCATAATCACCTTACTTGAGGTGATGCCTCTTACTCTGTAAACATCTACCTCAAGTGGCTTTTGGGCCTATTAAAGAGGTAACATCATTGTAATAAGTAAGCACACCCTTCAAATAATATAAATACCATATATTTCTGCATATAAGGTGACCTTTAGTTAAGATGAGGTAAAAAAAATGTAGCAAATGTTCATGAATTTATCCTATACCTGTAGTATAAGACGACTGCTTATTGATTATATAAAGATTGTTATTGGAAATGTTGTTACCAGTTCTATATCAAATTTTTCCTACACACATCCCCTAAAGGGAAACCATTGTTTTATTTATGTTTCATCTCATGATCTCTTCCAAATACTGATTCTTCTTTTTCCTCTTCTACAAGTTGATTTCATTGATATGGAATTATTCTTTGAATAGGCAATTTATTATGAAGTTATGCCAGTAACATATAAGCTAGAAATGGTTTTATTACTTTTATTCTCAGTTTGATAATGTCAATCTTTTCATGTACGTTATTGGTTATTAGATTCTTTTTTAGAATAGTAGTTTAAGATGACTCCCAATTTTTAAGGGCAATTTTGGGGATTTAAATGTCTTATGCGCAGAAATATACAGTATTAACTTTTTATTTTAACTTGAAATTTTGTAAGATGAGTAAGAATATACTTCATGTGTTATGAGCATATTTTCTGGTCTGCATCGAAGGAAATTTTCTGGTCTGCATCGTGTGAAAAATTTACAATGAATTTACATGTAAAAATGAATCCCTCTTAATATTTAGAAAATTAAAAAAAAAAAAAAGAAGATATTCATGATCTGAGGTGCATATTTGATAGTAATATGAAATTTTTTTAAAATTATTACTTCTTCGAGACGTACATTTTGGTAGAAAAGTTGATTTGATCGATGAAACTCATTAATTCATTTCCTTGCTGTGTAACTTTTGACTCATCTGATACATTTTAAATTAAAAAATTTTTTCAACATGTAAAAATCCATAAATAAACAAAAAGTTTGAATTTCAACAGAAACAACAAAACACAGGCTAAATTTAATTTATAAAACTGCATGCATCTGTTATTCTTGAGTAATTCCCAATTTTTAATGGTAATTGTTCGGATGGGCTCTTTGCTATAATACCTAGACTTTTTGAATTTATCACAGTACTAGACTGGCATCAAGATCATCAATTTACAGTTGGTAAGATGTAACTGTAAATTTTATGCTAACAGTTTTTTTTATTGCACTTCTTGTTTGTGGAACTACCTTCCGGCTCCATGCTTTCCAGCCAACTTTGATTTTCAAAAATTTTAATGCAATGTCAATTGTTATCTACCATTCTTTTGATTACTCTTCTTTTGTTCTCGTTTATTAGTTTTCTGTTTCGAATACTTCCACACCCAGCAACACCTTGTGTCTTAGTGGCTTTACTGCCTTGCTTGGTGGTGGTGGTGGGGGGTCAATTAAAAAATTATTACCAAGAGATAATTCATTCAATTTCACTAACATAAAATGACCAGAAAGTCCACCTTATTTACAAGGTAACTCCAGAACATATGACATTGACACACACAAAAAAAAGAAACATGATTGTAAAAATTACAAACTTACATGTAAATTGCATTAACCTTATAGGAAGATAAACAACCCCTTTCATAAATAACCTTTCTGACCCAACAAAATGACATTTCTTTTTCAGAGACATGGTTGGAGATAATATTCTCTTAGTCCAAGCAAAAAATAATTGTATTATAAGTATCAATTATGGGATGCGATTAAAGATATCACCCCCAAGGAATGTTAACATCTAATAGAAAAGTTAAATAGGTTCACTTTGTAATGCAAAACATCTTTGAGGATATGGCACAGGTCATTTAAGTTTAATCAATTTCTTAGTGGTACAAAACTTCACTATAGCTTGCACACGTGAAGACATGTAAAAATCATCTGTCAAAAAGAAACAGGTGGTATAATTTCTTTATTAGAAAAATTATACCATCTGTGGTATAAAGAAAAAAAAAGCAGGTATATAATTCCTACTGTTTCTTTTTGACAGTTCATTTAAATTTATGAAAATAATGAGGCCATTTTGAAAAACATATAAAAGACCTCTACTGTAACCATAACTGGAATTCTCTTTTTAGAACAATTTATATACAGTTCCAAATGTTAAAGATTAAAAAAACAAATGTTTAATTTTTTCATAATTAGTTTTACGACTTAACAGCCTATTGTACAGTTTGGCTTAGGTGTTGATTTGTTTTTTAGGCAAATTTATAACTGGATAAATTGGATTTATCTTGACTTTATCAAATACAAGTGTCTATTGTAGCAGACATATTTGATGCTATTTTAAGCTCCTGCACAAATTTATGCAAAAAAGTGGATCACAGTTTATATATGAGCAGAAATTCAGATATCTATTCTTTTATAACCAATCAGCAAACAGCCAAAATAATTTATCTGGGCAATATGATTTTATTGCTCAGCTCAAGATAAGAGTTGTTCAGACTGAGTGAGAGAGGAATGTATTAGTCTAATGTTTTATTTCAAACTCAGTCAAATTGTGTGTGGGTGTGTGCCTGGGTGTATATAAAATAGCACAGGCAAGTCATTCACACACAAAGCAGACATACGCATGTGCATTATGTAAGCGCATACAAAGTCACATGCAGATAATGCACAATGAATCATGTCTTTTTTTGTATAATATAGATTTGCCCAATATGTCTGAATCTGTTGGCAATATTTAGAACTATGGAAAGGTTAAGCAAGTCTCCTCTACCCTTGAAGCATGTCCATCCCTGTACTTGGGTATCTTTGGTTAGCTGAGAAGGGCAAAAATGAAAATTGCTGTCATGTAAAAAAATCAGAGAATTCATAAGGTTGCAAATTTTTCTAAGCATACAAAAGTGGTCGTGTGTGTTGGCTTGCTGTCTGTGAAAGAAACTGCAAGAGATTAGGAGTTATTTTATTGATACAAGTAAACAAAATTGTCACACTGTTACCATTCTTGTTTACCTGTATGGTCAGAAAAATGATTGCCATATTTAATTAATTTTGAAATTGCATTGGGTATAACTTCTACATGAGTAATTTAGAATATTAGCTATTCAATTAACTATTATCACATGTAAGAAATAATTCTGCATTAAAAATATACAAAGAAAACTAACATGACTTGTAACCTAGGGAAGGTTACTGAATAGAATAATCACACAAAGGTTGGTAATGAATGATAATACTTAGGACAAGAACAACCCATATAAGATTTGCCAGTGGTGCATAGAAGTAACCAACTGCTCGAAGTGAGTCAAGTGAATTCCACAATGAATCTCTGACTGCAGACCAACATACAGTATTTACTACTGTATTTATATGAATGGGGACATACCCATTATCATCCGTAGGTATGCTACAACAATGATCAATACTGTAAAAAAAAAAAAAAAATGACGACCATATTTAAGTAATTTCGCAAATACATTGGGTATAATTTTTGCATGAGTAATTTAGGATTTTATCTATTCAATTAAGTCTCTGCTTTTTAAAGCATTAGAAATAAAAATATACAAAGAAATCTAACATGACCAGCAGTGTGAAAAATTGACGGTCATATTTAAGTAATTTCTCAATTTCAATGTGTATATTTTTTACATTGGTAATCTAGGATTTTTATTTATACACCTCATTCTATAGCCAACTGTAAAAAGATAATTCTCACTTTTTAAATCATTAAAACAAAAATATCCAAAGAAAGATAACATAGCCTGCTCCATGAAAAAAATGCAACCAATATTTAAATAATTTTGCAATTGCTGTGGTGATATTTTCCACATGAGTAAACTAGGATTATTATCTATATAGTAAACTCTATTGGTGCATGTAAAATTAGAATTCTGCATTTTAAATCATTAAAAGTAAAAATATTCCCAAAAGCTAACATAAAACAAAAGAAATAAAACGCAATATATTAGCAGCCTGATCTATCTCCCCTATTTACTAAGGAGATATTTGCTTCAAGTAATGCTTCATGTTTCCGTAACATCAAGATATTTCATTACTAAGAATCGGAGATTAGTTTGAATGTATAAAATTACTTTTTTTTTTTAAATTATAGAATAAACAACGTAACTCTTTATATACGGCTTTGTTCCTACACAATAAAGAATGAAGCTATAAACTTGACCACTTTAATATTTATGGTGTTTTCATAACTATATTCTTAATCTTATAAAACCCAGTAATTACCACACTAATGTTTCTTTAAAGAAGAAATCTACAAAATAACAAAATAAATTGGGTTGTATGATCAGTTTTAACCAAGAGATCATCATATAATTTAAGGATTTATTTTTAAGATGTAATCTGATCAATTATTACCCACTTGATACAAGATTGTAACTAACAGATGATAGAATGCTCACTGTTGGGTAATAAGTAATAAATCAATAACAATTATATTAACAATAATAACATTTCTAGATATTATTACAAACATATAATAATGGTCACATATGTTACAGGATAAATGAAAAAAAAATCTGACATAGTAACAATGTGTTAAGGCTTTTGGCCATTCCCATTTTGGTTCAATAAAAAATTGGAAATTTTTATTTTCATATACAGAAATTATCTAATTAGATATTTGTGGGACAAACAATATAAAAATATACAAGGGGTGCTAAAATGTTCTCGGCCAACCCACTTCCTAAAACAATTAGACAATAAAATTTTGCATAGGGAATTCCTTCTTGGTTGAGCCTAGAAACTTTCAGCAGCCCCTCGTCCAACATGCATTTTTTCTGTGCCATAAAATAATCTTGTAAATTATAAACTGGATCCATTACAAAGACTTTTCATATTCAAAATGCTTAAAAAGGAAAAAAGAAAGGAAAGGGAAGGGAAGGGAAAAAAGAAAGGAAAAGGAAAGGGAAAAAAGAAAGGAAAAGGAAAGGGAAAAAAGAAAGGAAAAGGAAAGGGAAAAAAGAAAGGAAAAGGAAAGGGAAAAAAGAAAGGAAAAGGAAAGGGAAAAAAGAAAGGAAAAGGAAAAAAGAAAGGAAAAGGAAAAAAGAAAGGAAAAGGAAAAAAGAAAGGAAAAGGAAAAAAGAAAGGAAAAGGAAAGGGAAAAAAGAAAGGAAAAGGAAAGGGAAAAAAGAAAGGAAAAGGAAAAAGGAAAAAAGAAAGGAAAAGGAAAAAGGAAAAAAGAAAGGAAAAGGAAAAAGGAAAAAAGAAAGGAAAAGGAAAAAAGAAAGGAAAAGGAAAAAAGAAAGGAAAAGGAAAAAGGAAAAAAGAAAAGGAAAAAAGAAAAGGAAAAAAAGAAAAGGAAAAAAGAAAAGGAAAAAAAGAAAAGGAAAAAAAGAAAAGGAAAAAAGAAAAGGAAAAAAGAAAAGGAAAAAGAAAAGGAAAAAAAGAAAAGGAAAAAAGAAAAGGAAAAAAGAAAAGGAAAAAAGAAAAGGAAAAAAGAAAAGGAAAAAAAGAAAAGGAAAAAAAGAAAAGGAAAAAAAGAAAAGGAAAAAAAGAAAAGGAAAAAAAGAAAAGGAAAATAGAAAAAGAAAAGGAAAATAGAAAAAGAAAAAGTGAAAATTGCATATTAGGGAACTTAAATAAATTGAACAAACAACTCAATATATTTAAATGTGAAATTCTTTATCCTTGTTCTATGTTAATATATATCAATTTGGTAATAAGCTTTCAAAGCAGTTACCATAAATAACTAATCTACATTTAAGCTGGGCTGTATTTCTGAGAATTTGAGTAGAGACTGGAATCATCAGGTTCACACACTACCCAGTCTTTTGAACAGGAGTAGAAGTTTATCCCTTTTTCCCTGTTTAGGATTAGGTTTCTGGTTCCTTCTAAAGTCTGCTTCAGCTCTGTAATTCTAATGTCTGCACCTGAACTATGAAATTTTAATCTCTATTTATTTCATTTTATTTTCTCTCCACCAATAGGAATAGATAAGGTCACTTATCATCCTGCTCACACTCCTCCCCAGACTTTTGAACAGGAGTAGAGGGTTATCCTTTGTTTCCTGTTTAGGATTGGGTTTCTGGTTCATTCTAAAATCTGCTTCAGTTCTATACTCCTAACATTGGTCCTTTCCTACACTAACACAAGTCCACACAGTGACCCTCTACCTTGAGTGGCTCTTGGGCCTTGTATTGGATGAACATTAGTATACAAAAAAATTTTTTTTAAAATTTGGTTGTGAAATTAAATCTGCCCTCTTATATTATTATAATCACAGTCTTTTTCAATTTTTTAATTTTGATATTCCTCTAGCCAGCCTGGATATTTTGGTAAAATAGACTTTCTAAAGGACAAACTCTAACATTAGGGAAACCCTTTCTTTGTATACTGAATGCATATGTGTTTTAGATAATCCATTCTTTAGCCCAGGTGTATGTTTCATAGTAAAAGAGGAAAACATATATATATTTAAATTTATGCTACTAGCCTGACAAGCTGATATACACAGCCACCTTTAATTTTCTTACTCTCTAATAATGCTCCCTGTCTATATTTAGAATGTTAAGTTAGAGACAATATGTTAGAATACTATTTTGGGGATCATATTCTCAAAGTGAAAAAAAATGTTCCTCTTCTACTTCACTATTCTCTCTACCCCAAGTGTCAAGAAAGCATCAAAGCTGTTTGTGGCTAAATACTGGTCATGGCAAGTAGATTTCTTAGGATGAATGGCAGAAAAAAATTTCCTTCCCAGTTCAATTACAAATGGATTCAAGAGAAGTAAGGTAAATCATAACAGATTTTTTTTAGGGGGAGAGTAAGAATACTAAAAACATTATACATACTATTGATATATAGATAAATCAGTCAGAGATACTAAGTTAACCTTCAACAACAAAATCAATGTTTGGGTGTGAGTATAGAAATATAGATATTACAGGCATGCAGGTAAGTAAAGAGACGTGACCAAGAAACGTATTAACATTTATACAAGTGTACTATCCTCACATATAAGTACATGCCAAATTATTATGCAAAGGAATTATATTATTGCTAATTTAATTTCATGAAACATGGAGAAAAAAATAGCAAAACAAAGACTTTCTGTGTATTAGTAAACAGAAGTCATTTTTCAAAAAAAGAAGTTCTTGTTTACATTTTGCATGTAGGTTATTACCCATAGAAATTCATATATTATATATGCACACACTGGATGTAACAGCATGGGATAATTGCCCATCCCTCAAAATGCTTAATATCTTAAAAAAACAACCCTTCCCCTCCAAAAAAAACTCACTAAACTGAGTTTCTTTTTTCTCAGGTTTTCACATAAGATGTTTAGTCATCTTGACACAATTTGTCATAAGAATCATTGAAAAAAAAAACAAAAAAACATTTGAGTTATTCAGCTAGAAAGAGAACAGGTTAAAATCATTTTGTGTCAGACCCATTATATCTTCCCAACTGAGCAATGGTGAGAGGAAAAAGATCATTCAGGCCTTCAGTAATGGAACCATCATTCATACTCTGGTTTCCATCTTCAAAGTCCATTCAAGAACCATCACGAGAACAGTGAATAAGTTTGAAAAATAGGGAACAGTAGAGTTAAATACATTCTTATTGTTCAAAGTAGAGTCCAATAGTGTTAAAAAAACCTTGGAGAATCCCAGTAAGATATCTTTAATCGTTTCTAAGATACAATGGCTCAAAGCTTAATCTAACAATTGGACAATTTTACTGTTACATAATTTGGATAATTTTGCTGTTACACCCGGTTTGTTTGTGTGTGTGTGTGTGTGTGTGTGTGTGTGTGTGTGTTTGTAGGATGTATAATAGTATCAAAATAGAAGTGGAGATGATGAGACTAATTGGAAGATCTTATAGATGATGCATTTCTTGAATGTGTTGGATTTGGCTTCTTTAGATTGGAATGAAAGACAAAACTGTGTGTAAGGAAAATGCATTGGGATTTTTGAGGATAAGAGGGGCAATAAGTTTGTCATCTGATAAGGTAATTTATTGCCCCCTCTTATCCTCAAAAATCACAATGCATTTAAGCTTTTTCCACTTTATCTCATCACATCATATATAATTGTTTAGAATTTTGCTATATTCATGGGAAAAGACTACCCAATATTATAAATAGAATGTTTGTAGATAAATGTTTATATACTAGATACAAGTGCCAGCAGGATTAAAATAATTCCTTTAATTCCATTGCCTACTGTCAGTGATTGCACTGCAAGATTATTACTTTTCAAAACATTTACCCAGCACTATTACTCAAACTAACAATATTTTTTTTGAAGATAATAATGGTAGTGATACAAGTCTTACTAATTAACTATTTCTTAGAACACTTGGTAGAGGATGTTGATTTTCTGTCCAAGATCATTCTTATCCTAACTATGAATACCTATGTCATCAGCATATATTCCCTCATCATCATCAGTACATTGTCCTTGGGAGGGAAAGCAGGATTTATGAGGCATGATAACTGGTTAACTCATCATTATTTTCCTCCTCTTTTCTTGTGTTAAACGACCATAGTTGTTTTCCATTTTTGTCCCTTTTTAATCATATCTTTTCTTTTTGTTATAATTAAATTTTGTGCCTCTAATAAGACTTAAGGATTTATTGAGACTGCAAACAAGTGATACAAAGCAATGTTTAAGTGATAATAAAGTTTTGGAGAAAACAGAAACAAAAATGGAAACTAATACTTAACATCGGGATGAGACAGTTGCGGTTTCTGGGGCACATAAGAAGAGTTTGGAAAATCTGATACTCACAGGACAGAGAGTGCAAGAGGGACAGAGGAAAGCAATGCATAACACAGTGAGCTTCAGTAAATGGATGGTGGAACAGGGCTTAGGAGAAATAACAGAAAGATAAAGTTTATTAACTACAAGGGACAGGGGAAACTGTGGAGAGCCATGATTGCCTATGTCCTGAGTGGACACAACACAAAGATGATCACAAATGATTCATGTAATTTTTTTTTTCTAATGTAAAAATATCAAAGTTTGAAAAAGGTATAGCAGATCGTTTAAAGCAGGTTATCTTTAGAAATTGCAAATAAAAGGTTGCAGATAAAAGAAGAAGAAAAAAATGTGAAAAATTAGTTTGCTTTTTAGGACACTAGATGTACATAACAAAAATAGGATAGAATATCTGATGGAAAATATTTTTCCACATCAGATATTATTAAAAAAAATATGCAGGATAAATAGAAGAGCTACTTTGTGGGTAAAATAGTTGTGAAGTTATCATTAAGATTTGTAGTTACATTCAAACCTAAATAAAAGCCAGGATTTAAATGCTGATTTTCAAGGCAACAATGCTTTTCCTATTTGAAAAATTGATGCAACACAATCTTCTTAATCCTCATTTAGTCTTGTCAGACTAAGTATTTATATATACCAAACAACAAGGCAAAGAGATTATTGTGTGATGGTGACTGATTGTTTTTTTGTTATCATTTAACAATCAGCACTAAAGAGTAACTTGTAAATATATCACTATAGTGTTAAATCAATCCCTGACTTTTACAGAGTAATTGGACTTAGCTGTTTTGTGTACAAAAACAGACATTTTTGTGGGGAGGGAGGTTACAAAAATATTGCTTTAAAAAGAATATATACATTTTTTATTAAATCAAAATTTAGATAAAAGTATCCATTTATTTTTCATTTAAGATAAATAATTATTAGCCTCAAATATTTGTGCATGTGTTCTGAAAAAACTCCATACAAAATAAGTTAAAAATAATTCTTTTAAAAAAGTTAAAAAAAATTAAAAAATATGCATATATCAATGTCACCAGACTTTCAAACTTGAAAATAACAGCTTGATCCAATCTGTAAAAATCAAGGACCAATTTTTATTAATATTAGGAACAAGACCCACCCACTTCTAAAATAAAAAAATAAAAAAAATAAATAAATATTTCTTTGATTCTTAAAAATGTTGCTGCTGACGGATTGATTGATTTGCAATTCTTTACGGATTATCAACACTTTGTGGGTTATTTAAAGCTGAAACATATTTTGAATTGAAGAAGGTTGTTTACAGTTCCCAAATAATCCCCCATCTAAATACTGACCAGGCTCTATGCTGCTTAATTTCAGTGATTGAACGAGAACTGGTGGATGAACTGACCATCACTGCCTAAGGAAGATTTAAAGTACAAAAATTAAATCCCCCCAAATTTTTTACAAGTGGACCAGTTTATTTTAGTGCCTAACAATCTAACCACATTGCTGTTTCTTGTCTTGATCATTATAAGAACACTTTATAAACAAAACCCAAAGTTTAAGAATCAACAAAACAATGCAGTTTTAAATTTGCAAAATTATTTCATGGCATCTAAATATTGTACAAAGCAAATATTTAGTCAACAACACAATAAAAAAAAATAAAAAAAATAAAAAGAACATATCTCAAAATTTTTATCTTTTAATAAAATTTCTAAACAAAAAATTGCAATGTCTAACATTTGTACCTGTAAAAAACATTGTGTTAAAAGAACGTTTTTTTTCTCTCTCTCTCGACACCCCTATTACTGTATATTCCCACCACTTCCTTGGTAATGTTTGTTTTAAAATGTTATATTTAGAATAAAAATGTTACACAGTATTTAGTTGTTAAATTTTATATTTATTATAAAAATATGTAAAACTTCAATGCAATATTTATTATTTACCATTTTATAAAGAAATAAATATAGAAAACATTTTTTTACTCATAAATTTCTGAACTATAGAACCAGAAAATTTAAATATAAGACTTTTCCAAACATACATTTTCTTCTCGGAATATTTCATTTTAATTTTCCCTTTTTCATAATCGTGATCTAGGATGCCTAATTGATTGAGCTTAAAACTTCAGCAATTATAGGTGAACCTTCTTCTTACTCTTTTTCGAAAAACAATTTTTGAAAGATATTTTTAAATTGTTGCTAATTTTTTCTAAAAATTTGCATGAAGCATGCCTAGAAAATCTGCAGATTGATTATTTATATTCCCTCAAGTGTGGACTGATGACGAAATCTTAAATTAAGAATGGACACTTAGCACTCTGACCAAAGCAATTAGCAAAGCTCAAAGATTGCGTTCTTTGAAATGATTGGCAAAACATTGGCTAATTCAAAGATCCAAATAAACAATCTAACAATTAAATAGTGTGTAATATTGTTCCTATTAAAATTCTGAACACAGCATTTTAAAACAATAAACATTATTGAAGGAGTATACAGCAATAATGGTGTCAAAAGAAAAACTGTCCTTTTGACACTTGTTTTTTTTTTTTGTGAGTACATAGGTTAAACTTTGTCAACAAAACCTTCAGAAGTTTGGACCAGAGAAGACAATTTTTATTGTTTGAACATACACACCTTCCCCTGACTTTCGAGATGTTATTTCCAGAACTTTGCATGTAGTCTAGGGCTTTGAGCTATAATGACTGAGAAAGCATATTGGTTGTCTACCGACGAAGTTTTCTAACCCTCACTTTCCGACTTGAATAACAAGATAGTTTATCAGGTTTGCAGTCAAAGAGATGGAAGCAAAAAGAATGGAAAAAAAAGAAAGGACAAAAAAAAAAAAAAACAATGAAAAAGAAGTTAATAAAGCATTGCTAAAACAAGTTAAGATCAAGCAATATCAAAAGCCGTTCAAAACATAACATACATTTAAAAGACAAATATTTATTCTTGTGTATACTCACTTTGGAGTGAATGTATTTCATTAGTTTAAATGTAAGTTAGCTTTTATCCGAAGAGAAGTGCTTTCAGGGATCATTTTCCTAGTTCAAAATATAGAATCTTTTCACTCATTGCAGTCTTTGCCTCAGATATATATTAGAGTGAAATTTTGTCCATCAGAATTTTATTTTTGATTATTTTCTGATTTTGTTTAAAGCAAATGACTACATCTTTAATACTGATATATGAGATTAAAAAAAAGAAGTCAATTATTGATTTTTTTCATCTCCTATTTCTTTCATCTTAATTTCAGTTGCTTTTTTTTTCACAATTTCTCAGGTTGACATTCTACAGCAAGCACCTGAATGATTATTTATTTTTATGGGTTATTAGCCCTTTGTAGGTTATTTAAAGCTGAAACATATTTCAGATTTAAGAGATAGCTACAGTACCTGATGTTCTCGAGTGGTCTCCCATCTAAGTACTGACTGGACTCGAGAATGCTTCTATAGCAAACAGAGAAGGTTGGAAATAAAGAATAAACCTTTGGAAAGGCTCAACATTTTTGAAAAGGAATACAATTTTACAGTCAAGTTTCCTGATGAGTGGATGTGATTTCTGCAAGACTCAAAGTGGAGACAGGATAGGTGAACATGAATATGTAATTTATTTAATTATATATATATATATATATATATATATATATATATATATATATATATATATATATATCTCACACACAGTCTGTCCCCCAAAATGTATACACACTACAGGAAAGGAAAACATTTTCTTTTGTAGTTTTAACAAATTGTAATAACACTGTTTATGGTAGTACAATATTTTCTATACAGATGGCTGTAGCATCAACAAGTCCTAAAGGATGTTGTGTATCACAGAAAACTGACTACATTGGCAGTGCTTAGACAAGAAATTAAAAATGCATGTGCAGCAATCCCACTGGACACTGGTTAATGTTGCCCAAGCAGTAGTTCACCATACTAATAAAGGTCTGAAAGATAAGGCTACCATTTTCAGCATCTCTTATGATTGTAGAGTCCAAATGTAACCTGTATTAATTTCATGATGCCTGAATAAATTTAGTATTACAATATACAAGTTTTTCCTTTCTTGAAGTGTGCATACATTTTTGGCCAGGCCCCTCCCCATATATATATATATATATATATATATATATATATATATATATATATATGTGTGTGTGTGTGGGGGGGGGAATATGCAATTTTTTTTTTTTTATATTTCCGACAATATGGAAATCTATGACAAAGTGAAAAGATTTTTCATGTGACATATTTCATCCTTTAAAACTCAATCAGACTAAATTGATCTTTACATTGATATAAATACACATGAGCATGAAAGAGGAGATGCTGAGATCTTAAACTTTTAAATTAAAAATTTTTTTAAAGCTTTAGCTTATATTTTAGTGTGTGTATGTGTTGTGGCTGCCATTTTGTTGTCAAGTAACACCATCGCAAGATATCATTGTAAGACCTAGTTGTGTTTTGAATTGGTGTGGCTCTTTAAACCATACAAACTATTAAAATCTATGCCACAAAGTTGATAAACATGAGTATCATACATTTTACTGTCATTAGGTCCATTTTTGTGACTGTATATCTTTTCAGTCCACCAAACATCTTGCAATCTTTTCTACAAATGTGACACATATTCCTGGTATTTAATGTTATTTTGTGGTTGGTTAGTGGTCAGGTAAAATGACTATATATTAATGGACTCTCTCATTGCAGACAACAAATGAGGGCTCAGTAAAATAAAGAGGTGCTCAACTCTTATGGATACCCATGTGTTTCCCGAGGCCTGGTATTGTTTTGCAAACTTTGAACCATTTTTCTTGAGGGGTTGAGGATCAATTGCCACACACACACATATATTGAAGTAATTATTGACTAAGAAATCATCAACATGTGAAAATAATATTTGCATATACTGATGAGATGATGGGTTATTATTTGAAATACCTCTTGAAAACGAGTTAAGTCAAAAGAAACAGGTTAAATATCTGAATAATTTAAATAGGGCAAAAATAGGTAAAAAACAAAAGCCTCCATGAATACAACTGATTTTTCTTAACACATTTAAAAAGAAACGTTTGTATTCTTACAGAATGAAATGATAACAGTTCCCAAATCAGCAGTTCATTAAACATGCACCTTGAAAGCACTTCATTTCTTTCTATATTTTTGAAATTTAGATTAACATTTAACACAGTTACAACATTTGATTACTTTCAAATAAAAAGATCACTTTGGAACCAAGTTGCATTCAAATCCATTTGGTTACAAATTAAGGTGGTTATTTCGATCAATCAGGTAAATTAGACATAAAACAAAAGCCAACATGCATTCACAGACAGGTTATATATACAAAAAACAAATAAGTGAATTTGTTAGTCATTTGTCACAGTAAGCTGGAAGCTGTGTCATTTTTTGTGCACACTAATTAATGAGTTACTCCATTTAAATTCAGCAACAGTTTTCATATAAAAACAAAAAGCATTAAATTTGTGATGCGTCATAAATTTAATGTTTTCCGTTTTGTGTTTACCACCAGATATAGTGTATATTTGTATATTGATTAACCAATTTATATGTTATGGCTTATTGACCTTTCACAGGTTATTTAAAATCAAAAAAATATTTTTAGATTGTAAGAATCTTTTTGTAGATAATTACTGATACAAGTTCTACTAATTAACGCATAGCTGAGGGGAGAAGAGGTGAATCCATACCTTTCCAACGGTATTTGAGCATAAGTGAATATGACAAGCCATTATCCATGACATCACTTGCACATCTAAGCTTACAGCACCTGGTATTCCCAAGCAGTCAGCCATCTAGGTACCAGGGAAACAAAAAGAGCTCTAGCTTCATAGCAGAGCAAATATTATTTATAAGAAAGGTATCTCCTCTGGCCTGACGATTGTGTATCAACATGCACATGAAACTAAGTAGTAGCTGTCCAAAGGAGACATCTTTGTTATATTTTATTACTTCAAACATTATTATAGTGGATATTTATACTTGAAACAGACACCCCATTTTTATTTTAAACAGTGTATTTTTTTCTATCAGTCTGCACATTCAAGAAGTCCTAATAAAGAACATGTGCTCTCCAACAGGGATCGAATCTGTGTTCCCCCTTGGTATGAGAAACCACTAGTTGATTCAGTAGCTTTACCACTTGGCTACAGAGAGCATTACAGTTCTGTAAGGCTCTATTTTCCTTTTAAAGCAAAGCACACATCCTCACTCAGATAATTTTTCTTGAAAATCTGATATCTGCTCAGTTTTGCATCCAGAACATAAAGCAATTTATAAAGAATTAATGTATTTATTTTTAATCCAACATTTTTATTAATTCAAACATTATTGTGTATAATCATATTTGAAATAGATGCCCCATTTTTATTATATATATATACACACACACACGGATACATACAATCACTATACCTATTTTTCTTCATAATTTTTATATGCTAATAAGACAGGATTATTCTTTGTCCTTCATTCATTTTTAAAAAAATTGTGTGTGAGTATGTGTGTGTGTGTGTGTGTATATATATATATATATATATATATTTGTGTATTTAGGCAGCAATCCTTCTTTCATGCACGTTTCATTGAATATTATAGACAAGCTGCTTTGATTTAATTTTTTATACTATTTCGCATGTGATCTTATAATTTTTTTTCTTTTCGGTACATAAACTATATAAAAAAAACTGTTCTTTTTTTACGAGCGCATTCAACCATACATTAAGCCAATTTCAAGATTGAAATATATTAACTGTTAACAAGGAATAAATTGTTGTGTATATTATATATATATATCTTTGGTGTACTGGCAAACCTGTTTCATGTGTACTAATCTTTTTTTTTTAAGCTATTTTCAATCTTAGCAAGATGGTTTACCATCCCGCCAGGTGGGTTTGGTTTGTCCATCATATTGAATTTGCCTGGTGGTATATATACCCACTTTACAAGCTACAGATACTGGCCACCTGATGATTGTGTGATAACGCATGAAACTGGCAGTTGTGGCCAATCATTGCTTACCTGTATTTTCATATATATATATATATATATATATATATATATATATATATATATATATATATATATATTCTACATATCTATCTATCTATATATCTACATATCTATCTATATAATATCTACATATCTATCTATATAATATCTACATATCTATCTATATAATATCTACATATCTATCTATATAATATCTACATATCTATCTATATAATATCTACATATCTATCTATATAATATCTACATATCTATCTATCTCTATATATATATCTCAATCTGTCCATATATAACCTAAATTTATCCGTTCTATCCAACATAGGCTGACATTGTAAAATCAACCAACCTAAACCTTTATCTTAATTTCATATCTAGACATGTTCAAATATATCTATCAGCAAATTTTGACCATGGAAATCGGTACAATGATGTTCAAGAGGCAGACTATCAGATTTCAAATGATGCCAACATCCTCTCATGCAAACACCTTTTCAGTATAAGAATTATTCTCTCAATGATACACAGATTCCAGCTTTGATCAGTGGGTAAATAACACATTTACTTGTATGTGGTACAAATTATTAATTGCAGTTTAAAAAAAGAAACAAAAAAAGGATAAAGATGCAGTAAGAAAGAAAAAGAAACAAAAAAGGATAAAGATGCAGTAAGAAAGAAAAAGAAACAAAAAATATTCAGAATGTAAAAGCAAATACAAAGCCATATATATATATATATATATATATATATATATATATATATATATATGTATGTGTGTGTGTGTGTAATAAATAAAACATAGGAAAATAAATTTAAAACTTTGGAAACAGTTAAAGCAAGCAAGCAGTATAGAATAGATAATCATATTAATTAAAGTATGATTTCTCGGTGTACATTCCGTTTAATAGATGGAAAGACTATATCAGCAGTTATAATAATATAATAAAGTTGATTATTGTGTCAATTTTTTGTAACTGTGGCGCTATTTTTTGTTCATTCTGACTGAATCAGGGCATATTATTTTATTACCCGATTCAGGGATTGAACTCATGAACACTAAATGACAGCAACACTTGATTAATACTACATGACCACTCAAAAGACATCAGTGGTGAATAGTTTTTGGAACATTTAAATCCAATCTCAGGTTTTAACATTTGGTTATCAGGGCACATTTGTACTATTTATTTCATTTTCATTTTTATGAGGTGGAATCGTCAATAACAGGAACAAAATAACACAATAATCAACACATATAAGATATCCCATATCAGCCAAAATAACGGACACCTGGTGATGGCCAGAGAATACATGGCTGAAATGGTGTGTCAATAATAACGCCTATAAGATGAGAACAATAGCTTGAATAAGACAATTGCACATTTCAAAAATCAAAAACCAAAATTATCAATCAGGCTTTTTGTTTGTTATTTAAATTAATAATTATTAACACATTTTTAATTTGTGATTTTCTTTTGAAATTGCCTGATAGACAAGGTTTTTAAATCAATCAATTTAGCAATAGAGTTCTTGAACATATTCTAAACTTGCTAGAATTTTAAATGTTCCTGGTCACTAGTAATTAAAAAAATAAACAAACATAGCTCTGAAACGGCTGCTAAATGTTGTTCTACAATACTTATTTTGTCTGTCAGTCTTTGCTTTTATCACAATGCTGCAGCCTTCACATTTTCACAGGTGTCTATTGCATTCAGTAACCTTAAATCTATTTGACCCCTGAGGCTACACCATTCTCTGTCTACTCTTGGTAAAGGTCATTTGATTAAGGTAATGTAAAAATATGCACCGTTTCAGTAGAGGGGCAGAGTGGCATCATGAGGAAGAAGTGGCAGTTATAAGTTCTGAAACTTCCTAGAAAGATTGGACGTGGCATGTAAGATACGAGAACTAAGCATTCTCTTGTGGTTCAAATAAAAGGTTTTGTTCAAAATTCCTGGAAGGTTACTAAATACAACAGACACCCGGGAAAAATTTCAGGGAATCTAGTAGCCGAAGTGTGATAAAAACAACAAAGATGAGGAAAGTAGCATAAAAAAAATCATCATAAAAACACTTTGTTAAAGAAATTGAGACAGAAGATATTAGTTATTTTCTATAGATGATTTGTTATAATAATTAAATATGGAAGCAGATTGAAGAAAGGATTTGCCTGTATAAGGTTATCACAATATGAGCTGGGGAATAAAAAAAATCAGTAAAATATTCTTCATGTTCTCAAGAGTTGAATAGACCATTAAACTCATTAATTTTTGCTGTTTTTGTCATTACTATACATTTCAACTGATAGCTTTTGATGGGATGCAGAGAGAGGATAGCAGAAGAGAGGTGTTTTTTTCTTTCTTAGGAGAGCAAACCAGAAAAAGCTTAATAGACCTATGAACACTTGGAACAATGACTCATCTCAAAATCACAGAAGGTACATTCAACAGTTGGAATGATAAATTACAAAAGATATATTCTTAATAATTTAAGGAAGCTCAACATACACAAGTTAACAAACCACAAATACAAATAGGGAAACATGTCTGATAGAGTTTTGAGATTAAGTATTTTCATTATTCAACACACACACAATTATATATTATATTTGGGAGAAATATGATATATAAACTCTATATATCAAACAAATGGTTGGTAATTGAATGACAAAATGTAAAAATTCTAAGAAACATTTATCATTTATATATTCTATGTAACTAACGTTTTGCTTATATCCCCCCCCAAACATATATACGATTCCATCAATAAGAACATTATTATAGTCTGATGAAATCTTTTTAAAAGATAAAACATGTTACATCAATTTTTTTTTCATTTTGTCATATAATCACAGATTAAGCGCATAAATACTTGAAAAGCAAATTTATCAAATCTGATGGTCTATAAGACCAACCACACTCTTTCCCACTATTTGCATTTAATATTTGAATTATGGAATTAGATTAAATACAAGTACTGGTTTAGTTAAACAGCCGACCAGAGACTTTAACTTCTCATATTAGATCCAATAGGTTTTGTTTTTTTTTTGGTGGGGGGGTCCCATGTTGATGGGATGGTCTTATAGGTCCTCAAATTTGGTGAGTCGTTTAGATTTATGTATTACCAGAATCACAAATATAATAAATATCAAACATCTGTAGGTTAGTGATATAGGAAGAGTACAATGGATATTAGTTCATGAATTTATAGTCAAAAAGAAATTTAGTGATTGATTATAGAAAAATCAATCTTTGCCTGTCTGTAGAATACAGGCAAAGATGAAAATCACAAATTCTTGGATTCGACAGAAAAAAATATAAAAACAAATGAAGAATATGACATAGGAGACTTCCAATAGTGAATTCTTTTCTTACAAGAAGCTCATGAGCAGTTGATGATGACTTTGATCCTCACAGAGTGCTTCACAGTCATAACCTTGTGCCAAACTATATTTAATCCAATTAAACTTATAAATATTTCTTACAGTGCAAAAGAAAGTATATTGATTACCCCCACCCCAAGTCAGGTTTAATGTGGAGCCCATAAGGGTATGTGTGGATAAAGGCGAAAATTATCTAGTTCCCTAGTCATGCCTTTTATCATGATACAGGAATCAGGAACTCACCGTAACTATTCTTTTTAGTTTTAATGAGGAGGTACAGCCCAGAGGAAACAGATCACCTGAAACTAGATATTATACTTTTTCAGGGTGACAAGAAAATCCTCTTCTAAGCAAGTATAGTGTAAGAAAGAGTATAGTAGCCTCACAAACCAGTGAGAGCTTTAGAAACATAGCTTTGGATCAAACTTAAAAAATAGTAACAGGTATAGATGCAAATCACAAAAAAATATGATCAACATCATGGAATAATTATATAAGTTTGAACTATATTATATTCTGGTACATCAACATGGGTTTGGCATTGTTCTCTCATGTGTTGAAAAATAAGTGATGAACAAGACCTTTTTTCTGCCTATAATAAGAAACTAACAGATGTAACTGAAAACAGACATATACAAACATGAATCAGGATTGCCAGATTGAGCTAACAAGTAGTGAATTTAGAAACATTTGAAAGTCCAACATTACCGAATTTTGAATTGTTTTATTAGTAGCCCAAGTTAGTCCCAACTTCTTTTAAAAGTAGCCCTGAAAACAATGTTTTGCTATCGTGTCCACTGGCCATCATCATATCGACAGGCACCTGGAGAAGGTCAGCAGACACAATAGGCGAAACATTATGATGATAACAACAAAGATGAGGACATTAGTCTAAATGTAAATAATAATTTGTGGGGTGTACAAAATTTTATTATGATCTCAGTATTAAAAAATGGAAGTTTTAAAAAGTATATATTTGCATGCCAAATATATGCATATATATTAAAACAAAAGTGTGTGTGGGGAGGGAGAGTAAGGAAAAGAAAAAAGAAAATATTACTCAAAATATTACTAAATTAAAAAAAAAAATTAACAGGTTCCTCACTCTATTGATTTGATTGATTTTTTTTTATTGCTTATCAACCCTTTTCAGGTTATTTAAAGCCAGAAAATATTTTTCATATGGTAAGAATTTTTTTTTTTTTTTGAGATAATAATTTAGTGATAGAAATCCTACTAATTAACCTATAAATGGGGAGAGAAGAGGTAGAAACATAACTTTCCCAAGGGTATTTGCACATAAGTAAATATAAATGAACCCAACTAGAATTAGAACTTATCATAGGCTTATGGCCACATCATGTTGAAACACCAGTTTGTATATGGTCACTGAAGTTAAGCAACATCAAGCCTGCTTAGTACCTAGATGGGTGACCGCTTGGGAATACCAGGTGCTGTAAACTTGGATAAGCAGGTGGTGCAATGGATAATGGCTTGGAATTGTTAATCAAAGGTCAAGTTCCAATCTGTTGGTTAGAAGCAATGATAAATTAATTTTAAACACAATTTTGTACTTAGTATTCCTAAGCAGTCACCCTACTAAGTACTGACCAGGTTCAATGTTGCTTAACTTCAGTGATTATTCAGAAACTGGTATTTCAACCTGAAAGCCTCACATTATTGAGCTTTGAGAAGTGAGAAATGATAACTGGTTAGTCTTGTTTTTTTTGTTATAATTTTTCAGTTTACCACTTTATGGTAACTAATAATTTTTTCTCTTTTCCTTGATCTCCACCCCAGTTTTAATATATTTGTATGCATATTAAGTCAATATATACTTTTTTAAATGTCTGTTTTTAATAAATATAAATAATACTAACTCACCATCCCAGAAATTCAAACAAATTAACCTAGTCTCACAAACCAGTATTAGTAGATTTAAAATTTATAGAAAGCATTGGTACTAAAAGATTTAGTGACTATATATATGGATTTATTTTTAACAGAAAAGGAGAGTTGCTGATACTAATATTACTACCAATGAAGAGATAATACAAGTTTGATATGAACAGTGAAACAAGCCTAGAATGACTGCACAGAAATGCCTGATCATTTGAAAAACCTTTAACGCCAAACTATAAAAGAACTAAATATAAACATCCAGCATAAACAACTTAAGCATTAATTGAAAACAGTAAATAACAAATTTAAACTTCTGTTAGTTACAGGAAATAAACATTTTATAGGCAGCTGGAAACTGACGCTGCAGAGATAGAAAAAAAAATTGCTCACATTTGATGTTTATATTAAATTTGATTAAATTCATTTGGTTTTCTTAGTTTGCCAAATTGTTAAATTTTAAATATGCCAAAGAAGCAACTCATTTTTTTTTAACAAGGAGATTTATTACCAAAGTTAAACTTAAGGCTTAAACCTAAATTAAAATGTTAGGGTTTATATTTTTTTAAAAGCTCAAAAATATTCTGTAGCAACCTAATTTTTATTTGATATCAAGTATGAAGACTAAGTAGTATAAAAGTTGGTTTCTACATATTTTAAGTATATACAAATATTAACTTCTACAACTTCTTTTTTTAAGATAACCTTCCACTATCGTGGTTTAAATTTTATAAAGTGTTTACTGCAGAGTAAGGAAATCTCAAACCAATTTTGGCAGTAGAGAAAATATAGACATATTTCTCTATAATATAGAATAATGATTTTAATGAACAAAAAAAATAAACAACCTTTTCTATTCAAGAGTTATTTAACTTGTTTAGATTTGGGAGAAACCAAATTTTTAAATAAAATTTCTGGCAGATGAAAAGATGCATAAAAAAGAATTGTGATAAATATTTATAGAAAATAGGCTTTGTTATGTTATTTAATATAAACAATCTTTATAGCAGGATGCCACAAGACAAATTGTGGATGATGGGGGTTATCAGGTAACTAAATCAAATGGTAAAAATGGAGGAGGGGGGAATCCTATGTTAAAATTGGGGCTGATCTCTTGTTAAAACAACTGTTAAATATTTAAAGGTTCTTGATTCTGTTTTTTAAAACTCTCATGAAATGAGAATTTTTTCTGAGGGGGGAGCAGATTTATTGTCTTACTGTAAACATGTTTTTGTTTTGATTTTGAACTTGTACTTATTTTCTGGAATGAGATCAAAGGACCTTTTCTGAATCTAAGGCTTATATAAAATTTTTAGAACCCAATGTTTCGAAAAAAATGAGAAAAAAAAAGCTTTATATTTTGAAAATTGATGGCCATAATGATTTAAGATAAGATAAATAATATAACTCAGCTCAATAACATGGTCATAAATTGAGGCCAAAAAGGCAAATTTAATCTTCTGTTTTGATCTCAATTCAATCAAAAAGGGGTAGTGAGACTCAGCCCCAGCCATCCCTGTCAGGAATGGACGTAAAATTTATAATTTTATTTTTACTTATTTATTTTTGGTATGTTTAATGATAAAGCTGTACGTTTTATAGGTTTGATACAGTTTACACATTATCAGTAAATATTGAAATTTTAATTCTTTTGGTTGTAGAATCGTAAATTTAAGTAGTTTCAACACTAGTGTTAATATCAGGTTCATCAATGCCCACTTATTCATGACAGAAAAACGTCATTTTTAATAAATAGGTAGACAATTAAGAAAATATTAATATATGATTGATATTAATAATAATTATCACTGTATATGGTTATGGGTATATTATATTTCAAAAACTGAACCAGGAGCAAGTATTGCTCATAGCAAAGGTTAGATTTTCTGTATTAGTTTGTTAAGAAGAAAAAAAAAAAAAAAAAAGGCTTAGTACATAAAATATATAGAAATAAATAGCAGCATTTCCAATATGTAAAATATATGAATCATGAATACATTGAAATAAAAATTACTGATTGGTTTACAAATATTTAAAAATTTTCATTTCAATTGAATAAATAAATAAATAAAGCAAGGTTAGAAGTAAAAAAAAAAAAAGTTTTGAGAGCTTAAGTTAATGGGCGCAAAAAAAAAAAAAAATTGGAGAGAGGAAATAATTTTTGGAGTTTCGCATTTATTACTGCTTCCTTTACCCCCAACATTGATTTTTTTTTTATTATTATTTTAGAAGTGGGCCCTTTTCATGATGTGAGCACAGGGTCAAATCGATTCTTGACTTCTTAAAGAGTTACCTGTACTTTTTTATTTTTTTATTTACAAATGTCAGCTTTGAAACTACTTACATCATTACTGTATGATTATGAATTGATAAAAAGGACATCAACACAGTTATCAATGATGTAAATACAGTCTCAAACTAGATATTTTTTAAAGTAAAAACGAAGTACAGATAACTCTTTAAGAAGTCATAGATTGATTTGACATTGTATTTTATGAACTGGATCAACCTTTGAAAATGATAAAAAAAAAAAAATTTTTGACTGACAAATGTGATGGCTTGAGGAAGGACTAATGACTGACTATCTACAAAAATTATCTCCCCTCCACCAACTTTCAAATAAAAAATTGTTACATCCCTCAGATTTTTCCCTATTTTTTTTTTTTTTTTTAAATTTTTTATGAGCGGACCAGTCAATTTAAGTAGTGCTGTTTTAAATAATATTATAGGATAAAGTGACAGGTCAACATAATTTATAGAGTTGTATTAGAGAAGGTTTGTTCATGGCAGGATCAATGTATCCTGTGTTTGGTTAGTGAAACCATACAAAACAGCATTTTTGTATTTTTAATATGCAAGGCAAAAAACAAATAATCAAATTCTAAGTACATTTAATAGAAAAAGATAATTTTTTGGTTAATATATGATTTAATAGAAAAAGATAATTTTTTGGTTAATATATGATTCAATAGAAATAATAAAAATGCAAATCATTTTCTAATTAACAATATAGAAGTTAAATATTTAACTTTAAACTTAAACAATCTTATTACAATTCTGCTTGTTCCTATGTTAGCATGTGTTATGCCCTGTCATTATCTTCGATAAATAAAGAACCACTCTATTTTTATTGCAAGGAAAGACACAAGAAAAAATTGTGTCAGATGACTGCTTGGTTTTAGGGAAGGAAAGAGAAAGCATCATAATGATAATGCTCACGTGTCTCAAATGTCTGCTTCAGTAAAATTAAAAACTTTGATTTTTTTAAAAATTTATTTTCATTTGTACCCTCTTACTTCGTTAAATAATCACTTTCATTCATACTTGATTGTTATTGCAATATTATGTTAATGTTGATAAACTAAAATATTTAATGATACAATAGGGGAATTTTCACAGGTATTTTATGATCCTTGAACTCACAAGGAACTTATTCAATTATTAAATTAAGGATTATGATTCATTAGAAAATTGGAATAATAAAACCATCAAATTTTCATGGATGTTGCTAGTTATTATAAATTGGTACATTAAATTATTTCTGGGACACTGAACAGACCAACAAAACTAAGCAAATTACTTGATCCTTTAGCATTCAACCTATCCCATAAATATTAACTCTCAATGTCCAACCTGCTGTAACAACAGCAATTAAGAGGTGGTTTCATGTCCCTCAAAACCTCCAATCTCCTGATCAGAGGCCTTGCTGCTAGACAAATAAAGGAGGAAGTCACCCAAACAGTGAGATGAATGCTAGAGTTATGATAATTTTGGTGATGAAGCATCAACACCTTTTCTTTTATCTATTTTAGTTGCTTTTTTTTGTTTTGTTGTATCCAGGTATAGGCAAGAAAAGAATTAATATAGGGGAAAAAAATTCATATTCTATCCTCTTCTCTGTATATATTTATAAGAGAATAACAATCTTGTTTCGTATTTGGTGTAGGACTTAAATTTTTTGTTTTTCATAATACCAAAAATATAGATGCAAAAGTTCAGTTTTAACACCTGGTAGCAAGTTAACTCATTTATCTTCTAGATAAATGTTTGATCTAAAAATAAGTCTAGG
The DNA here is from genome assembly GCA_964036315.1 of Acanthosepion esculentum. Lineage (NCBI taxonomy): Eukaryota > Metazoa > Mollusca > Cephalopoda > Sepiida > Sepiidae > Acanthosepion > Acanthosepion esculentum. Next base: position 32,826,874 of record OZ038485.1, on the reverse strand, counting down.
ATACATGACAGAGCAGCATTTCACATAAGCTTAATATGTTAAATAGTAGCTTTATACAAAATTCTCTAAATTTAAAGAAAAGGGGGGGGGAACTTCCCAGAATTTTAGTAACATTGACAAAACAGAAAAAAATATGCTGTATAAAAATCAACAACCAAATAAAAGTTTGTTTTTAAAAAATGTTATGGGAAATGTCTTTAAACATATTTAAAAAAAAAAAAAATTCATCTTATGTTTAAAAGTTTTAAATAGTTTAAATATGTCACAAAAAAGGTGTCAGCCTAAAATGACACCAGGTAAAGAAAACCTATGAAATATTAGAGATCTGAGGGTTTGTGATTATATATCAAAGTTTAAATTTGACAAATACTGATCCATTGTAACTGATGCCTCAATGCTTAAATTTCAGCAAGGTTCAAAATTATCATATTTTGTAATCTTCCTTACTACATCCAGAGAAAACTTTTAAAACCCTTTTTCAAATGAATAATTAAATCTAAGGGAGTTAACTCTACTTGATGATGCGACTCGTACATGAAAAAGAAATACCTTACGTTACGAGGTAACAGTCAACCCTATTCCCATTTGAAAACGTTTTGATGTTTTTATAATTATTTCCGAAAATGGCTAAGTCTACATTGAAAATAATTTTTTTTTTTTAAATTTCATAATATTTTTTTTGTTTTATTATACTTAACATTTAAAAAAAAATAAAAGAATTGTTATTGGGGCAGCTATGCAAGAAGAGCATAAAATTTACTTTGCCCTATTTTATAACCAATAATCCCAAATAAGATTTTGTCATTCACTGGCATGCCAGGACAGGTTATGATGTGAATGAAGGTAATACACAATCCTAGTTCTTTGTAAGACAATAATACACAAGCAAAACAAATTCCCCAGGAGATATTGATATTCTTTCCAAAAGGAAAAAGGTGATTGTTTGTAGCTACCAACAATACTGCTTTAAAGTTGGTAAAATGAATTGTAAAGGAGTGTAAAAAAAATCAAATATCAAATTTAGTTGGTGCAGGTAAGTTGCAAAATATATAACAACTGATTCTTCAACAAATTATCGTTCGATTGAAAGACTTGGAATTTAGTTAAAAAAAAAAAAAAAAAAAAAAAAAAAAAGGATAAGAGGAGGTAATAAAAAACAATGAAAAATCAAAATCAAATATAAGGCTAGAAAAATCAATCACAAAAAAATCTCCAAAAAGGTAAAAATGATAAAAAATGTAAACAAAATTCAGTAGTTAAAAAAAAAACAAAAAAAAAAAAACAAAAAAAAAACAAACAAACCATATCTGCAAAACACCTTGACACAGCCAATAATAATCCTTCTAAAATTTTAGAAGACTGGAAGAAAAAAACAAAAACTGTCCAAGCAGAATAAAAAAAATATTATTAGTTTGCGGTTTGCGTCATAAGTAATTTCCATTTTGAGGAAATAAAAACAAAAACGGAAATTACTTATGACTCAATAAATTTCTACCGGACGTTTATTTATTTTTAAATAAAATTCTTTTTAAACATGGAGTGGTGAGGTGCACATTCACATCAAATGTGAACAGAAACCGACATTTAAATCTAATTTGTGTGTTTTCTTGATATTTTTCAATCTCAAAAAGACTATTAACGCCAAGGGGGGGGGGGAAGAAAAGGTGTTTTAGAGATATGGTACGAATCAAAAAATGGCCCCAAAACAAAACCAAAAACAACTCCAATTAATTAATCAATTGATCATCCAAAAATTAGACTATATAGTCAATTAGTCAAATGGTAACGGATTGGTTAAATGAGCTATCTGTTATTTTGATCGAAATTATTTTGAGCAAATCCTTTGTTTTCTTAATTTTTAACATTAGCTGAGTCGTCTGTCCAGGATCCGCGCAAATGCTGCTCGATAAACAGCAGCAGGCGAAGATCGTCGTCGAGTACCCAATGCCATAGGTGTCAATCCCCGGGGTAAGCGGAACATGGCTGGTGTGGAAACACCAAACAAGCTTCCCCCTTCTCCGTTGTTAGACGAAGTGGAATCCTTGCTTGACCTGAATGAACAGAAATGGCAATCTTTTATAAGATTGAGTCGAACAATTGTCTAGTTTTGTTCACTTAAAAAAAATAAAACAATAAACAAATCTGTTTTAAAATAAAAATAAACGCAATAAATTAAAATAAAGAATATTTACAACAGGATGGAGTTCATTCCTGCTTAAAATATAGTTTTCATCCACTATCAGTAAAAAATGTATTTAATTAACATCTCATCTTTATCTTTGATAGTAAAAATTATATTCCACCAATGACTATCAATTAAAAAAAATAATAATAATCACCTAAAAATACCTTCGTATGCAGGTAGTATAAGGGCTAGTAACTCTGAATGTGAAATTGGCGAACTAAGTTCAAATTGTGGGCAAATTTGTTCAACTAACTTTTGTGCAAACACCCTTAGGAAAGGTATGAAACCATCTCTTCTTCCAGCTATATGGGCTAAATAACAGGGAAGACTGGTCTTTTAGCCATGGTAGGCAATCAGTCTAGGAAGAAAACTGAATTCAAAACCCAGTAACTTGAAGCTGTACAAAAAATGGTTAGACATAGGATGCAGATATTATGTTTGTAAACAAAAAACATGATAGATTTCAACAGCTATAATCCAAAATAATGTCAACACCAATGAGCATTTTGCCCAGGGAATGATGGAGGGATGACTGGATAATGGAAACCAACAATTACCTGTTCTTTGTTAGTAACAAAGGTTGCAGTTTTTATATTTTTAAATCTGAGTAAAAATTTAGTAGTTTTATGTCCTTCAAAAACTGGCTGATGATGGGTTACAAGAATTTGGAATTTGAAAAAAAAAAAAAAAAAAAAATGTAATGTTGGGATTTTTTCCAGATTATCATTTAATGTTTTGTTGAAAGACTAGTTTTAACCTTCATTAAAAATAAACTAATTTCCTATTTTAATTCCCAGAAAAAGTGTGTGTATATATATATATATATATATATATATATATATATATATATATATATATATTTAGGTAGCAAGTTTTCTTTCGAACATTTTTCATAAAACATGGGAGACAAGGAAGATTTAATCCAGGTTTTTTTTTTAATTTTCCCAGTATCCTTACATTTTCCTGTTTTGTAGGAGTAAGGCAGTACAGGAATTTTCCATAATTGGGACAATGAAAATTATGGAAAATATTTGCACTCCCTTACTCCTACAAAACAGAAAAAGGTAAGGATGCTGGAAAAAGTAAATTATATATATATATATATACACACACACACACACACACAAATTAAAAAGTTTATAGCTTAATGAAAAAGCAATAATCTCTTTCTTGTCAATGCACCTCCATTATATCATAGACCAGACATTATGTAGTGAAAATTTCAGATTAAAATTCATCTAATAACTATACATGGCTATGAAATAAAAAAAAAAGAATTTAAAATAGAACACTTTCATATACATGAGAAAAAGGAATATATATATATATATATATATATATATATATCTGCAGTGTTGATTCCTATGTCCACACTGTCTATAACTAAAAAAAAATATCTCTGGGGTTAAACGCTCTTCCTCTGTACAGTAAATTTTAAAGAATGTTTAATATACACACACACACACACACAAAATGGTGTTGAAAAGTTCTCAGCTCAACCAAGATAAGGATCCAAAAATAAATACATTCTGCAGTTTAGACAAATTTTTGGAAGTGGTCTGAGCCAAGTACTTTTCAGCACTTGTGTGTGTGTGTGTGTATATATATATATATATATATATATATATATATATATAAGCTTCAACCACTTTCATATTGCCATAACGTAACTTCCCTGTGCCTTTTCTATAAATATTTTCATGGTAATTGTTCTGATGAACTTGCCTTTTTGGTACCTTGACTTTACAAATTTAAGTGCAGTACTAGATTGGCAGCTAGGTCTCATCATTTTACAGTTTAAATTGCTAGATATAACCATAAATTCTATGCTAACGGTTTCTTTTCTTGCACTTCTCACTTGTGGAACTCTCTTCCAGCGTCTTGCTTTCCAGTCAACTTCAAACGTTTAAATGCAATGTCAGTCATCATCTATCTCATTGAATCCTGTTCTTTTACTGCCTTCTCTTCTCAATCTCTTTCACTCTTAGTAACTCTTTGCATTTTAGTGGCTTTATCACCTTGCTTTGGGTGAAATCATTTATTAGGTTATCCCATAAGTTGTGTCTGAATTTTAACTTTTTTATAATGTCTAATGGAGCTGAACATTATTTTGATGTTTAGATGCATTTAAACTGATCAAATTTTATTTCAGAGAACAATAAAATTAAATTTTGTTTGATTAAAACCCTGCTAACATGGAAGTACCAAAGAATCATTTGAGGCACATAATGCTTTATGAGTTCAAGAAAGGAAACTCAGCAGCCGAAGCGGCTAGAAACATTCACTCAGTTTATGGAGAGGAATGTGTGAATGAAAGAACTTGCAGAAGATGGTTTGCAAAATTCAGAGGTGGAGATTTCACCCTTGAAGATGAAGATCGAACCAGACGTCCAGTTGAGTCTGGTGAAATGCTTCTTGAAGCAGCCCTTGAAGAAAATCCTGCTTTACTAGTTGAGGAATTGGCAGTAGTTCTCAGTTCAAACCATACAACTGTTCATAGTCATCTTCAACAACTTGGAAAAGTTCCTAAACTTGGAAAATGGGTGCCTCATGAATTGTCTGAAAACAATCTCAAATCCTGAGTTGACATCTGCTCTTCTCTCCATTCTCGCCAACTTGTTTCACCTTTTTTGGAAAGACTTGTGACTAGCGACGAAAAATGGATCTTTTATCGAAATGTTAAGCGTCGTAGACAGTGACTTGGTAGAGGGGAAGGACCCCAGCCAAGAAGGGAACTTCATGGGCAAAAGGTTCTTCTTTCAATCTGGTGGGATTGCCAAGGAATAATCCACTTTGAATTCTTACCACCTAATGCAACAATTAATGCTCAAATATACTGTCAGCAATTAGAGCGTTTGAACCAAGTTTTGAGGAAAAATAGACCTGCTCTAGTGAATCGAAAACGGGTGATGTTTCATTAGGACAATGCGCGACCACACACAGTAAGAATCACGTCACAAAAGATCAAAGAACTTGGTTGGGAGAAAATTCCTCATCCACCTTATTCTCCCGACCTTGCTCCTTCAGACTACCATTTGTTTCGTAGCTTACAGAATCATTTGGAAGAAACAGCTTTTGTAACACAGGAAGAGGTTAAAACTGACATTTGTGAGTTCTTCGAATCAAAGCCAAAAGAATTTTACAGTAATGGAATTAGTAAGCTTGTTAACAGATGGAAGGAAGTCATAGATAATCAGGGAAAATACATTGTTGATTGAATCTGTAATTAAATGTAACATTTGGTCACTTGTTTTCTTTATTCAAAATTCGGACAGAACTTATGGGATGACCTGATAAAAAAAACCCCAAAAAAAACAGGAATCTATCTAGAATCTTTTATACATTGGCTATTAGAAATGTACAGTAAACAACATTATGTATGCAAGTCCATTAGGCTCGCCAGTGGGTATAGGGCTACAAGATTCACCATGCTAAACATTGCTGCTGTTGTTTTTGTAGCAAGTAGGTTTTTTTTTATGTGGTGGAGTTGCTAGCACAACATGCAAATGATTTGGAATTTTAAGTTGTCCTTCTCTTAGAACGGTTATTAATTAAAGCCATTTGATGCTGACCATTTTAATTTCTATTTTAACATCTTAATATTACTGAAGAAGATTTAAAGAAACAAATACCTGACCTATAAAATATTATTATATATAGAGAACTTAGTTAACCAGTTTTATTTCTCTATCACTCTCAAAAATCAGAACTGACCTATATACAAATTAAGCATTTCTTTATCAAAAAAGAAAAGAAGAATCAAAACTCAACCAACAAGTCTGACTCTCAATGACCTTGCTCATGAAGAGTTTATTTTTTATGTAAGGTATACCCTATACAAGGCGTGGTGGAGGGGAACACTCAAGGTAGAGGGTTATGTTAAGGATAGTTTATATGGATAGGAGGGGAAAATAATGGTTGACTTGCTTGGATTGTAGTGATCGGGGAAACATCCTCTGGGGAGTCTGTTCCACAGGGCAGTGATCAACAGGAAGAAGCAGTTTGAGTGGACTTCTCACCAATGGAATACAGAGGGAATGTGAGTGGTTTGCTAAAATGTAAGTGACATAGCAAGTCTTAGCCGTGAAGGTCAGACCTGGTGGAACCAGGAAATGCAGTTCGCCCAAGAACTTTCCATTGAAGTAGTGATAGCGCGGTGAGAGACTTGCTACATCCTGCCTATGAGAGAGAGATTGGAGTATGGAAAATAATTCTTCTCCAACAAGGACAAAGACAATTTTGAACTCTATCAAGACAGGAAAGTGAGGTCTGGGTAGCTCCTGCACAAATATGGCAACAGTACTTTTGGCCTGATCTGGCTCTTATAAAGGTAGAAGGTAGCATGAGAAGTCAGGTACTTACTAGAGTGGTACAGGGAGGTGATCATGTTACCTGCATGTTTAGCGATGGATTGTATATAGGCATTCTACTTGAGGTCAGGTGTGAGATTGAGGCCCAAAATCCTCTTGAGACATGAGGCCTCCTCGAGGGGGTATCCGTTCAGAAATACAACTGTTGTTTATCACTTAACCCAAATTTATCAAACTGAGAGATGAAACTGTCATTACATGCAATATAAATAACAAATAATATCATACAAGTGAGGGCCAAAAAGTTCTCAGCCTAACCAAATATCTGAATTTCTTGTGAAATATCTCTTCAACATACTCTTCTGGTATCCATTATTTGAACATTGATTTGTTTGTTTAATGGCATATCAACACTATGGGTTGTTTAATGCCAAAATTAAATTTTCTTGGGAGCTCTGAAATAATAAAAATGTTATTTCGCTTTCACAGTTGAATAAATGGTAGATGATATCCAGCTTTTGCGTATATACATGTCTGTATGAACATAATTACGAGAGGCAATAATATGTGTGTTTTATGTTGTTGAAGTTATATTTTGGAATACAGTTTGATTTCTTTAAGAAATTGTAGGATATTATATAGATTAATGTAATGAAAGAGTTCTTTCATGTTGGTTGGTTGATTTTTAGAAGCATATAAACCTCTATGGATTATTTAATGTTGAAATGTAAATAATTTGAACACAATTTTATGGCTTCAGCTAAATAAATTTTGAATACAATTGTATGCCTTCGACTACAGATAAAATGTATTGTTGGTAATTCTACTATAAAAGGTATTGCTGGTATTTTCACTATAAATGTATTTTTATACTTTCAGTGATTTGTTTTTGTTTGGAGGGAGGAGTTCTCTAATTGCTCATAGTGTTGATGAATGTCAGTGGATGCAATTTCAAATGGTACACCTCTGCTTTGTACACATTTAAGATGTAAAAGCCTTAAAAGGTAAGAAGACATTTTGCCAGACTTCCATCTGGAACAAGAGGGAGGGAATTATAAGTTTCTGGGAGAAAGCTCTTCTGTCATAACATAAGTACCTGCCTTTGACACTATGGGCCAGTATAGTAAAGCATTACTTTTTGGAGTTTCTTATCAAATCATGAAATGAAGGCCTCTCTTCTTGAAACCTATGTTGTCCCTAATTTTCATCAATGACCTTTCTGAGGTCATCAGTTCTCAAATTGGTATCTATGCTGATGACAACTATTTACTCCTGTCTTAAAAGTAATTTTGATTGGTTCAACAAGGATAAATTGACCTCCAAAACTGAACTATTTTCTATTAATCATCTGAAAGACCCCTTTCTGCCTTCCATCAGCATGGCTGATGCTAACCTCCAAGAGATTGAATTATTGCATCTTCTCATACTAATATTCTCAGCTTACATGAAATGGAAAGAATGTATTGAATCAGTTGGCATCTACTGCTAGGAAAGGTGCTTACATGTGTCATGCTAGACAGTTTTTTTCCCTCCAGAATCTATTTTACATATTTATAAGTCTACCATTCATCCATGCTTTGAATATTGCTGCCACATATGGTCTAGTGCTCCTGCTATATATTTTGAGATTTTTGAGAAAATCCAAAGAACAATCTGCAATGTTATTGGTCATGACCTGGCATCCCGGGTTCAGTAACTTACCCACTGCAATGTAGCTTCCCTATGATTTTTCTATAAATACTTTCTTGGTAATTGTCATTTTATACGTTTACTTTTTCCAGTATATCATAGCCATTTTATTAACACTTTTGGAAATTGAAACTTCTAGATCTTTTTTCATTAATGTGAGTCTCTCCAAGGCTCTATCCTTGGATTTATATCATACCTAATTTTCATCAATGACCTTCCTGATGTCATCAGTTCTCAACTTGGTATCTATGCTGATGACACAACCATTTAATCTTGTCTTAATAGTAAGTTTGATTGGTTCAATAAGGATAAATTGGCAGTTGATCTTAAAAATGACCGACATTCTGTTGTTAACTGGAGTAAGAAACGGCTTGTTAATTTTAACCCCCTTCAAAATAAAACTGATCTCTGTTAATTGTCTGCCTTCCATCATGATGCTAACCTCCAGGAGAGAGACTCCTTGCGCCTTCTTGGGCTAACATTTTCCACTGACATGAAGTGGAAAGATTATATTGAATCTATTACCAGGTCTGCTACGAGAAAAAAGTTGGTTCACTGTGTCATGCTAGACAATTTTTCTTGCCCAAATCTTACATATTTTAAAGTCTACAATTCGTATGTGCTTAGAATATTGCTGCCACATATGGTCTGGTGTTCCTGAATTCAGTTATTTAGAGATCTTTGATAAAATCCAAAGAATCTGCAATGTCACTGGTCCTAACCTGGCATCTCAGCTTCAGTCATTTTTCCACCATTGGTACCTTTTCTATAAATACTTTCTCAGTAATTGTTCTAATAAACTTTCCTTTATGAATTTAAATATAGTACTAGATTGGCAGCAAGGTCGCATTATTTTATAGATGGCTAGATGTAACCATAAGTTCTATGCTAACAGTTTCTTCTCTTGCACTTCTTATTTAGGAGACTTTCTTCTGGCTTCTTACTTTCCAGTCAAATTTCATCTTCAAAAATTTTAATTGCAATGTCAATAATTATCTTCTGTTTTCTTAATTCCTGTCATTTTACTGTTCTTGCTCCTTAATGTTTTACTTTTTCTTATATTCCTTCACAATTGGTAACCCCCAGCATCTTAGTGGCTTTGTTGCCTTGCTTGGAGTGAAATGGTTAAAACAAAAAACAAACTCTTGTACATTTTCCAGTCTTGTGCTAAAAGGCCAACTATGACTTGATTTATACACAAAATTTTACAGAAAATGGAAGAGATCTACAAGAAGCAGATGTGATCTACAGCAGTCAACTAGACTGTGAAGAGCATGAAAAAATAATTATGAAATAAAAATGGCTTAAATTATTAAGATGGGCACATGGCCAGGTGGTTAGAGTGTTAGCATTCTGATTATAAGACCCAAGGTTCAAATCTGTTTGATTTGCAAAGGAGGTGATTTCTTGATAATATTGACTTGGGGAGACAATCCCAATGTATGGCAACATTGGGAAGTACAGTGGTACCTTGACTTTCAAGTGTTCCAACTAACAATTTTTTTTGAGATATGAGCTGTTTCTCAGATGATTTTTGCTTTGAGTTGAAAGCTAAAACTCTAGCTACAATCCAGCTTCAGACCCCACCACTAATTGGTGCAGCAAACACCACAGTGACTGCTGCAACATCTGCTAGTATCCTGTGTCTCACTCATTCACTTTAGGCAGTTATCTCGCAGCGGAAGCGTCAGTGTTGTGCTTGCAGTTATTTTGCAAAACTTTATTTTTCCAACCATGTTCAAAGAAAGTGAGTGCGAAAAACAGTGCTAAAAGGAAGTGGATGATGTGCGCTGAATTAAAGAAAGAAATTATCGAAAAACACGACTGAAGAGTTGCATGTAGTCGACTTGGAAAGCAGTACGAGCATAGCACTTCTACGATCTGCACCATACTGAAGTAGAAGGAGTCGATAAAGGCTATAATTCCTGCCAAGGATGTTAAAATAATTTCTAAACAGCGGACATCAGTCCATGAAAAGATGGAGAAGCAGCTTACAAGAGATACTGTGACAGAGGCTATTATCTGTGACAAGGCACAAGCTATTTACACTGATTTGCTGCAGCAGACCTCAGGCACTTCAAGAGACGAGACACTGAGCAAGTTATTTAAAGCTAGTTGAGGCTGGTTCAAGAATTTTAAAAAGAGGACCAGCATTCACTCCATTGTCAAGTATCGTGAGGCAGCAAGCGTGGATATGAAGGCAGCTGAGGATTACCTCAAAACTTTTGCCAGAATTATAGCAGCCAAAGGATACATCCCCCAACAAATCTTCCACTGTGATGAGATCGGACTTTTTTGGAAAGAAGAGGCCAAGGAGGACTTATATAACAGTAGAGGAGAAGAAGATGCCAGGCCACAAACCCATGAAGGATAGGTTAACCCTTGCACTGTGTGCCAATGCGAATGACAACAGCAAGATTAAGCCATTGCTCGTTTATTATTCAGAAAACCCCAGAGTCTCTAAGTCACATAAGATTCTGAAAGAAAAAATGCAGGTTATATGGCAGGCAAAACCAAAGGCGTGAGTCACCAGGCAGTTTTTTGTGGAGTGGGTGAATTTGGTCTTTGGTCCTGACATTAAGAAATATCTCCAAGAAAATAACCTACTCCTGCAAGCTCTTCTCATCCTGGACAATGCACCTGCTCACCCACCTAACTTCAAAGATGACATCATCAAAGAGTTCAAATTTATAAAGGTTCTCTACCTTCCACCCAACACCACCCCTATCCATAGATCAGTAGGTGATTTCTAATTTCAAGATGCTCGTCATCAAGCACCTGTCCTACTGCTGCTTTGAGGTAACGGAGAGCACAAACCTTATCCTTTGAGAATTCTGGAAGGACCACTATAACATCAAGATACACCTCAGAATTATTGATAAGGCCTGGCAGGGTTTTACAAAGAGTATCTTCATCTCTGCGTAGAAGTAGTTGTGGCCTGAGGTTGAGTCTGAAACGGACTTTGAAAGACTCGAAAACAAAACAGCAGTGGTGGAGGAGATTTTATCCTTCATCAAGTCTATGGGCCTGGACATCGATGAAGGTGACATCAATGAGCTCAATGGAGGAGCTAAAGAAGCTACAGATGCAGCAGCACATGGAGGTTTTGCAGGAAATAGGTGACGTAGAGGGGGTTATCTCTACAAATGAGATAAAGGAAATATTGAGAGAAACAATCAGACTTTATTCAAAAGAAACACTCAGAAAAAGTTGCAACTTGCCATGCGATGGCACTATTTAATGACACTTGCCTAACTCATTTCAGAAACATTCTGAAAGGGAGGATGAAACAGACCTCATTGGACAGGTTTTTACCAAAAAACCTACAGATGAAAGCGTGGCAAAAAAGTCAGTGAATAAGATTCAGTTATTCAATTCAACCTTTCCCCACCTTCATCAGTATCTTCAAGTTGTCTGATCTCCAAGGTAAATGCTGTACATTATACTTAATAAAACCAGTTTATTGAAGTACATTCTATTGTATTGTGTTTTTATACAATATTTGTTATTTATAAGTATATTTTTCTTATTTAAAAACATCTAACAAAAAACTGTGGTGTTTTGTGTGGCGGGGCAGGGTGGAGGTAACAATAGATTAATGACATTTCAATTCACTTCAATGGGGTAAATTAATTTGAGTTACAAGCTCCAACATGGAACAAATTAAACTTCTAAGTCAAGGCACCATTGTACCTGAAAATAATGCTACAGGTTGACCCTTGTGAGTGAAATTTGGTAGACAAAATTGTTCTGGAAGCTGTTGATGGTCATAACCAGCACAAAGTTAAAAGTCCTCACTTCAGGAGCAGAGAGAAGTTCTTTAGTCTTGGTTAGCAATCTATATAGAGATGGTGTCTCAATAAAAGCACCCAGCCGCCTAGCCACTCATAGGGATGTCAGAGGCCTAAAGAAATGCATAATGACCGAAATTCTTTAAAACAAGATAACTCGTGTGAGTTTGCAATCTGTGGAAATAGCATAACATTATTAAAAGATTAAACAGTAAAAATATTAATGATGATAAATGTAAAAATTGAAGGCATGCAAATAATTAATTAAGAGTCTTTTTTTTTTTTAATTAACAAAGTCCACAGACACACAAAAACCAATTCTTTGTGTGGTTCAGCTAAACTCAAGCACTTAATCTCATTAATAGTCTGATTGTAGATTTTGGAAATTTGCCATTTAGGCTTTTGATAACAAATCTGAGTTTTTTTTTTTTTTTAACTTAGAAAACCTACTGTCATTATTTCAGGAGAGAAAAAGACAATTTCTTCTTACTTAATATGGAGTATAGGGCTACAGCTTCACCACTAAGTATTTCTACTGAAGTTTCTGTATCAAGTATGTTTTTACAGGGTGGAGTTTCAAAGCTTCCCTGACCAAACGGTTTTTGAATTCAGTTACCCTACTCCTAGACTGCTTACCAACTAAGGCTAGAAAGTTATGTCTTCCCTTTTGAGAGGAGAAGAAATAGATTTATACCTTTTCCAAGGGTATTTGTGCAAAAAGTGAATGCAATAACTTCAGCTGGAATTTAAGCTTGACATACCGATCTCACATTCCATGTCCCCTGTGGATTAAATACTTGAAGGTTACTTGGATTGGCAAGCACATGAAGGACAGAGGGCACAATGGTTGAAACACTGTGATAACAGCAACAAAGATGAGGACAAATGTATATAATGATAACTCCTCATCCTTGTTCAACTGCTGATCACAACAGACTATTCCAGAAACTGTAATTTCTGCTTAGCACAGTGGCAGTATAAACCACAGGTCAGCTCAGTGGGTATTGAAAAAACAAATATACCTGAGCAGGCATCAGCAACAGGGATTAACTCTCTACCCTAGTAGATGGATGTACTCGGAAGGAAGCAGCCATTTATTACATAGGATCAAGCACATCCTTTTTGACATCCTTGGTTGTAAAAACTGCACCGGATTATACAAACAGAAGACACATAATAAAAATTAAATTATAAATCTCTGATCCATTAATTATGCAGCTCTCATATCTCTACAGCACCATCAACTGTTAAAAACTTATATTAAAACTACAAACAATGCCAACTGTGGTTGCCTGGTGAATTAATCTGGCATTTGTATGAAATTCAAATGCTTGCCTGAAATTTTGTCTGGATTAAAAGAGGTGGTGAACCATCAGTTGCCACAAAATTAGTGACACACATTATTTGCTTTTAGATTTGCAATCTCTACAAAAATTACCAAACAATGAGATTGTAGTAAACAAGACTATTCTTTTGTCACATTATGTACATTCAACAACTATATTCAATTTGGAGGTAGCGTAATGGTATAGAGAACAGATTGTGCAAACCAGGCTTGAACTTTGGCCCATGTTCACATAGTGCTAATGATTTTAGGAAAGGCATGAATCCATCGTACCCTACACTGTCTTGATGCCAGATATATAGACAAAAAATATCTTGTTACTGACATAATTGACAGACAAGAGAATGGTTGAATGAGCAATTTTGGTAAACCACTCCCACATAATCTAACCATGGCAGCTATAACTATGAAAGAAAAGAAAAAAAAATCATTACACTCATGACAAGGGGTTTAAATATATGTTCAACTGACTGCTTATATTAATTTTTTTCAAGTCTGTATTTAATGTGATCAAACAGGTACCTGTCTTTGAACTTTGAAAATTTGCCTTTCTCTGTCTTCCTCACTCCAAATTACATGAAATTTTAAAAATAATCCAACTTTTAATTTTTGAAAGCCTATATCTCTCAATATACATTGGTAAGATGCACTGCAGTGCATCATCAGTTATGTTAATAATGGGTACCTTGATAGATTCAAATCATTCAACATCATACCATCTTATTGAGCTGACCCCATCATTGTTGATCACATGACAATGTACATCCCAGTGACAAACTACGTTTAATCTTTGCTGTACTGGGTTGATTCTTATGGAATAAAACCAAACCAAGAAAAGCTAAGAGATTCAGGGTCAGTTAATACAGATATAATGCCCCCCCCCTTATTTTCAGTGGTTTTTTGCTGTGATTTACGGCATAAGATATTTCCTGAAGACACCAATGGTTGGTGTTCAAACTCCAGGCAAAATGCCAGTATTTTGAAAGCTGATTTTCAAGATAAGCAGACTGCCTACATAGAAATTTAGCAGATCAACATCTTTTTAATCTTCATCTCTCCCCTTTTTGCCAGATTAAACTAAGCTTAGTAAACATCTTAGATTTATTGCTATAAATAACTGATAAGGATTCCTAATACCAATGAAGATTACCATTTACTTGTTTGAATTCATTTTTTGATGGTGTTATGTCATAAGAATTGCTTGGTTTGCCATTCCAGCCGGAAATATTTATGTGCAATAAATGTTAATAATAGATTATTTAAGATAATTTCCAAACATTTCGCACCAAAACTTTAAAAACCCTCAGATTTTTTTAAGAACAGAATAATCATATTTTTGACCTTAGAATTCATCTAGGCTGTTAACCAAACAATATTTTATTTTTGTACACATGACAGCCCAGTGATTGAACTCACAATTACTAAATTCACAAACTGACACTTTAATCTTCTAGACTATTGTCTCTTGTATTTGTACAATTCTGAGTGGAAAACTTGACCTCAATGAATACACTCAAGCATGACAAGCATGGTATGATGCAGCTGTAAGGCCTGTACTAAATAAGAACCAGACAAGATATCCCAGGACATAGGCAGCAGAAGGAAAACAATCTACCCCTGTAGATTAAAAAAAAAAGCTTCAGTTCAGAATTCCCTGAAGGTTGCCCAGATCAACATTCACTCAATTAAGTGCAGAGGGCACAGCAGTCAAAATGTTATGATAACAACAACAAAAATAGAGACAACAGTCCACATGTAAATAACAGAAACTAGTCAAATTCTTATCTTATGAACATTTATCCTAATAATAATTTTAAAATAATTCAACAGACAATGTTATTTTAGTTATGGTAACTGGATTTTTGGCAATTGCCTTACTTGGTTTCCATCGTTTAATACTGTACATCAGGAAAAATGGTGCTTTTGTTACGGTCCCCTTTCTTTCTCAGACGTTTGGCTAAGATCAAAGTGTAGTATCTGTTTTTATCAGCTTAATCTGATTCTCTCTCTCTCTCTCACTTCATTTCTATCTTCCATTTTTTTCACTGAAACCAAGTAGTGTCTTTTCCCCTCTTTCCATTCGGTCAAAATGCAATAGTCTATTATTTATGAAGTATTGGCAGGGCGTAACGGTCATGGAAACTAACAAAAGGAGGGCCAAGCACAATTATAATAGGATATTTAAATAGAACAAGAAGCATAAATAAGTAACAAGTAAAGAGTGAGAGAATAAGAGACCTTTTAAGCGGGTTTTCTTTTTTGAAACAGATTGTTTGATTTGTGTTTTTTTTTACTGCTTATCAACCCTTTGTGGATTATTTAAAGCTGTAACTTTTTTTCTTTGTTGCAAGCGAATATTGCATTAAGAATTTTTAAAGAATAACAATGATTTTCCCCCCTGATACAACCCTACTCTTTAACAAATAGTCAACCTGGAGGGGATGAGATGGATTCATACCTTTCCCAAGGGTTTTTGCACATAATGTAACGAACCTGACTGGAATTCGAACTCGGCTTTCCAATTTCGCATTCCGAGCCACTATCCATTACGCCACCCGTACTTCCTACATATACAGAATAAGACGTAATACTTCTGAAAGAACACAAAAGTGAAGAATAATTAAAAAGAAAAAATAAATGAAACAATAAATTTCCCAAAGTTCACTTGTAAACAATGACATCAAAGCGTAGATCAAATGCACTTTGGTAGGTCAAGCAGGTGTAAAGGTGGACAAAGAAAATTCTGAAAAGCAGGAGAAGCTTCATACAGCAAAAAATTGAAACAAACATCAAAGACCAACATCAAAAGTAAATTTTTACCCTCCGTCTGCCCCTCTCTCTGCATTTGTCATGTCGACACTAGAAATTAAGTCTTTCTTGATTGGGTTAAATCATATGATAGTGTTTATAATATATGTGATATTGCAATGTTATCACCATTCCTTACTAATGAAAACAAGTGTCCTGGCGTTTATTTCACTACAGATTTTGCCAAACATCAGTGTGCGTGGGTAAACCTAGGGCCATTCTCTAAATGTGGCCCCTACATTCTTGCATGAATGTATGAGACACTTCTCTGTCTAGTGTATGATAATCTATACAACATCCATTTCTTTTCCATGTGTGCACATCCTGGGTGCAGCTGGATTGATCACATATTCACATATCAGGTCAGCCACTGATACTGGGTGAAGCAAGGATCTCCACTCTTGGCTCGGAGGTCATTCCTCAGGTCAACCTTGCACTTGGCTTTTCTCAAGGACAAAGTCTATTATGGCATGATCTGAGGTGTACCTCAGTACATACTACACATGTTTATATGCATTTGTCAGGTTGACACTAGATCTTATATTTATTTCTTGATAGAATAAAATCCATTACTATACAATTTTTAGTAGATGTGATAATGATATGCATTAAAAAGCCATAAATGTGTCAGGTGCATAATAATTTGTTATAAAAAAGGACGGTATAATAAATTTAAGGTTAATTTTTCATTTTTTAAACTTTGTCCAGTAGATAATTTTTGCTAAAAAATGAGCCCAATGCTAAAAACAAACTATATTTAATCAACAAATGACAAGTGTAGTTGAGTTCCGAGTTATTGGAGGTCAGCTATTATATAGTGGAATGTAATATATATATATATATATATTGACTAAAGGATAAAAATCCAGGTAGAGCTCTATGTACAAGACAAAACAAAAATA